>OZ020191.1:96894064-98094064 GCA_963971165.1 Philopedon plagiatum
GTTCTACATTGTTCAACATTTTGACACTGCAATTTTATCCTGACTGATCACTGTCTATGACATCCGAAGATAAGGAAAACTTTTTAACAAGGGCGAGTATTTCTCGTAAAATTAAAAATAAGGAAGTTAACAAGACTTTGGTACCCACCCCATCCAGGGACTTCAGTATGTCCCTGTGTCGTAGATTATTTTATATAAAACCAACACGTAATATTATAATAATCGGTAGGTTACCATTTACAAAATAGTTATTTAATAATTAAGCTTAGGTGACTTTCCATCATAGAATCATTGTTGTATTGTATTTTTACTTATAATTTGGACACCTAATAACAAGAAATTACTGATAGAATGAATTGTCCCATGACTGTTTAATAATCTAGGTAACCAAGGTCCTTTGTTTAATGACAATTATTATTTCCTTTTACATTTGCTAACTTTTACGATTATTAACCAGCTTGAACTTAGACTTTGCCCTAGTCCTAGTACACTCTGTGCATTGCCATTAATGATCGTTGTGCCAATACTATGCGTTCAGTTATCGAAGTTTAGAATTGTTCGTTCAACTGTATATTGCATTTTATTGTATTTATTGCTTAAAAACGAAACATTTATTATAAAATTAGTTTGATGATAATTTTTCTTTTATTTAACACAGTAAGTTCCTTGTAAATAAAATGGGTTGATCCATGTATTCTGTGACAGCGAATTCATTGGACCATATAATATCATCATCACGATCTGGCCACTTCCAGTTCATTCCACTCTGATGCATGGACTTAACTTTTATTAATTTTTTTTTTATTTCAACTAATAAACAAAATTTTTTTTTTCATTTTTTTTATCTTCTGGCGGTGGAGACGACACTCGTAAAAGAAAAATTAAAATTCAAAAAAGCTTCTATTTTCCAACCACAACTTTCCTAAGATCAGGCAACATCATTTTCAAAAATAAAATTTTTGTCTAGACCGTCGCTCCACCCTGATGACCAACTGCCCTTCTGAGTTAAACCAACATTCATCAAGCCGTACAATAAGCGCTTCCCTAAGCCACCCGTTAAATGAAATTACCGGATTGTTCTTCTGTTATAAATATTAATAAGAAATAATTCAATTTTCTATTATTATTATTACTATGTAAATTGTTGTTGTAATTCTTTCAAGTTTCAAAAGACTCTTCAAAAATAATCATTGTTTTTATTTTCGTTGTAATCTGACGCTCGTAGAAAAAATATTGTTCCTAACCTAACGCAAGCGCAAAGTGCTTTTTCCGCACTGACTGCTTGCCCGAACTCCGCTTCGCGTCGTTTGTGCAACGGCAGTCGCGTGCGGAAAAATATCACTTTGCGCACTTGTTAGGAAAGTACCTACGTTCTATGGTTCAGTCTAGTTTGCGTCTTATACTCGTATCTTTCCTAATATTTGACCAACAAAAGGCACCTGTTTTTCACCTAAAAATATAAACAGTTATATTAATTTTTTATTACATTATTTATTTATCACATAGGTTTTTAAAATGTTGGGTCATAGTAAGTAGTACTTTGAAACTCATTTATTTGCTTAATAATATTTTCACATGTCATCCTTATTTCTACGACTTAGTACACATAATATATATTATATTACACAATACACTACATATACATTTTACAACATTATTATTTTAATGGAATAACGTATTCAAAATAAAGTGAGTTAAAACGAATATTTCAAGCAGCAAATTTGTAAATCCCAAATAAGTTTCGTTTTGAACGAAGCTTCTTACATAAAACAACCAATATGGCACATACGTCAATACGTATGCTTGCCTAGACCTAGACTGACTATTTTTAAATGAATGTTATAAAATAAAAATGTACTTAGTTATACCTTAATCCAGTAGGTGTCAGAAGATGTTGATAAGACTTTTGAGAGAAATACTATTTTCTTATAATTACAAAACAGAGATGAATTAGGTCAGCCACTGGGACCTGGGACACGGTCAGGGTCAGAGACTGGGACATTTACCTTATATCCTGGATCATGTATCATGTATGAAGGCATAAATTAATCCCACAAAAAATGCTGTTGTCAGATAAGCTAAAATATTCATACACTGTTCGGGATCTCTCCCTATATTTGAACACGTACATACATATTTTTAATTAATAGGTCTATTATAACCGGTACAAACACAGTTGCAGTATTTTTTCCAAATCGCGATGTCAGTTAAAAAGTAGTTAAACATATCAGATATGTTGTTTATCCATATAAGAAGTTAATTTTTTTATGGAACACCCTGTATATTATTACCGATATAATTACCGTTATTATTAAGTAATTAATATCCATTTGCAGTCTTTTTTAAACATTTTAAACCAATATTTATGTGCAAATTCCTGCAGTATATTTCATTGGTAAATTAGTGTCAACGGACCTGGTGAAAGCAGTTTGTGTCACCCACGTGACAGATTAGGAAGTTAACCAGGTTACCATATTTTAATTGTTTTTAATATGAATAAATTATTGTTAACAAAAGTAGCATGCCCATAATATTTATAATCCCTAGAGTATAGCAAAATAATTTAGTTTTTTGTTAAAAGGTGTACTTTTAACTTATTGTATGCAAAATGGGGGCAGATGACCTCACACTTTTGACTGATTTTTAGGCAGGTATCCTTTGAACGAGTTTGCTTTAAAATTGTAGTAAACATGTTTTTCTATTCAACGGAAAAAGATTGTTGGATTTAAGATACTGGCGCACTGAATTGACTCGGGTCAGTTTGGGTTTACATGGCACACTCTGAAATTGTCATAGTCATAGTATTCTCTCAAACTTTATCAGTCTTTTTTAAAAATTTTGTTGCGTGATCTCTGATGGTCTAGTTGCTACAGCGCTAGTTTTCAATCAGAGATCGTGGGTTCTAATTTCCCTTCGACCATGGATATTTTGTGATCGTCAGTATGAATGCAGTGTTTGTAGCGTGTATGAAGGGAAAAGTGTCAAATGAATGATTTTATTTATGTCAATTCTGTAATTTGTGGTTTAGATTGTGCCAATTTCTGTAGATTGCGGCTTCCATTTCGGGAGGCTGATTTAAAAAAACACATTTGCTTTTACTTCACTAATCTATCCCACTGGCTATTAATCAGGAATTTGCACCACTGGTTCCGTTAAATAAAAGTTATAAACGGCAACAGCGTAATGCCACCAATTTTGGGTTTGTTAAACTATCTGCTAAAATAATTGTAGTGCTTTACTTATTACTTAGCATTTAGATTTTCTTTTCTTTTTTCGTTTCGTTTATTTTGTGTGGGTTATGGTTGTTATATTTTCTGTTTAGTACACTACAAAAGGATATCTCTCTGTAGAGCACCCTGTCAATTCTAATGGTGTGGTATTATGTTGGGTTGCTTTGTAAGGGACAAGGTCATTGAGAGTCTTGCTAAAAGATCAAAGGAAATTCTCCGGGTGTCCTCTCTTGTTAACCTTATTTGATTTAGAAATAATAGTAACATCCTCTAATTTTGTTTCAGATATACCGTTAAAGTTAGAGTTTCTGAAGAGGTGCCGTATCAAGTTAGGGATTTTGTTTGGTGTCTAAATTTCCCACCGAGATGCTCAAAATATAAAATTAAATTTAAGACTGTATACAAAGACCAGAATTTGGTGAAAACTCGACCAGTGGAAGTCTGTTGCAAAGGATATACGAAGAATGCTGCAGAAAATAGGTGTATACCAGTTTGCTCAGATGATTGTCTTCATGGTAGTTGTGTAGCACCTGAAACATGTCAGTGTGAAACAGGATATGGTGGACCAAACTGTGATATTTGTAAGTAATTAAGTAATGTTTTAACTGTTTTAAATTTATCATTCGCATCTACTTTTTATGATTGCGGATTCTTATATTTTATTAAGATGTGATTCTTTGGTCATTTTGACCAGTACTTCTAGAATGCCGTCAGTTTGTTCACCTTTTCCATGGTGCAGTCCCAGCATTTTCGGCTTGGCAAGAGAGAAATTCAGGAATGAAACTGACCTATTTTTATGTAATCTCCTTTTACTTTCATTGTGAATAATTCACCTCAGAAAATTCGCATCCTCTAACAACAGGTTTAAAAATCGAAGCGCTACTAAAATACGTATGACGATGGGCCCTTTGAGTTTCTTGGGTATTCTAGCTTAGTATTCGGTACTCGAAATGATATTGCGCTTCTTAAAGCTAATAAGCAAATTGCTCTTTGTATCACAACATTTTTGAATTAACGAGGTATTTTAAGGACTGTTTGAAGTTAGTTTGAAACTAAGCCTTTAATAAAGTGATAACCAATTACTGACTCCGTGTGTGTTTTCAAAACTGCTTGCAATATGAATTGCCACTTGATTATCTAGATGTAATTTTGCTTGCTGGCAACTGCATCTCAAATCCTGAACGATACCAGGTAGAAGGACTAGTGTAAATAGAGCAAAACGAAATAGCTAATCAAACTACTACATATTTATTCTCGGTTACACAGACACATTGTTCTTTACCTACAAACCAAACAGCTGGATTGCTCAAAACTATACGTATATAGGTATTACAAATCCTGACATTTCCATCAACCTTCAATCTTAAGCCCAATCTGCTTCATAATTAAGTTAATAAGTTAGTTTTCAAATACCTTAAAATTGTGGTAGTTGCTTTTTATGTTATTTCATGTAGAAACGGAGTGATTGGACTTAAATACTTAATGCCAGTTATATACAAGCTGTCCCGAAATGGATTTCCTCTTTTAAAGGCTGATTAAAAATATTCTTGAAGTTTTAAAAAATTTTAATATGGTAAAAATACACAGAATATATGCGAATTTTGTTTTAAAAATTATATTGTTGAGGTGCCTTCCAAACTACTAAACACATCTCAGGTGATATTCCATTAATTTTTCTCGTATTTTTTGTTTTAATCCTTGCAAGGTGGTAAGTCTATCAACATAAACTTTATTTTTGGGATATCCCTACAAAAAAGTCCAGGGGGGTGAGGTTGGGAGACCTAGCCGGCCAGTTTCGATCTCTAAAGCGGGAGGTGACCTTTTCCGGGAATAATTCTCTAACGACTTCAATAGCCACTCGGGCTGGATGTGCGGTGGCCCCATCCTGCTGGAACCATGTATCCTGATTGAAGTCACCAAATTCTTGTCGCTGAGGTACGAAAAAAATCCCGAAGCTTTGCACAATAGGGATCACTATTTATATTACGGGCTGCGCCTCGTCGTTTCTCAAAAAAGTACACACCGATAATCCCTGAGGCCGACATTGCATATCACACAGTTACCTTTGGACTATGTAGGAACTTTTCGTGTCTTTGTCTTGGATTGTCTGGTGCCCAATAGCAACAATTTTGCTTATTAACTGGTCCTGAAAGGTAAATTGCGCCTCGTCACTGAACACTATTGTTAATTCGGTCGTTTTCAAAAAATGGTCTATCATTGTTTTAGCGAAAGAACGATGGTTTTTAAAGTCATTTGGGTTCAATTCTTGCACTATTTGGATCTTGTATAGATGAACCTTCAAATCTCTCCTTAAAATTGTGTACAGAGGATTTGTGTATTTCCAAAGCTTGTGATGTTTTACGAATTGATCCACTTGGATTTCGAATAACCGCGGCACGCACAGCTTCAACATTCTCAGGAGCAGTTGCAGTCCTTGGACGACCACGGGGTTTCACATTTACACAATGTTTCTCTAAACCTCCGCACCCACGATTTTGCCAAATTTTTATTTAGGGCGTCATCCACAAGCCTAATATTGAAGTGAGCACAAGATTCGTCTTGTAACTGTGAAGAATCGTTACTATTCAAGCAATATTGAATGCGCGATGCACACCTGACCAACGCTCCATTTTTACTAAATAATCCGCATCGATCCATTATCGAACGCCCAGTGGAGTGCAGTGACGTTGGAAGCAGGATAGGCAAAAAACATAAAATAAAATAGTCAAATTATACTTCCCTACCTCTCAAAAAATCACATTTAAGAAGGTTAAACCATTGTGTCATATATTTGTGTGTAGTCTTTTAACTTTTCACTTAAGAAATGTCTTTTCAGATTTCGAATTAAACAAATTATTTTTATAAGTTAGTTAAGTACAACGGTCTTTCATTAAAAATGCATTTAAAACATCAGTATAAACAAACAACACGTGTAAAAGAGTATAAGCCCGGCCGTACGCGTAGTTCCGTAAATCCCAGAGTACGGCGACCTGCGCTACGACATTCACCAACAGCTCGATGCCATTTTAATATACGACGCTACATCCGTGCCTTTAAATTTGTCTTCAATCGGCTATATAGGTGCTGCCTTCAAATGCCGCTATAGCGTCCATAGAAATATTTTCTCCACCTTCATCGCGCTCTTATGGGCCATCTACAAGTGAAATATTATGCTGATTTCGGCCGGTTGAAATGCGATCATTGGACGATTTATGATATCGACGACAACGTTATATTTATTGGATGGTATGGAAGGATAGAGTATAGACGATAAATGGTTTAATAAAACGTAGACAGGGAAACGCATAATAATAATATTGAAGAATTGAACATAGAAATTAAATTGGGAAATTTTATAATTTGTTTGTCGTGATTTTACGATTTTACTAGGATAGGCAATGCCTTTTTGCCTACATTGTGCGAACGCCCTAAACCGACCCCTCTATTGAAAAGGGAAATCCATTTCTGGACAGCCTGTATATGTGTTCCATGAATTATCTGTACAATTTATGAGGTACTAGTGAAATAAACTATTGTTTTATTAAATGGCTACAAATTTTAGAGTTTACATGTAATGTTAACCTGTTTCTTGCCGGAAGTGAAATCATAAATTTACATTAAGTGCATTCTAAACGTTTCATGTGATGGTAGGAGTGAGATTCGCCGTTGGTGAAATAAAAATTCAAACATATTTGTTTTGATAACAATTTATATATACCTGGAGAATATTATATTAGCAATTATTATAACTTTTATAGAATCTAACTCAAAAAACAGGCGCCAACCGGATCAAAAAACAGGCGCTAACCAGCGTAAATTCGCCTTTTAATGTCATAATTTTTCATTTATGTGTTCTTTTTTTATATAACTTATAAATTGACAAATTATACTGCGCTTTTGATCCAATGTTAATTGTTTTAGTTAAGTTTCTAGACTTAAATATTAATGATTTACAGTCGCGAGATTAATTATTCGTCTACCCCTAAAAATTTTAGAAATATTTCTTATAAATAAATTAAAGGAACAGAAATCAGTTAAAAGGACCATGGTCTTAAACTACAGCATTTGTACATTCCAGTAAATGTAAAAAGGATAAAATTCACACAACTTTAAAAAGTGTAGAAATAAAACAATATGTGTGTATTACTTAAACTGCAAGCGAAATTATTCGTCCATCGACTTGAAGGCCAAAAAAATGGATAAAAAAAGAATGTAAATATAAATGGATTTTTAATATCCTAAACCTCAGTCACTTCCAAGCCGAATTCATAAGGGTGCATTGCTTTAAACGCAAAACATTTAAAAATGGGTCGTAAATTGTTCGAGGTGACAACATCCTTTAGAGAGTTGATAATAAAATTAAAGTTAGAAGGAAAGTCACAATGTAAACTAGCAAAAATTGTGGGACGAAGCAGGTCGACAGTTCAATATATTATAAAAAAACATAAGACACAACAAATAACAAAAAACTTACCTGGCAGAGGAAGAAAATCCAAAATTTCTGTTAGAGAAAAAAGGGAATTTTTAAGAAAAGTTCGACAAAATCCCCGCATTCTGCCGCAGAACTTGCTAAAAGTATGGAAAACGATTACAAACAGAAAATACACGTAACAACAATTAGGCAAATAGCTACAACGCTCGAGTTGGCAGAAAGAAACCTTGGTTCAATAAAAAAAATCGAGACAAACGGTTAGAATTTGCAGAAAGTCATAAAAACAAGGATATGGAGTTTTGGAAAAAAAGTCATATTTACAGACGAGACTAAAATTGGGTTCTTTGGAAAATTTTAGTCTCGTCTGTAAATATGACTTTTTTTCCAAAACTCCATATCCTTGTTTTTATGACTCTGCAAATTCTAACCGTTTGTCTCGATTTTTTTTATTGAACCAAGGTTTCTTTCTGCCAACTCGAGCGTTGTAGCTATTTGCCTAATTGTTGTTACGTGTATTTTCTGTTTGTAATCGTTTTCCATACTTTTAGCAAGGTCTGCGGCAGTAATGCGGGGATTTTGTCGAACTTTTCTTAAAAATTCCCTTTTTTCTCTAACAGAAATTTTGGATTTTCTTCCTCTGCCAGGTAAGTTTTTTGTTATTTGTTGTGTCTTATATTTTTTATAATATATTGAACTGTCGACCTGCTTCGTCCCACAATTTTTGCTAGTTTACATTGTGACTTTCCTTCTAACTTTAATTTAATTATCAACTCTCTAAAGGATGTTGTCACCTCGAACAATTTACGACCCATTTTTAAATGTTTTGCGTTTAAAGCAATGCACCCTTATGAATTCGGCTTGGAAGTGACTGAGGTTTAGGATATTAAAAATCCATTTATTTTTACATTCTTTTTTTATCCATTTTTTTGGCCTTCAAGTCGATGGACGAATAATTTCGCTCGCAGTTTAAGTAATACACAAATATTGTTTTATTTCTACACTTTTTAAAGTTGTGTGAATTTTATCCTTTTTACATTTACTGGAATGTAAAAATGCTGTAGTTTAAGACCATGGTCCTTTTAACTGATTTCTGTTCCTTTAATTTATTTATAACAAATATTTCTAAAATTTTTAGGGGTAGACGAATAATTAATCTCGCGACTGTATATTACTCTTTTGCAGCTGCGAAACTGTAAAACAGTGTATGAACATAAGTAAATAAATACGAGTCACGAAGATTTTTTAGAATGGCGTGTATTAAATTTGCACCATTTTTCTGCATTTTTGGAAACGGCCTGGAAAATTCCGAATATTTTTCTGTCACGTTTGGCTTTTAAGGCTTATAATGTCCGAGGCCTATTATTTACAAGTACCTTAGGCTTCAAATATCCTTATGGGTACTCATTTTCCAAATGAGGTGATTTTAACGGCCCATTAACACCACCATATCTCGATGTGAGGAGCGCAGGAAACATATTACTGAGAATTGGCAGACGACTTTGTACATTTTCTATGGGTAATGAAACTGGAAAGAATATTCAACACTTTATGCCAAGTGGCTTTCCCATAAGCATTCCAAAGAACCTCACAGTCTGTTGCTCCGCCCTAACTGCACAAACGCAAAACGGATATCCTTATCATTAAACGATAGATCTGTAAACTTTGATATAACAACATCAGTTGTAGTTTTCGTGTTGACTTTTAATTTATAAAAAAATCATCTAAAATGTACTATTGTTTTATGTTTATAATATAAACAAACCAATACTTTATTGTGGGTGGACAAGGAAAATTACTATACAGAAATGAAACCAAAGTAATGCAAGAGAACTTTAACCAAAATTGTTTATATTGGTTCTGCAGAATATTATTATCATCTAATTTAGAAATTCTATATGAAGGAATTCTAGAAAATAATGACTTTAAACTCTTAATAACAGCAGAAGACACAGGTATCTTTCATTGGATGTTAACCGACTTCAATAATTTAATAACGAGTATTATTGACTATTTCTTCCTTCTGTCCTGTGACTATTTTATTTTATTTTGTAAAATTTCTGAAGCAACGGCAATTCATCAGGTTAATAAAAGAGTTAGGAATGAATGTTATTTGATGACTCCGAAGCTCCTAATTTTATTTAACTATATGTGGAAGAAAATGTACCTAAAACTAGCCGAATTCGTTGAGAATGGATTCTGTACCTACAGTTTATTTGGCCCAATATTATGATCTAAATACCAAAACAATATCATTTTGTTCTGTATTCTGCTTTGATGTTTATCAACAATTGGTCCGAAGTTTTTAACGCGTTTTGTTGAATTTGGGTTAATATATGCTTTAACGCAGAATTGACACTTGATGTCATTCAACACTACATCCAAGGGCGTAGCCAAGGGAGGGCAGGGAGGGGGGGCGCGTGCCCCCCCCCCTGGCACGAGCAAAAAGCCAAGATTTACCAATGTGCCATTCAAATTTCCCGTACGTCTTATTCCTAAATCAGCAGTCAGCTGCGGTGCCTGCCGGTCAGTGCGGTCGCAGCTGATTTTCAAAGCGTACTGAATGTAGGGCAGAAGATTCAAAAATCGAAACGTTTAAGAATTTAAAACATTTAAAATAGCTTTCTCTGCAGTTTAAAATCATTGAGGGTGGTTAAATAAAACACTGTTTTTTTTTTCAAAAATAAAAAATAGTATTAAATTATTAACATTATATAAAAAGTTTTAATTTATACCAATAGACAGGTACAATCGGTACTTGTATACTAGTTAATTACAAATTTTAAAAAATCAGTAGTTTTATGTATTACCATCAGTTTATTTCCTCAGATTTTTTTTTCAATCGATCAATTCATCGGCAGCCTCCAATGAAAAACAAGTATTGTTTTTTAATATTTGTTTACAGTACTCCATCGTAGTTATATTCAGGCAATTTATATTTTCTTTAACGACACAAAGTACAAGAAAGAGTAGTACTCGTATCACACTAATTTCATCAATCGAAAAGCCACTAAACTTAATTCATAATATATTTTCAGTCACAATAATTTTTCAAATTTTTTTGTGCTTATTTGGTTTTAGTTTCGTTTTGAAAGTTCGTACTAAAATTAGTGGTTTTTCCAAGATCAGTACTGACGTACTGAATTTGGCCACTTTGAACTGAATTCAGTACAATTGTACCGAAATGGCAGCACTGCTGCATGTGGCGCAAACGTGTGAAGTGGTAAGAAAGCATTTGCTGTTAATTAATAATAATAATAATAATAATAATAATAAATTCATTTATTAGTGCCAAAGAAAAATAAAAGTACAATAATAAAGAATTGTAATAACAAGTACAATAGCAATAACTGTAATAGCCAAAGGAATTAAAAATTACGAGAACATACTAGTTGGCACAAATGGGTAGAAATTTTGATTAAAACTAATCATTCTTCCAATCCTACCCCACGCAAATATTTTTTAAGTTTACATTTAAAATTTATATAACTTAATTAAAGGTGGCTGCCGTGCGCTGTTCCTGTTCACTCTGTTTGTGTTCACGCAGATCTCAGATATAAAATAATTATCAAATTGTAATATAATTTTTCTTACAAAATTGGCCTAACAATATCCTATACTATACCTGCACCATAATCGACAATTTTAGCATAATTTCAAATTTTTTAAATTTATTTCAATTTATTTTAAATAAAACCGCAAACTTATACCGGCTTATTATGAAAACAATTTATTGTTTTTTTTTGCAAAATAATTTGTTTTCATAAAATGTTTCGCAAAAATTAAATATAGATAAATTTTATACATTCTTTTTGTTAAGCGATGTTCTGTTTTAGCAGGTATTCATTATTTTCTTTTTTAACTGATTCGAGTTTCTAATTTGCAATAATAATACGTATGTACTATATACTATACATTATCTATGAATATATATTTTTTTAAATAATGTTTTTTTTATATTTCTTTGCAAAAAAACTAAAAAAACTAGACTACGTACTACTACGTTGCGTCCTTGGGGTCCAGAAAATCTGCCCTCCCGGTCACCTAATTCTGCCCCCCCCCTGCTCAAAATCCTGGCTACGCCCTTGACTACATCTCTTTCGATCCGAAAATGTATCCATATTACTGTACATGACAGAATTTAAGATCAATATACAGTAATGTATTCACTATACACTAATATACAGTACAAGCTCGCTCAGCTTAGATACTATAAAAACAAGCTTATTTTCTATTACTAAATCCGTCTAACTATCTATGTATAAAGCAGCACAAAAGTATAAGATTTAGTTTAATTATATTAAATGTCACAAGGTTTGTTCAGATCAACATCAACACCATGTACAATGTTGTTTTTACTGTCAATTTTTTACTTTTCTTCAATGCCCAAAGAATAATCGGGGCATATAACAATGTATGCCGAAATATGTAAGATTGATCATAAATTGATAGCTCCTGGATCATGGATTTTTTTGTTTCCCAATTCCACGCGTTTTCCTCATCAAAATTTTATTCTTTCGTTTTTTTCTTTTTTATGTGACTTCAGTGTGTGCTTTTAGTTGAGTTCTATAATTATTAATATATAACACAGAAACACTGTTTAAAAATTGAATAGCAAACATAACATTGCTACACATATAATATCTTTAAATATTTACTTTAAGACTATGCTTTTAGAGTTGCATTTTTATATACAAAATAAATAATTTTATCTTTTTAACGACATATTTACCTAATATTACAAGGCCTGAAATAGTGTGTTTAGGTTCCCGGGAATTCCCTATTTTTTGGGAGCCTCGAGAGCTTATCACAATAGATGTTCCGCAATCTAAAAGCAAGTTTATTGTCTTCTTTAGTTTAATACACTGCAGATATTACTGCATATAATAATAATTCGTTGAGTATTCCTACATGACAGAATTTGAGATTAAAATACAGTAATGTTAATGTATTCATAACACAGCACCAGCATGTTCAGCTTAGATATTGTGAAAACAAGCTTATTGTCTATTACAGTTATTACTAAATCAGTATGTCTGTCGAATCTGTTAGGAAATAAAAAGAATAAGTACCATATACATATTATAATTTCCCCCTAATTTGTGCAGTACAGAGAAGGGGTTAGCAGTTTCATTCAGGGTTGCCACACACCTGGGAAACCTCGGAATCCTGGAAAAGTCATAGAATTCCTATGAACTTTCTGGAATTTATTTTAATAACCTATCATACATACTGAAATATTAAAAACTACCTATAATCCTCTGTCACTTATTTTGAGTGGCCAGGGTTGAGCGTCCGATCTCCCTGGTTCAGGACTTCTAACTAGCTTCTCTTGTTTGATCGTTTAGGTACGTTTGCCCCCCCCCCCCCCCATCGTCGTCAATTTTGATTGACCAGGGATCAGATTTCCTAGCTAATCTAGTTGTCGTTCTACCTGGACAATAGTGATTTTTGTCCCTGGAGATCCTGGAAAAATCATTCAATTTCATTATTAAAAATCTGAGCAAAACCTGAGCAACTCTATTCTTCGTCTTGGTCCACTGGAAAGCTTTTTATCGCTGAAAGAATATTCACAGGCCTAACTAGATACTGAACATGGTAATGTTAAAACTGCGTGACTACAGAATATAGTCAAGACGATCTGTAGAGACATATTTCTTTTTTTAGTTGCAGGGAGATTCATTAATTGGTTCATAGCAACACATATTCGTTATTAAAAGCTGCTTTATAGCAGATTTAATTTTTAATAAGTAAACAGTATATAGGTGCTTAAAAATTAAACTTGTATGAACAAACCTAATAAAAATTATTTTCACAAATTTTAGTTTTAAATATTTTTTCTTCCCGACAACATATTTTATTATCTGTATTGCTATATATCGCTACTAAAATAGAATATTTCTGTCACTTGCCAGACTCAAAAGAATCCAATAAATAATTCAGTTTATTGTAAAACTTTTGACTACACTATGCATAATTTAATAATTTCTGTTTTTATAGCCTGTCCAGTTGGATTGTGGGGGCGAGAATGTCAAAATAAGTGCAAATGTCAAAACAACTCTACATGCGACCCCTTCAACGGAGAGTGTCACTGTACCAGAGGTTGGATAGGGGAGTACTGTCAAAAAAGATGCCCTGAAGGCACTTATGGTCAAGACTGCTTGGAGACTTGCCGTTGTGAGTTTGGCGATTGCGATCATATATCTGGAAAATGTAAATGCCATTCTGGATATACAGGACCACTGTAAGTTGACCAATAGATTTTTTGGTTCATCTTTCCAATACTATTTGTGGTAGATTAAAGATTAATGTGCAGATTAAAGCCATAAACCTAACACTGTCACTACTATACTGATTCAACTGCATAACTACGAAAATATATAGGCCGAGCGGCGACTGCAAGCTAGTCTACGTCATCGATTACAAGAAAATAAACTATTTCTTAGGCAAAATAGACATAAGATAAATAAAAAATCATTGTTATGCTGAATCCCTCTTTGTCCAATTTTTCAATAAATAATCATTTTTATCAGAGTGATTACGAAAATAGACTATAGCTGGCAACATTGCCTTTTTTATTTCTTGCATTTATATGTGATCTTTCTGACTATTTAACCCTCACACGCGTTATTCCTTGCTCGGATAATTTTATTCCCATAGTTGCCACATTTCTTCTTTTGTTGTTTCTTATACTTTATGAAATGAAAATTTTTAAAGTGGTTTGCCGGGGGGTTGGGACAAATTAGGGAGTGGCAAACCAGTTTTTTGTAGTATCAATCGAGTAATAAAACATATCTGTTTATGTAGTTTATAACGCAATTTTATTACAAATATATCGCAAAAAACATTATTTGTTGCAATATTGAATAAGGTGGGATTCGACGTCTCAAAGGAGACCCTCTTTTTGGTCCATTTTTGTTACACGCCAGTGTTCGTCTATGTGTTATTTAGTCCATTGGCTCCAGAGGCTTGTCCTACTGGAAGAAATGTTGATTTGATCTTCCATTAGTTTTGATTAAACTAACTTATGCACAATTTGCCCTTCGGCCATAGCATAAATTTTTCTACGAATTGAGTCTGTCGCTTTCGTCAAAACACTTACTTTAACCAGCGTCACTACGTACTTTTTGTCTTTAATTTGCTTTGTCACAGTATCTTTTAACTGTAGACAAAAGAGTTTTCGTTAATGAAGACGTTTCTGCTGCAGCTTCATTTACATTAAACCCCCTGTTCAGTAAACATACACATCTTTGACAATATTTTCATTTTAAATTAGCGCTACCGGAGGCACTATGATCAACGTCTTTTCAAGGACTTCACATTTTTAGCACGCTCGGAATAACAAAAAATACAATCGAAATCATAACTGCACTGTTTACCAAACGGATGGGAACTAAACTAAAATAATTCGAAATTATTAAACCTGCTAAAAAAATTTATTAGGGCCGGCCCTGTTTACAGATCTTGTAAATGTACCGGGATTTATTACAGCTGGTGTTGATAATAGTTTATTGCAGGCAATAGGTCAACGAAAGAGCTTGAAACGAGCTGTACTTGTGCACGTGTACGAAAATGCAGTTTGAAACTAGTATGATACTAGAGTTTCTTTTGAGTCCGATCACTAATAATAAAAATTTTCAAAATCTAAATTAATATCGTAGAATAAAACTATAACAAACCAAACGTCGACAGAAGAAAGCAAGCCATATCCAAAGAAAAATAAGACAATGATTTCTATGTATATTGTTGATAGTCGCAACTTCCTGTGTCATGCCTAATCTTATTAGAGAGCACGCTTCCTTATTGTGTTGTAAAATACCTGCTGATTTATCACTGAAGGTCTAAACTTCCATTTATAATTCTAAAAATTTTGTTTAAAATCAAAATGAGAATAAATATAAATGCCTATTTGACTTATGGTAATTTCGTTTAGATAAAGATTTGTATTTTGTATTTTGTACTTGTTTGGTTGCTCTTGAATTTAGATTTACCTAAAAAAATACCCACAATTTTTAATGGCTTGATTAGGAAAACTTACTAACGCTAGAAAACCGTTGATATCTACGAAATTTTGATATTGCTGTCAAATGGTTGTCATGTTTAGTCATAAATATTCTGTATTATCATGCACTAGATAGTTTTCCACGCCTGGTTTGTTTATTAGGAGCATGATTGATTTCCTTTGGAACCCAATCCACGAAGATTATTATGGAGGGTTCTTTTTACGCTCTTCCTAAAAGTTCTGACCAGCATCGGCGGAAATGAGCGATTGTCAATACAAATACAAGTATTCGATTCGTTAAATGTTGAACAAATTCGGCCGAATTCGTTTGCCAGTGTTTATTCTCTATACATATAGCTTCTTAAGATGATGGTCTAAGATTAATATTTTATTGTTGTTGTATTATCTCAAATTATATAGCGAAGAACGGATACATTTTATTGACATCTGTTGTGCAGCCGACAATGCCTCACAATTTCTGCAATGACTGGGGTATATTAAATGTATACGTGATAGCAGCACTGCCAAAATGGTTAACCTCTACGTTGCATTTAATAAGGTCTCGCCACTGAACTTCGTCCAGTGGAAAAACATAAGTCTCCGACCAACCAGAAAATGCCCTGCATGGGCTTCTTATCGACTTCCAGAATACTACCACTCGCGTGCAGAATCATACTCAGCAACGCAAAATTCTTAAGATATTTTAAAACTCACTAGGGCTCTCGTCATTTCTCTGTTGACGTCAGACAGTAACGTTAAGCCCCCCACAGACCACGATGTTTTTCATCCGTTCGCATCGGCGATTTGAACCGTCGCACAGTGGTCATAAAGAGACATCTGAGCGATCGAAATTATATTTTTATAGAAAACCTCCTGTCACATTAAAAAATCTTTTCAGTACGTTCAAATATCCTATCCTATATAATTTTAAAATTTATGCCTAAGCGTCTGTACAAAGCTTTCCTGAGGGAACAAGATATATAACATTATTTTATTCAGGCGCGGCCCGTGAAATTTCAAAGTTGCATATCTCTGTTGCTACTTATGGGACTCATACCAAATTCAGGTTTTTTAATAGTGAGCCAACTAGGAGTTTTGGTAAAGAAAAAAAATATTTTGCAATTTGCGAAAAAAAGTTGATTTTTTGAATTGACCTACCTGGGTAAAAAATTAACACGCTTAGATATTTTATTTATTAATTTTTCTAAACAAATTTTACATCATTTTGTCGACAATTCTTAAATTTTAAGAGAAAAAAATGTGTTAGTAGAAAGTTATAGTCATTTGAATTTTTTCAACCGAAAAATAATTTAAATTTTCGGTTGCAAAAATTTCAAATGACTATAACTTTCTACTAACACATTTTTTTCTCTTAAAATTTAAGAATTGTCGACAAAATGATGTAAAATTTGTTTAGAAAAAATAATAAATAAAATATCTAAGCGTGTTAATTTTTTACCCAGGTGGGTCAATTCAAAAAAT
This sequence comes from Philopedon plagiatum, assembly GCA_963971165.1. Lineage (NCBI taxonomy): Eukaryota > Metazoa > Arthropoda > Insecta > Coleoptera > Curculionidae > Philopedon > Philopedon plagiatum. The sequence goes on from OZ020191.1 coordinate 96,911,208, forward strand.
CAACTTTTTTTCGCAAATTGCAAAATATTTTTTTTCTTTACCAAAACATTCCTAGTTGGCTCACTATTAAAAAAAACCTGAATTTGGTATGGGTCCCATAAGTAGCAACAGAGATATGCAACTTTGAAATTTCACGGGCCGCGCCTGATTTTATTCCTAATACAACTACATAAATTATAAAAACTAATAACATGGATTTCTTTGGAATATGGGAATCTTCAGTATTCAACTAACCTATACTCGATTTGAAATTGGTTGATAGTAATAAATCATTAAAATCCGTCAAACACGTACACAGAGTGGTCCACCTAAATTGCCAAGTTTTAAATAGTATATACATTGAAAGTCTAGACCCTTTTGCATTTATTAAACTTTCCATTCCTATAGATCTGATAAGGGCGTCGAATACAAAGCTTAACCCGAGGCTCGAACAATAAGCGGTAGTATTCTACCTGTGATGTTTTGCACTCATGCACGTGCTTTCGGGTGGGTTTAAGTTTATATTAAACACAATAATTATATAATTTAGTGAACATTCGGATGTGTGGCATAATTTGTTACCCTTGTATTTGAATAAATATAATACTAATAACAATAAAGCAACTAATAAACAAGTAAATTTGGAAAAATGTTTCTATTTGAAATTCTATAAAATTTATAGTAAGTCATTACAGTTCTTCGCTTTAAATTAATCATCATCAGAAAATGAAATATCTGAGGGACTGTCTTCTTCCCCTAAATTGATAATAAGTGGTTCGACCGTTTTCTCCAGTAAACTATCCAATTGCCACATTTTTTCCTCCTCCTTTAGTACATGCTCTATACATCTTTGCCACTTCCCCGCGTTGACTTCTTGAAGCGCTTCTTCAAAGAGTTTTTGAACATCACTCATTTTATAAGTGGTATTTTTTCTAGCCACATAACCTTTCACATGAGCCCATACCAGTTCGATCGGATTTAATTCGCAATGGTAGGGGGGGAGCCGAAGCACTATTATATTTTGTTTTTTGGCCATTTCGTCAACAACATATTTTTGAAACCGATGTTTATGGGTGTTTACAATTGATAGCAACTCCTTTTTAACCATATTGTCCTCAAATTGTATTTGTTTCTCCACAAGCCACTCGATAATTTTTGCTTTTCGCCAAGCAGTTGTAGGCATCTTCTCCAATCTTCTGGAGTGATACGGAGCGTTATCTAACACAATGACGGAGCCAGGTGGAATCAGCTCTATCATTTGTTCGAATAACTCCTCAAAAACATCACCATTCATATCCTCGTGGTAATCGCCTGTACGAACTGATTGGAATGATAATAGTCCACCTTCTAAAAATCCATTGGAGCTACCGATGTGAGTTATAATTAATCGTTTTCCTTTTCCAGAGGGCGGATTTATTCCTGTTGATAGACCGTCTAAAAATGCTTGCCGGTGAGAAGTCACATTTTTGTCTGTCCATATTTTTCCAACTGTGTAGCCTTCGTTCAGCCATGTTTCGTCCAAATAGAAAATTGTTTTGTTTTCATTGCGAAATTTTCTTATTTTTCTCAAATAATTACGTCTCCAACATACTATTTCATCTTTTTCGAGCAAATGAGACTTCCGACTATGTTTTTCCCATCTAAAATTCATTTCTCTTAGAACTTTCCATAGTTTATCTCTCTTGATTGCAGGAAAGTCTTCTTTTACTGCCCCTAAAACTCTATCCAAAGTAGGGATCTCCTTATTGAAATAGAATGAATGCACCTTTCGTCTTATGATGGCCTTTTCGTCCTCATCGATCGGTATTGTTCGCCTTCCTGGAGATGGTTTTGGTGGCGTCACGGTTCCTGTCTTTTCTTCCCGCATCAGCCTGTAGATGGTTGCTTTTCCAATACCTGTCATCTTTGAACAAAGTTCCACTGCAGAATCGATACTTATTGCACTTTTTTGATATCTAAGTGCATTAAATACATTAAGCACAATAATCTTTTCACTAATGCTTAGCGCTGATTTCGCAGCTCGCTTAACTGGAATAAATCCTGAAAGACTCTCCATTTTCAAAAATTACCCAAATGTGTGTCCTAGAATACTCGCATTAGGTTTGTTCGCTCTTAAAATGACTCACAGTTTTATACCAATAAGTAGAGGTACCTAATTTTTCGTAACTACCTGAAAAGTAACATTGTGTATTAATTGTTCCCGGAATTCTCGGCATAATTATTTTTACCTGTTATGACAATAATGATTACTAAATTATTCGGATAAGTAAATAGGGTTCAAACCGGCACGTCAGGTAGGTGCGCCTATGGAATCGGCTGCTAAAAATGATTTATTACTATCAACCAATTTCAAATCGAGTATAATTAAAATCACTATCTCTGTTGTCATGAAACAAAAGTTTTTCCGGTAGTGATTGGGGGCGACGAATACTTTTTGTAATTTGCGTTACTCTGTGAGAAGTAGAGGTCACTTGTTTCACAATTTCGGCGGCATCTCTTTTCCCCTTTGCACGTAAACTCATACTTGTAGCATATGTCAATTCTTCTTGGTTGAATGTATTTAACAACTTCTTGACTTTTCTTCTCTTAACAACATCGCTATACCCCACAAATTATTTTATGGGTCTTCCAGGAGTACCCAGAGAATGCTTTGCTTTCCGACCATGAAATCGTACATTACTTACGAGCCACTGTTGGTTTTTTAATACAAAATGCGTAATGTTTCGAGATTATTTTTGCCACCTTTGCGCGAACTGCCCACACAAATTATTTACAACCTTTGCAACTGCGCACTGAGAATGTTCACTATAAGTATAAAAATCGGTATTGTTTTAGATAAAGGTAGTAACAGAACGAATTTTGAGTTTAAAGTCTTTTTCATTTTTCCACACATCAAATAATGTTCTTCGATACACACCTCCAGCCAAAGCTGAAAAAAAGACATTTAAAAAATAAATCGCAAGGTATAGCACTTGATTTTAGAATAAGGTTATTCTTAAGGGCGCATTTAACTAAAAAAATTATAAATCTCAACCAATAGTTACCAATCCGATTTTTTCTGGTTTAAACACTGTGATTTATGAATAATGGAATCTGCTAACTAGTACATACTATTTTTAACCTGCAATTTAACACTTCTAAAAGTATTTGTGATGTATTATTTATACAGGTTATAAGGCCCTTACCTATCTTATTTACGTCCATAATACAAACAGAAAATAAATACTTAGGCAGACACTGTACAGAGCATTGTTTCGATGTCAACTAATCGGTAAGAACGCACACACCCAATGATATTTGCTTCAACCACCCCTGTTATGAGTTCCGCGAAATGTGACGAATTCATAAACAACAAAGCGCTTCTGGGCATTAGATTTCGGGGTGTTAAAGGATCATTTTAGCTGGTACCGACGTTCATAGAAGATATTTGGTTTTGACGATTTCGATCGCTCAGATGTCCCTTTATGACCACTGTGCGTCGTGTTGAAATTCAATATGGGACAGATATGAGAACGGACGGTTCGGCACGACCGTTTTCGGCCATACATTATCAGTTTGGCACGCCGATTCGAATCGCAGCGATGCGAACGGATGAAAAACATCGTAGTCTGTGGGGGGCATTACAGTCCTGTAATTAAGAAAGTTCGAATTTTTTTATTCTTGTTATTAAAATTTACAATTCTTATATTGGTTTGACAGAGCTTTCCACCTTTGTTTTTCTTGTGCTGTCTCATCTTATTCCATTTTTTAAGTACAAGTCGCTAAATTAAAAATATCGTATTTCAAGTTTTTTTTATTAAATGACCATTTTAATTTAACTTACACCTTATAATTATTATAAGTTCATTAATTTTAGTAAAATTTGAAAATTTTTTTTCTTGTTTTCAGGTGTGATGATGTTTGTCCGATCGGAACTCACGGCGACTACTGTAAGTCCAAATGCCCGTGTCAGAATGGAGGTACGTGCGATTCTGTAACTGGAAGCTGCTTCTGTAAGGATGGTTGGACAGGGCAAGTATGCGGTAATAGGTGTCCCTTTGGATTTTGGGGTGCAAATTGCTCACAAAAATGCGACTGCTACAATGGTGCTTCTTGTCATCATATTAACGGAACTTGCGAATGCCAGCCGGGCTTTACTGGAGATAGAGTAAGTATAAACAGTGAGGATCAACTATTCGTTTTTAGGGTAGATCTACATTGACTAAATGGAAAATTATTAAAAAAATAAAATATGCCAATCAATTTCTGTATAAAAAATTGTTTGGGCGCGACATTAATAACATCATGATTGTAAGTTAAAAGTTTTGTCATTTTTTAACCAACAGTAACAAAGGGATAATATTTAATTTCGAGATATCCGTTTTAAAATAGAAATTGAACTTTTATCGATTACAAAAATTGAGCTGAAATAAAAATTATTTTAAATTTTTTATATTAGACAGTTAAATCAATTGTTGAGACCACATTTCCACTTTAAAATACGAAATTTGGTTACCTTAATTGTTTGCTGCGACAGAAATTTGTGGCCGCGTCACATTAATTTATTAAAGCTTATTAGAATTCATTAGGATTAATAAAACTGGTAATATGCATATATGTTTACTTACTAATTAGAGTAATTGGGTAAAAACAAATTAATTATGATTAATTATTTTTCACAGCCCGGCATTACACCCTTTTGACGCGCGTACTTTAGTGCAAGTTTATTCTCTCGTTTTACTTTAATCATGGGAAATGTACTAACAATATTTTTGTAGTGTTTAGATGTCTGTCCTGAAGGCAAGTGGGGCAAGGACTGCCAGGAAAATTGTACTTGTCAACATGGTGCTAAATGTTCAAACAAAAATGGCACTTGTGAATGTGCTAATGGATGGACCGGCAAAACTTGTAGTGAAAGGGCTTGTCCTGAGGGCCTCTGGGGAGACAAGTGTCAAAAATCCTGCCAGTGTCATTCTGAGAATACGGAAATGTACGTTTGTATTAATAAGAAGTTTTCAAAAGATTAAAGTTATAATTTACTAATATTTTGACAGAGAAAATATTAGATTTTAAAAACGAATGAGCGTGTGTTAAATTGGATCAATTTTAACAATTAGCGGTTTCAGTTGACAAGCCATAAACTAGGTTTGTACTCTAAAATTCTGATTTCGGGAAACAAAAAGTAGTGTAATAAACGCACACCTAATGAGAGTTCAGATGATATGGATGGACCAGGTGGCTGTAAGCCTGTCTGATAAAGGGTAGGGCCCAGAAATCGCGATAGCAGGAGGACACCTAGACCAGAATCGAAAAGAATAGTCATATTGTCCTATGTATATATATATATATATATATATATATATATATATATATATATATATATATATATATATATATATATATATATATATATATATATACAGCGTGTCTTCGGAAGTTCTTACCATATGGTAAAAATTTGTATTATTGATTTTATGAAAAAAGGCGCCTCTTTATAAAAAGTTCTGCATCATGAGAAAATAGCATCGTCATTCCAAAATTTGATCTTGGACATACAGGGTGGCTCAAAAATGTAAAAGTTCCAATCCACGTGAAGCTAAAGACACAAAATCGTTATTTAAAGGTAAACTGCCACTGTAAATGTACTAGGGTTAACTTTTTGTATGTTAGTGAATTAGGTTTGGAACATACAGGAGTCCGAAAAATAAAATTATTATCAACTTTACAAAAAAGTAAATCTTCATAAAAAGCTCTACCTTGTAAAAAAATAGCATGGTTATTTATAAACTTGATGTAGGACAATACAGGGTGGCTTACACAGCTGAAAGTCACAATTTAAATTTAAATTATTTTGTCACCTGCATGTCCTATATAAAATTTTTGAATAACCATGCTCTTTTTCACAATGTAGAACTTTTTATGAAGATATACTTTTTTTGTAAAGGTGATAAAAAAATTAATTTTATTTTTGGGACCTCCTGTATGTTCCAAACCTAATTTATTAACATAAAAAAGTTAATTCTAGCACATTTGCAGTGGCAGTTTACCTTTAAATAACGATTTTATGTCTTTTTAGCTTCACGTGTATTAGGACTTTTACATTTTTGAGCCACCCTGTATGTACTAGATCAAATTTTTGAATGGAAATGCTATTTTCTCACGATGCAGAACTTTTTATAAAGAGGCACTTTTTTTCGTAAAATCAATAATAAATTTTTTTTCCATATGGTAAGAACTTCCGAAGACACGCTATATATATATATATATATATATATATATATATATATATATATATATATATATATATATATATATATATATAATATGTCCCAAATTGGTTGTGCATGTATTGGGATCTCGGAAACTAAAAGAGATAGGAAGGCGGTTAAATGGGGAATGGTTTAGGCAATTATGTTACTAATTTAATGACACTTACTGAGCGACTCTAAATGTACAGGGTTATTAGATATTTTAGAAAAAGTAAAAAGTTGCATTTTCCAAGACCCCTTATAACTTTTTTACTTCTTAAAATTTTTGAATTCTGTTAAAAGACCCCTACAGCAACTTTTTACGTAGAATTCGTCTGTATACTCAAATTGTTGCCACAACGTTTCGGATTTTTAGAATCATCATCAACTTTGTTTTTATGGCCGCCATATTGGATTTTACCAAATTTAAAAAGAGCATCTTTTTAAGGTTTCAATGATGTATAACACTTAGGCAAAAAAATAAATTTTATTATAAAAAAAAAGGAAAAAACTAAAAGGAAAAAACTTTTTGGTTCCTGAAATTTGGCATGCCAAGCCGCGAGTTTAAACATTTTTGTAAATTTAATGTCAAATCAAAAGTCGTAGTTTAAATAATAATTACCCAAAATTTTCAAAAGCACACATTTTAACAATACGTTTACGTTTACGTTGAAAAGAACATTATTTATTACACATAAAATCAGATATACATTTACCTAAGTTGGCTTTGAAAAATAATTGAAGTTAATACTTACTGTCAGGTAGGTTAGTTTCCCAACGTCACTTTTGTTAGTTTTTTTATAGTGAATTTTAATTTTTCTAATGAAGAAAAGTTCGATATGCTGGAGTTTCATTTGCAGAACAACAGGAATGCTAATTTGGCATCTGAAAACTACTTGCAACGTTTTCCTGAAAGGCATCAACCACACTCCAGGATTTTTCAGAGGCTTATAACTAACCTTTTAAATTTTGGAAGCTTTGAAAAACCTCCTATGCGAAAGAAAACGATCAGGGTAATGCCAATATCGATGCATCTTTTACTGAAAATCCTCACAGTTCAACGAGGGCAGCTGATAGACAGCTAGATATTCCAAAATCAACAATTCAGACGGTCATAAAAGGACAAAAATACCATCCCTACAAACCCACCATTGTCCAAGGACTTCGCGAAACTGATTACCCTAGAAGGGTACTATTTTGTAATTGGTACATTAATCAGTGTAACACAGACCAAAATTTTCAAAATTATGTTGTATGGACCGATGAGACCAGATTTACTAATTGTGGTGTTTTCAATCGACACAATTACCACTATTGGGCAAAAGAAAATCCAGAATTGCGGGCTCAAAGACGATTGCAGGTCCGTTTTGGGTTTAATGTTTGGTGCGGCATTTTTGGTAAGAACATACCCTCATTATACTATTCTAGACTCAATCTGTTACTAAATGAAATTTTTTGTGAGAACATTTTTTTAGTTTTAAGAAATTTATGATTTTTTTAGGAAATCGACTTATCGGCCCTTTTATTTTTGATGAAAATTTGAATGTGGAAAGGTATCTGGCTATGCTACAAAACCAAATAGTTCCCGCAATAGAAGAAAATATTCCTGACGACCATTTAGAGTGTGGTTTCAACAAGATGGTTGCCCCGCTCACAATACAAGAGCCGTTAACTAATTCTTGCTAGAAACGTTTAACGGAAGGGTTATTTCGAATGGTGGGCCAGTTCTCTGGCCAGCTCGATCACCGAATATTACTCCCTTGGATTTTTATCTTTGGGGGTATGTCAAGAACGAAGTTTATGAATTTGAACCTCCAGAAACAAGGGAAATTCTAGAGGACAGAACTAGAGAAGTTTTAGCCCATATAAATCGAAATACTTTGAGTAGGGTAGTAAGAAAAATTTTAAAAAATTGTCGGAAATGTTTGGAAAATAATGGACGTCACTTTTAAATAAATACCTTTACATTTAAAATTTTTAATTAATGCCATATTAATATTTATGTTGTTCCATATTGTTTATTAGGTATTTTGTTTATTTGAGATTGTAGTTACTGTTATTACTCTTTTGATTTTATAATATTTTTTCATTCCGTTATTAATTAAAAACCTATTTTATTTAGTCTAAGATAGTCTTTTGTTTTGTTAAATAAATAATATTTTATTATTTGTCTTCGCAATGTTGTCAAATTTCAGGAAACACAAAGTTTTTTCTTTTTTTATAATAAAATTTATTTTTTTGCCTAAGTGTTATACATTATTGAAACCCTAAAAAAATGCTCTTTTTAAATTCGGCAAAATGCAATATGGCGGCCATAAGAAAAAACAAAGTTGATGATGATTCTAAAAATCCGAAACGTTGTGGCAACAACTTGAGTATACAGACAAATTCTACGTAAAAAGTTGCTGTAAAGACCTTTTAACAGAATTCAAAAGTTTTAAGAAATAAAGAAGTTATAAGGGGTCTAGAAAAATGCAATGTTTTACTTTTTCTAAAATATCTAATAACCTTGTACATTTAGAACCGCTTAGTAAGTGTCCGTAAATTACTAACATAATTGCCTAAAACTTTCCCCATTTAACCGTCTTCCTATCTCTTTTAGTTTCCGAGATCCCAATACATGCACAACCAATTTGGGACACATTGTATATAGGGTGTTATGAAATTCACTGCATATGTTGAAACCGATAAATCCTAATTATATTATATAAATTCGGATTGAAGAAAAATAGTCATAAATGACGCTTCGCAATAATAAGCTGGTAATCGCCCCCTGGCAAAAAAAACTTGATACTTGATATTCATCAAATTAGCATAACTAATAATAAAATTCCTTTAAAATACACTTCTTTTGAAAATACCAATATACCAAAAAGTACTGACAATACAGTATAGCCATTAATTTAATGCAAGGCGCCAACCCTTGACTAACTCTAAAAAAAGTTCCAATAACGCATCAAACACGAAATTTAAAAGATATTACCCGCCCTATTAAAAACTGAAACCTAATGTTTTTGTTACTTTTAAAGTAAAATCTGTAAAATTCACTTCCCTTATTATAAATGTTTCAAGTAAAACAATAAAGTATATATATATATATATATATATATATATATATATATATATATATATATATATATATATATATATATATATATATATACGGTAAAGAATTAACGACAGGAAAATATACAAAAAGTGAAGAAAATAACGGGGAAAACTGTCTGTAAGGTAGTGCTGGACACATGTTTCGTGCTTATTAGCACTCATCAGTAGCACATAACCAAGTTATTGGATGAAGAACTTGGAAGTTGGAAAAAGGAAAAAAACACACAGGTCCCTGGTCTGTGAACCTCTGTGTTTTTTTCCTTTTTCCAACTTCCAAGTTCTTCATTCAATAACTTGGTTATGTGCTACTGATGAGTGCTAATAAGCACGAAACACGTGTCTAGCACTACCTTACAGACAGTTTTCCCCGTTATTTTCTTCACTTTATATATATATATATATATATATATATATATATATATATATATATATATATATATATATATATATATATATATATATGTAAATAAGATGTATACGTGTATGACTATAATTTAATTGTTTAGGTGTCATCCTTGGACTGGTGAATGTGATTGTAAGTTGGGTTGGAACAGTAAGGATTGTTCTCGGCCATGTCCGATTTTAACATATGGAAAAGGTTGCGCTGGAATCTGCAAGTGCAAAAATAACGCACAATGTTCCCCAGTTAACGGCACCTGCTTGTGTACACCTGGATTTACCGGAAAAGAGTGCGAACAAACGTGTCCCAAAGGTAGTTTTGGAGATGATTGTGCTCACAAATGCGACTGTAAGTACTCCAACAAGAATTACTATTATAGAGTTTTTACATAAAAAATGTTTTAACACTCTTATAGATTTTTTATTCTTAAGATTTATTCAAGTGAGCAAAAAACTGTACTGTGCTATACGATGAGAAACAATTCTACTTGAATTGCTCTTTCATTTAGATTTAAGTTTTAATAAAAGTAGAAATGTGAACTGCAACCTAATTTTTTTTAAATCCGCACTATTTTAATTGTTGTATTTTGATAGAGCATGTGTACTAACCAGTATTACTAGTTAGCTTGTCATTTTCTTATGAAGAAAGATATCTATTTAATTTTTAATACTTTATTTAGATGCACATCTTGAAGTGCTTAATCATAAGTATTTTTTGAAATTTAGATTATATAAATAATAATATATCTATTTTGACAATTTTTGGGGAAAACGACGCTAAATATCTTTTTGATGTACTGGCAATTAGGGGTGTCAATTCCGGGGTTCCCGGGATCCCGGAGTATAAACCGAAACTCGAAAATCCCGGATTCGATTAATATTTTCGGGACTAATCTCGAAATGTTCTTTAGCGACACCGACAGCGATATAGAAGACACTGAAGGTATGGATAAGGTGAAAGTTTTGAAAAAAGTGACTTTTTGGAAGTAACCATTACCAATGTCTGTGTATTGGTGTCTAGAGTTAGACAACTAGTTCGAACACTTAGAACATCGCCAACTAAAAATGGTATACTACAGAAGTATATCAAAAATTATCATGGGAAAGAGCAAGTTATATTAGATTGCAAAACGAGATGGAGCAGCTTACTTGACATGCTCGAGCGTTTTACACCATTAGAGAATTCCATAAAAAAAGATCTTATTGATCTAAACATATCACCAATTTTGGATTCAGAAAGTGGGGTTCTCAAAGGCGTTGTGAAAGTTCTCCAACCAATAAAAATGATAGTTGAAGCCCTAAGTCGTCGCGATATGGATTTGTGTAAAGCAGATGCTGCATTAAAGTTCATGTTGAGGAATTATCCAGAATTAAAACTTAAAACACCACTCAGTATGGAACTACAAGAGTCATTGAGAACAAGGATTGAGCAGCGCAGAACCATTATTTATTCTGACATTCTCTGTTATCCGAAAAATCCCGACATTCTAAACCCTGAACAAAATGACTGCTTCAAAACATCAAATATTTCCTTCATTAAATCTAAATTGGAAACACTTTTAATCAGGCTAGACACAGACAACGAAAGTGAAACAGAAATCAGCGACGAAGATGACATTCCCATTCCAGAAATTCTGGGAGCAGAAGAGAATGAACCATTTAATATCAAACTGCAAAAAGTATTACAAAAATGTTCAGAGCCATTACGAAAGCAAACCAGCAATAAGACCCGGATATCCGCAATCCTTACTCAAGAAATTGATTTATTTTTAAATGATGGCAGTCGCGGAAGTAATCTTCAAAAACCTCTGAATCCCTAATAATAATTCAGCCCACAAGCATAGAACCCGAGAGATGTTTCTCTTCTGCAGGAGTTTTCTGCAACAAAGTACGTTCTAGCATGAAAGACGAAACTTTGGACGCCCTAATATTTTTGCGGTATTTTTTCAAATAAGTATAAATTTATACATTATATACATATATATATATATATATATATATATATATATATATATATATATATATATATATATATATATATATATATATATATATTGTATTTAAAGTCGTTTAGGTGCTTTTTAGTTCATTTGTATGTTTAAACTTATTAAATAAAAATTTTAATATTTGAATCCATTTAGATTTGTTCCGGGAGTAATTAGGAAGTTTCCATTTTTTTCATTTTCTCTTAATAAATAGTCCTAAAAATGTAAAAAACATGTATTTTTTGTTTTTAATTATCTGTAGAAATAAAAAAGTTATCGTCCTTCAAAGTCTGAGATGCTACGCTCACGTTGGCTGACGCTCGATGACGTCAAAATACACAACGCCGTCAACAGCGGAAGAGGCGCCCGTTTAATCTTTAGTGCTATTCTTACCGGACAGGATACAATGCATGAAAGTAAACACGCGAAAGCAGCAGCGGGCCGCTAGCCCGGCGACCATGGGGCGAGAGAGTCAGTGCATTTTGACTTCACGGCCGATAAAAGCCGCGCGAAGTTATTAAATAAGGAATTGAATAAGTTCGTCAATTTTGAAGATATCGAGATAATTTTTTTTTGTTTGACAAGTTAAGTGAAAGACTATTAAATGATGTTGAAGTTACTCGATATTTCTGACATAGGAAACTTCCTAATTCCGGGATCAGACAACAAAAGCTCGAAAATACCGGGATTGACACCCCTACTGGCAATACATATTGACCTGCATTCTAACAATCATCAATGCATAAAAAATCTATGAAAACTAAATAGCTATTACATTATATTGTATTAATTACAGGTAAGAATGGCGCTACATGCTCGTCAGAAACAGGCCAGTGTCAGTGTCCGCCAGGTTGGGAAGGACAACAGTGTGACAGACCTTGTAATAGCGACTCTTATGGTATACAATGCAATCAAAAATGTGTTTGCAAGAATGGAGCTTCATGTAACCCAATAAACGGTTAGCCCCACTAACACTACTTACTAGTTACTTCCTATCCAGTAGGGTTGGGAAATGTTGACAATAAATAACAGTAGTAAAAATATATTGGTAAATCATCGGCGAAACCCGAAAAATATTTAACCCCACTTATACGAAAATTAGAGTCTTATGTAGCGCATACCTAGGACTTTAAAAAGCAGTATAGCTCTTGGCAATTGCCAATAATCGTCTAGACATTATTTCCAATATTATAACGTGCACTATAGAAATTTGTGTGACTATAGAGTTGCTCTTTGTCAACAAAATTTGTACATCTTAATATAACTTTTTCTAACCTGATATCAGTGCTCTTACAGCATTTTGCGATTTTGGATTTAAAGAAAATAGTGGTGGTGTGTATCCAAAAAGGTAAGTTCATTTGTGACAACACAATCAATAAATTGAAACTGGTGAATTTATTCGTGCTTTAAAAATATCGTCGGATTACAAATTTTTCAGGCCGTATAATCCGAAAAGTTGTCTAAAATTCTCTAGTAGGAAATTTAACCAAACTGAATTATTTTTTGACTTTCGCCGACGATATATTAATATAAAATATGGATACTCTAAGAAATTGCCATCCATACTTACATCTCAGTAAAGCATCAGTATATTAACATTTTTCCAGCCCTAGTATCCGCTGTATTAGCAATTATCGATTTATTAATTTGTGCATGCCCTACTGTAGGAGCGTAATTTTCTCAGCTTCCAATGAACGGAGAACCTTGCGTAAAATCTGGTAATATATTTATTTTTTGGAAAATTTTATGCCTGCTTCTTAATATATATTTTAGCTTTTGATATGGCGCGTATGTTAAGTCTGAGATAGTTTTATAGTAAATATTTCAGAAAAGAGTCTATAATATATTGATCGAGAAAAAACTTAAAAAACTGACGTGGGCATTTAAAACTGAATAACCCCTTTTAGTCCAGAAGTTACAGGCGTCCAACCTGTACCGGCAAGCTAGCGACATGAGGCCTTTTTGTATTGACTCCTAGCATTTGTATTAACAGGCAATAACATGTCTGCCGGCCTTTTTTTCCGGAATGGTAATAAAAATAGGCACTTCCGGTTATTTTTTTAACTAATTTTTCTTTTGAGCCAGCGACTTGAAAATTTGCATGCAGCTAAGGAGCGATAGATGGTAAAGGAAAAAACGCTTTTGCCGACCTTAATCCGCCCGGAAGTGGTGGCAGAAGCGGATTAACTTACTCCATTTTTCGACAATCGCTATTCCCATGACCAAACATCTTGCAATTTTGCTTGGAAGTAAATTAACACTTACTCTTTCAGACATTTTTTGTCTGCCAGCAGTCTTCCGCCCGGAAGGTACTTCTGCCCGGCCACTTTTTATAGACCGCCCGCAATGCGGTCTATAACCCCCCTCCCCCCCCCGTGATCGATAGAGATGTTCGTGTGTTAATTAATCATGTTTTTTCGATAATCACAATTTTTTCTCCGAGATGGTTGCGACTGAAACGTTTAAATTTTCTGGGTTAATACAGGGCTAGTGCGACTAGCTTCGGTAAAAAATTTAGTTATACAGGGTGTTTTGTTTCGGAGTTATTAAACGCCAAAGTCGAAATTTCCGCGAATTCGTACGGGATCGAATACTGTTCGCAAAAGTGAATTAAATCGATTTAAATTTTTGGAGGTTGTAGAGAACCGGGAACCCTCTTGAAAGTGGTGATGCGGAAAATGGGAAGTAATTCTTTTGAATAACTCGAAAGCGGAAAGTCGCATCGTAAAAGGTTTGGCACCTCAAACTTTGGAATCTGAAATAACTTCCAAGCAAACCCCCAGCAAACCCAAGCAACCCCATCTTTGGTACTTAATAACTCGAAAACGGAAAGTCGCATCGTAAAACGGTTTGCACGTCAAACTTTAGAATCTTAAATACTTTCTTTTTGTAATATATCTTCCTATACCTAAAATCACTGGAAATTGGGAAAATTTGGGAAAACTGGAAATTGCTATTTTTGATGCACATTTTTGACGGTTTTTAATTTTTTTCGGGGTCAAAATGAATTCAAATCAAAATCCCGTATAACTCATCGGAATGAGCTCGTGTATACGTGAAATTCATATTTTTTAGTTTTTTCATTCTTTATAGGAAGGAAGCAATGGACGATTAAATTTAGATTTTATGACATTTTAAATTTTTTCCAATGACTTGTATACATTCGAATCACTCTGTATCTTTTCCTATCTAATTTCCTCCAACTTTTTCAACGCTGTCTTAAAGAGGGATAATCAGTCTTTACAATGAATCCCGAAAGGGACATCCAGGAGCGTATTTAGGGTGTAAAAACTAATTTTTCTATTTTTTCCCATCAAAGCTCATTTCTAACCGGCATTATCCTATAATATTTCTCTTATTTACCAGTTCTTTTTGGGTTTTTCCCTCATCATCTAAGAATACTCCGCACCAATTAAAATTGCATGTTTTGTTGTTAAAGGTATAAATAAGTAGTTTTTTTTAATCGGGGCAGGAAAAATTTGAAAAATGGAATTTCAAGACCGCACTGCCATGAAAAATAAAAGAAGTTTTTATTGCAAGATTGGAAGGTTTCTGGACTGATTTCGGGTGGGAATATACATGGAAACGATACAATGGACGTTCTAGTTTGGATTCCGGTACATTTCATTGGACGAGTTACGCCTTAAATACCATTTTTATTGATTTTTTGATGACCTTACAATTAGTGATGTAAGGATACGTATCCAAAAATCCGTTGGATCCGAATATTAAAAGAATCCGGATTATCCGGAACCGGCCGAGAACTTGAATACGGATTCGGAATCAAAATAAATTCGCATCGGGTGGTTACTAATGCGAAGTGCAAAGAGAAAACGGAATCGGAATCGAGTGTAAGCGAACAACACGGTCTGCGATTTGGCATATTTGATATTGTGCTTTCTCTTTCTAATGACATTTCCTAAAAAAAGATGGCATAGTTATCGGGGTAACGGGTATCATATGAGATGAGACCCATTGGTTAAACTAGTCCCGCCTCACCCGAACCGAATTCAAACGAGAACGGCGCGACGCGGTGCCTTCTTATCCCTAAACTTCGACTTCGACTGGTATGATACCGATACCGCATCGACCTACCTAGCCGTGTATCCGAATAGAAAATGTTTTAGTCTGTTGCATGCATAAGTATACATGATCTGTAACCGCTTTCGCGCGGGTCAAGAAATGGATTCGTATTCGGATAATGGATACGGATATTAGCTGATTCCGATTCCGTATGATTCGGATATCTAATGAATACGGATATTTACAACAGTACTTACAATGATTATAGAATATACCGAAATCATCCGTAGAAATGTATTAATATACGAAATTTGACAAAAACGGTGTAAGTTACCCCGCTTCTGCTACCACTTCCGGGCGGATTAAGGTCGGCAGAAGCATTTTTTCCTTTACCATCGCTCCCTACCTACATGCAAATTTTCAATTTTCAAAAATTTGTTTAAAAAAATATCCGTAAGTGCCTATTTTTATTAATATTCCGGGCAAAAAGGGGCCGGCAGACATGTCATTCCCTGTTAATCCAAATACTAGGCATCAATACAAAAAGGCCTCATGTAGCTAACTTCCCGGT
This sequence comes from Philopedon plagiatum, assembly GCA_963971165.1. Lineage (NCBI taxonomy): Eukaryota > Metazoa > Arthropoda > Insecta > Coleoptera > Curculionidae > Philopedon > Philopedon plagiatum. The sequence continues at coordinate 96,927,500 of OZ020191.1, forward strand.
ACAGATTGGACGCCTTTAACTCCTCTTCTATTTATATTTTTCGAAGTAGATAATACAAATTTTACCAGTAATTCTTGTTTTGGAGAAAAACAATTAATATAAATTAGGTCGGAAATTTTGTAATCATTTTTATATAATTTAGTTGTGCACACAAAAATAACTAAGGGTAAATCTGAATTGCAACAAAAGTATTTGTGATTACAAAATTTTCTTATAAATAAAATTAACTACAATAATCAGAAGCTACGGTATGGCCCATAAGTCTGCTCAAATTATATTATGGGCATCAGCACCGAAACGGGAAAATGCAGAAAGGTGAGACGCAGTCTAATCCATGCATGATTTTTTTTGCTCATCCTAATCGGACACCGATTTTGGTCATAATCTCATAAAAGCCTCGTGCAATATTTGACTGATTCACTTCAGTTGGCAGTTTCACAAAAAAAACTAAGCCACCTCTTTTTAGTGTTCCGTGAAACGGAATACTTATGGAATCACTTCGGTGTCCGCCCGTGTGTCTGTCACAGGCGATTTTCTTCGAAACTATGCGACGTAAAAATTTGAAATTTAGCACAGAGATAGAGTGTCGTGGCCCAATTATAGACGTGAAGTATAAAAAGTTAAATCTTGATTCTGGGGGTTAATTTCAGGGGATAACTTAGGAAATGGAAAAAAAATTCAAGGGCATCGTGTGTCAAATGACAGCTTATTGAAGCACGAATTTAACATATACATATATGATGTATTTTCTTTATTAGTTTTTTACGGAAAATCACTTAAAAATTGCTGTCCCCCACCCTAATCTGAAAACAATCGTGAACATTTAGAATTAGGTGTAGATTCTGGGGGCTAATTTCGGGGGGTAAATTGGGCAATGGAAAAAAATTCAAGGGCATCGTGTATGGTGTCAAATGAAAGCTTATTGAAGCACGAATTCAACGATACATATGATGTATTTTTTTATCGCATTTTTAAAACATTTTTCGGGAAAAACGCTTAAAAATTGCTGCCCCCCGCCCTTATCACCAGAAGGATTGCTCAGAAAAATCTGAAAAAAAACGTGAACATTGAGAACTAGGTGTAGATTGAGCGAAAATTATCGGGATTGAAAAATTCTAGCGCGGTCGATTGTTATAAACAATTTAATTGTTTATTTCCTTATAACTGCTGAACCATTGGTTTTAGAGAAAAAGTTTTTTAACAAAAAGTGTTTCTCACGATGTGAAGAACAACTTTTGTCCCTACGCTTTTTTCAAAATTTTGGCCCACTCGACTCGGCGCATACGCGATGTGATACGGCGTTGGTGCCGTTGGCGGCGGGTAGCGCGGCAGATGGGCGGAGATCGGACGGCCGAGGTTTGCTCAGGTTAAGGGGGAGGTTGATGGCACGGAACACTAATTGTGCAAGTATAGCTTGACCGATTTTTTTTATTTTGGTTACACATGATTTTTTTTATTAAATAAAGCACTGTGTGTAGCATAGGTTTTTTTTTAAATCGTATTGATGGTTTTGTGTTCATTAATTTACCCAACAAAAATACATATATTTTTTGGTACAATGATCTGACATTTCAAGGTTTTTGCTCCCATTCTGTTACAAGTGTCAATATGTATATAGGCAATTATTTATATATTGCTTGCTTGTAAATTGGTAGTGCACAGTAGTAAGTAGCTACGCAAATACAGTTTGTACCAAGAAGGCAAGATACACATAATGAAGCGGGTAATAAATTTACAGCTGAACTTACACTGAATAACTGATACGGTTTGTGTTAAAGTAGGTCAGGTTTCCCATTCAGCCACCCACTAGAAGTATTGACAGGTCTTGTTACCCAATTTTAAAAAAATATCTAAGAAATATTTTCCCATAAAAAATTATAAATAAGTACTGTACAAATTTTGAATCAGGGTTTTTTTTTGCATTTGTAATTACAAATTAATTAATAAAAAATAACCGAAAATGGGAAGAATAAACGAAATTGTCTTTTTCCGTGAAAAAATCTTCACTCAAGTCAACATTGAGTAAACCTGCATACGAACGTGGTTTACCTTAAAAAACACGATGGTCTGTCGGCTTCTTTAATAAAAGGGGAATAGGCCTAAAAATGTAACTAATGTAACCTTACGGCACCCAAATGTGGGAGTAAAAGAAAGTAAGAAGTTAAAGATTTAAAATATGTAAAATAATTTCTGTTAATTTATAATGGGGTAGGTAATTTTAAAAGGTCGTAATAATTTTTATTTAAACCCTAAATAAAAACCTTGCAATTCTTTATATCATAAAAACGTTCAAACAACAAAAAATGGGGGTTTCCCCCGGGCCGTCCGAGTTTTACAGTTTAGGTAACTAAAGTGTTACACGACCCCTGAAGTGGGGGCTACTATTTACCCTTCTCTAATATCCATATGGGATAAAAAAGCCAAACATTATGTTTTATAGAAACATCTACTCTTAGGGAAATGCGGTCATTATTTTGATCGGTCTAGCGTTGGAGAATCTGGCCGATAAGTTTTAGGAATTCCTTCATAAACTTTTCGTTTAAATTTTTTATGAAATGCAGTAATTGGTTCCATCATTTTATTTTAGTTTAGATTTTTGCATGATTTTGTTGTTTGTCATTTTATTTTTTGCATGTTTTTTGTGATTTGTTGTGTAGGAACCTGCACTTGCAGCGCAGGCTTTACCGGCGAGTTTTGCGAGAATAAGTGCCAGACTGGCTACTTTGGAGTTAACTGTGAGCAGGTTTGTCAATGTCAAGAAGGCAATAACCTTGGGTGTGACCCAGTTACTGGAAAATGTATTTGTAAACCCATATGGAAAGGTAACGTTTTGGTTTGTTTAATTTTTATTTTGAGGTGATTTTGTATCGAGTGTATGCATTGTCGTGTTTATTAGGTTAAGCCAACATTTTGTCGTATTAAAATTATATTATTGAAATTAAGGTAAATGCTAGTAAATGCTAACACTACTAACTAGATATACGTTTGATGTTTCTAGGAAACAAATACTGTTTATTTTTGTTCGAAGTTTTTCAAAATCAATATAGATCGAAATATGACTAGATACCCTGTATAAATTATAAAACCTATCTTTAAATATTCAATTTATAGCAGTCGATAGATTGTTATAGAGTTATAGACTATCGTGAATGATATTTCCAGTTCATAAATTCTCTTGCTAGATAGAAAACTTTTTTATTATTGGTTTTTCGAAAAAAGTCACTCAGTTTTGCTTTACCTAAAACCTACTACGCCGCTATTAAAACTAGCCTATTGTATACAGGGTGAAAAAGAAATTTGACCTAGATTTTAATGTTCGCAGTTTTTTTTTAAATTTTGCATGTTTTGATCAACATGCCACTATAAATTCTGATACCAAATACCAACATAACATGTTTTTAACGCTAATAACTAGCATTAAAAAATAATGTTATAAAATAACTATTACCAAATATTTCTTGGCCGACTACAAGAAATTTGACAGACAGTATGATTAGTTCCGAAAAATGGTTATAAAGTAATATTACCGCGCCATTTTTGATTTTTAATAAACACCTCGAACGTGTCTGAATTAGCGTTATTTTTTTCGAGTAAAAATATTTTGATTTGGTAACTGTTGTTTCAATTTAAGTTTATTAAATATTTAACTGTATAGGCTTTTTTCAGTAACCTAAATGACCGATATTATTACTTTTTATTTAAGAGGACATTTTTTAATATAAACATAATGATTACTCTAAAATAATTATTATTGATCGCCTTGTTCACGACCATGTTCAAAGAGGCCAGAATTTAAAAAATGCGAACATATAAAATGTAGATGATAGGTTAGCTTTAATGCACTGTGGTCCGAATTTTGGAAAAAAACGGAAATAATTCGGATTATTTTTTTTTATTTGGTGTATCTTGGTACAAGAAGATCCGAGAAAATATAGTCTCAATAACTGAGTTTTGAGAGGCCTATTTACGATCAATATTTTGGTAGATATATAAATAAAATACTTCTCTTGAGATTTTTCAATTTATAATATTTATTACTTCATAACAAGGATTAAAATAGAAAAATAATGAAGAAAAGTAAATTAACATGATTTTAATCGCTGACAGAATCTAAATCGTCTGACCAAAATGTTAAATCCTCATCCGATTCGAAATCCGCTGTTGCACTTTTCTGCGGTGGAATATCCGGATTGGTTAAAAGCTGGTAAACCTCTGGGAGCAGAAATGAAACATTTTTCTTAGGAAGCGTTCTAATTGATGATATTAAAGGATGCGAAGATATAAGTAACCTGTCTAGCAAATCTTCATTCGTAGCTTTTCGTGAATTTTTCTTGTATGCATTTCTCTGAATTGTTTAAGATCCTTGTTTCGGCTTTCTTGAGTTTGCTTAGACTCTTAGACAGTTGTCCTATTGGAAGTAAGGCGGCATTAATTATTGCGGCGTCATGAAGTAAAACCTTATGGACAGTGACTGGCATATAAAACCTGATGTGCTTGGAATCGCTTCTTCCTCTTCTGCACTGTTCAAATTTGGTAAAAACTTTACTGCAAAAATTGCTGCAGATTTTTGTGAGACGATTTATTTCAACATTGGCTTCTATTTGAACTATTTCCGTCAACAACGTTACATACTATATCAAAAATTGTATATATTTAAAATAATGTCAACTTTAACACTTATGGAAGGCGCACACTGAGGGGTGCGAAGTATAGAGAAGCGCAGACTGACGCTGTCAAAGTCTGGAGAGCAACTAGGTGGCGTGCGGTGTAGAGGAGAATAGAAGATCCAAAATGTTTGATCGTGGTCACTTTTCGGACGTCGTCGGTACCAGGTGATACTTCTTGCAGATTATGTTGTGCTATGCGCAGTACGTCAATTTCTTTTTATCTTTTCTTAAATCAGAAAATAAGTGATGGAATTCACCGAAAGTATCCCTCTTTTTATTTATTTCACTAACCCAAACTTTTCTTTTTGGTTTCTCTTCCTCCCTGGCAATAAGGCTAAGTACAAAATCATCCTCGTCCGATGACGAGCTGCTCATTTTGTATACCTTCACTGAACAACTAAAAATGTTTTTTATTATACTTCTTTGAAAACACCTTATTTTCATCTGTTTTAGTAATAATGTAAGATGGGCTTTTTCGGGCTAGCGCACGGAAAGAGCGCACGGAAAAAATTTTCCTGGTCTCCAGTTCTTTCAGTGTGCTGAATGAAGATACCGACTATTTTTTGGCTTTAAAATAGAAATATAGGTATAGGAAAATAAACTAAACTCAAGAAAGTCTATATGCTATCTGATATTTAATATGTACCTATTTTGTATTTTATTTCGTAAATATTTGAATATTTAGATGAATTTCTGAAATATTTTTTGACGTTTTGTCAATCTTATCTGACATAGACAAATTTAAATCACCTTTTAAATGATTTGAAAGTTACCATGAAAACGCATCATACCTGCCAAAGACCATATTGTCAGCGTTGTTAATTTTCTGTCAATTAAATTCATTCTAATAAAATGTTCTCTCAACCTGAAAAAGTGGCATCTTTCATTATTAATAGTTAATTTTTAATTACTCTAGTAGTTTTTTTTTTAAATTCCGATAACAGTTGTGAAAATAAAAATATTCCAAGTTTATTTTGTATGTATGTATTTTTTTATGTTATATTTTGTTTTATGTTATCGTTTTCAAAGAAGTATAATAAAAAATATCGTTCATTACACGTCCAGAAATGGATTTTCCGTGCTTGCTTGACTTCCCGTGTTCGGCTGCGCCTCACACGAGAATTTGTCAAGCGCGCACAGAAAAATCCTTTTTTCCGGACTGGTAATGAAATATACTATTAAACGTTAAATGTTGAAAATAGGATAGGATATCTTTCGCCGTGGATTCTATGCGTTTCTCTTCGCCCCAGTGTGCGGACACCGCGTAAACAACGCTTCCCTTCGTGACGCTTCGCCTAAGTGGGCGAGCATTTTTAAGGTGCTCGACCACTTAAGGTGCGCGCCCACTTAGGCGAAGCGTCGCGAAGCGATGAGAAGAGAATTTTGTCCATCCGAGAACCTTACATGCAATCAAATGGAAGCCCACACACTGAAGCGGCGCGAAGCGTAGACAAGCGTTCATTGACATTCGCAAAGTCTGGAGAGCAACTAGGCGACGTTTTTCTCGCCGCTTCCCGTCGCGCTGCCTCAGTGTGCGGTGAAGAGGAGAAGAGAAGATCCAAAATATTTTATTGTCGTCACTTTTTGGACGTCGGTACCAGCTGAAACTTCTTGTAGATTGTGTTGTGTTTTCTTAAATCAGAAAATAGGAGATGGAATTTACCGAAAGTATCCCTCTTTTTATTTATTTTACTAACTCAAACTTTTCTTTTTGGTTTCTCTTCTTCCTCCATAGCGGCAATCAGGCTAAGTATAAAAAGATCCTCGTCCGATGACGAACTGCTCATTTTGTATACCTTCACTGAACTACTAAAAATGTTTTAAAGGATAAATGTTGAAAATAGGATGGGCTAACTTTTGCCGTAGATTCTCTGCGCTTCGTTTCATTTCGCTCCAGTGTGCGGACACCGCGTAAACGACACTTCGCTTAGCCGCAATTCCCTTAGCGACACTTCGCCTAAGTGGGCGAGCACCTTTAGGCGAAGCGTCGCGAAGGGAAGCGCGGCGAAGCGAAGCGTCGTTTACGCGGCGTCCGCACACTGGGGCGAAGAGAAGCGAAGCGCAGAGAATCCACGGAAAAAGATATCCTATCCTATTTTCAACATTTAACGTTTAAAACATTTTTAGTTGTTCAGTGAAGATAGGTATACAAAATTAGCAGCTCGTCATCGGAGGAGGGTCTTTTTGTACTTAGCCAGTATGAACGAAGAAGAGAAGCCAAAAAGAAAAGTTTGGGTTAGTAAAATAAATAAAAAGAGAGAGACTTTCGGTGAATTCCATCGCCTATTTTCTGATTTAAGAAAACAACACAATCTACAAGAAGTCTCAGCTGGTACCGACGGCCAAAAAGTGACGACAATCAAATATTTTGGATCTTCTCTTCTTCTCTTCACCGCACACTGAGGCGGCGCGACGGGAAGCGGCGAGAAAAACGTCGCCTAGTTGCTCTCCAAACTTTATGAGCGCCAATCGACGCTTCTCTTCACTTCGCGCCGCCTCAGTGTGCGAGCTTCCATTTAATTGCATGTAAGATTCTTGGATGGATAAAATTCTCTTCCCTTGCGACGCGACGCTTCGCCTTTAACACAGCCGAAAATGCGTATTTTCCTATTTCTTCTAATCTGACAGTCGCTTACAAGACTCTGTTTCTGCCAAAACTTCTATATATTTTTCGCGGTGGGGTCTCCCGGTGTTTTTCTTAGATCACCTTAAGTTTGGTTACCGCTTAAAAATAATACTATGAGACACCAATCCATAAGATCCATGTTATCTAATAAATGTAAGCTGATCCAAATATCGTTACTATTCCAATATAAAGTACTTACCTTCAAGATATTTTTGGTACAAATATATACAGGGTGGTGCAACCAAGATGGGGTGGACGATTGTGAGTAAACGGTGAGGAATTTCGAAAAAATTTGTTTTGGATATTATCGATAGTCAGACACGCTATGTTTTAAAATTATAGCCATAATACAGGGTGGTCCGAAAAACTCGTGGCGAACCAAACTTGTATTTTTTTAAATGGGACACCCGGTATATTATTGTTCCAATTGATTCTCCTGTTCGTTACGATCATTTTGATATAGGGTTTATTGGGTCTAAAACTTACAGTAAGGGAATGGGAGGCGGTTAAAGTTGAAAAAATGCTCACAGTTCGGCCATTTTTTAAAGAAATTTGAAACAGGTATGGAAAAACCAAATATTCCATAAAACGTTACATATCCTTGAATACATTAATCACTTGCAATTTGTTTAAAATTATTCACTGTTGTACAGGGTGGTCAAGTTTTGCAAATACGTCCTGGATTCATTTTTTTTAAATGGAACACCCTGTATATTTTATTTTTATGTTAAAGATAACATTACTAGCTTTCAAAAAATACCATACATGATGCCTTTCTGACCAACAGTTTTTTAGTAATCTAGCCGTGAAAGCAAAGTTTCTTCATTCTAATACGATTATACTGAATTTACGTTGTTTATTATTGAAATGAAACAAAAGACTGACGAACTTGTCAAAGCTACTGCCGCATAATCCATTATTTACAAGTTAAGTGTACGTGGCCCAATAATTATGAGGTAAGAAAACTGAGACCCGAAACTTTTACATGTTTATTAGAGATATTTCAAAAAACAGAAAATATTGTTTTTAGGAAATGTAAAGTAATTAATAAACAAAGATAATCAGTTATCAGTATTATTAATAGTGTAAGGAAATTAATTAAGCAAAAACAGAACATCTTTTAAAATTATTTAGGTATGTACTTACTTGTAAACCTAATTTAATATAAACAAGTAAGTACATACCTAAATAATTTTAAAATATGTTCTGTTTTTGCTTAATTAATTTCCTTACACTATTAATAATACTGATAACTGATTATCTTTGTTTATTAATTACTTTGCATTTCCTAAAAACAATATTTTCTGTTTTTTGAAAAATCTCTAATAAACATGTAAAAGTTTCGGGTCTCAGTTTTCTTACCTCATAATTATTGGGCCACGTACACTTAACTTGTAAATAGTGGATTATGCGGCAGTAGCTTTGACAAGTTCGTCAGTCTTTTGTTTCATTTCAATAATAAACAACGTAAATTCAGTATAATCGTATTAGAATGAAGAAACTTTGCTTTCACGGCTAGATTACTAAAAAACTGTTGGCCAGAAAGGCATCATGTATGGTATTTTTTGAAAGCTAGTAATGTTATCTTTAACATGAAAATAAAATATACAGGGTGTTCCATTTAAAAAAAATGAGTCCAGGACGTATTTGCAAAACTTGACCACCCTGTATAACAGTGAATAATTTTAAACAAATTGCAAGTGATTAATGTATTCAAGGATATGTAACGTTTTATGGAATATTTGGTTTTTCCATACCTGTTTCAAATTTCTTTAAAAAATGGCCGAACTGTGAGCATTTTTTCAACTTTAACCGCCTCTCATTCCCTTACTGTAAGTTTTAGACCCAATAAACCCTATATCAAAATGATCGTAACGAACAGGAGAATCAATTGGAACAATAATATACCGGGTGTCCCATTTAAAAAAATACAAGTTTGGTTCGCCACGAGTTTTTCGGACCACCCTGTATTATGGCTATAATTTTAAAACATAGCGTGACTGAATATCGATAATATCCAAAACAAATTTTTTCGAAATTCCTCACCGTTTACTCACAATCGTCCACCCCATCTTGGTTGCACCACCCTGTATATATATGACGTAGAACACTTTTAGACAATCCCAGGTTAATCGCAAAACTTGTACGGAAACTACAGTTCTATCACGGTCAAGCGTAGAAATTACAATTTGCATCTCTGTTGCCGACCCAAATGTTGATATAATGACCTAAAATTGTAGGTAAATGTAGGAGGTAAACTACTTGCCAAATATGGTGCTTTTATTATAACTTTGAAAAAATACCATTTATTTCCGATTTTATAATTTTTCGGACCACAGTGTAATGACGACATTTAAGGCTTTAGGCGAAGCAAAACTTTTTGGGAAAATTGATTTCGTGTCGAACAACTAGTAATAAAAAAGTTTTCTATGGCAAATGAATTTACGCACACGCTGTATATAGAAATATGGTGCATAAGAAAATATATTGGTGAAATTATGAACATATTAAGTTATTGGTTTACTTTGATATTACAGGAATTATGTGTGAAACCACATGCCCGGAAGGCAAATTCGGTCCTAACTGCGACCAAGACTGTAACTGCAAAAACAACAGCTCCTGTGATCCAGAAAGTGGTAAATGTTATTGTGCACGAGGGTGGCAGGGAGAAGATTGCACTACACCATGTGATAAGGGATGGTATGGTATTGGTTGCAGACAGAAGTGTTTGGAAGTATCATTAGGTACGTATTAATTGATTGTTGCATAAAAAGTCGTTCAACGTTGTGTAAAAAATAGCTTATCAAAATGAAGCTAAAAAATATTTCGGTGTAAGTACTGAAATTTTCTTTTTGTCTCAATGAAAGCCTTTTATTGACCAGTGTGGTTCTTAGGGTTGCAAAATTTCATGAAAATTAAATTTTGTGAAATTTATGAAACATTGAAAATTTCAAGGGAACATCTGGAATTGTATCTTACTGAAATTTCCAACAGGTTTGTTTTCCTCGCAAAACAGTCAGAGGGGACGCAGTCGAATTTTTTTGGGTTGATAGAGGAACAGTGCAGCTAGCTTCGGTAAAAAATTCAGTTATACAGGATGTTTCGTTTCGGAGCTATTAAACGTCAAAGTCGAAATTCCGCTATTTTCGTTAAAATCGGGTACAGGTCGCAAAAGTGTATTAAATCGATGTAAATTTTCGGAGGTGGTAGAGGACCCGCAGCTTCAGAACTCTATCGAAACTGGTGAAGATCGGAAAATGACAAGTATGTAATTCTTTTGAATTTTTTTAGGTCGAAATATGCCATTTGCAGGCCCCTCTTTGGTACCTAAAAACTCGAAACCAAAAGGTTGGATCGAAAAACGGATTTATAAGTGAAACTTTAAAATCTCAAATAGTTTCTTTTTACAATACATTTACCTAAACCTAAAATCACTGGAAAATTGATATATTTGGGGAAAAACTGGAAATTTAGATTTTTGACCCAAATATTTCACGGATTTTAATTTTTTGTGAGGTCAAAATGTTTCAAATTAAAATCCCATATGGGTCACCGGAAAGAGCTCGTCGAAATACATGATTTTTTAGTTTCTTTATAGGAAGGGAGCAATTGCCGATTAAATTTCGATTTTTGGACTTTTTTGCCCTCGACATCAGTACATTTAAATCACTCTGTATTTTTCCCTATCTAATTTTTTACAAATTTGTCGGCACTATCTTATAAATGGATAATCACACTTTAAAATGAACACCGAATGGGTCATGGAATTTTCTTGATTTTTTCTAACAAATCTTATTTTGAACCGACATTATTCCACACTATTTTCCTTATTTAGGGACTCTTTTTGGGTTTATTTGATCCATTAATTATCTAAGAATACCTCCCACTAATTTAAACCGCTTATTTTTTCGTTAAAGTTGTAAATAAATAGGTTTATTTGCATCGGGAACATGCAAAATTTGACGATTTTTAAGTTTTCGAATTTTCGAAGATTGTCATAAAAACAAAGAATTGCAGTTTATTTACTTCAAATTATTAAGATATGATGTGTCAAAATTTCGCAAAAACGTCAGTTTTTGTTGCAAAATTGAAAGGTTCCTGGACCGATTTCGGCTTGAAATATACATGAATACGATTTTAGGAACCCTACTTTAAGTGAAGGGATATTTTATTGGACTAGTTATGCAGTAAATGCCATTTTTATTGATTTTTCGATGAGCCTACATTGGAATTCGCCATGTACTTACATTTACATTATGAGTCATAAAAATACTTTTGACGACACAGCCAATGGGATCACGATGTACAAGTTTTGAAATTCGCGCGAAAATTTGCAGTAGAAAATCCTTTTTTTTTTGTTAATTAATACAAAATGAAGGGACAACAGTAACCGCCATAAACATTTAATTTATGTAGAGAATATAAAAATAATATATTTCAGATTTATTTGACTTATATACCATATTCGTTTTTACATCTTGCACAGATGTTGGGCATTTACTACAAACTGATAAATGCCCTCTCATTCTTGATGCGTTTCTGTAAAATGTTTCGGGTCCGGAACGCTTTCCGGACACCCGAATTAAGAATCTTTTCACATGTCATCGAAAAATAAGGATTTCAAATAGTATTTTTTTTGCAAAAAATTTGCGGAATATTCAGTATTTTTCTTAAAAAAACTTATTGAAATTTGAAAAATTGCACAATAAAATGTCAGTTGTATGCAGTGGTGGCAAAATTTTATACCAACAGGTATCGCGCAGTCACAGTAAAAGACTCAACAAAGATAAAAAATTTTAAAAAAAGAGACTGATGAAACCTAAAACTGAGCAAATCTGTCCGAGAACTTATTTCACAACTCCATGACCACAAGAAGGAATAATATTATTTCTAATAACAGCTTTAATGCCAAAATTTTACAAAAAAATTAAAACACCAAAATAATAATAATAATAATAATAATAATAATAATAATAAAGATGTTTATTTATGCCAATAAAAACAATTTAAAATATAAATATAAAATTGATAAAAGTAAAAAAGAAAACCAAAAATGACAGTAGTATACTAGTTGGCATAAATAGGTAGGATTTTGATTTATAAGAAATCATTCTTTCAATCCTACCCCTACTAAATATTTTTTTATATTATTTTTAAAAGTTATATAGCTTAAGCCCCTTAGACTAGAAGGAATATTATTAAAAATTACAGAAGATGTATATTTATATTATGGCAACACTGTGTTCCCATAATCCAAAACATCATTCAAAATTGATTTTTACCATAACCTCAAATATGTTGCAAAACCATGAAATAGTTGATAAAAATCATGTTTTTTACTAATAAAGTAATTTCTGAGTAAAAATATTGTGTTTTCCACATTAAAGGTGATTTATAAACGTAAATAAAATCGATATCAATAAAAAAAGTGTTAATATTCCAAAATTAAAGGTGCCCGGATAGTGTTATGAAACCAATGTTTCTTCACAAAACTTACACCTTACTTCGTTACCCTTTGTTGCAAAATAACACCAAATTTTGGTTTTTGGTTTCATTTTTGCAGGCTCGGATATAAAAGCCGGTTTGTCTTCGACGTTTAAAAATAACGCCGTCAAATGTCATAAAGCATCGACAATTGAAGTCTATATTAGGGCGGGAATTTCGAAAACATGATAAATTTTTGAAATGTATGAAATGTATGAATCTAAAAGTTTCGAAACGTATGAAATTTATAAAACTAATGAAATGAAATGAAATTTATAAAAAAAACATTGAAAGTTTCGGAAACATCTGAAAGATTAAAAAAATTCAGATTTTCCAAAATTTACTACCCCTCTTGATCGTTTAGAAACTTTCAATAAAATACTGTATTGAATCTTTCAAAATGAAAGTTTCATATTTACAACCCTAGACTGGTTCTTCAGACTCATTCTAGGGGTGGCCAGGTTTACTCCCCCCCCCCCGCAACCCTGCTTCGCCACTGACCTCAAATCAATGAAATTATATTTAAAGAAAGTCTATTTATTTATGCAATTAAGCACTAAGGTGTGAAAAGACACATACAGTTCTTTACTAGAAGAATTAAGGTAGTATACATATATTTATTTATTTTTGTTCACAATGTACTTTAAGATTTAAACATCTCATGTCCTTTAATACAAAGATTCGTTTGAAAAGCAAGTAAATCACAGAAATAATGTAATAAAACAGATTTTGTCAAAATTAAACTTATCAGCTTGGAAGAACTTAAACCACACCAGGTTTAGTGAACTAGTGGTTAGAAACTTTTACATTTAACATAACATGCAATAAAGATCAGCAAACTGCGAACATAGGAATTTATCTATGGTCGTATTAACTGCGGCGACGGCCGAAAACTATCGAGCTCTGCCCGATCGCTGCAGTGATACTTGCGTTCTCCCTCCCCGCTACCACAGATTTCGTCGATCCGCTAGCTAGCTGCCGTCAGTTCGTCAATACATCATCATCATCATCATAACAAACCTGATGTGTTGACGAATTGACGGCGGCTGGCAGCTCGATGAATTCTGCAGTAGCTGGGAGCGGGAACGCAAGTATTACTGCAGCGATCCGCAGTTAATACGACCATAGATAAATTCGTCCTTAAGATTCCTATGATTGCAGTTAGGTGATCTTTACTGTATATGGCATTGAACATAGATGGTCTAGAATTAAAGAAATCGAGTTTTGTATATTTCTGAGAAGATATTTTGCAGATGTATTTTGGCCCTGTATTTTCGACGCTAAATTAGAGACATTCCTTGTTATAACTTCGTTGCCTGCTGCTTTTTAAACTTTTTGACTATCCTTCCTACTGTATCCTTATTTATTTTCAGGCAACAAAACGTGTGACCATATAACTGGAGAATATGTTTGCCCACCTGGTTACTTAGGATTAACCTGCGACCACCCGTGTCCTCTTGGTACCTATGGAAAGAGTTGCGATCACATATGCCCTTGTAAAAATGGAGGGCATTGCCATCACGTGACTGGTAAAATAAATACTTACACTCGGTTTCTATAGCATTTTACCAAGTAATGAATTTAATTAGCCTTTAGAATCACCTGTGGCAATGACATTAACATGTATGTTGCCACATTAGTGCTCAGTTAGATATATTGATTAAATTGCTTTAAAAAACGGGGCATTATTTTACCATTAAATTTTCTAGAATTATATTTAGAAATTACATATTAAAATAAATTTATATTTAGGTGAATGCCAGTGCTTACCAGGGTGGATCGGAAATAATTGTATCAAACCCTGCGACTCCGGAACATTTGGAATGAATTGTAGTCAACATTGTAAATGTCTTAATGGTGGCCAATGCAGAGGAAATGATGGTGTGTGCAGATGCAAACCCGGATGGACAGGAACACAATGTACAGAAGGTAAGTTGTTGTAACCACCCTTTATTGGTATTATTAGTAGTACTCTTTAATTTCTGCGGCATTCCCGATTAAACTTTTATCATACTTTTGATTTAATAAAATTAACGGTGAAGTGTTTTTTTTCTTTTACCCTTTACTTAAAATAGCTTTGTTTTGGTTCAAATTTAGAACTGTTCTAGAACGGTTCGTGACTGCGTCATCGAATTTTTCATGTTTTATTTTAGCCAGAATTGATGCGAAAATTAAATCAAAATATATTTTTTAAAATTTTGGTCCATTGTATTCTTTTTGTAAGTAAAGGTTTTATTTCCATATTGGAAAAGTTCAAAAACGCAGTTACCAACCGTTCTAGAACAGTTCTAAATTTGAACCAAGACAAAGCTATTAACTTCACTTAAGTTTAAAAATCGTACGGATTTGGGCAAACAAATTTGGAATTTTTAAAATGTCACAATACAATTTTTTTAGCAACTTTTTGAGTCGACACGTGTATCGGGAATTTTTTTTATTTATCTTAGTTATGTTATTTATAAATTTTCATAGTTTGTTTGTTTCTGTCACATTGCAAATTCATTATCTCTGGTTCTAATCATCGGATGGATACCGTGTCTCGCCGTTTTATTTATTGTTGTGTAGCCTTCCTGATTACATGCTGAAAATAATTTTAGAAAATTATTTAATGAACATTAATAACAAATTAATCTCAAAAATAGCATTACATGCGTTGTGATTTACCCTAATAATCCATCAAAAAATAAAAGTGGAGTCTCTATTAAGTCGAAAGATATTTATTAATTTCGTGCGCGTGTCATGCGCCTGACGCTATGAGCTGCGCGCTGTGCGCCGCATGTCGCGCACGATGTATAGTTCAGCAGTCTTGAATAAATTGTAAACGCAGGCAACGCTTTTGTATAGTTTCGTAATAAAAAATGCCCCAAAATCACCAAAAAGATGAAATATTCCAACGGATAGATATTTTAATGCCTTCGAATTGATTCCTCATCCGACAATCTGAAATACAGGGAGTGTAAGTATATTTTCAAAGCAGCATGTATCGGCATTAAATATTTCTATAATAAAAGAGTCGCTTGAAAAAAAAAATTGCCGCCTTCGATTGGTCAAATTATTAAAAGACAAAAATAACAATAATCAGGTATAACCGCGCGCATTTCTGCACATTTTTTTCTGATTCCATTATTATCAAGAAATGAATACATTTTTTTAAATTGCTCATTAGTACTCATTTTTTAAATCATTAATAGTTTATTGCTCTGATTTTAGTTTCAATATTATATGAAATTTGAAATAAATTTATATTTATAATTATATAAATTTTATTTTAAATATAAAATTATATTCATGTTCATTCCTTTTTTTTACTCTAAACTCCTCATAGGGGTTGCGATAGTATTTATTTTAAATAAAAACGTTAATAGAATGAAAACTATAAATAATAGTATTTCAATTTATTGACAGATTAAAAACAAGTTTTTAGTGAAAAATTAAATTTTAGATGATTCCATTTCCTATTGTTCGATTACACAGAGAGAAATTAAGAACAAAAATTACCATTCACTTCGGTAAATGTTCGATAAAGGCATCTGAGTGTCACGGTCCGAGAAGAAGAAATCGACTCTTCACGGGCACGGTGTACTTTAAAAAAATGAGAAAAAATGTTACACGTTTTGTAATATTCACCATTTTTATAGAAATTTTTACCAAACTTACAGCATTTATTCTACGTTTTAGAGTAAATCATGCCACATAGATGCCTTTATCAAGCGTTTACTACTATTTTTGGGAATTTTTGCTGTTTTTTGTCACTGCAGTATAAAAAATGACAATATAGATTGTACAACGAGTGAAAAAATCGTTCGATTCTGAATAAGTGTGAGGTTGGTCACACAAGCAAAGCAAGTACGACTATCACACTCATTGAGGCCCAAACGCTTTCTCACGAGTTGTAGGTAGTACTTTTTTTTAAATCATTGTCAATCATTCATGGGTCTTTTTTTATGATGCATGTCTTATTTGCACTCGAGACAGTTGCTGTACAAGAATCCATGTATGTTTAAAAGCAAGACTGCTGAAGCTGTACATCGTGCGCGACATGCGGCGCACAATGCGCAGCTCATAGCGTTCGGCGCGTGACACGCGCTCGAAATTAATAAATATCTTTCGACCTAATAGAGAATCCCCTTTTATTTTTTGATGGATTATTAGAGTGAAACACAACGCATTTAATGTAATTACAATTTTGGCCGGAATTGCGATCCCACCGGTAATTAATAATATACAGGATTTATGTTTTATAATAAATATATTTTTTAAATGCATTTCCAAATAAACAACCTTTCGTAAAACGTTCGAGCAAAGTATGTGATATTTACAATGTTAATTTTGACTAGTAGTTTCATATTATAAAACACCATAATACATTTACAACCAAA
This sequence comes from Philopedon plagiatum, assembly GCA_963971165.1. Taxonomy (NCBI): domain Eukaryota; kingdom Metazoa; phylum Arthropoda; class Insecta; order Coleoptera; family Curculionidae; genus Philopedon; species Philopedon plagiatum. The sequence continues at coordinate 96,944,656 of OZ020191.1, forward strand.
AACTGTTTTGTTCGATACAGTAGAAGTGAATTATTTTTAGTTTGCCCCGAAGGATACTTTGGAGATCATTGCATGCAGCCATGTGAATGTAAGAATGATAATTTCTTCTGTCACCCAGCAGAAGGTTGTATTTGCAAACATGGATTTACTGGTGAAAACTGTGAAGAATCGAATATCTTGCCATTACAGAAGAAAGATGACGAAGGGTCCAACTACGGTGTTGTTATAGCGGTTATTATGGTATCTGCGATATTTGTAACAACTGTAGTATTACTTATCTTCTACTACAAGAGAAGAGTTTCAAATCTCAAAACTGAAATTGCTCATGTACAGTATATTGCGGATCCGTCTGGATTTTCACCAGGTAAATATTGAGGTTGATCAGTTTTTTATTTATTTCACAAGAAGTATTGTAATCGTGAAAAAATCACATGACTTTTATCGGCCTGGCCTCTTTTTATCTGTTTGTTGGCGCAAAAACTCAAATTTAGAAAATCTTTCATATATTATTGGGTTTTACCATAGTTGGAAACATACATATTTTTAAGATGGAGATTATGGTCTCTATTGTCTATTGGCGCAGGCCAAATTTCAAACGGCTACCATCTTTCGTTCTCTAGATACTCCATTGAGTTTGGAATACCCTGTATATAAAGGAAGAAACTGGTTTACTGACTGACTTTCTTATATAACGTAGACATGCACTAAGGAAGGGTTTTTAAAAATTCAACCCCTAAGGGGGTGAAACAGGTGTTCAAACTTTGTATGGAGAAAAAATATATAGAAAAATATTAGAACTCGAAACTTCATAGAAGTAAGTACTCTAAAAAATAAATGTTTAAACATGTGTTTTACAGTTTTTAATAAACCAACCCCTAAGGGGGTGAAATGGGGGTTCAAAGTTTGTAATGGAGTAAAATTGTTAAACCGCGGACGAAGTCGAGAGCGCAAGCTAGTTAAATATAAAAAATAAAAACTTGAAAAACCCTTGATATTGCCACCAAAATTAAAATTTAGTAAAATAAATCGTTTTAAAATATTTCCACGTGCTTTGCCAAAGAATTTAAAAATTCTTTATTTTTTTAGATCGAAATCATTTTGACAATCCAGTTTATACATATCAGGGAGGTCCAAAACGAGACAATGAAACTTTGCTCAATAATGCAAATAGGATAATAAATAATTTGCACAAACCATTAAATTCGAACATTGAAAAAGCTAGACTTGGAATAGCAGCTTGTTGTTCAACTGATGAAGACGAACTTGTGCCAAACGGTAAGCAACTCCCTTAAGAATTTAATAAGTCATGAATTTTGAAACTGAAGCATTTTAATATATGTATTTATAGGAACTTTTTGTTCTTATTGTGGCTTACAGACTTGTCTTCTGAAATATTGGAAAATGCTTAAAGACCAGGCTGAATCCACAATATAATACCTTTAAAAAAATCATTAAACACCTTGTGACCACCTGTATCCCCCAATTTCTTGTTATTTTTATGTTGGAAATCTATGTCTGAAGTATTCGTCATTGAATAAATTTCCCTTGTATAACACAGGCACACAAAAAAGTTTCATATTAGGTAGGCTAGACCCCCTACCCCTGTGTATTTTGAGCTGCTGAACACGAATTTGACATCTGAATTACTCCATCAGATCAGGATTTTTTTCTAACCTCAAAAATAGATCAACTTAAAAATACTCAAATATGTAATTCTCAGCGAATATAGGTTAGGATTCCAACCCTGAAAAACTTGCGTGAACGCATTCAAAACGTACATTATTGTATGAAAGTTAGGAAATGGAAAGTTTATGGTACGTTTATAAAAGGAATTCAACAACAGAATTGATAAGTCGAATGATCACCACGTTTTAAACTCGAAAAAAAAACATTTATGTTTGAGTTAGAATGAAGTGCCATTTTTCGCTATTTTGATCTATTTCTTGAGGTTAGAACAAAATCCTGCCCTGATAGAGTAATTCTGTTGTCAAATTCGTGTTCAGCAGCTCAAAATACATAGGGGTAGGTTTGTCTAGTCCACCGAACATGAAACTTTTTTTGTGTGCCTGTGTAATTGATGAGTAAAGCGGCTGAAACCGTTACTCTGTATTTACCAATAGGCTCTTTCACTAAACTTAAATTTCATAATTTTAATATTAACATCTTAAATCAGAGTACGTTACTATACCGTAGCCTTTTCGCCGTGCTTCGCTAGACAGAGGTATTTTTTTCTGTCTAGCGAAACACATCGAGAAAGCTATGTGTGGATGACATCAAAATCAATAATTTAGTTAAAGTCCATTGCATAATTGGCAATATGCATATCATCCAAATCTGAAATATTTGTTTGTATTCTTTACATAAATTAAATATTTATTACGGTTGCTTTTATTCATTTATTTTGGTATTTTAAGAAATAAAAATACTTTATATAAGAAATTTTCATACTACAAACTAAATTTTCATAGCTCCCTTTGTTTCTGAGATACAGATCGATTTTGAAAATGTGTCATTTTCAAGCACCTGTCGTATCTCAGTTCTGTTGCCTTTTAACTTATCGGTAAGGTAAAACTGATTATCATGTAGTGTTTTGCGTATAACCCAGTGGCGTAGTAAATTTTTTTATAGAAGGAACAAATTTAATAATAATAATAATAATAAATAATAATAATAATAAAGGTAAAAATCAAAGTTGCATTTTTTTAAATGGGACACAATGTTTGTTTTCATTCGATTGCTTTTTTCATAAGCTCTTCAAAAATATATAATTGTTGATATTATATATCTTTTGGAATAGCTTCCGAATTTTACAATTTAAAAAGAAGTATTCATAGTAGGCCGTGATATAATGATTTGAAACAAATGAATAGAGACATTTAACGAACATTGAGGTTTATTCCTAAAAATGCAAATCCCAATAACATAACTAAGACAAACATGGAATAAAAAAAACTTACTGTTCCAAACAAATTTAGATAAAACGGGAAACAGGTGTTTTTAGTAAATTTAAAATGTAAAAATCTTTGTTTATATTTTATAAATCACAAAAGTTGTTACCGTTTTCTCTAACGCAAAACTCGCGGATCCTACTTATTCGTCGTATAGCATTTAAAAGTATGATCGATCGTCCATGCAAATTTTGAAATTCGAGTGTTGTGGCTTCGCGCAGTTTTTCTATAGTGCGATGTCGAGACTTGTAAACCTTATTTGTAAATAACCCCACAAAAAAAGTCAAGGACGGAAAGATCAGGTGATCGTGGTGGCCAACTTACAGGTCCGTTGGTTCCTATCCATTTTTCAGGAAAATTATTTTCTAAAAAAGGGCATATTATTCCGGCGTTATGAGCAGGCGCCCCGTCCTGTTGGAAATAAATATTGTTTAAGTAAGCCAACGGAACACCATCTAGCAATTCAGGTACATCTTGCAATATACTTAACAATTTTCTGAAAGGGCTTCCCTCATAAATTCTGTAAGCTAGTTGCGTTCCCAAAATAAAACAAGCAACGCTCCAACCGAACCTTCCCTGCTGCTCCCGCTCAAAGTAAAGGTGATGGTTTTCTTAATACCAATGCCTGATATTGTGTCTATTGAAAATACCAGAGCTTGTGAAATACGTCTCATCGGACCATATCACAAATCTTCCAAAATTTACATTGCTTTAAGTTTGCTGCAAAAGTCAATTGCAAAAAATGAGATGACGTTCAGCATCCCCAGGATGTCAATGCTGGACGATTTTGACTTTATGTGGTCGAAAGGGTCTAGCCGGTTAACTACATGAAAAGTGCCCCAACGTCGTTTCCATGTTCTTACATCGTAAATTATTGTTCTTTGACAGAAACATTTTTACACCAAATTTCAAACCCCTCCTCTCAGTAATGAGGGAGATATGGGGGTGGCAACCCTTAACTTAAAAATTCATTATCTTTAAAACTATTTCAGATATCTCAATGAAATTTTAACTGTGCATAGTTATTTATAAGGTTTATATAATATAATTTTTTCAGATTTTTATCTCATTAATAAATGGTAAAAAACAAGATGTTTAATTTTTAGGGGTGGTTTATCATACTAACCCCCGAAGTGACACCAACTAAAAAAAATTAGTATAATCGTCTATTCTCTAGTAATAACATAAAAAAATTACACAAAGCTCGAATAGGTGGAACATTGTTAAAAAAAATAAAAATCTATATGACATATAAAATGAAACATATACAGGGTGGCAACTATTTAATTGACCACTATGGGGATCTTGTAAACGGTAATTTCTACGAAGTTGTTTAAATTAGAAAAAATGTGCAGTTTTTCAAGCTTTCTTAAAATTCAGTAACTGCCTTGCCAAATTGTATTTGATTCATGAAATACAGGATGATTTGTTAAAAACGTCTAAAATTAATTTCGTTAATAGCTCAAAAGGTTTAAATTTTAGAAAAACGTTCTTAAAATAAAAACTTCGTATTTTTTTCTTCTCTACAAAATGGCGTCATCAGTTTCTTTTATGTCATTTGTTATAACTGAGTTATCAACGTCAACTTAATTTTTTTAAATACGGACCTGGATTTTTGTAATGCATTTTTCAGAGTACGTTTTACCCCAAATACAATGATGTATCACTCAACCCTGTTAACTTACGTTTCGGCACAAATTATACATAATCAGGAAAATTTTGAAAATAATGTCAGTACGGCTATGATTTTTTAAAATATTATTTTAATTTGATTTAGCTAGAATGGAAACAAAATAGAAACCAGTAAAAAATCCTATTTTATTTAAAATGCTATTTACTAAACTTAACCTAAGTACAACTAAATTAAAAATAGCTACAAAATTAAAACATCCAATCGTGAATGAAATTTTTTAAAATATTTTACTTAGTAATATCATTTTATTAAATGCTCGAAATGACCTCCTTGATTTTCAATACAACGGTTGGTTCTTGCTTCCATTTGTTCGATAGCGTGTCTCACCATGTCGGATGTAACTGTTTGGAAAGCATCGATTATACGTTGCTGCAGTTCGTGAATATTATTACATGGAGTGTAATAAACCTTGTTTTGCAAATTTCCCCACAAAAAATAGTCCAGCGGATTAAGACATGGTGATCGAGGTGGCCACGGAACAGGTCCGTAGGTTCCAATCCAGTTTCCAAGAAACCGTTCATTTAGGTAATTACGAATGATTAAAGCATTATGAGCTGCACATCCGTCTTGCTGGAACCATTTAATTTTTCTTATAACCGCTAATGGCACTTCATCAAGTAAAGATCCAAATCTTGCTGTAATAGATTTAAGTATCTTACGCTATTTAGATTGTTTTCGAGAAAAACTGGACCGATTACTCTATCCGCAACTAGTCCACACCATACATTTATTTTGAAACGCACCTGAGGTCTAATTTCTTGAACCAAATGGGGAATCTCAGTAGCCCAATAATGTTTATTTTTTCTATTAAATCTACCGCAGTTGGTGAATGTACTCTCGTCACTCCATAGAATTGATTGACTAAATTCTGGATTTTGAGCGTGAAACCAATTGCAAAAGTTTAATCGCCTTTCGGGGTCCCCTGCATGAAGCTGCTGTACAGGATGAAATTTATAGTGATGGAACTGGTGTTTTCTTAAGATTTTCTTTACTCCTGCAGAAGTTATACCACATTCTCTGGCTATAGGTACCGTTGAGTTTTCAGGATTAATATAAATTTGAGCCAGCACATTAATCTCGTTTGCATTAGGTCTTGCATGATATTTATTCCTTTTCTTAAAAACGCTACCTTCTTCTAGCATGCACCTGCTAATTCGCTGAAATATTCTCGTTGAAGGTTGAATTCTTTCGGGATATAAAATAGCATAGCTTCTCTGCGCCAAGAACGAATTTCGGAAATTTCGAATGTAAACACCGTACATATCACGTTTCTCCTTAACTGAAAACCGAACCATTGTCACAATTAAATAGACATAAATACTGTTTAGTTGAAAGCTGAGCTCGGGGTTTGACACAACTGATACAATCTATTCTGCTTTTTGACTCGTGGCAACTCGATTTAAAAAATAAACAAAAAGGTTTTTATTAATTCTGGTGAGTTTCCATAAATTTACCTGATTATGTATAATTTGTGCCGAAACGTAAGTTAATAGGGTTGAGTGATACATCATTGTATTTGGGGTAAAACGTACTCTGAAAAATGCATTACAAAAATCCAGGTCCGTATTTAAAAAAATTAAGTTGACGTTGATAACTCAGTTATAACAAATGACATAAAAGAAACTGATGACGCCATTTTGTAGAGAAGAAAAAAATACGAAGTTTTTATTTTAAGAACGGTTTTCTAAAATTTAAACCTGTTGAGCTATTAACGAAATTAATTTTAGACGTTTTTAACAAATCATCCTGTATCTCATGAATCAAATACAATTTGGCAACGCAGTTACTGAATTTTAAAAAAGCTTCAAAAACTGTACATTTTTTCTAATTTAAACAACTTCGTAGAAATTACCGTTTACAAGATGCCCATAGTGGTCAATTAAATAGTTGCCACCCTTTATTTTGGCGAATTAATGTAAGTATAAGTCGTACAAATGAAGGAATCGGGAATAACACATTGATTTTTTTTTAATAATGTTCCACCTATTCGAGCTTTGTGTAATTTTTTATGTTATTACTAGAGAATATACGATTATACTAATTTTTTTTAGTTGGTGTCACTCCGGGGGTAAGTATGATAAACCACCCCTAAAAATTAAACATCTTGTTGTTTACCATTTATTAATGACGTAAAAATCTGAAAACATTATATTATATAAACCTTATAAATAACTATGCACAGTTAAAATTTCATTGAGATATCTCAAATAGTTTTAAAGATAATGAATTTTTAAGTTAAGGGTTGTCACCCCCATATCTCCCTCATTACTGAGAGGAGGGGTTTGAAATTTGGCGAAAAATGTTTCTGTCAAAGAACAATAATTTACGAGGTAAGAACATGGAAACGACGTTGGGGCACTTTTCATATAGTTAACCGGCTAGACCCTTTATATTTGTGTAATATAGATTGTGCTCGAGCCCTGTTCACTCTAACTTCTTTCTCAATAACCCTACACGAAGTAGAAGGAGTTGCTTGTACACAGCCTAATACGTTAACCTCGCCGATTTCTCGATTTTCCTTATTATAGGATTTTAGTCTTGGCTGCATAAACTCACCATAAGTAACTATTTTTTTTATTCTAGAAAATATATCGGGAAACGGTTGCCTACTGTCTGGATATCTAGAATGAATATAGAAAAAAAAGCCAAAGATAAATATAATATAATGGATATAAAATCGTACTACCTGTTAAAATATAGTTCAGAGGCATCATGCGAATTTTCATTTGATTCAGTCTAGCAAACTAATTTTTTAAAGTTCTGATAAACTCTCATTCCAGCCATTTTTTTAAACGAAAAACAGTAATAAATACCAAGTAGAGGTTTTGAGAACAATAATTTTTTTACAAATTTTGACAAGTAGTCTGACTATATAGCAGCCATGAAAGGATACTGTTATATTCATTTGTTTCAGATCATTATATCACGTCCTACTATGAAATATTATACCTGTTTTTTGAATTGTAAAAGTCGGAAGTTATTCCACAATACCAATCTATCATAACCAACAGTTATATATCTTTAAAAAGCTTATGAAAAAAGCAATCGAATGAAAACAAAGTATACGGGGTGTCCCATTTAAAAAAAATGCAACTTTGGTTTTATCTTCAAATTCGTTCTTTCTAGAAGAAAATTTACTCGATTCTACGCAAAAAAACTATAATAATCAGATTTTACCTTACCGATAAATTAAAAGGCAACTGAGATACGAGGGGTGCTTGAAAATGACACATTTTCAAAATCGCTCTATATCTCCGAAACGAAAGAGGCTATGAGAATTCTGTTTCACGAAAAAGTAGCACGGTATTGCGAAAACCGCAGATATAGCTTTAAAGATATCCGAGATACCCTGCAAAAGTGTCGAAAACTGGACACCCTATACACTGGGTGATAAGTTCTTCAGGTGATTTTTGACAGGAACGTGACTAATTGTTGTAAACAATACGATCGATCACGTGTCGTCAAATATTTCGCGCAAAAAATAAAACAGCACAAACTTAGCACAAAACATTGACGCGTGGTTTGGGTATCATTTGACGTCACTTGACGACTTGCGAAAATGGCGCCTTTTTAAAATGGAATAAATTATACCGAAAAGTAAAAAATGTTCTTCAAAATAATATTTTTAGGTTTGTAATGACTTGCTTAAACGATTTATGTAATACGGAGAATACATGCATATTCCCTATTGGTGATATACGCCTGGTTGCCGTATCTTTGAAAAAAATATGAAGTATGGTGGGTTGTCCTAAGATTTTCGCTATTTAATTTTAAATTTTTGTATAAAATTCAATTTAAAAAGTTCCTTATCAGCATAAGCAGATTAATAATCACTGATAATCCAGGTTATTGCTTGTTAAGTGGATAGCGGAACCGTTAGCCCGACCATGGTTAAATGTTATTTTATAGGTTAACCTTTGCCTTTTTCGTTATGATCAGGTTTGCTCGATTAACATGTTTTTCTTTATAGGAGCTTATGGAACAAACATCGATGAACTACGACGTCTAAAGAATAAGCATGCTGATGCGACAAATCCAAATATTTATCATAGTATTGAAAAACTAGATCATGTGTATGATGAAATAAAACAAAAGGACGCTAAAGATATTGGTAAGTATATTTGGATATTACTAGGGACCGGATTGTGTTCATCATCAGTGGAAAGATGTAAAATACACTCGAAGGCTTGTATTGATTTTTTAAGACTAATCTTACTAGAGCAAAGTTTGAAAAAATGCTAAGAATATCTTGTAATGCATTTACAGTAACAATCGTGTTTTTAAGCGATAAGCTTGTCATGAAAATAACCCTGCCTAAACTTAGGCTAAAATTCGAGCCCTTAGTTATTACGATTTATTAAACTATGTAGGCGAAAATTATCAATACATAGTTTGTGCCCGAACTAATGCAGGTATTTTTGTATAGGTGTAAGCAAATGGAAGTAATATCATGTAAGTTAATCGTAGCATTTATTTAACCCTACAGCACTTTTCTATCGGTGTTATAGTTTTAAAGCAGCACCTGTTTATCTGATATTTTGCATGCAGCTTTTCTGTATATTTTAAAAACTTTTTTTATTCTAACTTTTTGTTACTTGTTAATAATTATTCGAGAAGCTACAGCAATTTACTCCCCTGCCATTGTCTCCCCCACATCATCTTGATTTCTGTTAACGATAGATAATACAAGGTCTTGCAAAATTGGCCCAACAACATTTTACAGGTTTGTTATAACTAGAGCTCACCAAATTTCCTGTCGTCACTGAGCGCAGCAGTCGGGGCGGGCGAAAAACCGAGCAACGGTATATCGAAATATCGACGTCGTAACGCGAGCTATGCGGTGTCCATTTGGTTTTGAGAATGATGACAGAAAAAACAATTGAACAAGAATTAACCCTATTGGTCAGTTCCATGGACCGTTTACACCAGAACATATTTTAGTGATCACAATATTCATCTTTTCTTTCCTGATAATCACGGAGGAATCAGATTTCTTTCTATCCGTGTTGGCGAAAGTGCATTGGACAAAGACAAATAAAAAAAGGATTTGTTCAAATTTTTATGGTACATTCTTTGCTTGTGGAAGTATTGCTGGTTATATACTTCGAAAGATTAGTCATCGCAAAATTATTTTTTTCCTGATAAAATCCCAGCGGAATCCGGTTTCTTTCTATCCTTGTTAGCAAAAGGGGCATTAGTAAAAGACAAATAAAAACGATATTGTTGCCAATAAAAAAGAATAATCAAACATTTCATCACAGGCGGCTTTGTTTGTGCGCAAGAATTTCTGGTTGCCTATAGTGAAAGTTTAATCGGAGTTGTCATAAAAAATAAATTTTTAACCCGACAAAATACTTAAGTAAGTTTTATTATTTTATAGCAAAAGACCTTTGTTTTTACTGAACACAAACAGCATTTGCAAAAATCTCGTTTTTATTAAACAAAAACAGTGTCAGCATAGCCTCATTAATCTTATTATTTTATAGCATTTAAAATTGTTTCCTACCCAAATAACAATACTACCTCTAACCAACAATTTGCACTAAAAGGATCGGAGGAAAAGTATTTAAATAAATGAAGGAAAAATTTCAAAAATGAGTAAATATTTTTATTAGAATCATCAATTTATAATAAGGTTAAAAAATCTTCCCTATTCTCCGATATATACTGAAAATGGATCTATAATATAGCCTACCTGCGAACAGTGATGTTTGTGTAAGTTAAAGACGCGATAAAAATTGTCTAATCGAATATACCAAGTAGTTTCACAATTTTTAACTGTAAATGTTGAGTCTTAGTTCCAGAAGGTTAGATACACTTTGTAATAGCACTGTGACTTCTGCTTTAAACTGAAACCAAACGCTTCTAGGGCACAATTTTCACTACTTTCTCAATAACTAAAGAAATCTTCTGTAATGCCCACTATTCTCAACTTTATATCGGGTCGGTGTTCCTGTTACTCATTCCCATAACGCCCGGTCCAAGTAATGTAAAGGAGAACAAATATGTACCTTGCGTAATACTTCAATAGTTGTTAGTCAGTCCCAGATTCATAGAACACAGGAATTTAAGCTGCTAATACTGTATATAAACTTTTTAAGTATATTTTTACACTGCAAAAACAACTTATATCATAGGACAGGCTTCAGATAATATGTCATATTAATCTTTCACATAACCTAACTTTCTACCAGCTGTAAAAATTTTACGAGTATGAGAGAGAAAGAAGACGAGAGAGAAAAAAATGAGAGAGAAAGAACATGAGAGAGAGAGAGAGACATAATTGATCTCTTCGTTGTAAAATGGGTTTCCGTCATCATTCTCAAAAGTAAATGGATACGGTATAGTCAGTTTTACGGGCAGTAGCGTATCCAAAATGCCTTGTAGACTTTCTCCATTTTTTGTTAACATTCGGAAGTCCCTATCGCAGTTTTCGGATTTAAAATATGATCGAACTGCTGTTAAGTGCGTTGTATGCCCAAAGCGACTTTTGTTGTGACATTTCCAGGATTGTAAAAGACATGTTTCAAGCTCTCAGCACATCAGAAATCGACATAATAAAATTCCCTATGCTCACTTTTTATTTCACTTACTGATTATAATTTCCGAAATGAAATTAAAGCGATTTTTACCGCACGTGAGGGAACGGCTTGAAAAGGAGATTAAGGACGCACTCCATAACCAAAAAATATGAATAACAACTGACGAAACTACGGACTCGGAAAACAGTATTTATAATATTTTAGTCCATAAGTTGTCTTCAGATAAACCATTAGGCTCCATATTTGATAGTAAGTAGCAGGCGCGGCCCGTGGGTTTTTTTACAGGTGGGTCAAAATTTTGTGGGCAACTAGTGATATCAACGCAACAAGCGAAATACACTTTTTTAATTAAGAAAGGTTATTTAATAATGTTCCAAGAAATTATTTACCTACAAATAAACATTGCAAAAATCATAAAATAGGTACTGCAGAATATTGAACATTACTAATCTAGATGTTTATGGCTTTTTCTATGTGTTTTAATACTCTAGATTAGTAGATTTTAGCGGCTTCCGCTTTGGTAAGTTTAGCCTCTCCTCAATAGATGTCGCGCCTTGTACTAAAAGCCCAGAATATAAACAGAACAAAATTCTGAGCTAAAAGTATGATTATATTCGTAAAATAAAATTAGGAACGCTCCCTGTTCTTTAATAAATACAATACTGCCGACTAGACATATTAATACGATACTTGTCTACGCACGTGCAGGCTGTAAGCTGTAGTAAATATGAGATTGCCAACAATTTTAAAAAGATTTTATCGAGGAACAACTTGTTGCCAATACACCTTTTAGAGCCGATCTAATTTTTTAAATAACAAAAAATTAAAAAAAGTTCTTGCTCCAACACTGATTCGAACCCTCAACCTTCCGATCAACTCGCTGAGATTATACCTCCGGACTACGCTGGTAATGTAAGAAAATCGGTCCGATACCGTTAAATTTGATGCCTAGCGCTGGCCTGACAGAAATCGTATTTATAATTTTTTAAGTTGAACCGCTAATTAATATTATTAATACAATGCAAATACAATGCGCATATTAGCTACCTAATTAGTTTTTCTTTTTCCGAACCAAATGTTTTATGACCCAGCCCGGAGCAAGCTTGGATATCCTTTGACGATGGCTTGGCTTGATTTTTTCTTGGGGAGTTTTCGCATGGAACTTTGAAACAAAAGATTGTTTTTTGGTTTGAAAAAATTAAAAAATAAATTATTAGGTAGATCACTGAAAATTTTAGGTGGGTCATTGACCAAATGATCTTATGGACGGGCCGCGCCTGGCAAGTAGAAGACTACATCAGTGTACTGCGGATATCTTAGAACAAGTAATGATAGTAATTCAAACTTTTCGTAGTCAAGTTTACATGCCGGTAACAGATGGAAATAATACAATGTTAAAACTAGGGCGCTCTCTTAAGTCTCTGTTTCCTACCGCATTACACGTTACCTGTATACTTCATTGTCTCCATCTTGTTGCGGAAACTATCAGGGCAAATTACAACAATGTCAATGAATTAATTGCAAATACAAAAGCTGTTCCATAAACCGCCCAAACATATCTTAAAATTCCGTAGAAGTTGTCCTGGCCTTGCAGAACCACTTGAGCCTATTTTAACACGATGGGGAACATGGCTTGAGGCGGCAATGTATTTTTATAAACATTTTAAGCAATTACAATAACAATTTTAAAGTTCTATCCTAAAGACTCTCAAGCTATTGCCGCGAGTCAGGCCCAGTTTAATAATAATATTTAAGTATACCTTGATTTAGGTATTATTAACACCAATTACGCGGTCATAGTAGAAGGTAGAAGCACTCAATACGCTACAGAAGGAAGGCTTGTCTTTAGCCGAACCTCTAAATATGGTGAATTGATTTTAGGCTACCAGCGCTAAGAGACAGCACTGGCATAAAATTTTGTGAAAGGTTTCCACACATTTTAGAAAAAAATACCGATTTGGCGATATTACAGGATATTCACATACAGTATCAGAAAAATGAAGCCTTAAACGATTGGCAGAAAAGTTTCCTGTTTGCTAATCTTACAGCATTAGATACAGAACGGTCGTTTTCTTTGAATAAAAGTATCTGTTCGCCACGGCGAGCTTCACTTAAAACCGGGGACACATTGTCACGTCACGTGAGCTCATGTGCTATCACGTGAATTCACATGACGTGACAATAATGCGTCCCGGCCTTAAGTCGCGCCAGTTTGCTGTAAATCTAAGGCCGTGTTTATATCATGTGACCTTAATCGGATCAGTAACAATACAAATTTGTTTATCTACGGAGTAGGTAAAATTAAGGGATTTTTTCTGTCTATATAGGAAACTGCAAAAGAATAATTATTGCTAAGCTAGTGCCCCACTGCATCCGGACCAGAATCAAAAATAGTCGTTTTTTTCTCTTGGGTTATTTGACGGTCTTATATTGGACTAGCTAAGAAATTATTTCGTCATATTAAGTCAATGACTATGATGAATTTAATATAATTTATTGGAATTACCGAGGGAATTACGGTTGGCAGCACTTTATTATTATTTTTTTTTTTGATTGGTCACAACCCTAATTTTTGTGTTTATTCTGTCTGTAATTTTTTTGATTCTTTGGAAGAATATTTATAGGCTTTGAGGTTACAAAGTTTATTAAATTATCATAATTGAAGTACTCCTGGTCCAGCCCTACGTCATGCTTGATGGCGAATCTTTGGGTTTATTACAATAGATTATTTAGCTTTTGATGATTAATTATCTGAAAATCGCGCATCGAAAGATTAAAATTTAACAACTAATCCGAACCAATCAAACTCATCTGAGCTAAGCGGTATCTATTCACCTTTATTTCTAATTCGAGTTTTTCAGCATTATGCGTTTCACAGTACCTAATTTAAATAATATCCACCTACACAAATGGCGAGGAACGGCGTTTGTTCAACTTCTAGCGCTGTGACCTAATAAATAAGAATTCTTAATGAATTAGGGAACTAAAAAGTTTTCATCGGTAAGGACTGAGCCCTGGACGTGTAGTACAAAATGCCAATCACAATCGCACACACACCAACTTCTCGCCGTCTAAAGCCTCAATCTCTAAATTGTTGTGGCAAACATAAATGTGCCCGCCCACAAGGATTCTTCACTCGTCCGTCGGTCCGATGTGTTCTAGAGAGGTGGGTTTTCGTGTCGCATTTCTCTCACGGGAAGTGCGACAGAACGCGAGAATGGCGCGATATTGTTCCCCAGGGGAAAAGGGAAGAGTCCTGGTTGGGTATCGTGGCCATATCAGGCGAAATCGGTTGAGAGTGATCCGAGTGATTCATAAAATTCGACTGGATCCACTTGTGGATAGCGTGGTCTTATGTCGGCCAAAGAGGGGACTTCTAGTGGGGACTGTCAAATTTCTGTCAGATATTGATAACACCCCCCCCCCCCCTGTTGACTTCTGTGCGGTTCCTAACTATAGTTTAAACACTCGGAAAAACTATACACCATCACAGAACTAGTCAGTCTTCGGGGAGAGGGAGTACAAACCGCGTCCTCCAGCCAAACTGAAGGACGCGTAATTCACCTCGGAGGGTAGCTCGAGCAAAGAATAAGCGCCAGACCGGGTTTTTGATTAGATGCTGACTGGCTGTCGCGATGTCGATGTCGCCTCGACAAATGGCCATAAAAACCTAGAGGATAAAGATAGACCCGTCCACAATTTGACATCACGCAGAACCGACCCATTTTAGCATTTGCATTAAAACCATATATTTTATTTTCATCAGATTGCTCATCGGATTCGTCACACTTGAAGACTGATGTTTCTGATGGGTGTGCGATAGAGGAAGTTAGCTGTCAGAGTATGAAGTTATTAACATAAACAAACTTTTACGTTCAGAATCGCTAAAAAGGTTTAAGACTTAGTACTGGTTTAAATTAGGATCTTCTGGTTGATCAGTTAGGTTTTAACATGTTTTTTTCCTGCCATTGTTAGCAAGTCGTCATTAAAATCTTACGAGTTATTCTAATACTTCAGCGATTTGCTTGGTTTCCAAACGATTTTCGTCTTGAAACGTGTTGCTGCTGCTAGAGTGAATTTAGTTCTATTATTGCGAAAAGTAAGTTCTAAAATTGCTCTTTTCTCTATAAATATGCGAAAAAACTCAGAAACAAATTTATAGTATAAAACTTAGTTGTCTTATTCTTCGATTTGTTAGTTTAAAACTTTTGGATAACAAGTTAGACCGATCTTTCGTGGGATAATGTGGCCGATAATTTTTTAATTCTAAATATGATTTATAATCACGAACAGATTACAGTGGCGTTCTTGTCCGTTTAACAAATAAATGGAGGTGTAATTTGTAGGTAATTTCCATTCCAAATAACAGTTTTTTCCTTTCCCAAAAATATTCAAAAATGACGCCGAAGAATTCACAACCATGCTACATGTTTCTCTCTTCAGTTCGGTTCAGATAATTTGCGCCATGTTTCCAGTAGTTAAACTTAATGTTTTTCATCAATAATCTAAAATCTCGCCCAAAGTTGATGGGTGCTCTGGCGCTTCATTACGTGATTTCTTTTTACAGGTTTGCAGAATTTCTTTTCTAAAATATGCCTTTCATCAGCGAACTTTAAATATGCACTAATACTAAAATAACGCAGGCAATCAGACATTAGAAATATTTCAACCATGTGTAGCTATAAACGGTTAAAGTTCTTGTCGAAAACTATAACAAAACTGAAAAACTTTGAAGGGTTTGGGATATTGTTATTTATTAATTCTAGGATGTGTTTTTCAGTTTTTCTAACAAGTGACATAAGTTTTTCATCTTTATAAATAACTTCATTCTGCTACTTTTCAACATCAAATTTTTCCTTGTTTTAGAACTTGAGTATGATCACTTAGACTATACAAGACCTGTCAGCACCCTAAAACCGCATTATCAAAGAATGTCATCTCCTTTTGGCTCAAGAGATCTAACCAAAGGTGACAGATCGGATATTGACGAATAAAAAATAAATTTTACGTTGATTATTTAGTAAAATATTTGGATATTGAAAAATATGTCATTTTATATATGGACCTCTGTGAGATGAATAGCCCAATTCTTAATAATGTCGTCCCAAAACTGAAAAAAGTCTTGTGCTGTTTATGACGATATATTGTTTGCATTTGAATGAAGTTCATTATCGAATTTCGAATTATGTTTATATAGTTCAATATCCATATATTTTAGGTGAGTACAAATTTACATTTTGGATCTATCTTTGCAGCCTATTAAGTTTATTAGCTAATTGTTCCAAATCAAATTATTTACTTTATACAATTATTACAGTATAATACTGTTCAGCTAAGCAGTGAATATGCTAAAAAGACACTTAAATTTTTAATATGGTAGCAGTATTCCAATACTGCTACCATATTAAAAATTTAAGTAAGACGCCAAGCCCTACAATGCTAGTTCTACTGATTTTTAGAAAGACATATTTTTATGATGCGTTAATAAAAAAAATAACTTTATTTAAAGTTTGTGGTGCTAATTCATTCAAGTGTTATTATAATAAAAAAAAATTTAAACATGAAATCGAAAAAAACTTATATGTAGGTATACCGACAGAGCTAGCATCTGGTGTCTAACATAATAACCTTCTATCAGTGTTTGCAGTTTACAGCATATTTTTTTATTAGAGTTAGATCTGATTTGTTTGTGTTACGTATTTTTTTTTTAATATTACATATTTACTTCTGAATCAGTACGCGTTATTTATGGCATTTTAAAGCTACTTTTTATTTATTTTTTTTGTTAAATGTTCTATTTTTATATTTTTATTTTTTATGTAATATTTTTTTTATTAAAAAGACGCTTTCTAAATCAAAATAATTATGGATTTATGCGGTGTCAAAGTAAACTTAAGTTTTGAAATATTTTTACAATTTTTAATATTAGGTACTTTGTTCATTTCTTTGCAAGTCGCTATTATGCCTTGAAAAAATAAAATATGTTGTAGCTGTTTTTGTTATTAAAGAGTACTTTGAAAAAAAATTATTAGATATGTAAGTATCGACAATTGTTTTGTCCTATTTTTTGGGCTGCTGTTTTATTTAGATTACTTTCCCCACAGATTTAAATAAGCTTCGCTCCAAATACTACACCATATATTAAAATTTGAAGAATGGGTTGTGGATTATTGGCTGAATATTACCAGAGACTATAAAGAATATAGACATATTCTCGAATACACCGAAATGGGACCGAAAGCGGGTCTCCCTTGAGACATTTAGGTGGGCCTACTTGTTTATGGTTTAGGAATTTGTTGGTTCACCATTTTATGTATATGTAGAATATATATATATATATATATATATATATATATATATATATATATATATATATATATATATATATATATATATATATATATATATATATATATATTATGAAATTTCAAAGTTGTATATCTCTGTTCCTACTTACAGGACCCGTACCAAATTTAAGAGTTTTATTAGTGAGCCTCCTGGGAATGTTTTGGTAAAGAAAAAAAATTTTGTAATTTGCGACAAAAGTTGATTTTTTTAGCCCCCCCTGGGAAAAACAATGAACGCGTTTAGGTATTTTATTTATTATTTTTTCTAAACAAATTTTACATCATTTTGTCGACAATTTTTAAATTTTAAGAGAACAAATTCAAATGACTATAACTTTCTACTAACACATTTTGTTCTCTTAAAATTCAAAAATTGTCGACAAAATGATGTAAACTTTGTTTAGAAAAAATAATCAATAAAATACCTAAACGCGTTCATTGATTTTCCCAGGGGGAACTAAAAAAATTCAACTTTTTTTCGCAAAGAACAAAATGTTTTTTTTTTCTTTACCAAAACAGTTCCAGGGGGCTCACCCAACCCAACCTGAGCAAAAACCCCTAAATTTGGTACGGGTCCTGTAAGTAGGATACACATACATATACACAATATACAACTTTGAAATTTCATAAGCCGGCACTGTAACGGTGGACAAACAAATTCTTAAGCCATAAACCAGTAAACCCCCAAAATGTCTCAAGGGAGACCCGCTTTTTGATCCATTTGTGGTACACGCTAGTGTTCGCTATGTATTATTTAGTCTATGATATTACTAAAAGCCAGGTTTAGCAGCCTTGCCATCGCATACAGAGTGCCAAAAAAGACATCGTTCTGCATCCTTTCCTAGGTGTTGCAGACAAAAAAGTTTAAGTAAAACATTTTCGGTTTAATAAAGTGCATTATTACGATTATGTAATTTTTTTAAGCTGCCAGTTTAACATAATGACGGGATTATCGTTTTCTAAATGGTAACATTCGTTTTTCCTCGATTTCATTGGATCGGTAAAAGTCTAAATAACCGTATACAACTTTTGGTATCTTAAATTCGAAAATTCTTGAGAAAAAATATCAAAAATTGTGTCATAATAAAAAGTTAATTTCATTAATTTCATGTATATTTTAAAACTAACTAAGCAACAAAATCAGAAAAATAAGAATAACTTAAAATAAGATAACTAAATACTAAAACTATCTATCACAGTTCAATTTGTTCGATCTTCCAAATCATCCAGTCTGTTTCGGTATACACTGGATTTTCAGCTATCTCCATAAAAAATCGCATGGGGTAAGGTCTGGGAACCTCGCAAGCTATCCAATTGTGCTCTTTCTGCCTATTCGCTGATTGTGAAAAACTACTGAGTTCTTATTTGATCCCCATACTCAGCCATCATGAAAATTACAATTCTTTCTGTTTTTGATAGCATAACCATTTTTAAAGAGTTAAAAGTACAATCTGTTTAACATTTTTGGCACTGACATTGATCATTGATCATGTACAATTGAAAGTAATATTTGCACATATATTAACAAAAAAGAGTGTCGCACTAATTAGTACTAAGAAAGGTATTGTATATGGTTGGTTAGACAGCTGAACGATCTATTCAATGTCGAGAAAAATGGTATGTGATCGTTTAAGAAGTAGCGATGACGTCATTACGCCAAAACTGCTACTTGAAATTTTTTCGACATCGTCAAAACATGCGATTTATTAAACTGAAAACCCCATTTTTCTGCAACGCCTAAGGCTGTAGAACTATGGTTTCCCACATTTTCGGCACGCTGTATAAGTAGGAATGCGTGTACGAACTCACACAATGAATTTGCATACATGTACATACATCGTATGTATGTAGGTATGCATGCAAATTCATGACTGATGATATACAGTTCTGATAACTGATTAAATAATATCCAGTGATACCAGTTAGGATACCAGTTGGTACTAGTTCATGCCATGATAACAAAGTACTAATTGGTACCCTTACAAATTTTCTTGTTCCATGTTTAAATAAAATGTGTTTTAAAGTAAATATTGTAGCATTGGTTTCCGCTACTGATAGGAACATCAATTTGGAGTATAATAACCTCACTGATTGAAAATATATAGGTGTAAGTACTTTTGACATTTTTTTTTTGGAATTTTTTCTGCAATTTTTATAGAAAAGCCTTAGTAGACTGCAAAGTTGTATAAAATTAGAGCTTTTCGAAAAGTCTCTGTCTAGATCCATCAGTAACAGTTTCTTTGTATCTAGTTCTTTAAGTGATTTTTTGAAGAAAAAATGTGGGCAGTTAATATTAAGGAAACAAAATTTACTGCCATTTGTGATTAGATTGATAAGATATTAAATATACATATAGTAATATAATATAGTGTCAAAGTAATTGTGCCAACTATTTTATGCGTATACTGAAATTCTATTTAACATTCCCTTTCAAATTGATATTGCCTTCTATTTTTGATATAAAATTGAACAAATTTTTCCTATTAGATTTCAGTAAGTTGGTGTCATTTATCTATGATTTTTTTGGTAAAACAATTTTTGATTAGTAGTATAATCGTTTAAATATATTTAGCTTAATGTTTTTCGCGTACCGATGTCATATTAAGTCTAAGACACCGCGTTAAAAAAATATGACAATCAGAGACAAAAAAGTCGTGGCCAAAAACGTTTTATTATTTTCTACTCAAGAAAGCTTGAAAAAGGAAATATTTTTGGTCAGGGTTAACGTCCGTTTTCGTTTGTATCTAGTTACATATCCTCATTTTTAGCGAGGCGGTTATAGTTCTTTTTCACGATCAAGCCGATCAAGATATCAGCTTAGTGAATGAGGCTATAATATATTATTTTTTCTCTTCTATAAACATAAACTAGCAGTAAAATATTTCATTATGGAGAAAACAAAAATTTTTCATTTTAAATATTTTTTAGAATCTTTAAATTATACTACATTGGATCAGTTAGATTCTCTTTAGCGTAAAAACTTACTTTTTTACGATATTTTTGTGCTGAAAAAAAAATTAAAATCCATTCCCTTTATTCTCTGGGCGTTTCATATTATGCGTGTTTAAAAATTTATTAAAAACACAATTTTTTTTGAAAAGTTGAAATTTTCATAATATTTAAAAGAGAATGTCACAATTTAAAAGTGTTTGACTCTTTTTTTAAATTTTAATTTTAGTACAGAAATATCGCATAGAACCATTATCCGTTGAGGGCATGTAAGGGATATAAAATAATCCTTGTTACTGCATCAGAAAGGCAGTTGTTTTAAATACTTGTTATTGACAGATAAAAATATTAAATTTGTTGATAAAAAGAATATTTTACAGTATTTCAAGGAAGTGCGTATTGACAAATAATCGCAGTAAAATCCAGTTATAATAAAAACATTTTTATATGGTAAAGTATATTCTATAAGCTCTAACAAAGGCTCTAACGCTCTATATCAAAATGTTGTCCAGGAGTCCAGTCGCCATTGTTAACGACAATGGCCTGACTTCTTGATAGCATACTGACCACTGAATTTTCAACATAAGCATGTGTTACGCTGCGCCATATTATATTTCGCAGTTTTTTGTGCTAATGTCCTGCAGTTCGGGAAAGTTCTTAGACGTGCTCTTCATGAGTGCCCAAATATTTTCAATCGGATTTGTATTTCGGTTACACCGCCTCCAATCATTTTAAACATACACCACTCATGATGAACAAGTTTCTCCTTTGACTGCCTGACAACGGAGAAATAATATGCTTGTGTAATAGAGGATGGAATGTTGTTTATTGTTCACCCCTTCTTGAGCCGTCTGTCTACGCTTACGGACGGTCCTGAATACCACGCTTTTCCTTAAAATGCTGTAATTTAAGTGATACTTACAGAGATACATTTTTTTATGGAACATTTTTGCCTTTTTTAAAAATTTTATTATGTTTTATTGATAGTCTAAAATATTTTATCATAAACGTGCAATAATTTTTTTTTAAATGGCAGTGTTGATTCCTGTTTGTTGCGGATTTTTGTCTCCACTATACCGGGTGCCACAAAATAGTGACTCACCCTTATAAGTTTTTTCGCCGACAAGGTCTCAACAAAATTTTAGGTAGTCAAAAGGGGCCTGGTTTTGGATTTTTTATTATGGCAGTGTTGCCAAATCTTGTTTAATCTTCAAGTTGCTCTACCAAGTTTTGATTTGTAAGTGAGACATATTCTATTCTTGTCTATTTCGGTTCACCTTAACATTTTAAATACGACCAGGTCTCATTTATCACTTTCACATTTCAGGTATTTTTTTTTATCTAGAGCGCTGTGGATTATTTGAAATGGTTGTTTTTTGATCCATAAACTTGGAAAAAATACAATTTTACATAAGCTTATTACTTATTCTAAAATACAATTTTGCTTAAGCAAAATTGTATTTTTTCTTGTACATATTGGTTTAAAAATTTTAAAAATCATATTTCCTTTTAAAAGGCGTGTTTTTAAATACCAACAGGATGGCTCGTTGGGTTAAAAGAAAGCTATTTTTTCACTAGTAGTTTTATACCAAGCAATATAAAAATGAACATTTTGAGTAATACACAGCGCTCTAGATTAAAAAAAAACTTTGATCACAAAGCGACAAATGAGGCATGGTTTGTATGTATTCAAAGTGTTAAGCCAAATCAAAACAAAAAAATATATATACAGAGTGTCTCATTTAGATATCAAAACTTAATAGCAGAAATTTGGAAGCGCGGCAAAATTAGGCCCTAAAATTTTGTTAATACCGTGTCTAGGAAGGAAGTTATAAGGGTTTACCACTATTTTGTGGCATATACTGGAGTATATATACTTTTTACTACGAATTTTCTTTGAAGTCAGGGTTATATTTTTCCTATTTTTAAAGTAAGTTTGAAATATCCGATTAGAATACTATTTTTATGCAGCAAAGTTACTTCGCTAGATACTTTAAAAGGTGTTAGATTAAATTCACATTGGTTTGTTATTTATAGCTTATAATCTGTTCAAATTTATCTGGTACATAAAAATGCGAAAAAACTTTAATATAATATTTAGCAGCATTAATACAATCAACACGTCATAAGTGTAAAGTATGGACAATAAATGAGTTTTTACGTGATTTTTCTGTGCCAGATCTATTTAAGCATACATTAGATATTATTATATTATTATTAAAATTTACCTTTTTATACATATTATTATATTGCTTAATTTGATTTGAAAATTATGTTGCTTTTTTAACAAAATCATAAACCTATACGTTGGTTGGGGCGAATTTTTAAATTCAGCGCATTCTGCATTCGATGGCATCATCTGTGTTTTGTTATTTTTCTTATGAATGTATTAGAAAGGGAAAGAACACATTGATGAATTGCGCTAAATTTAAAAACTCGTCCTTGCCTAGTTTGTAGTTTACATGCAGAAAATTAATTTACAGTATATATTTCCATATGTTAAAGAACTTATGTTTTGGTAAGCTTTATTATTATCTTTAAAAGATAGGGTAACCAAATCTATGGTAAAATATTACCAGATAATCTTGTTTATTTTTTAAATTTTATTGCAATTATAATTTTAAAATTGTATTGTATTTTAACTAAATTATACTATTCTTACACTATTTAAAGGTAAGTAAATATCGATTTTTTTATAATCTTAATGTTTTAAATTTTATGGAAACGGTACATGGAATTTTATATATTTTATGTTTTTAAAATAATATAATTTTTTTCTTACGATACTCCGTATATTATGTCTTTTGTAAATATACTTTTGTTTATGGTGTGTCGTAGATTATGTAATTACAGCTGCCATTACAAAAGAGAATGGTTGAGAACAAAAATAGGCGTTTAATGCTGCTTCTTTTGCTATTGATCTGTCATAAAAAAGTTTTTGATAAAAGTTTTTTCATGAAAAGAATTTTGTGACATGGCAAGGTAAGGTAAGATGCATCAACAATAATGAAATGATACTCTACCAATAAAAGCTTTTTGAAACAAAGATCATAGACTGCAATAAATTTAATTCAAAACCTATTTTAGCCAATAGCCTTTTACAAGCAAAAAATCTGTGTAATCTACATAGTTTTTGCTTGTATTTTTTTTGCTTTTTACTGTTTCTATACTTTTAATTTCAAATATGTTTTTTCTAGTTTTGACATATAAAGTGATACTTTTCAAAACCATGACAGTTTTGAAACATCTTACTTTTCGTAACTAATTACGAAAAGTAAAATATTTCCTAACTGATTACGAAATATTTATTTCATAACTGAGGAGCGTTCATTCAAAAACAGACATGTCCATTTTTTAGATGAAATTCATTTTGTGCAGAAATGGAGTATTTTCATTGGATTTTATCGATTCCACATCTCAAAATTAGTCCAAATTAGACAAGTCTAGTAGTAATCTGCACCTAAATATCGATCGGTGAGACAAAATCAAACATATCCACATCCGAAAATTATTTTAGCAAAATAGTCAAAACAAGACCTTTCGAGTAATTTTATTTGATATAAGTGTACAGAAAGTCAGATAAAATAAGACATATGCTTACGAAATTTCCATAGCCCAAGTAGCATATTTAGACACAAGTTGGACACAAATTATTTGTTGCGAAACTTTTCGAAACATTTTCGATTCAAATTATAAAATTGTGTTGAGACACATGTGTTCCGAAACTTTTGCGACACATTTTTGAATTTAGTTACTAGAAACACTTAAAACCGTTTGTTTCGAAATATTTTACAAATCACAGCGTCGATACATTTTCGACAGGCGGGAGTGAATATTTTTCGAAAAATTTTTAGATTAAATTATGAAGTTGTGGTAAGACACACGCGCTCCCAGATTGGAGCGACACATTTTCGAGTTAAGTTAATCAAAACAATGGTATCCATTCATTTACGAAACTTGTGAAGAAAATAATGTTCGAAACTTCCAGAGAAACATACACACTACTACCTCTTCGGAACAAATTTATCATAACCTTTAATTTTTACATTTTGTTTACTTTGGTTTTTTGAATCGCCTATTTAGCCACTTTACGTTTTTTTTTTAATATGGGAAGAAAACAACAGTATAAACATTCCTCAAGGTTTTACAAGACACTAAAAAGAAGAATTTGAAATTTGAAAAAAGTAAAACAACAGCCTGATTTTCTAATTATTAGTGATATCCCATCAACATCTGTAACGACCAATCCATTTTTTTCCTTGGTTTGAACTACAGAGTATATTTTTATTTGCCGTTCTTTTCGTTTAAAAGAAAATATTAATGATCTCAACTATTTCTGTAGGTTTTGGTTTTAGGTTATGATTTGGCAGTGTTGCGTTTGTTCCGCACATTTTCAGTACATTATCGAAACAGTGTTTCTGTTTCGACACATTTTCTATTAATTATAGCTACATGATGTATTAACCATTATATAAACCAAATACTACAAATTGTGTGTTGGCTCCATTTTAGGTCAGAATAATTTCTCGCTTTCTGCCGGCCATTTTGACAAATGAATGGTTATCTTGTTAAAATTGGCTTTAATTAAATTCCTGCATTTTTGGAAAAGCCAAAAAGATGTTACGTTAGTTTCATTTTACTAGCTAATTCAATTTAAAAAAGAAAAAGTAAAATTTTAAAAATATTCTAAATTTAATTTTTTTACAAAGTATTATTTTTTCTGTAAATGCAAATAAATGGAGAGCGCGTTAAATATATAAAGCTAAATTACTAAATTGCATATTAAAATTTATTTCGACAATGATTTTTGGTTCTCTTTTGCAATAACTATGAAAAAAATCTACCATAACCTCTAGAAAATACACTTGTGACAAATTCATGATGGCGAAATTATTTTGTCTTCATATTGTTTTCCTTTATTTCACAACGTGCAGGTATTTCTAATTATTTGTTTCCATATTTTGTCCATTTTGACATATTCAAATACAAATATCAGCCACACTTGGAAACAATTTTACCAAAATGTTTGCGCTGGTTTTGCCCATGCTCCAACAGTACAGCGCCCTCTATAAGATGTTGAACTGCCACTTGTCACTCTTGAATCACACATTTGATGTAACAGTTTAGAAACATTTTCGAAACATTTCGGAAAGATTTTCGATAAAAGTTTCGATTGTGTGTCGAAACAGCGAAAGTCACAACTAGTACCAACCACTTGGATACACGTGCAAATGCTCCATTTAAAATATATACGTTTCGAAAATATTTCCATATTTGTTGCCAACAGTTTCCAGTTTGTGTCGGAAACAGAAACAATGGTTTCGATACATTTACCAAAATGTGTCTAAAAATGCTACTTATTCGATATTCATATGGATGTCGATTTCGTTACCATTTTATTACCATCCTATTCATATTATAAATACGTATACTAACCATTTTAAGGCCTAAAAAGTATTCAGACTTCATATATGACGTTCAGACAAAACCAGACATATCCAACTTACGTTCAGACAAAATCGGACATATCCATTTGTTTTTTTTTCAAATTTAACTCTTAAAATTCAATTTTTCCAATAGTAATATGTGTAATGGGTGTGATTTAGTCCACCATAAGTTTGTGCCATTTGGGTAATTTTAATTCTAAGCCCCTGCGAGTATACAGGTTTTCCTCGTTTCTCTCAAAACTACTTTATGTGGATCTGTCTGCTTTTAAATGATTGCTCCTCAACTAGTTCTGAAAAAATGAAACAAACATATAAATATTTCGTATTTCTCTCTTGGCTTCTCGGGTACAACAGAAGATAAAGCGTTTTGAGCTGCCTCTTCAATATTACTTGGGGTCTCGGAATTGGATATTTTCAATATTTTTAAAAGACAAAATTTAATTTGACACGACACTTCTTGACAAATAAAACTTCAAAACGAATCATGGCAACCCATACAACTGTCTGCTAGGTACCTACTAGATGAAATAAAAGTTTCTTCGTCTGATGCCTACTTAGATGTTTTGATACAATAATTAGAATTAATAATTTTATTTGCGTATTTTTGTCAAAATTAGAACAAATCTTGTATGAAATACGTTAGGAAATGCAATTTTGTTTAACTCGTATAATTAACAACAAAGTAAAGCATTTCCTAACTGATTTCATAAATAGCAATTTTGTAATTTAGCGCACTTCGTATATTTTATCTTAACTATACCTTTTTTTAAAAATTAATTTCTCATTTCGCAAAAACTTTTTAAAAGAACCAAACTTACCGAAAAATCAATAGTAATTCTACATTTTGTCGTATTCCTTATTTATTTTCTACAAATTCTTAATATAGAAAAAAGCTTCAATAAAATGCCAAAATACTTTTCCTAAGTATTAAAACTCTTTTTAAATTTAACATTGGCATGCCATGTAACTACACTAACTAGAACAAGATAAAACTTGTTTGGAAGCCAAGCGAAACCAGAAGTAATAGAATAACTCAAGTTTTTCATGAAGACTTATTAACAATGGCATAACAAAACCTAACTGATCAAATCTAAATTTAAACCAGCAGCAAGTTTTAAACCTTTTTAGTGAATCGCGGGATGCATTTCTTAAAAAGTGTAGAAAAATTTTACCGTCAAATTTACTAAATTCGGTTTTTATTGCTCAAGCAACTAAACAGATTACAAAACTTTACGTATTAACTTCGGGATTGCCGAGTTCAGTCCGGTTTGATTTGTTCCTTCCTCAGCGCTTGCATGTTATTCATACATTTTAGATGGGATTAGGATTATAGACTTTGGACCCGGGACTGAACTCGACTATGCCCATTAACTTATATCCATGAAAATTATCCAGTTAAATTCTAAATTTATTTAATGTCCATATTAAATTTTTCTGAGCGACCCACAAATTCTAAAACAGAATTTTGAAATTAACTGTAAGGCACAGAACAGGATCATGGGAGCCGATTTTTAAACTTTTGTACCCTCACAGAAATTTTTAAATAGATATATAAATTTTTACCATAAGGACATGCAGATCGTAACAATACTTTTTTGAAATCTATTTATACTGATTTGTATATACTTAAATTGTATACTTTTATTAAGTTTTAATGCCTATAGTTTCATTACCTGGTGTATTACAGAGCAATAATTTGTTTAGCATATCAACAATTTATTATAGATATAGGATATACATATTAGGATTGTTTTAAGGTAACATATTTGTGAAGAGTTTTTTTGTGGTTTTTATTTCTGTGATAAGTTTGTACTGGAAGTGCATCATCAAAACAATAAAGATGTATTTTAAAAATTACATTTTATTTCATGTTAATTTTTTCAGAATGTTGAACAATAAGTCAAAATGAGGCTGTTGTGATTATTTTATTTACACCATAGACTAATCAAGTAAAAACCTAATACCGTAAATGGGTGAATAGAAAACTAGTGTTGAAGGTTAACTTTAACCAACAGGAACTTTTAAAAATCTGCGTACCAGGTCCGAAATTATAAACGGCAAAATTATTATATACAGGGGGAGATTTTTAAAGTGTTACAAGGCGATATCTCGAAAACGGTTTAAAGTATTTTCATAAAATTTTGGTAAGTTAATAAGGAGATGGGGGACATATTTAAACATATTTTTGACA
Organism: Philopedon plagiatum; assembly: GCA_963971165.1. Taxonomy (NCBI): domain Eukaryota; kingdom Metazoa; phylum Arthropoda; class Insecta; order Coleoptera; family Curculionidae; genus Philopedon; species Philopedon plagiatum. Next base: position 96,972,773 of record OZ020191.1, read on the forward strand.
TTTACTCCCTCTCTATTTTGAGGGGTGGGGGTAACTTTGAAATTGTAAATGGCATGATGTACTTTTGTTTATAAAATTCAAATTTAAGTAGAAAACCACGTATGTTTTCCAATTTTTTTATATGCTTTTTTGGTTACGGAATTATGATTTATTATGTTATAAAATAATAAAAAATTACCATTTAATTTCAACTTATTTATCGTCTGTCGTGCTTGAGAAGCGATTCGAAATATCCCCCTTCAACTTCCAAACACTTTATCGATTTTTCTAAATTAATTTCGTACCCGCTGTAACGTTGGTGTCACTAATAAGCAGGCAACGAGCAGTCTTTCATATCATCTAAAGTTGTAGGTGCAGTCGCCATCACTTTGTCCCTTATAAAAGCCCCACCAGAAAAAGTCGAGGGGGCTCAAATCCGGGGACCTAGCAGGCCAGTTGACCGGACCTGCTCGTCCAATCCACCTGTTTTCAAATGTTTCATGTTCAAATAATTACGGGCCTGTATTTCATAACGGGTGGAGCTGCGTCCTGTTGAAACCACATGTCAGAATTTATGTTTTGGTTTAATAATTGGTCTCTTAAAAAATCTGTACATTTCTCCATTTACATGTCCTTCAAAGAAATGCGGACCAATAACTCTCCCCGATTATACTACACCAGATATTAATTGACCAGGGATGTTGATTTCGTAGGTTTGGATTTTCCGACGCCCAGTACTGCATATTATGTCGAAAACAACCAAACAAAAAAACTAAATTTGTACTGATAAGGGACAACTTAAAATCCTACCTGCCCACAATTATTATAGAAAGTAACTTCGTCAGAAAAAAATATTCAATACAGAGCTGTGCAGTAGTTAGCTACAAAAGTAGTTAACTATTTTTTCTGTAAAAGTAGTTATATTCTTATTACTTTTTTTTCTCCTAGTAGTTATACTCGATTATTTTAAGTCTGCATAAAATATTCGCAAAAAGTAGTTAAAAAAGAACTTCCTTCTTCCTTCCTTCACCTGTTATTGGCCCTCGTCCATGGGACAGGTTGGCCAGCTCTCCACCCGGTCCGGCGCTTAACCAGAGCCCTAGCTACCCTTAGGGATGGCTTACACGTTACCCAGTTTGGGTGGTAATTCCCTTAGAATCTCCGATTTGTCGGGTATATACCCTTGGAGATTCCGAATACAAACAATAACAATGATAAAAAATGACAAAACGTCAATGTTTTCGGTTTGGCACAGTTGAGGTTATGGAGTTTCCCGCCTCTGGTAGAGTCTATTGCGCATGACCTTTTCTATAAGCCACACTTCCGCCCTACGTTCCTCCCACAACAAGACATGGCCGTCACATGTCCACCTTGTGTGGATGAAAAAACGCAGCACGAACAGGGATTTTAGGCCTCATCGCTCACCCCCCTTGGATTTGGTAAAGACTCCCCTCAACAGGCCGTGGAGCTTCCCTTCGTATTCCGTCAAAAAACACTCTACTCACCGCTTCTAGGCGATCTAACCCGAAATCTAACTATGTAGTCGACCGAGAGATGTTAACGCAACGGAAGCCAAAGGCAAACTGTAAAAAAGAACTTAACTACTCAGTGCTAACTACTTAACGTATTTTAACTACTTTTGTGTAATTTAACTACTTTTAAAAATATTTAACTACTTCCATATATTACGTCATTACATTAAATGTACGTCGACGCGTGCCAGAAATCTCGTTCGAACAAGTTCTCGGAAATTTTTCGCCTGACGTTTCCAGTCCAGTAAGCGATAAGCAAATCTAATATAGGATTTGCAAGTTTTGAAAGTTTAAAAAAAATTAAAATTTATAATTTTTTTAAATACGTCCTATTCCTATGTTTTAGTTTTGTATTTTTGTACCAAAAAGGAACTGTGTTAATTATTTATATCTAAATTTAAGTCGGTGGACAGTTAACTTTAAAATAAAGTTTAAAACGTGAAAAGTTTTTTATTTTAAATTTTTTGATATAATGTTATAGAAGTATTTTTTGAAATCATTTTTGTAAGTAGGGCTACGGCACTGGTTTTTTGAGCCACAACGGTACATATTTAGTTTGGTTTGCAGTTAAAAAAGCAGTTAAATATTAGTGTCTAACTACTTTTTTGATAAAGTAGTTAGTAGTTATACTCCTACTTTTTTCAAGTAGTTTGCCCAGCTCTGATTAGGAACCTTTTATTTCCTTGTATTTCTCTTATGACCCAATTGCAAAAAGTAATGCGATTTTTAAAGTCTTGCCCATCTAGCTCTTTGTGAAGTGTAATATCTTAGAGATACAAATTGTAAGTTAATATGGTCACAACTGATTTTTGACTCATTTCAGCATCTCTAGCATGGCGGTGGTAAATTAGGCGCGAAGGTTAGCTGCTCCATAACATGAACTTTAAACTGGGCGCATGGATTTTAGGGCCCGTTTAATCCTATGGGTAAATTGGGCGCAAACGTAAATTGTTCATATATAGGTATGAGGTGTGCGTTATTCCAGTATTAAAAAAACAAATACCTAGTGCACTTTACTTTATGTATATTAAAAAAGGCACATAATATAGGTATATTATAAATACAAAGTACATTTTAAGTAATGCAGTCTATTTATTTCTCCTAACTTATATTTAGTAACAATATTATCAAGCAATGCTAACTTAGCTTTTACATTTTTCTCTTTAAATCTAGCAGTTACATTTAAACTTTGTATTTTGACATATGTTTCAATTTGACATTCTTTCAACTTTTCAAGAAAGACATATATAGAGGGATGCGTTGCATAAAAAGAGGAATTAAATAATTTTGCATGAAACGACTCGCAACAATTTGTCGTTCTTGAAACCGAAGCATTTTCTTCCGCCCACACAGCAGGAGGAAATGTTGGGTTTTCAACTATATGTCTAACAAATAATCACAATATTTATCCAAAAGTTCGTTGTGTGGTTTGTATGACATCAAATCGAACACAAACCAGTCTTCTCCTTCATTTGGATTCCAATAAGTCGACCTGAAAGTGTTTTTAAGCCAGATACCGATTTCAGTTTTTGATTCATAATCAGAACTCAAGCCGACTGACTTTATCCAAAGGCATTTTTAGGTGGGGGCTTGGGCGGGCTAAGCCTCCTCAAATCTCGAATTAGTCCCCCCAAATCCAACTGAGTGGCCTAGCCGCCTGTCTATAAAATTATCGATTTAATTAAATGGCTATTGTTTATTCTAAAATGTGTTTGCGTATAACTACGATGTTTTATCTTGTACAACAGATTTTTAATGGAGTTACGGTCTGGGGAGTGTGTTGATCAGAGAAAATCCAAAATGGTATTTTTGTCAAGGTCATTCTTGAACAAATCGTTAAGAGTATTTCCCGTCAGTTGAAAAATAAACTGCAACAGAATTTTCCACTTTGCACAGGGTAATATGTAAAACGTAGTCTAATAGTCTTAATAGTGTAAGGAATCCACGTCATATCATGATGTGCAGAAGCAGCCTTACTCGACCACTTTAATTGTAGCTTATTTAGCTGAAAAACAGAATTAATTCTTCATGCTGTTCAATATGACGTTGTTTCAGTGATCTACCGTCCAGACTAAACTCTGTGTGTTGATAGATATCTACTAAATAGATTAAAATTATCCTTGGACTACTCATAATTGCTGGAATTTCCGGAGATTCTAGATGCAAATTCTTAGGATAATAATGATTTTTTTTTAATTTGTATGTCCATCTACTTTTTCTGTCGTGAAAATTTTCAAATATTTACTTCATTTTCTCTTTCGTTATAAGGTAAAGTTATTTTCGAGAAACTGTAGTTGGGTAAAAGAAATTGCCATGAAATGACCTATTGCTCTTTATCAACAACTCCTCTCGCCTTTAATTCTATTTAAATTAGAATGATCAACTCGTATAGAATTAAACACAGAGTGTAAGCGGGATAAGGGAACTGAAAAAAAGTCTGGTATGCCATGTGACCGTAGAATCAGCGCAAGAAAAGTAGTGTATAAAACACTGGTCAGACCTGCCCCAGTCAACACAATGCCGTCCCTGGGACGTCCCAAGGACGTAAGCCTGGGATATATCCTACATCCCAGGGACGTCCCGGAATATCCCACAAGATCCCAAGGACGTCCCTGGGACGTCCGTTTGGAACAGGCCGGGATGTATCTGGGATCATCCCATAAAGGTTACACAGGACATATATGGGATCATCTTAGGACCTTACTAGGACGTTATAGCGACTATATTTGGGACGTATATAGGATAATTGTTGGACATTCCGAACGCCTTAAAGGGTCTGGATACATTTTATAGCATTTTCAATTTACTGCACTTCCCCTTAGAGAGGAAATTTTGGTATTTCCCATATCAAATCGTTGCAACACGGACAACATGGTTAGATAACAGAATACTTATTCAGAGTGCAAAGCGTAAATATTTAACATTATTTTGTTGAATTACTGAAGTAGCATGACACAGGCAGCGCCATCTCCTAGCAATTCCAAACAGTCCTAGTACTGACACAAAAAAAACACTTTTTGGGGTAATGTAAAGTCACTATAATATATAGAGTCATCAATACAATAAAGATTCCAACAGTATTTTGTTTTTACACATTATAAAAACATTTTACCAAATTATTTTTTTTTAAATCCCATTGCGGACGTCCTTGGGACGGCAACATGAGACGTCCGTAGGACGTCACTTTTTGACCAATTTGGGATCTTTCTAACGTCCAGGGGACGTCCCAGGGACGTCTTAGCTGGGATCATCCCACCTGGGACGTTGCGGATCAAAATGGGACGTCCTGGGGATATTTGTTGTTTGCTGGGGCTGTGATGTATGAAGCGAAAACATGACCAGTAAAAGTTTAAGAGATGTTTTTAGACGTGACATGAATAAGGATGTTAAGATGGATGTCTTAAGCAACAAAAAGAGACAGTTTCAAATAAAAAATAAGGACACCAAGGTTGTAGAAATACCTAAGAAGATGCGGGAAAAAAACCTTAGTGGTACGGGTAGAAGAGATAATGATTATGTCAGTTTGCTCAGAAAAGATAAAAGCCGAGATGGTTTAAAGAAAAGAATGTTAAATTTAAACAAAGCAGTTTTAACAGTTGAAGAAACTCAGAACTGAAGGCTGTGGAGATGATTAACCAGGAATGTCTAACTCATACAGAATGAGAAAATAATAAAGTAAACTCTACCAAAATTCTTCAAGCCAATTAATATTTTACAATAAACTATTTTTCACAAAAATATTTGGAATGTTGCTTTACTTGTGTTGCATCATTTTTTCAGTTTCAGTGTTCATTAGAAATTGTTGCCAATAGGTTTTGTCCGTAAGATAGGTATCTTTAATGAATTAAGATTAAGTTTAAAAAACCAATAGCATAGGCATTCAATGAATTACCTCTCGTATGTTTTGCCTTCATCTTCATGTAGGTACAGAAATAAAATTTTATTAACGATAACCGTATATACACCTTTGTATTGGTTGTAGTGGTTATCAACTTGCCGCCCCCTCGCTTGCCGCCCGGGGCACGTGCCCCCTTGTGCCCCCCGCAAATCCGGGCCTGACTGGGGCATGTAAACTATAATAGGAAAAGCATCCGTTATTTACATGATCGGAGATGAATTACCGAACGCGCCTCAGGAACAATACTAATCTTCACATGGCTTTGGTCATGGTTGCGGTTGATATTTAAACAATGGGTTACACTTCATTTGTCAACCGATTGGTTGACAAATGATGTTTAACCCATTGTTTAAATGTCAACCGCAACCATAACCAAAGCCATCTGAAAACGTCTAATGTGTTTATACTTGCGAGTAGAATTTTGCAAATTTAATTTCCTACAATCAAACCCTTTTATTTTCTTTGCGGGTTTAAGGGAGCCTAAATCTTATTCTCTTGGTAGGACGTTTGCGATTAGTAAAAACGTCTACGAACATTGAACCGCTGATGCTCGTGGACGCTTTCTGCCTTCTTATTTATTTATAGAACAAAATGCAGGTTTGGATACCCAACCTGCGATCGTTTAGATGACATTATTGACAGCTGGTCATGTAGTTAGTTTTAAAATGACTGGCAGTAGTCCACGCGTGACCTCCTCTAATTACTATTATCCAAACACAAGTAGAAGAATTATTGAACCCACATCCACATAAAAGTCAGAAATACGTACGTTGAGAGCATTAACTATTAAGAAAAAACGACTATATATGCAGCACTTGCCGTTATGAATTTCAAATAATTGAGGAGCCCCATTCAACAAGGGGACATGCGTTCGGCCCGGCCCGGCCGGACACAACCCAACCCTGAATGTATGCAATCCAACCTTTGTGCGTAGCGTTTTAGAAACAATTAAAAAAAAGTACCTTAACGTTGATTCTCAGCAAACTTCCAGCAGGAAACCTGTTCCTTATAGTCTAAAGAACAATCGTGCGAAGGCACGAGATATTTTGTCAAAAAATAAACAAATTAGAGCAGGCTTAATCGAGCGTTGCGCGCCGCGTGTATATTTCGATGCGTGCGTAGTACTGTTTGAACATTACAGAAGATACAAATTGTTTTATTAAAATTATATTATCAAATATAAATTTTTGCTAACACAAGGCATTTTAATACAAAAGATTTTTTAATATGAAACATTATAGAATTAATTTTTAAAACGTAGGAAAAGCATGCATCATAATCATTTCACTTTTTTGGGCTTACTAAGATATTTAACCAAAGATTTCAAATCATTCAGCTTTTCGCGAGAAATTCCGACATCTAAAGATTGCTAAAGCAAGCGACGATTTTTCTAAAATTTCAAAAGTGGTGAAAATTAATTATTTTGCAAATGGCTACATTGACGGCTTTTACAGTTATAATGAAAAGCCAAAACCACTTTTGAAAATTTAGAAAAATCGTCGCTTGCTAAAGATGTCGGAATTTATCGCGAAAAACTGAATGATGTGAAAACTTTTGTTAAATATCTTAGTCTTGAAGGTTGCAAATTTTATGAAAACCTTTTTCAAAACACCGCTGTTAAAGGCAGTAAGCCCAAAAAAGAGAAATGATTATGATGCATGCTTTTCCTACGTTTTAAAAGTTAATGCTATAATGTTTCACATTAAAAAATCCTTTGTATTAAAATGCCTTGTGTTAACAAAAATTTATATTTGATAATATAATTTTAATAAAACAATTTTTATTCTTCTAACACTTTTTTACAATTATTGTGTCATATTTCAAATGTCAAATTATCTTCTGTAATGTTCAAACATTACTACGCACGCATCGAAATGTACACGTGGCGCGCATCGCTGGATTAAACCTGCTCTAATTTGATTATTTTTTGTCAAAATAACTCGTGCCTTCGCACGATTGTTCTGTAGACTTTAGACTATAAGGAACAACTTTCCCACTGGAAGTCTGCTGAGAATCAACGTTAAGGTATTGTTTTTTAATTGTTTCTAAAACGCTACGCACAAAGGTTGGATTGCATACATTCAGGGTTGGGTTGGGTCCGGCCGGGCCGGGCCAAGCGCATGTCCCCTTATTGAATGGGGCTCCTCAATAGTATTCGCTACATTCGCTAAATGAAAGAAAATAAAACTTATTTTTTAAAAATTATGTACGTATTGAAAATTTAAGTCGAAAAAGTGGAAACCACTAAATTATTGAGTAGTTACCTAGTTAGTTTTTGGTGATGCCGATTCTTTACTTTACTTTACTTTATTGACGGAAACTCCATTTACAATATTTCAGTACAATAGGTGTAATTTTTTTTAAATATAGTATCAAAATAGAAACAATAACAAAAAATAGAGAAATAGCGATAAATCCCCTTGACCACCACAGTCAACCTTGCATTAATCGTTTGAGATCAATTTTGAACTTAAGCTTGGGAACATAAACGTGTATTTCATCATTAATCAAATTGAAGCTAGGCTTAACCCTTGTTAGAGGAGAATACATACCATAGTTTGAGGCGTGAAAAGGTAGGCAAAACAGATCCCTGTTCCGGGTACGATGACTTGTATTAAAGTTTAGTTTGGATAAAATATACGCGCAGTCTGTGTCCCCAATTAAAAGACCATGTAGAAGACACATATCCAGATAAAAACGTCTGGACTCTAAAGAGGAGATATTTAAAATATTTCTTATAAACATATGATTTATGTGGTAACCCACAAAGTGAATATTTAACTTATGAGCACATGAACGTAGAAACTTGTTCTACCCCCTTAATTGCTTGTATGTGAACTTGGTAAAAAGGCGACCAGAGCACACAACAGTACTCCAGACCAAATCTCACAATGGAACAGTACAGTAGCTTATAAGTTATAGGTACATGAAAATTCGCGACAATGTCTAGATATGAAACCAAGATTTTTATAACCTTTTTGAGTAATACTTAAAATTAACATGGTTTACAAATGTGAGGGATTTGTCCAATAGCATGCCCAGATCTTTAATCTCATCCACTTTGGTAAGAGTAATGTTCTTAATACTGTATTCGTAACCAATATATATGATCGTGAGATCTAGAAAGGAGCATGCCATGGCACTTACTGATGTTTAAACTAAGTCCATTCAGCTGTAACCAAAGTGAGAGACCATCAATGTCATTCTGCAGCAGGATGCAACTGTCAATAGAGTCTGTTGATCTGTAAATTTTAAGGTCTTCAGCGAACATAAGAAATTCTGAGTGCACAATAAACTTTGTAATGTCATTAACAAACAGTATGAAAAATAAGGGTCCAAAGTGGGAACCTTGTGGCACAGCAGAATGAACGACAATGTCTATTGAGACATAATTATTTACCCTAACTCTTTGAACTCTACTAGTTAGAAAACTATTTATCCACTTCAGAATGTGACCGCCAAACCCCCACTCTGTCAAAAGCATTCTAGAAGTCAGTATATATATTGTCAACCCGCAATCTTCTCTTAAAAGCATTCAACAAGTAGTCATGATAAGTCAACAAATTTGTAACCGTCGACCTAGCACTGCAAAAACCATGCTGCTCGGCAATTATAACACGCTTACACTCCCATGATAAGATCGATGTTACAAGTGAATCAAATATTTTAGGGATGGCCGATTGGATGCATATGCCCCTGTAATTGAGTAATTGGCCACATCACTTCTATCCCCTGACTTAAAGATCGGGGTAATGAAAGATTGTTTCCAGAAGTCTGTAAATATTCCAGTCTTGAGGGACAAATTAAAAATCATATGTAATGTCTGGCTCAGAGTGTACACGCAATCCCTCAGCAGGAGTGTAGAGTATACAATCCGGACCAAAGGAGCAGCCAGGCCTACCTACACCACATAATTCAGTCAAACACTTCGGTCACCCTAACATCTAATACATTAATACTGACACACTCATCCAGTATTCTATAATATGTAGGGACATTGATATTTATTGTTGAATATACTGTAGAAAAATAATCAGCGAACAAATTCACCGAGTCGCTACAGATTTCATAATGCACATCATTAAATTGTTTTATAATGCTAGTGCCGTTGAACTAACAATAAGGAATATGCACATATTTTTTTTTTATTGTATAAATCGTAAGGAACCCAGTAAACCAACTACAGTTTCAGAAACATATCTGAAACAATAACTCCGAGATTTGAAACGTTTCGTATTTTTCTTCAGAGATATTTGTAAAACATCCCTGAAACCATAAATGACCTACCTAAAATATGTTTCACTGAAACATTTCAAAGATTGATTTATGAAACATAACCAATTTTAGTTTCTGAAACATTCTTGAAACCATAAGTGATCTATCTCAAACACGTTTCACTGAAACATTTCAAAGATCGAGTTATGTAACATTACCAATTTTTTATATATTTGTAAATGAGAATCAGCTCTCTAACCACCTGACGATACCATATATTATAAGGATATGAAACAAATGATGTTAAAACACCTATTCTCCGGGCTATATGCCCCTCCGAGCCTGGATTACACACCAAAATTTGCCGTATTTTGAATTTTGACTAACACTGTTAGACAACAAAATACTTGGTTCTTGGTTTGACTGCAAGAAACTACCAGGAAGAAGGAAGCCTTTTCTTTACAGGATAAACGAACATACCGACCTTCCGAAACAGCAATCCTAAAAGCTAAACATGTCGAACTGCATAAGCAGTATGACACAGGCAGCGCCATCCATTAGCAGTTTCAAGCAGTCGGAGGGGTAGTTTTTAGGAAATATTTTTGAAACATGCATAGGTACGCAACATTTCGGAAACATGTATGAAACCTTCAAAAGAATGTTTCAAATGTTTATAAGTGGTATTGCTAAACTGATAAGCATTTCACAAATGATTCATGATTTCTGGAACATTTCTGAAACATGTATGAAGCCTTCAAAAGAATGTTTCAAATGTTTATAAGTAATACCAAATTGAAACATCTCACAAATGATTCGTGTTTACTGGGAAGTCATTACAAACCCAAAAAAAATATTTTGAAGAAAATTACTAGGATAATTTAGCTACAAAAAATGTTTACTTTTCGGTATAATTTATTACAATTTAAAAAGCAGCAACATTTGTCCTTGAAAAGTGACGTCAGGAGATCAGCAAAAAACTACATGTTAACGTAAAGCTTAACCTAAAGTCGAAGAGGTTTGATTTTTCCGAAAATAGTCAGAAGGAGAGAAATCGAATTTTTTGAGTTGATAGAGGAGTTCAACTAGCTTCGGTAAAAAATTCAGATATACGGGATGTTTGGTTTCGGAGCTATTAAACGTCAAAGTCGAAATTTCCGCGATTTCCGTTGAAATCGGGTACAGGTCGCAAATGTGAACTAAATCGATGTAAATTTTCGGAGGTTGTAGGGGATCCGGAGCTTCAGAACTCCACTGAAACTGGTGAGGATCAGAAAATGGCAAGTAATTCTTTTAAATTTTTTTAGGCCGAAAAATGCCATTTCCAGACCCCTCTTTGGTACCTATATAATAACTCTAAAACGTCAAATCGAAAAACGGATTTACAAGGGAAACTTTAAAATCTCAAATACTTTTTTTGCAATACACTTACCTAAACCTACAATGACTGGAAAATCGAAATATTTGGAAAAACTGGAAATTTAGATTTTTGACCCAAATATTTCGCGGTTTTTAATTTTTTGTGGGGTCAAAATGGTTCAAATTAAAATCCCATATACGTCATCGGAAAGAACTCGTCAAAGTATGTGTTATCCATATTTTTAGTTTCTTCATTCTCTATAGGAAGGGAGCGATCGCCGATTAAATTTCGAATTTTTTACTTTTTGTGCCCTAGACATCGGTACATTTGAATCACTCTGTATTTCTTCCTATCTATTTTTCCCCAATTTTTCAACACTATTTTATAGAGGGATAATCACACTGTAAAATGAAAACCGAATGGATCATCCAGGAGCGTATTTAGGGGGTAAAAATCGGATTTTCTTGATTTATTCCGACAAATCCTATTTTTAACCGACATTATTCCACACTATTTACCCTATTTAGTGATTCTTTTTGGGTTTTTATCCATTAATTATCTAAGAATACCTCCCACTAATTTAAATCGCTTATTTTTGCGGTAAAGTTATAAATAAAAAGGTTTATTTGCATCGGGGACATCTAAAATTTGAAAATTTTTGAATTTTCCAAGATTGCCATGAAAATAAAGAATTGCATTTTATTCACTTGAAATTATTAAGATGATATGTCAAAAATGCAAATGTTTGTTGCAAAATTGTAAGGTCCCTGGACCGATTTCGCCTTAAAGTATACATGAATAAGATTTTAGGAACCTTCTACTTTAAGTGCAGGGATATTTCATTGAATGAGTTACGCATTAAATGCCATTTTTATTGAGTTTTCGATGACTCTACAACACTGGAATTCGCCATGTACTCATGATGAGTCATAAGTTCAGTTTTGACGACACAGCCAATAATAATAATAATAATAATAATAATAATAGGTTTATTCAATAATTTATGATATATGTACAATTGAGATATATGTAGTTTCTTGAATAATGGGATAAATAAATAAATAATAATGGGATCACGTTTACAAGTTTCGAAATTCGCGCGAAAATTTGCAATTTTAAATCCATTTTTTTGTTAATAAAGACCAAAATAAATGGATAACAGCAACCGCCATGAACATTTAATTTATGTAGGGAATATAAAAAAATATATTTCAGATTTATTTGGGTTATATGCATATTTTATAATGCTTGTGCCGTTGAACTAAAAATGCCCATTGTACGTTTTCGAATACAGCTAGGAATTAGGAGCAGGGAGCAAATAATATCCTCAGAAAAAATATTGTTTTTATAATCTGCTTTATTTACTAATAAACAAGCTCAGATAACCTTACTTTAATAAAGATAACGGTAACTCAAAACGATGTATAATAAATACATCAGGTAATCATTTCTATTTGCAAAAGAAACAGAACTACATATTTAAACATATTAAAAAACAAAAATCACATAAGACAATCTATTTAAAACCTAAGATCTGTTACCTTTGCAAAAATTATAAGTACAACTACACAATATTTATCAGATTTACATAACGTCTATTGTATATTTTGTAAGAAACTGGACTACGAAAACTTATGTTAAAAAGATTATCTTTTAAGAGACTGCAGAAGAATTTACTTTTTAATGAAACAATGTTTTAGAGACCTCTCTTAGATTTGTATATTTCAACAATATTTTTTTTTTAATTTTTGTCTTACACATAATTTTTGCTAAATATCTTTTATTAACAAAACACTAAGTAAGATGTGTCGTTTTGACAGATAAACTGACATTTTTCAAAACCGATGATAGTTTTGAAATATCTTACTTTTCGTAACTCGTTACGAAAAGTAAGATATTTCCTAACTGGTGATGAAATATTAATTTCATAATTAATTATCATGAAAAAATAAAACACAAATATATAAATATCTGCGTTTTGAGCTGCCTCTTCAATATTACTGGGGGTCACGGAATCCGACATTTTCAATATTTTTAAAAGAAAAAATTTAATTTGTGACGCGACACTTCTTTACAAATAAAACTTCAAAACGACATCACGACAACCCAGACAAATGTCTACTAGGTACCTACTAGATCAGCGGTTCTCAAGCTTTGTTAATGGCGTACTACCAAGAACGTTTCCTAATTTTAGGTACTACCTAATTAGAATACCTATCTAGGTCATTCTAGGTAATTCTGAATAATTACAATAATTTAAGTACAATGTAAATTTTTACCAAGCCATAAAATAAAATTTTACCAATGGGTATTAAAAATATTTTTTATTATACCTAATTTTCACAATCAGTTCACAATGGTGCCATGTTTTCTTTATCTCCAATATATATTATTTATCAGATTTGTCGCGTTTTTTTTGAATGATTTTTGTTTATCTGTTTTTGGTTGGTGTTTATTTTATGTCTTGTTTGGCGGACCACCAGGAATAATAGGAATGTTCACTATTTTTTAAACCTAATAAAAAATGATAGCTCTAAGGCCACAGAGACACGTACTGCATTCTATAGCGTCCAAAAAAGCTTTCACTTAAAAATAAACTAAAAATAAAAACGTCTAAATGAGCGAGGCTAGCAAACGACTCCCTTCAGCGAGACTACCGCATGTGACGTCACTTTGCGGAAGGGCTCACCAGGCTAGCGCGTAAACCTCGTTTATCTGCTGTATGTCTTTTGTTTCATTTTGTTACTATTGTTGTATTTGCGTTTTTCTCATGATAGAAGACTCTAACAGTATGAAAGTGAGAAGAAAAAAACGGTGTTTTGTTTCTGGGTGTACGAATACATCAAAAATCAAAAATCAAAAATTTTCCAATTCAGTTCAGAATAACTTTTTCAAAAGTTCAGTCTATAATAGATTGCTTGGAGATCGAAATTTAAAAACCAAGTTCTGCTAGACAACAGGCTTTAACCTAGCCAGAGTACAAGAAATGGAACACTATAAAATATTTAATTTCTTCTACTCCCGATGGTCTCATTAATTTTGCGTCTAAAGGATATGGTGGTCGAACTAGTGACGTTATATTTCAAAATTGCGGATTTTTGGATATACTTCCTGAAAATAGTGTGGTGATGTCAGATCGAGGATGTAGAAGAATTGAAACATTTTTACATAAAAAGAAATGTAGTTTAGTGAGACTTCCCCCAGTGTTGTCAATAAAGAGCAAATGTCAAGAGATGATGTGTTGCTTACAAAACGAATTGCTAGTGTCCGGATTCACATTGAAAGAGATATAAAACGTGTTAGAGATTTTAAGGTTTTAAGCCCCCAAGCAAATGTTAATTTAGACTTGGTTCAAAAACTTTATAATTATAGCTTGTGCAATAATAAATTTACAAAAACCCATAATCAAACAATAATTTTCTTACAGAAATAGGTGTTAATAAAAACTGTGTTACTTTTTTAATGCTTTTATTTTAAGTACATGTATAAAGAAGTAGCAGTTACGTATAAAACAGTAGTAGTGGCAATAAAACAGCTTTCATGTAACAAGGGAAATACATTACTTTTCCAAAAATAAATTGCATTTTCAATAATAGATTCGGTAAATTCTTGATCATACGAAACCTCGATCACTGTACATTCACTTGTTGCTTCAAAATCTGGATGCGCAACACAGAAATAACCTTTTGTTAAATTTGCCGCTAACATCTGTAAATTAATTTGATCCAGGAATTTCTTGTTTATTTCGTTTCTCCTATTAATATATTTTTCAAAAGTTTTATTAGAAATGGGATACTTTACTTTAATAACTGCATGTTCGGTTAATCCGTCAGGTTTTCATATGATATTTACTATTTTGCTTTTACACCACTAGTTTGAGGCTGATTGAAGTCTTTAGACATAGCCAAAAATTCTGAAATCATGATTACGTCTACAGTTGGCAGATTATGTGAGTCCGCCTTTTGAAAACCCTGATCCAGTTTAAAATAATATTCCCTTAAATTAAAATTAAATAAACCTCAAAACGAAGAACGACACGAAGTACGCAAAAATAAGTTAAACGTTGATCTCGCTGAAACCTAACCACTTTAATCTGCCGCGCTTAGCTGTTCCGCATCGTGACGTCACACCAGTCAACGAGCGTTTCACGCGTTCAAAGGAATATTGATGTTTCTTTTGGATTTTTTCCATATAACCCATTTGTTGATTTTTGTAAAACTTTTCAGATGTCATTATAACAATATTTTTGACCATATTATGACCTTTAAATAGGATTTTATTTTTTTGTGAACATCCCTATTGCATGTACCACCGGTGGTACATGTGCCATAGTTTGGGAACCGCTGTACTAGATGAAATAAAATTTCTTCGTCTGATGCCTACTTAGATGTTTTGATACAATAATTAAAATTAATATTATTATTTTGTCAAAATTAGAAAAAGTCTCGGATGAAACACGTTAGGAAATTCAATTTTGTTTAACTCGTATAATTTTGAGGGATCTCGCTTCGCTTGTCCCTCAAACATTACACTCGTTAAACAAAGTAAAGCATTTCCTAATTGATCACATAAATTAAGATGGAGACGCGTTTCTGTGTTGTTAAGGGCCGGATGTTTGAAGTTTTACACTGATGATGTTTTTGATCTTTTTGTAGCGAAAATAATAAAATCAGGAAAAATTTTGTTATTTTAAGAAGCACGCCTTTGCTCATTAGAACAGTTTTATTTAGTTTTAAATAACATATGTCCGGAAAAATATACAAAAATCGCTTTTATTTTTACATTTTCTAGTTGTAAAAGAGCATGCATGCAGCTGGCATAAGTAAATATAACTTTACTGTTTAAAATGACAGCCAATTTTTGCCATACATTTATTATAATATGCCGAAAAGTAAAAAAAAACAGCTAATATTCGGTCCTTGAGGAGAGTTCATATTTTAAACAGAAATTTATGTAGTGGGGAATTAAAATTCTAAAATAAATTTTTGCAATCCAACTTTGTAAAAATACACCACATATAACATTTAGTTAATCTGACTTTTTTTTATCAAAATATACAACGAATTCATGACTCTTTTGTTGGAAATAAATATAAAAGTGAGTCCTCTATAATTTACAACGAAAAGAATAGTAGCTCTATTTAAAAACCTTAAAGGAACAATTTTTTGTACACATACGTGGTTGCACTGGTAACTTTTACGTACAAAATTGGCATTCATACGATAATACAATAATTATATGGACATTGTAAACATCGAAATAAATAAATAATACAATATATACAAAACTTTACAAAATGGTACATTTCTAAAATCGTAATGTTCTTTGCATTATTCAGGCAGTGTCGTTTTTTAACTAAGATAATAGGCAATATAAAAGTACAAAATTTTACATAATAAAAACGTCATTTAATAGATTTACGCAGTGACATTTAAGCTAATATTAATATTAGTAACATTAAGTCAACATAACCAGAACTTTTTGCATTTGTCCATATAATTTTGGTAATCTCTCATTTATTCCTACACTTATTTTATATATTTTTATGTAAATATATATTATATACCTATAAGATATTTTATAATGCAAGAAAAGTGGCATTGTAGCATGAGAAAAAAACGTTTGTTAAATTATTTTAAAATAACGCTGTCATTATGTGAGGTTGGAACATAGTTATAAAAACATTTATAATTTATAAGTAGAAAGTAACAAAAACAAATACATAATCAAAAAGAGTTTAATAAAAAAGAGGAACATACTGCAAAAATTAATTAAAATTTAATTGTACTCAATGTACGCCGTACAATCCTAAAACCCATTCTGGCAGTACATTCTTCACATTTTCGGTAAGCTGAGAAGTGGGCACATCTAGAAAATGTGTTGGAACAAAATACTAAAATACTCCGTCGGGGCTATATACAGTTTTAATATGGTAAATATAGGACAGAGAATTTTCAAAAGAGTTTAGAGGTAGTTTATACGTGTTTTATTTTTTATAATTCTTCGACATAAGTTAAACTGGCTTACTTTTAGTTAGTAAAACAGTTTTTTCATACGAATAAAAATAACATTTTGTAGGTTTGCAAATAAGTTTTTACCAATTTAAATAAAAATCGATTAGGCTACAGGAACTTGTAAAATTCTGGCACTGGGTATAATTCTTCTATGGTAGACCTATAATTTAACCAACAGCATTAAACCATTACCATATATATATATATATATATATATATATATATATATATATATATATATATATATATATATATATATATATATATATATATATCAATTCCTTGTGTTGTGCTACTGTCTTTTTCTTCTTAAATTTTAATTTATAAGGTATTTATAGGATGTATGATTATAATTTTTAATAGGTACATAACTCCTACTATGGAAATTTTTTTTGATTGCCGTCTTTTTGATTTATGAATTATAGAGATGAATAGAAATAGATGGCTCGGTTCGATGTAGCGGTATTTAAATTAGTAACAAAATACGTTAAATAAATGCATTACACAGAGTAAAACAAAATTTTGAGGGGATAGGGGCAATGATATATTTATTTGCTATTGTATACGGAGATCTTAGTGGCAGTGTTGATAAACAACCTTTTAGACAGACTTGAGTTTTGGCAGTGCAAGAGAATATTTTGCATTTCTTTTAAAATAAACACTACCTCAACTAATGCTAATTTTCTGCAATGGTCTTACAGCAATATATGACAACAGCACCTTTACAGCGCTACTATCAGACTACGTGAGATATTGAGTCGCTGCAAGTGTATAATGCTGCTATCCCATTACAGAAAACTATCACAACTTTATTTGGTCTTTGGCTACTTTATGTATATAAAACATTTGGTTAAAAAAACAGCGATGGGATTCTGTACAGAAACGAAACTATTATTGTGCCTACCTATTAGTCATTTGCCAACAAACGTAATACATAGTACAAAAATCTAGTTTCGGTTCTGTTTAGAATTTCATCACATTCGAATATCGTGAATTAATAGTATTACTTCTTAATATTATTATGTACGTACCTAGATGTGAATGTTAATAATGGTTTTTGCTTTCAGTCTGTTTAGTGGTACTAAATGAATTTAAATTAATTTTAATTAATAAAGCATTTTACTAATATTTTATGGGTTTCAACAAATAGACAACGATTAATCAGAAACAATATGTTAACGATTAACAAATATACCTAAATAAAAAAATGGATTGTTTCAATATCTCATTCGTTTAGGCATTTTGGCAGCTTTGTCAATAGTTCTATATTTTACAGAGCAATTCGGGTATTCAGTTTAAAATATCAAGCCTTGAAATAAGCACAGGAAATCTGCAGAAACGTAATAGAATTAAATACTGACTTGAGATCAAAAAGCAAAAACCATTATGTATACGATGTACTCATATGGCGGGTCGTGATTTTTTAACTAGATATTTTTAAAAATGCTACGATGTTAAGTATATGCACTGGTAACCATCTAATCTTAGACTGTTTACAGCTAGGCCACAATGCCACTTCTTACACAAACAAGGCAACTTACTCAGACTTATGTAGCGGAGTTCCGCAGATAACTTTCGTGACAAAGGAGTTTCTCCTTTTTACCCAGCTTACTCTAATTTGCTCTGTTAAGTTATAATGCCTACAATGCAGGTTAAACAGTATGACGTTGTGGTAGTAGAATTAATTGTACTAAGCCAATACACGATTAACCGACATTGTAGTTATACATAAGGAATGATTTGGACAAATATATATTTTATAAAGGCCATTTTTACAATCTATGTCTAACTACTATCCGTTACATTTTGCAAAAAATAGCTTTACCATTGCAGCTACTAACACTTAATGGCAAATGCTTTTGTACTTCATATCCTCAGATGTCTGTTATATTAATATTTTGCAAGAGGCTTTATCATCAACAAGGAACAGACGAAAACAAGTACCTGCTGTAGAGAAAATGAAGAATCAATCAAAAAAGGTTAACTTCTACTAAACTCGGAAAGCTACGACAGCCAAACTTTAGTTATTAAATTTTTAGTAGTAAAGAGCAAAAACATTTTAATATCATACAAGTTTATTATTATTTTAGTGGATACTGGCAAGTCCTGTGTAAATCACATTTACTAATATTTTCAAAACAGTGACAAAACCAGTGGCGTAACGTACACCCCCGCAGACACCGCACCGCGAGGCAGCTCAACCGTTTGGAGGGCCAACGATGGATTGGACATGGGCCATTTCTTGCTACACATCTTGACTGGGGGGGGGGGTGGGGGGTGTTGCGAAACGCCCTTGGACAAAACAGTGGTAAGAAACACCCCGTAGGAAGTTAGCTCTCTATTGATTATTAACTTACTGTCGTTTTTTTTTTTAGGTAGATGATAAAGCCATAAATCATCACAATATATAAAACATGTGTATCACGGATACATGAAAAGATTTTAAACATATTAACGAAGATAAAAATCTTATTGTAACGTCATAATAGTGAAAACTTAAACCAAGCATCACACCCAGTGTGACTCTCTTTTCCCGAGCACCTTCACATCTCAATTAATGAAAATACTACTATGTTTAAATATAAAGTTAGAAGAATCCATAACCAATAATTTGGATTCAGTGAGAACATATTTTTCCACGTACGTGCTGTTTTAGTGGTACAGGAAGGAATCATTTTTTATATTTGCAGTCCCAAAAATCTCATCAATGGCAAAAAGGTGCTCACCTTATTTTTAATCTAAGAACGGCTTGAAACTTAAGATGCAAACATTTTTTTTTATTTTGGAGGTGCGTATTATATCTTTTAGGAACTATAGCGCTCGCATGAGACTGCATTATCAAAAATATTTTAATTAAAGTTGCATTTAATTTCTTGCTTTTTGTTTTGAGCTCTTTTATCCTTTAAAAAATATATACTCTTCTATAAACAATATTGCATATTATAGGTGTACTAAAATTAAATTCTACAATAGAAGCAGATTTTTAAAATATGTATGTCTAAAAATGTTGTTTTTTAAAGGAATTATTGTAGTTAATAACGAACGGTTTAAGTGTGCTATTGCAACTTATGTAAAAAAATCGCCAAGACTCCGCAATAAAAGTTTTATCGGTGTGAAAGTGAAACCAAAAACAAAATTTGAAGGTGCTGCGAAAGTCTCGCATTTGCGAAAGCAAAACCAAAATGTTTCTTACAACTGTTGTTTTATGTTTAAAACCGACCATATTTAAGTTTCGGTATTCTGGTTAAAATATTTTGATCAAATTTGAAGTATAGCGTTTATGAAAGGGTTAGATTTAAATATGACAATTTCTTTTTGTTATTAAGTCATGATAGCCACTTTTATTCTTTGAAATAATTCGCCCATGAAAAATTAAATTTTTCTTAGATCTACAATTATTTGTTTTGTTATTTATTCTCAAGAAATAAGAAAAACAGTATTTATAATAACTGAGATACGAGTATATATACAGGAAAAGTGGGACACGGTACTATAATTTACAAAAAATTAAATTGTCAGAGTAAAATTATAATGTGTAAAAATATTGTTGGCTGTTCTTGATATACCATAATATATAAACTACGGTTGCCTACTTAAATTACAAATTTTGATCTGGAAATATCACTAAAATAAATTAACAACTACTTCTAAATCAAAATGATGTTAATTATTATCAAAAATGCTTTAAGCTGCAATAAATACTTGATTTTAATTATGTAACGTTCCCATAAGATTTTCTGTTCTTTGCTTACATAAAGCGGGGAAAGGTAAACTGGGTAATACAAATGCATAAATATGCAAGTCTTACTATTAAGGAGTATAATAGGTAGTTTAAAATTGTTAAACTACACCTACGACAAATTATGGTCGGAATTTAAATTCGTTTTTACAGAAATACTGTTAGGAAGATCTCATTTAAAATTAACTATTAAAGGGTAAATTTTTCTTACATATAAACTTTTAACAATATTATGTCAACATTATGACAAATTTGGTATTATTTAGAAGAAGCTCCAATTTACCTCTTTTTTACTATTGGTGAGTTTAATTAAAAAAAACTGAAATAATAATATCTCCGATGTTCAATAACGGTCCTTGTTGTGTTTCTACCTAAAACAACTGGAAAATATGTGATCGGATCGTATTGAAGACGAGCCAGGTTTCAGCCAGGAACTTTCTATTGTTTTTGTATAATAGAAAATCGCTATTTTTTCATAAATTATACCAGCTTTCTACCTCAAGCTCATATGAGTTGGCGTTATGTATAGTTTACCTAATTAAATATCCAAATGTTAGGTCTTTATGTAAAGATTAAATTTACAAAATGCAGCTAGTGCCTGGAAACAATTAGATACATTTTTTAGCAAAAAAACTACTTAAAAAAAATTGTAGCAATATTTTATGTTAGCACCAAATAATTCTTAATTTAAAAAAATAAAGACGTAATGTTTTTAAAAACTCTGAATATGTATATTTGTTGGTTTAAATGTGTTTTTTTTAACTAAATTAAACCGATGGAAATTTCTAAATCTTTAATTAGCTACAATAAGTTGAATACGAATACAAAGAAAAAATAAGGTACCTATAGAGATAGAAAAAAAAGTAAACCTGAACAATAAAAAAATGGGAATAGTACTAGTAGAACAGAATTATTTAAAGTAAAGAATGCAAGAACATGCAACACAGGGAAGAAAATGTTAAGTTAAATAAATAGAAGAAACTATTTAACAGAAAAAAATTAACATACATAATAATAATAACATACATACACATAAGGACATTATAACAGCAACAAGAACAAGAACAGCAGGCAACCCCAAAATTTGACAGATTTTAAACTAAGTCAAAATTAGGGATAGAGACGTACAACAAGCAATAGAATATTAAATTCTTAATAATAAAGTATAGAAATTGTATTATGTTAAGACGTTAAGTAAAGAAAACCGAAAAAATCAAAACCTATAAAGTGCGAAGAAATAAAAATAGTCTTAAAATAACCGTACAATCTACAATTTAAAGAAATAAAAAAAAAACAGAATAAAAAGACAATGAAAAAAGACAAGACATAGCGGGCATTGGTAGCCAAATTATGTTAATATCTACAAAAAAAATAGATAAAACAATTATGTTCATTAAGAATAATACTGGAGCTTTTTAATTTAGGCCTATTAGAGAAAGTGAAACAATCAACTAACTAAAAGTAGGAAAGAATACACGATGGCAAATATAAAAGACAAAGCTGGAAAGGTAATAACGGAAGAAGACAAAATAATTGAAAGATGGAAATAAATCTTCGAAGAATTATATAGAGCAGATATAGAAACAGAAATAGAAAACGAAAACAGAAAACACACTAACAGGCAAGACACAAAACAGATTACAGAAGAAGTAATGTTAAAAGCCATACATAAAATAAAGTTATGGAAAGCCCCAGGAAATGATGAAATTTTTAGAAAAAGAGGAAATTTCGGAGGAAGATTATTTAAATACAGCAATAACAAATAAAGAGATACCGAGCGATTGGAAAACAGGAATATTGTCAAGGTGAAAATTATTTTTTAAGACGCAAAAGCGTTTGCCAAAAACAAATATTTCGAAAATTGAAATTTTTGGTCCACTTGCCCTCTTGTAAATTCCATCCTTGGACGTATCTATTATATGTCGTAGCTATATGTTATGAGACATTAGGTGACTAGATTAGTTAGTGAATCTCAATTTTAAATATTTAAACCTATTTCTTGACCGAAGACAAATATTTGGAATATAGATTAGGTTAAATGCGGCTGACTTGTTTTAGTTAACTCACTCCGCCTGATAATTTTTGATAATTATGAGTAATTCTTCTGAACTTGAAGCTTGTTCTTAAACAAATATCCTAACGAAATCAAATCTACAAAAAAAAAGAATTTATATAAATACAATAACATCAGCTTTTGAAGCAAAGTAAGAAATATTCCCCAATATACTAGCAAAGAAAATAATAGCTACGCGTAGCTATTATTTTCTTTGATACTAGGTACTTAAATCTTTGAATTTTAATTTTTCAAAGAAGTAATGGCGCGAGAATCTACCCAAAAACTCTTACTTAAACAAACAGTATTGTTCATTTAAAAACGAATTTAAATGCTTTTCAGACTCTTATTAAATATCTGTCGACATCAGTCAGTAGTACGGATGAAACGTTTCTTACACAAATCGAACAACGACATAACAAACAATAATGTAATTTTATAATATAAATCGGCCGCTTTTTCCTAAAATATGTTACGATTTATTTATATACATCAACTTATGTAGAAGTTTTTTTTATATAATTTTAATAATTCTTCTAAGATCGAGTGAAGTTTGTCTACTACCTTTGAACTGTTGAATTTAGTAAAAAAGGAACGTAAAACATCTTACTTTCTAACAATAGGGATGCTGCAGACTGTATCTGTAACAGAAAAAACATTATTAGCAAGCACTATACTGTAGAATATTTTATCTGTCGGACTTTCAGAAAAAATTAGCATATTACTTCATTGGTAAGTAAAGCTCTACACGTACGTAGTATCATCTATTTAAAAATCCAGCATATGCCTATGCATATATATATATATATATATATATATATATATATATATATATATATATATATATATATATATATATATACACAGGGTGTCCCAGGATAGGTGTTACGATAGGACAAATGGGTCAAAAAATTTTGAATTTGAAAATGGCATTTTGGGAACATGCCCCGCTTGGTCCAAAACTGAGGAATACAAAATTTCACTCGGATTGGTATTATACAGGGCGAGTTATAACTAAAAATATGAAAAATGGCCAAGAGTAAAGTACTCTTATTTGTCCAAATGGAACAAAAGCTTAGTAGAAAAAGTTGTTCAGAAATGTAACTAATATCATAATTTGAAATAACAGCTTTCTAGTCAATATTTTTATTTTTGTCAAATTTTTTGAAATGTAATAGTACATTTTCCACCACTATCGTATTCGGTTTTTTATTATACTTGGAAACTACGTTTTCTAACATGTAATATGTACATTTACCAGGTATAGCCTAATAATGTATTGTAATACGATAATGGTGGAAAATGTACTATTACATTTCAAAAACTAGAAAGATCTAATTTCAAATTATAATATTAGTTTCATTTCTGAACAACTTTTTCTACTAAGCTTTTGTTCCATTTGAAAAAATAAGAGTACTTTACTCTTGGCCATTTTTCATATGTTTAGTTATAACTCGCCCTGTATACTACCAATCCGAGTGAAATTTTGTATTCCTCAGTTTTGGACCAAGCGGGGCATGTTCCCAAAATGCTATTTTCAAATTCAAATTTTTTTGACCCATATGTCCTATCGTAACACCTATCGTGGGACACCCTGTATATATATATATATATATATATATATATATATATATATATATATATATATATATATATATATATATATATATATATATATATATATATATGTATATATATACAGTGACCGGCAAAAAGTTCGCAACATATGGGAAAAATTTTTATTAGGTGAGTATTGGAAAAACTTTTCCGGGGGATCGGTTCTGCATGTTCGATAACCTAAAAATCGATTTTGACATACGTCACGTGACCACTGGTATAGCGTCAAATTAAAAAAAAAATTGTTAATTTACAAAAAGTGAGGTTAGTTGACGAGATATCAAAAAAAGTTATTTGAAAAAATTGCTTAGAATTAAATTCTAGGTCCTTGTGCAAAATTTTAAGATTTTATTTAAAAAAATTGGAAAACTCAATTTTTTTTAAATATTTTTTTATCGATTTACAAATTTCCAGTTTTTTTCGTTTAGATAGCTTGGCTAATGTAAAGCCCATGTATCTGGATGAAAATAAACGAATGTAGTAGTTTTTTCTACAATTGACAGGACAAAATTAAAAAAAACAGGGTTTCGCCGGACGCTAGCTGTTGCAATGATTTGTATCTAGCAGCAGTGTCAAAATTTTAGAGACATTTCAATGAGATTACATTGAGAAAACCTTAATCGTCTTAAATATATCTGAAGTTCGACTTTTTGTAAAGTTAAGGGGAGTAAAATAGATAATAAACAAAAAATTACCTGTTTATTTAATCGAAATTTCATAAACGAAAACCAATGTAAGAAAAACTTAAAAGTAGTCAAATTCTGTACTAACAACATAAAAAATCATTGTTTTTCCTTGGGTGCACAAAATTTAAAACTCAGTATGACCACCATTTCTCTCCATACATACTATTGTTCTCGAGCGCAACTCTCGATTAACATTTCGGAGCATTTTACGATTTATTTGCAATACACAATTTCTAATGACATTCTCTAAATTTTGTATATTCCTAAAGGGTCGATGTTTGTACACAGAGTTCTTTAGGTATCCCCACATAAAGAAATCTAACGGAGTCAGATCTGGCGATCTCGCAGGCCACGGATTTTCAGAAAACCGTCCTATCCACTGGTTTCCAAATTCTTGATCCAGCCATCTCTTCACCTCATTTGTGGAATGAATGCTAGCTCCGTCTTGTTGAAAGTATAAATTTCTTCTTTCGGCTAATGACAAATTGTCTAAAAAGTCAGATATCTCAGTTTGTAGAAATTCTAAATATCGTTCTGAATTTAAATTGTCTCTAAAGAAAAAAGGTCCCACTATTCTGAGGTTGAAAATTCCGCACCACACATTAACCTTAAAACTATATTGGTCTTTACTCTGAATTACAAAGTCTGGGTTTTCGGTGGCCCACCATCTACAGTTTTGTGAACTGACGGTTCCGTTAGAGGTAAATGTAGCTTCATCCGAGAAAAGAACGTTCTTTGGGAAATTAAAATCTTCCTCAATCATACCCTGGAACCAGGCACAAAAATCGAAGCGGGCGTCATAATCCCTATCTTTTAATACTTGTACAAATTTAGGTTTGTACGGATGAAATTTGTTTCTTTTTAATATCCTCCGCACAGATCTTTCGTGAATGTTAGTGATCTCCGATATTTGACTAACTGCTAATTGGGGTGTTTCTGTGATCGACAAACACACATCCAGAGAACCTTCGTCACCTGTTACCGGTTTTTCATGGGAAACTTTATACTGATTTTCTACCGATCCCGTTTCTTTAAATTTATTGACTAGACGAGATACTGTGGAATAATGGAGGGATTTATCGGGGTGCCTCTCATTAAAAATTGCTGCTGTTTCTCTATGGCTTTTGTAATTATCTCCAGAAATTAAAATAATTTCTATCTTTTCCTGAAGAAGTAGTGTGGGTGCCATTTTAAGGAATAAAATATTAATAAACTTATGTAAAATATCAAACTTAGTAAGATGCGAGACATAAACCAATGACATAGGTTGAAATCAAACAAATTATAATTTGTTTGACATTTTTCTGTTGTTTTTAACCTACTAGATTATTTGGTTGTTTTAATTTCAGAGCCTGCTTTGGTAGTTTTAAGTACAACTAAATAGACCTGGTTGTTAAATTTATGTGCGAAAAATCTTAATAAAATCTTGATACAGTCATTTCATTAGATTCAAACCATTGCAACAGCGAGCGTCCGGCGAACACCTATTTTTTCGATTTTGTCCTGTCAATTGTAGAATTGTAGATCTGACTCCGTTAGATTTTTTTATGTGGGGATACCTAAAGAACCCTGTGTACAAACATCGACCCTTTAGGAATATACAAAATTTAGAGGATGTCATTATAAATTGTGTATTGCAAATAAATCGTAAAATGCTCCGAAATGTTAATCGAGAGTTGCGCTCGAGAACAACAGTATGTATGGAGAGAAATGGTGGTCATACTGAGTTTTAAATTTTGTGCACCCAAGGAAAAACAATGATTTTTTGTGTTGTTAGTACAGAATTTGACTACTTTTAAGTTTTTCTTACATTGGTTTTCGTTTATAAAATTTCGATTAAATAAACAGGTAATTTTTTGTTTATTATCTATTTTAATCCCCTTAACTTTACAAAAAGTCGAACTTCAGATATATTTAAGACGATTAAGGATTTCTCAATGTAATCTCATTGAAATGTCTCTAAAATTTTGACACTGCTGCTAGATACAAATCATTGCAACAGCTAGCGTCCGGCGAAACCCTGTTTTTTTTAATTTTGTCCTGTCAATTGTAGAAAAAACTACTACATTCGTTTATTTTCATCCAGATACATGGGCTTTACATTAGCCAAGCTATCTAAACGAAAAAAACCGGAAATTTGTAAATCGATAAAAAAATATTTAAAAAAAATTGAGTTTTCCAATTTTTTTAAATAAAATCTTAAAATTTTGCACAAGGACCTAGAATTTAATTCTAAGCAATTTTTTCAAATAACTTTTTTTGATATCTCGTCAAGTAACCTCACTTTTTGTAAATTAACAATTTTTTTTTTAATTTGACGCTATACCAGTGGTCACGTGACGTATGTCAAAATCGATTTTTAGGTTATCGGACATGCAGAACCGATCCCCTGGGAAAGTTTTTCCGATACTCTCCTAATAAAAATTTTTCCCATATGTTGCGAACTTTTTGCCGGTCACTGTATATATATATATATATATATATATATATATATATATATATATATATATATATATGTATATATATATGTAAATGCGAAGATTTACTTCTTCGCTAGTGCAGCGAAAAGGCTGTGAATGAAAAATAAAAATAATGAGGACTATCTTTGATTCTGGTCTGGGTGACCTCCTGCTATCGATTATATTATATTTTGATGGGTAAGGGCCCAGAAATCGATAGCAGGAGGTCACCCAGACCAGAATCAAAGATAGTCCTCATTATTTTTATTTTTCATTCACGGCCTTTTCGCTGCACTAGCGAAGAAGTAAATCTTCGCATTTACATTTATTATATTACCTATAGGCCATTTTTCTACTATATATATATATATATATATATATATATATATATATATATATATATATATAATCCAGAGACATGTCTAAGGCAAAAATACAATAAACACGATCTCCCTCAATATCATTTTATACTCCGGAACCAAAATTGTATTTAAAAGTTTAGGGATCTACAGTCAGTGTATAATTTTGGTTATAGGGGGCTCTAGGCCCAAACCGCAATCCGGGGTCCCTCACAACTTCAAAAAGTGTTTTTTCCTTAATAAGCTACGTAACACTAATGTATCATGCTTTACTGATATCATAAATAAAATAAATTAGTTACTACAAACAACAATAATAATAATAATTATTGACAGTCTAGAAAATAATAATCCGTCTTTTTCTTGTACTATTTGAATATGTATAATGTCGCTCAGGCCGAGCGCGGGGCCCCTCTGAAATAGGGGCCCCAGGTCTGGGCCTACCGGGCCTACTGAGAAAATAAGCCCTGTATTTTGAAAATACGCTTAATTTTTTTTTGATAGCGGGAAAAATTTGTCCTTCACGCATGGGCGCACATAGAGGGGGGGCAATATGGGGCAGTGGCCCCCCTTGGGCGGGTTCCACAAAATAATCATGACCATAATAATTTTGTCCTAAAATGTTATACATATACGGTTTTTGGTTGATTGTCCCCCCTCCTCCTGAAATTTACTCTATGGGCGCCCATGCCTCCACGCCACTTGTACTACTTGTATTAAAAGCTTCACCTTTTTAAGAGAGGGGGGGGGGGTATACAGTATATCCGCGAATGGGGTTTAGAAGAGAACAAATGGACCAAGTTTTGCAAGATAAGATGCGTAATAATGTCATTTCTAATAAAAAATTTTCCTTGTAAAATAAATAAGATTCACGTTATGAAAAATTTTATTTTTTATACAGGGAGCATAAAAAATACGAAAACGTTATTTTGCGTACGAGTAAACATATCTTGTTTATTATTTTCTACCAAAAGAACAAATATGAAATTAAGCCGAAGTACAAGATTTTATTAAAAAATTTAAATATTAAAAGTAACGAGATTTATTACAGTAAAGTTCCAACTATTCTCTCTTACACTTTTAACCAGAGTACTAGTTGCAACATATTAAACAATAATGACACCTATGGACATGTATGTCAATGCCTTTATTAAATGAAGCAATTATTTAATTCAAAATACTTCTTATTCAAGTGCAATTTTTAAATAATACGAACATTTAATTAAAAGTAAAATAATATGAGATCAACTAAGCAATAAAATAAAGATGAAAATTCAAAAACTCCACCCCCATATTCAACATATTTTTCTAACTGTTTCCTAAGATATCTGAAGGAAATTCTGATTTCTTCCGTGGATATGGAACGAATAGCCTGGGTAATTCTGCCTTTTTGCACGTCAGTATTATTTGGTATTGGAGTGGCATAAATAATTTATTTTAAACGGCCCCATAAAAACATGTCGGCCAACGTTAAGTCGGGGCTCCTCGGAGGCCACAAAATTGGGCCATCTTTACCAATCTACCTTGAACCAAATCTGCGGTGAAGCCATTCTATTACCTCGCGAGCGCAATGTGCTGGACAACTATCTTGTCGAAAATATATTTTTTAGCGAAAATTTAATGGCAAATTCCCGAGTTCATCGCTAAAAAAAATGTATCCAGCATTTTTAAGTAAGATATTCTATTGCAGGTATTATTTAAAAAATATGGGCATTTAATGCCATGGACAGACACGCGCACCACACGTCCACTTTTGTAATATATTGTCTTCGCCTCATTACTTTAAATGCGGGGTTTTCGCGAGACCAGTACCTGACATGCTGGGATGCTACAGTTCCATTAGTAGAAAATGTTCATTCATCAGAAAAAATAATACATTTATAAAAATGGATATTTCCACTTAAAATTAAGTCTCCGGTTGGGACTTTTCGCTTCATCTCCCTCTTCCAATGTTTGGTATGAAAAAGGGGTTTGAACGGAAATTATTTATTTTCTTTTAAGATCATCTGAATTTGAGTTTTTTCTTCTAGAAGATGTTTAGCATAATTTCTAAGGAACTCGCAGGAGTTTCTCTAACAGACTTAAACTCTGGCAGCATCGTTTTGGTCATATTTCTTCTTCTTCTTAAGATTCAAAGCCGAACTATTTTATTGTGTTGTAGATTGCCATTTCAGTTTTTTGGAATATTGGGATTCCTGCAAATTTCTTGCTAAATTGTTACTGGGCCATCCCCATAACACTGGACTACAAAAATCCTTTGTTCAGTAGATAGCATTTTGATGAGAAGTATTTCAAATTAAATAATTGCTTTATTTATTAAAGACATTGACAAGCATGTCCATAGGTGTCATTATTTTTAATAATACATAAAACCTAGTACTCTGGTTAAAGGTGCGAGAGAGAATAGTTGGGATTTTAAAAAATAATGTGATAAAACTCGTTACTTTTATTATTTAAATTTTTTAATGCCTTTTTGTACTTCGGCTTAGGGTTTAATTTAAACGATATTTGTTCTTTTGGTAGAAAATCATAAACAAGGTTTGTATGTTTACTCTTACGCAAAATAACATTTTCGTATTTTTTATTCTCCCTGTATAAAAAATTAAATTTTTTATAACGTGAATCTTATTCATTTTACAAACAAAAACTTTTATTAGGAGTGACATTTTTACGTATCTTGCAAAATTTGGTCCATTTGTCCTCTTCTAAACCCCATCCGCTGTATACTGTATATTCTGTCCTGTATATTCAAGTACCATTGTGTCTCAGATTAATTTCGCTTGATCGCTAGCTTTTTGATTACTGGACCTATTTGTAACCTCGGTTAAATGAGCAAACTCGAAGCATTTCTTTCCGTTGCTTAACACGGTAAAAAACGAAAACCATTTATCATCGCTTTTTAAAAAATTTCGAAAAAGTATCCCTTTTTAAAATGGAACACCCTATAGATTAACTAACAAAACGATTGAAAGTCCTTTTCTGAACGCAATAGTTCCTACTCACCATTGGCCTAATAATATTCAAAATAACGAAGTTCTGCCCATATTTTATTTTCAGTGAAGTTGAATGTTTAATCTCACAATAAAAACAATATTTAGAGTATAATGAAGACTTAATCTGTAGCACCCTGTATAAAAAGTCGATTTCTACAAGGTGACGTTTCCGTCTGTATAATTTTGTCTAAAATAACTACCTACTGTTCTCCTGCTCATAACTGAGGAAGGTCAACTAATCCCAAAAGATCGTTGAAACGTGGGTAAGTAGAATTTTGAAGTCATTTTATTTTTTTATTGTAAATTCTAAAAAAAATTCTCTTTTATTACGTTGGCAGTTTTTTCTACCTTTTAGCCTTCCTCCATACACTTCCAAACATAGGGCCTTTTCGTATCTCTTCCATTGCTGTCGATTTCCGTCAATTCGGGATCAATTCTTTCCTACTATTATCGTGACGTCGTCTATCAGCGTCTTTGTGTTGTGATCTATCTCTGCTTTGGCAATTAATATATTGTAAATAAATATCTATTATTAATTTAAATTTCCGTAGATATATTGGTACATTCATACATAAAAACAAGTTTTAAGAATATTGTTTTAATATCAATTGTAAGTAAGACCAAAGTTTACAGAATATATATAAGACGTTGGCGTTAATATTTTACATTCTCAAATTAAATATTCGGTGTTTCGTATAGTAGCAGTTTCTTCTGCCTTTCCACAGAACTTATTTATAGTTGTTCCTATATTTTAGATGAGATCCGTTTTAGTTTGTAAACTGGTCAAAATAAGTTAAGGATATTGTGGTTTCTCTGAAAAAAAAAATTTAAGGAGAAAAGTTGACATACGTCCATGTTCCCTCATCATTTCTAGAAATAAAACATATTTATTCAACTTCAAAATATTTAGTTTCAGAATTCAACAATATGTTTTTCTCTTATGTAACAAAATAGGAAATATCAAGAGCAACAATTTGAGATTCGCCATGAAATTCGAGAGACTTGTTCCAATTATGCGTTGAAACCTTTCTTCGGGACAGGCTGCACACCAGCAGTCTTCCAGCTATCTAGGAAGATACCCTTGTCATAAGAGATCTGGAAAAGATGAGTTAAGATGGGTGCAAGTTCTGGAACGCATTTTTTTAGAACAATTGCTGGTATGCCATGCAGACCGGAGGACTTTTGGTGTCAAGGGATAGAAGAATAGTTAAAACTTGTTTGACCTTAAGTATTATGTCGGGCATTTTGTGGGCTACAGACGTAGCGGTTGGAAGAGCGAAATTGGCGGGAGGGATTAGGGTGGAATTGGTAGCGAATTGTTTGGCAAATAGTGCAGCTTTCCGTTTAGAGGTTGGGTTGGGTTTCAGATAATTTCGTTGTCAGCGGCCAGGGGAGGAAAAGTGCTTCTATAGAAGTTTTGACTAATGTTTTTGGCAAGTGACACAAAAGATTTGCTGCCGTTGGGACAGGAAAGCATTTGATGTTTTATGCGGTTGTTAAAAGCATTTTTGGGCTCTAAGATAGTTTAGTTATATTAATTTCTTGCCTCGGTGAAAATTTGCCGATTTTCGGATGTAGGATTTTGAAGATACCTTTTGTGAGCTTGGATTTTTTTGAGCGAGGCTTTATCACAGGCCTTGGAGAACCATGGGTTTTGATGGTGGAGTTTAGGTTTCTTGCGGGTATGTGGAATGAAACTTTCAATACCTGTTTGAATGATATCTGTGATATGAGAGCAAATTTCGGAGGGATCTGGAGTGAAAAAGCAGACAGGATTCCAAGGGAAAGCAGAGAAGAAGTTTCGAAGACCATCCCAGTCGGCAGAACTGTAATGCCAGATCGCGCGTTCTGGCATGATTTCAACGAACTCGGGATGTATGGGACAAGAGACGGTAATAAGGCCATGATCTCTACAACCAAGGGGAGCGCAAACAGATGTTATGTAGTATGGCTCAGGATGGGTGGTAAGAAAAAGATCTAGTGGATTTGGATTATGGCTAGAAACTAAAAACGCGGGGAAAGTATGTTGGCTCTCTGATTAGATTGGTGGGCGAGTTGCTGATTGCTAAGTTTTCTGCCGCACTGCCCTCTGGGTCGGGTTTTGTGGATCCTAGCCATTCCTTGCTATGGACGTTGAAGTCGCCTAGGACGATAACTTCAGCGGAGGGAAATTCAAAGATAAGATGGTCAATCTTTGCTCGAGAAAAGATTTGGGTTTAGGTCAGAAAAAGAATGTGGGGTTTGCATGATTGGAGGTAGGGTGGAAAGAGTCCAAATTGGAATTAAGCCCGCAGCTGTTGGCAAAGGTTATTATACTTTTAGAATTCTTCGATGATGGGCCTAAGCACCCCTCGCCTGGAGATCTGAATGGAGGGGTAGTTTATCTCAGGAATTTCTTACCCCTGGGAGTGCCATCATCATTTTCAAATTTGTTTTTTAAGAGGTGCTTAGTTAGAAGAGAGTAGGATTAGAAGTGGGGTGGTACCTCCTCGGTCGAGGAAATGCTCCTCTACCACCTACCATTAGCTACATCAGTGTGTCGCGCACCTCCAAGTAGCAACCCAATGGCTTGGTTTGCATCGTCTTCGGTTAAATGACGTCTATTCATATTGTGAAACATAGAATAATCACAATTATTACAGGGATCACTAAGCAACGGTGAAACAGAAGTGGAGTCCATGGAAACGAAATTCCACATAATTTACTTTTAATCGATAAGTTTTCTTTGGTATAATTTTAGACGTGTGTATTTCTTTTAAAGAAGATTGGGGGACATAACCAAGCCATTTTCTCTTTAAGGATATATTTTTTAGAGAAATCGCAATATTCTTAACTTATTTCGATCAGCTTATTTTTGGACCTCAAATCTCTCTCATAGTAGCGCACGGATATGTATTGTCTATAGTGGTTAAATTTCGGTTGAAAGATGGAGGTGCATTTGTTTACAAATTTTGCAGTCAAAACTGACGATTCTGGCACCAGCATCCATTAGATTTTGTGAATGTGTGAGAATCAGACAAGTGTTTAAGGTCGTGTCTAAGCTGTAACAGTCTGACAGTTTTATATAATTACACCGTCTGTAGTAGTTGCAGAACTTTGAGGTGTTTAATCAGACCTCTTGCCGTACTTTTTGTGTCTGAGAACTAAGAACCTAACCAAACATGCAACGGGAGAAGGCTTAACATCGTTTTTAGAGTTACAAATGGGCAAATTTTATTTTGATTATGTAATTGTGCTTGTCTACGGATTGCTGATAGAAAACGTAACAACACATCGCAAAAGCATCTTATGTCAAACAAGAGATAAATTATGTGTTTGTAAAACAACGCTTTAAACAAGCTTCGTTCCTCTAGTCATTTGAACCACGCTTCGACATTGATTCAAAACTAGTATTAAATGTAACGCCACTGTACATACATATACATATGTACCTATGATATAGCTTATATAACTTTAGCAAACTATCGTCTCGATTAGTTACGTATATAAAGAACGACGTATTTGGGTCACCAGATTGTTTTTAAAATTCAAGCGCGAGGTTGGGTTATTCAACTTATCCTTATTTTAATATCATTACAATGAATAAGTAGGTGGACACTTAAAAATGTTCCAGTGTTTTTGTTTGTCAAATAAACCACGTAAAGAAGTCATCAGTCTCATCATTAGTCTTCTATGAACAAAGTTCAAACATCGTAAAGAT
This sequence comes from Philopedon plagiatum, assembly GCA_963971165.1. Taxonomy (NCBI): domain Eukaryota; kingdom Metazoa; phylum Arthropoda; class Insecta; order Coleoptera; family Curculionidae; genus Philopedon; species Philopedon plagiatum. The sequence continues at coordinate 97,007,374 of OZ020191.1, forward strand.
TGTTCTAAATAGTTTTATTGCCTTTAATAATGGAGATAAAAATTTTGTTAGATGAAAAACTTGTATTTTTACTATTAGTACTAAGGATGGTTTCTATAAACTGCGGAGATCCTAAAAGGATAATAATATTCTGCTACTAATATTATAAGTAAGCTTGTCGAAAAGGAATACTTTTAGCAGGCGGAGCAAGTGGGGCAATTACGGCGAACGCTATATTAAAAATGTAAAAAATAAATATGCCTACATAGGGGTTCCGGGGTTCCATAGGGAAACCCGGAACCTTTATGATTTCGCCATGTCATTCCGTCCGTCCATCGGTCTGTCCGTCCGTGGGTCACAGCCCCGTAGCTCGCACATTTTACAACCGATTAAAATGAGATTTTGGAGAGAGGTGGTTTTAATACAGCCAAATGCATGAGATAAAAGTAAATTTCGATACTTACACCACCAAAAACCGCAAGGGTAAATTTTTTTTCGCGCACCACATCGAGTGTCGTATTGTTGAAAAGGTCTTCAAAAATGCAGCCAAAATTACAACATATCGATTTGCACGCTTCGTTGACAGGATATGAGCCTGCAAAGTCGTATTTAGTGGGTTCCCCGTCTAACTTTTAAACAGATTTAGAAAAAAATTCTGCCAAGGAGTAACACCTGCCATTATCGAAAATCGACTTTATCACTTCTAATAAGTTCGTGGTGGTCATTTTGAACAACTTAAAGTAATAAGAGAAATAAAGGTATTTAAATTTTGTATTTTTTCACGATTTTTAATTTTTCAAGGCTTACCATTTAGAACCGAACTAAGATACGGATCTCGGGTTTGCGGTAGAATGTTTATTTTTTGAAGACCTTTAAAATGAGGTACCATACGGCATAGGGTGGCATTTAAAATTTTTACCTCAACTCCCTAGCGTCATCCCTCAAGAGGGTTGAAAAAGTTAAATTACATAAGAAAGTAAATTTATTAAGCAATAAGATACACCTAAAATTTGGCGTCTCTATCTTTACTAATAGCAAAGGTACTTGCCCATACTAAGACTTTTCGGACACCCTGTATATTATACTTCGTTTACATTTGTTTTGGTGGGGATATTGAAGAAAATTGGGAAAAATTGAAGAAAATCAGTATGTTTAGTAGTCAGATGCCTAGTACTAGTACTAAACGCTTTGATTTGTTTTAAGGAATACTGATTTAGACAAGTTGTAGAGACTATAAAGGTGCACGCTCACTTAGGCGAAGCGTCGCGAAGAGAAGAGAAGAGAATTTTATCCATCCAAGAACTTTACATGCTATCAAATGGGAGCCCGCACACTGAAGCGTCGAGGGGCGTTGTGCGGGCTTCCACTTGATTGCACGTAAGTTTCTCGGACGGATAAAATTCTCTTCTCTTCGCTTCGCGACGCTTCGCCTAAGTGGGCGCGCAGCTTTAGGCATATAAAACTGCAAAAGAAGTTAGATACGCACAAAAATACGGATTTCATTTTTAAATCATATTATTTATTATTGCGTTCATGTCAAAATACTACTTTTATTAAGTTAAATACCTTCTTTATCTGCTTACCTCTGGTAATCTAACTAGTAAGTCTTGTAATCTGGTAGTTTGTTGAGGAAACATATGTTGTGTGTAGATACGCAGGCACGACATGTATCGCTCATGTATTGTTTCCAGTTCGTTACAACCCGAACTACTGGCAGGTTTCACTGCAAAAAAAAAACAACAAATTGGTTTACAATAAAACTTTTTATTGTTTATTGATTTATAAAACCCTTTATGGTTTACAACAAATGCAAATAGATACTATGATCAGGGCACATAAAAGTAATAGTATTGTTCTTCTGTGCCAATAACTACACGATCTGAAATAGTGTTTTATAAAAAAATATGACATTTTTATAAAGAAGCTATCAGATTTGTAAGTTTACTGTGTATTTTTATTTTCTTAGACACCAAATGGCTGTAGTATATTTAAAGTGATAATTTTAACCTTCCCGTGAAATTTCTATGAATAATTTTATATAGTTATGTACTATACTATGATAAATTCAATATTACTAATCCTTGTACTAGGACTTCTCATTGGTTCAATATTAAATATTAAAATTAAATTGGAAGTAGCTTATCGCCAAGGTATTGGTGTACCCTATAGGGTAAGCGCTACCTCCCTGTCTGCAAGATATCAGCTTTATAGGCCTTGATTGAAATAGTTCTGGTCGACCATCGGACGACGGATCTCCACTGGTAATTATACCTTAAGGATGACACTTGTACGCCCGGAATTTTTTTACTTAATGTTGTTTAATACTTATTATATAAATGAGTGCCGCCGGGCGGCAACCCGGCCAGATATTGTTTACACCGAAATAGTTTAAACAAAAGGGAAAAAGAAATATAATCTACTGACACGGGATTTCAAGGATTCGAGGTGGGAAGGGAAAGAGAAAATATCTGCCGGCAATTTCTTCCATAATCTGGATACCCTAGGTATGAATGAGCGAGAGAAGTGAGATGTTCTAAGCTTTTGTAGCTGGACAGTAAAGGGATGCACAGGTAATGCACCTCTTGTTGTTCTGTTAGGAACAGTCGAGGGAGGAATTATAGCGACTAGTTCTTCAGAGCAAAATTCGTGAAAGTATCGGTAGAAAGGGGATGAATCCCCAACAGCGCGGCGAATAGCGAGAGAAGGTAGTTTTCTTGTGAGAATTGGGACCCTGATGAGTCGAATGGCTCTCTTTTGAATATAATCAAGGATGCTAAGTATCGAAGGTGATGCCGCTACGCAGATGTGGGAACAGTACTCTAGGTTAGGTCTTACTTGGAAAACATAGAGGGCGTGTAAGTTGGAAGGGGAGAAGCATTCTCGGGTTAGAAAAAGGAACCAACCTTTTAAGCTGCTGATGTGGATATTGAAGTAATGTGTTTGTGCCAGCTGAGACCACGTTCGGAAAGGATGCCAACAAAATCGCACTTTTATTGTTCTGTAAGGCTTGGTCATTCATGTGGATGGGGTAAGTGTTTCCGGGTTTCTTGCGTGACAGGGAAGTAAAGGAGGTTCTTGGCACCCCAGTCTAGGATTAATTTAAGATCTTGTGAATTTGGTGTATGAATCTGCATCTATTATCTAGCTCTTCGAGACTGGTCTGGAAAAATGAATGTTGGAGTAAAGAGTACTATCGTCAGCGTCACTGTGGACTGGATTGGTAGTTGAAGAGAGCAAGCCATTAATGTAAAGAAAAAATAGGGTCGGTGCCAGAACCGAACCTTGGGGTAAGCCAGCGTTGATAGGATGGAAGGTAGATAAGTGACCATTCACCACGACAGATATGCCGATTAGACAAAAAGCTACCGATCCAGGGACATAGTTTTGGAGGAAGGCCGTACGAAGGTGGTTTGCTGAGGAGTGCGGTATGCCATACTTGATCAAAACCCTTGGAAATATCAAGAGCAACAATATGGGATTCGCTATAAAATTCGAAATACTGGTTCTAGTTATGTGTGATGAAGGTAAGGAGGTCAGCTGTGAATCTTTGGTGACGAAATCCGTACTGTCTGTCATGGATGATTTTCTGTTTTTCTAGATATCTTAGAATTTACAACTTGATGACTTTCTCCATAACTTTAAATTGTATAGGTCTATAATTGGATGGAAGGGATTTGGAAAATTTCTTTGGGACAGGCTGCACACGAGCAGTCTTCCAGCTGTCTGGGAAGATACCTTAAAATAGATAAATAAAACATATAAAAGCGAAATAAAATTAAAATTGTATCACTGTGTATCCAGGAAAAGAAGTGTTTCCCGACTTATGTTTATAGAATCTGTTTTTCTTGTATTTGGCTAAAAAGTCACCAATTGTACTTGTTGGGGGACAACCTGGTCAGATATGCCTAAGGAAGTGACTTCGCTGCCGACGCCGGCAGCCATCGTGGATGCCGGCGCCGGCTGACTTAACGGTAGCCTTGCTGGGTGCCGGCAACATTAGAAAATTAATGTCAAAATAAGATCAGAATCAAAATACCTTAATTCAATCAAGAAATAATAATTTATTATAGTGTAAACTTAATCTTGCTACAAAATATAACAATTATTATTATTCTGCGAATTTATAAGTAGAAATAAGAAAAACAAACATCAAACTTTTCTTAAAATTAAGTCCGCTAATGCTAATGAGTGCATTACACCACGAACGGAGACCTTTTTACATGACAAAAAGCTGTCAGTAGATGAGATCATAAGTATTTATCAAGTAGCTGGTAGATAAAAATAGTTATAACAATGGGTTTTTAACTTACATATAACTTTTTCGTGAAAATATGCCCGTAGCTTTGAAAAATTGCAAACAAACAGTATACGATAATCCAGAGCCTCATATGAAAAAAAAAACTGTTTTAAAACTAAAATGTGCCTCTTTAGCCCTTTCTAGAATTAAAAAATCCAATGTTACCCCCACTAAAAAGGTTGGTGAGTCCAAAGTGCACAACTTTTTAAATAATGCCTACGGAGGAAAGCATGCTGATATGTCTATGAGTAAAGCTAGTTTTGGCGCGGCGGTCCTTTTAATTCTTATTGTATTCCGTTTTAATAAAAAGTTTATATCTGCCAAAACCCTATTAGACACTGGTGCATTTACCTTGATTAAGCATTGCGATAACTTTAAGGCACACATACTCCTCCATGGTAAGTTTGATCTGACGAAATTTGAGCGTCACATGGGTGATTTTCTCGATCATCAGTCCGACGTCTTGGCGTAGCTGCTCAATGCTGATTTCCCGGCCCATCATCGAAGTCAGGCAGTTTTGTAGGGTAAACAGGTTTGCCTCCACCTAAAAGAAATTAATGCCATTCAATAAAAATGTTTATTTACAGTCGGATTATTCTATTCTAGTTTAATTAAGTTTTATTATTTAATTCTAAATATTGTTAAATAAGTAATGATTTTGAAGAAGAGTAATCATTTATTTCAACTACCATCCCTACTATTTTGGTTTTTTAACATTGTTGCTGCTCAGTTATTGGCTATACAAAAACAAGTGACTCTCCAGTGTAGACACATGAAGCCGGCGCCACACATGCGGCTTTAGGCGAAAGGCGAGCGGTTAGCCGCATGTGTGTACCTAATCGGCGTTCGTCGCTCGTCATTCCCGTTTCATGTCGGTAAATTGGCGCAAAAAAGCCACTCGACGAAAGCCGAATTTCGCCTTTCGCCGAAAGCCGCATGTATGGCGCCGGCTTTAGAACATTCATACGTGTGTCGCATGTTTGCGGCGCGCATGGTTTAAAAGGAAAAGTACCAAATAAAATTTTGATTTATTTGACGAATTAAATGTCATTTTTATGTAATTACATCGGAAATTTATTGTTTTTTTTATAGCAAATCTCTAAGCAACAAGTTTAACAAAAATGGTAGGGACGGGAGCTGATTATTTCTCATAAACATTTTTTTTTTTTAAATTTTTTCTGCATAAAACAATTTAAATAATATACTCCCGATCAAAAGAAAACGGACAAGAACAATATGGGTTAAGTTTAATCATCCATAACTTTTTAACTCTTTCGATTAACAATTTCGATAAAATTTTCGGCAATTTGAAAAACGATTCACAAAGTACCCTAGCTAATTCCAGTTTTCACAAAATACTCATCATTTTGTGAATATATGAGGAGAAACAGAAATAATGTTTTCAGCACTACATAACTTTTAAACAGCCTGTGGAGAAATTGGGCAGTGGGATAATGTACTGGCGTATCTTGTTTTAAAGCCGTATCTTTTTTGAGTATTACGCTTTTTCATTTACTTCGATATCCCTAGCTTGAGTACAGATTGATTGATTGATTGAATAGGAAAGCTTTGTAATTATACCTATTTATTAAAAGTACAAATATTAAAATGATTTTCCATAGCCCAGCTTAAATATACTCCAAATAACACATTACTCATTAATCATTTTTACTAATATCTTGTGTTGCCCCCTCGTGCCCTAATTACGTCTGCCATACGACGCGGCATGCTTTGGACTCAACATGCAATTGCTTCTTGGGAATATTTTTCCATTCTTCAAGAAGGGCTGTCCGAAGATCTGGGATGGTTTCGGATTGGCGACTGCGGATACGTCTGCCTAACATGTCTCACACATGCTCGATTGGATTTAGGTCGGAGCTACAGGGAGGCCAGTTTAATTTTTCAATATTTAAATTATTTTGATATTCGCTCACTACCCTAGCAATATGAGGTCTGGCATCGTCATGCATCAGCATAAAATTCTCGCCAATAAATGGAGGGAACGGTACAACGTAATCTGTTAAACATTATCGTATATAGCGATCAGCCGGCATAGCACCATTTTCAATTATGACTAGATTCGTACGGGCACTTAGTGTAACTCGCGCTCACACTATGATACTGCCGCCTTCTCTCTTGGAGTACTCTTGGAGATATGCAACATTGTGAAAATCGCTCGCCCGGTCTTTTCCAAACACCGTTCCATCTGGAGAACGCAAACAATAGCGCGATTCGTCCGCAAATAAAACAGATAGTCACTGATCTGCTTCTTAATTTACGTGTTCTGGAGCAAAGTTTAATCGTTAAGTACGGTGGACTCGAAGTAGAGCTGAAAAAGCAGCTGACTTCCTTGACTTCAGCTCGGCTTCCTGTAATCTGCGGCGGATTGTTATAGTAGAAACTCTTGTATCACGGACATTCGCAATCGGATCTGTAATAATCGTTGATGGTAAGCCACTGTCTTTTAGGGCGTTTAAAGTAATGAAAATGATGAGTACCTATATTACGAAAACTGGAATACATCGCGCAAACCCAATGAATGTGCCTTTAATCTGTCGAAAATTTCATCAAAATCGATCTTAGGTTTAAAAACGTAATCATTAAACTTAACTAACATTGTTCTCGTCCGTTTTTTTGATCGGGAGTGTATATTATTTTTTATAATACTATATTAAAAGTTCTTCATAAAATAATATATACTTGTTACAAGAATACGTATTTTGTTCTATCAATGTGAACAGTGCATATGTCAATATTATTTTATAATAAATTTCGTAGCAGCCAAAGAAAATCTTTTCTACACTTTATCATATAAAATAAGTATCCGAATTTGGAAAAGACCTAATAAATATTAAGAATATTTTTTCGGAAAAAATATATATATTCTTTTTTGTTGAAAAATGTGATGCGGTTTCTTACAAAAAAAATTTAAAAATCAAAGTCAACATTCAAAAACAACATTTTTTCGTCGATTCCTACAATCCTGTGCTAGAACTAACGGATGGAAAAATTAAGACTGGTATAAGGTAAACAAAATCTAAAAAAATGAGCCTTTTCGGCAATTCTTGGAGGTCTGTTTAGTGTTTAAAGTTTCTACCGCTTTCAGTTCCCTTATATTTAAATTTGAACAAAAATGATTGCAGAAACTTGGTAGGAATATGTTTTCATATGCAATGAGCAATGCGCCAAAAAGATAAAGGTATGTATAGTGCTTATGTTAGATGTTATTGAAGCAAAATATTTGAAGTTAATTATTTGTTTCTGCTGATTTAGGACAACTAATTTTATTGGTTAAAGCGTTATCACTCTATTATGAGAATGTAGTACTGGGGAACTCTCATAACTCATGCGGCCCTGATTTTTAATCAATATCATTTTTAATGAACCAACGCCAAGGTAAGTTAAGGATTTTTTCCGGATCTCTTGTGCCTTAGTCATATCAACATTATTTCACCCTGTACATGCTGTACAATATATCAAAATTACAATATTGTATCATTAAATATTTAATAAAATGAAGAATCCTCCCACAAAACAAACCAGCTGTGACTAATCACCATTCAGTACCACGGTACAAGAAGTGAAACTCGTGAGGTCATCGGTACCACCTCCGAGCAAATCGACAAATACTTTTACTTTCAGATCAACTCTTGTTGTTCAGACATAGAAAACGGTTCCTCCGTGATGGCATGGTAATCTATTACTTTTATATAACGGTACATCGCCCTCCTTTTTGCGTTGTGTAACGGCTTTGTAATGGTACTGGTACTGTTATTTTACTTTTTCTTTTTCATTGTTAAGTGATAGTTTTCTGTTAGCGTGGCAGACCGCCTAACTCATTATGGTTTAATGGTATTTAAAATAAAATTAATTTGAGAGAGCGGTTGATGGTCTAAAGAAAAGGAAAGTGGCTTCTTGTTAGTCTGAGTTATTTTTGATGTTTGTTGGATATTATAGGTTTTACTGTGTCTTAAGGTTGATAATACCTTAGTGTTTAAGGTAAAATATAGGTTTTTAACATACCATGCAGCAGTCACAGAGAAAAAAGAAATATAAGTGCAACACTGCATTTGAATGGATTTTATATGACAATCAAAAGAATAAAATACCGTAAATCGGTTTTTCAGATTTCTACTTAAATTTATGAAGCCATGAAAGCTTTGGGTTATTTTTATTCCTAAATCTAAATCCATATTTGCGACAGAATAAACACAACTTACAACAACAAAATAAATTCTTAACTGTTGAATAACATAACGTGAAAATAATGACATAATACGAGGTTCCAGCGTTATTAGAGAGGGGCCGGAGAGGTATTCTACCCCGGAAAAGTTCTTTGCTACGTCAAAATAGAAAAAAAAATCAATAAAATAAATTCTTAACTGTTGAATAACATAATGTAAAAACAATGACATAATACCAGGTTCCAGGGTTATTAGATTAGAGAGGGGCCGGAGAGGGATTGTACCCCGGGAAAGTTCTTTGTTACGTCAAAATAGAAAAAACAAACAACAAAATAAATTCTTAACTGTTGAATATCATAATGTGAAAACAATGACATAATACAAGGTTCCAGCGTTATTAGAGAGGGGCCGGAAAGGGATTCTACCCTGAGAAAGTTCTTTGTTACGTCAAAATATAAAAAAAATCTTCTGTGCTTTAATTCGAGATCTTAAACGACTATAGGTGGCAGCGGCACTAATTTTCCAAGATGGCGGGTTTTACTGGTGTACATTTTACTGACATATTAATTGTTGTCGGTGATTTTAAACGACTCAAACCTGGCCAAGTCATGTTGTATGTTAAACATATACAGCCAGATTCTCCAATGCCAGTCCGGTCTAATTTGACAACGAAAAATTTTAAACTGACACGTGTAAGAAGAATAAGTTTTATACTATTAATTTGTTTCCTACTTTTTTCGCAAATTTATAAAGAAAGGGCAATTTTAGTACGCACTTTCCACAATCACAGAGCTAAATCCATTTTAGTAACACGTTCCAAGATGAAAATCATTTGGAAACCCAGCAAATCGCTGAAATATTAGAATAACTCATAAGTTTTTAATGGCGACTTATTGACAATGACTTGACAAAAATCTGTCAAAACCTAACTGATCAACTAGAAGATTTTAATTTAAACCCGTTCTAAATCTTAAACCGTTTTAGTAAATCTCAGAGTAAATAACCTTATAAGTTATAACATCCTCCGACCCCACTAAATCCAGTAAAGTTAAATAATAAATGTACCCTAAGTAATGTAAGTAATGGTAAGTAAAGTAAGCTACTAAAGTACCATTTGTTTAATACCTTTTTTAGGAAAACAGTGAAAAGGTATTTTCTTGAAGGTTAGACAAGTACTGAGGTAATCAACAGCAGCGATTGCTTTTGTTTTATCCAACGTACATTCAAACACCACGAAAATCGTGGGAAAACATTTTAAAGTTTAAAAACGAAATCCAAAATGGATTTTCTAGTTGACTTGTTAGGATTTGATCTAGTTGTTTATTGTTATTTCATTAAAATCCTTACATTATATTTTATTTATTCGCTTTCATGTGAATCTTTGTACTGAAACGAATTGTAAAACGGGGGGCTAATTAAAACAGTACATCCAAGCAGTTAATAATTTTTTTTCACAGATTTTAAAAAAATAAACAAAAATAAATAACAGTTAATGCATGTTACTTTAAACCGTATACCCGTAAATTGATCAACAGACCAGCTTTAAATGTTAACGAATCCATTTTTGACCATTTTTTAGTTTAAATCAAAAACACGTTTCGCTAAAATAAAATGTTTGTAACACTAACTTGCTTAAAACTTTTAATGAATTAAATGTATTACATTTAATTGACGTTTAGAGTCAATGACAATCGTCCATGGCATTAATATGAGTGTTGTCACATTACAAACGTTTAATTAGTTTAATGAACTTATCCAGAAATTTTTATATTTGATAATACCAAAGTGCTCCATTCGAAAAGCTCATCCCCAAAAGATTAGAATTTTTTCTGATCGACTTCGCCCTCAAAATAGCGGTTAAACATCGCTCATTATAAAACGGTACAATGGCGTCTGGTGACGTAGTCCGTAGTCCCACGATGAGCGATATGCGTTGGCACCGATTTTGCTACTGACTTTGCCAAGACGACACTTGTCAAAAACCTTATCCCCTCAGGGGATCATGGCGGTGTTGCCGTATGCTTAATTGGATTCACCACATTTCCCGTTATATTCAGTTGTTTTTCGTGGGATGACGTCAAGCTGGAAACTGAATGTTTTCAATTTTGTTAATATTTTAGTTATTATCCGTCCAACCGACGTAATTTTTTGTGTGTGTGTTTCGACTGACTGATTGTGCAATAATATAAACACATTGAAAACGCCAAATGATTGAACAAGCCCATTCTTGATTACATTGTAGATATACTGAACAGGCAATTTTATATATAAAAAAATACTATGAAAAGTCTGGCACTCACATTACGTTTCTTTAGCAACGGTTTACTGGTTAAAGATTTAAACCAGATTAAAAAACTTAACAAACCAAAACAAACAAAAGTTTGTATTAACGTATGTAGGTCCGAAAACTCTTTGTTTCCGAGATAGGTGATAGAATTTTGATCTTATTTAGATTTCTTTTATTTATAATACATATTTTTAAAGATTCGTTCAAATTCCGTACGCACAATATTTTTTTGAAATACCTAAGAAATATCTTTTTTACCATTTGAAGTAATTTACACAGTGGTATTTTCGTAGGGATCACAATCATTTTGATTTCTCCCCCTTTAGAATTTTTTGCAGCAATACTGACTATTTGTAAAAAAAAACCTACTTATAACTTTTTGGAATCTTCAATATTTTGTAATCTAGTACTATCTGAATGATATTTGGCAAAATATGACCAACAGTTAGGCTAACCTTTAAATATTGGTCTGAACTGATACCCAATCCAACCCAATCAAACCCAATCTCAGGCTCAGTCAATCAAGTTTGATCTATTGAATCGTGACCCCCCAGGAAAATATTATTCTATATATTATTTTGAATGGTTTTAATAGATACTCCAAAAATTGTTTTATGGATGAAATTGGAATGATCTATTTTAGAAAATGTGTAAAATAATAAATCCGAATAAAGTTAAAACTTCATCGCCCTGTATCTTGGAAACAAGCCGTTCCCGACAGAATTGTTTTACTTATACACCCAAGCCAAAGTAAAACTTTGGCCGAAAAATCAGCTGCAAGATTTTACCGGTGGAGTTTCCCAACGCCCTGCAGAGGCAATCAATTTTATCTACCACCAAAACAACATATTATTGGAAATGTGAATATTAAAATTTCCTGCGAGTGGTGGTCTGGAAATCCCCGCCACTGAACTGCAGCGACCGACATAAAAGATTTATGAATAGACACTCCAATAACGAGTGCATTTACCCCAAGTCCTAGGACGAGCTAACGTTGACCCAATTTCCTTCGGTGACGACTCTAGACTATCTACGATTTTTTTAAAGTTGGTTAAATTTGCAAATAATAGATACTTAATACGAAAATTTTTAGGTCACGATGCAGTATACAAGGACTTGTTTACTGTTTGCCGACGAAAGGTGAATAACAGAAAATTAGAACAAAATTAGAGACCTTGTGCCAGTGGCTCCCGTTTATTGGTTTAGCCGCGTAATAAGGCCAGCGCAGTTATATGGTTTTGACTATCGAAATTTCAAAAGCGATTAGCTGTGAATCATCCTAAAAGGATGTTAATGTTTGCTGTGTACTGTTCGTATATTTACATTAGGGCTTGAAATCCCGGACGTATATTTGGATCCCGGGATTTTCGGGATCGCAAAAACAAAATCCCGGGATCCCGGGATTGATCCCCAAAAATTGTAACATTAATAAAGGTAAATTATTTATATTATTGTAATTTTCAAATAAAAACAAACCAGCTTAGAGGACACTTCATAAAAGTATAAGAAGTAAAAATAATTTGAATTCTTTTACATCAGGACTTAAATAAATCTTCCAGAGTTGCTATATTACGCGTTAAACGTTATTTTTGGGAAAAATACTGCGATGGTGCTTAAAGCGTTAATTTCATTATTTTTTTAACATATTTTAGAATTTATTTCTTCAGGGATTTAAGTGCCCAATCCCGGGATTTTTCGAGACTGAATTTTTAACGGGATCCCGGGACCCCGGGATTGCAAGCCCTAATTTACATGCATAGAAATTAAACCACCTTACACTACATCGAATGCATATTTTAGAAATCAGTTTATATAAAAATATATATAATTTGTAAGACCATTTACTACGCTTTGAAGTAGCCTAAATTATTTAAGATGTTTTTTTATCTAACCTGATGTCTGTTTAAAAAAAATCATTTGAAATAAAAAGTGCGATGAGATTTATATGTATTAGACAGTTTGACAATTTATCTTCTGTATCAAACACGTATCCAGGGGGGTCATGAACCCCTGCAATTTTATGGCAGCTTACGAGTTGCCGCGAAAAAGTTTACCGTGAAAATGGTGCCAAAAATTTTAAATTTTTTTTAAAAATGAGTGTTCTAGAGTACATTTTTTCGAAAATACTCTTTTTAAAGATACACTTTCCGAAAATACAGTTTTTTACCCATTCAAACTCTAACAGTTAAGGAAATGTTAAAAAACCATAAAGGTCAACAACAAAACATTATATTCTAAACACGATATAAACTGGTCAACAAAAAAATCGGCAAAAGCGATTTTAACTCGACTATTCGAACTGCTATAACTTTTTAAAAACTTAACTTTTTTGAGAGCGGTTTTCGGACCCCGATAGCTCGTCTTGCCCAGATTAAGTATCAAGTAGTTATTTGGCAATGGAAACGACATTTTCATGCTATACAGGGTGATTAACAAGGTAATGTAAAACTGCTAAAAGTTTAGGTGTGTGCCATATTGCCAATAATTTTTTTTGGTCATTCCTACACAGCACGTTAGTAAGCCGATATCAATATCTCCAGACGTTTTCGCCGAAATTTCGATTAATGGTCTTAGACGGAAAATACAGGAGGCAACAAAAAAACACACAAATTTTGGTAGCGTCATTTTTAAAACGCTGTAGCTCGAAAACGGAGTGATAGACTTTGTCGGGCTTTTTAGGTATTGAAAGCCCTTTCGTGTGGCGTTTTATCTAATAAATTGTTTTTTTTTCAAAGTCAAAATATTTGCGTTGTACAGGGGTGAACTAAAAAGTAAATGAAATCCATTGTTAAAAATGTTTTTTTTTAATTTGTGAAAATTGAGCTGTATGTGTTTGTTTTCTTCCTAAACGAGGGCGTTTTGTCCACCTCTCGGTTAGTTATACAGCATGTCCAGAAACCATCTTAACAAATCGGAAACATTTTATTTTTGACTTTACGGCAAAAAAGTTATTCTTTATAAAAAGTTCTGCATCGTGAGAAAATGACATTGCAATTCAAAAATTTGATTTAAGACATACAGGGTGGCTCAAAAATGTAGAAGTCCTAATCCACGTGAAGCTAAAAAGACACAAATCGTTATTTAAAGGTAAACTGCCACTGTAAATATAGTAGAGGTAACTTTTGTGTTAGTGAATTAGGTTTGGAACATACAAGAGGCCCCAAAAATAAAATAAATTTTTAATTACTGACTTTACAAAAAAAGCATCTTCATAAAAAGTCGACATTGTGAAAAAAGAGCATAATTATTCAAAAACATGATATAGGACAATACAGAGTGGCTTAAAAAGATAAAAGTCTCAATTTACGTAAAGTTAAAGAGACGCCAAATCTTTATTTAAAGATAAACTGTATGGAAAAGGACGGAGGTTGCGTGGAGGTTTAAATTTATTTAGTTATTTAGTCATGTTCAATATGTTCTTACCCTAATATTTCATTTGTTATGAAAATTATGTTAAATAAAAATAAACCTTTAATTGACTATTAACCTTGTACAAATACCATAGTGGTTGAATTGAAATTTAGCTTACCCTTGTTGTAAGGCCATTTCAAAGTTTTAAATTTTTAAGCCACCCTATATGTTCTAGATCAAATTTTTGATTCATCATGTCCTTTTTTCACAATGTATAACTTTTTATAAAGATATAGGTACTTTTTTGTAAAGTCGATAATAAAAAATTATTTTTATTTTTGGGACCTCCTGTATATTTCAAACCTAATTCACTAACATAAAAAGTTAACACTAGTACATTTGCAGTGGCAGTTTACCCTTAAATAGTGATTTTGTGTCTTTTTAGGTTCACATGGATTAGGACTGTTACATTTTTGAGTCACCCTGTATGTCTTAGATCAAATTTTTGAATGGCTATGCTATTTTCTCACGATGCAGAACTTTTTATGAGGGATTACCTTTTTTGAAAAGTCAAAAATAAAAAAAGTTTCGCATTTGTTTAGATGGTTTCTGGACACGCTGTATAACTAATCGAAATTTGAGCAAAACGCCCTAGTTCTGGAAGGAAAAAAACGCATACTGCTCAGTTTGCCCAAATTAAAAGAAAACTTATTTTTAACAACACTTTTCATTTATTTTTTAGTTCGCCCCTATACAACGCAAACATTTTGACATTGAACAAAAAACAGTTTATTAGGTAAAACTCTACACAAAAAGGGCTTTCAATTCCCAAAAAGCCCCGACAAAGTCTATGAATCCATTTTCCAGCTACAGCGTTTTAAAAATGACGCTACCAAAATTTGTATGCTTTTTTTGTTTTCTCCTGTATTTTTCTCCAGAGACCATTAATCGAAATTCCGGCGAATACGTCTGGAGATATTGATATCAGCTTACTAACGTGCTATGTCAGAACGACCAAAAAAAATTATTGGCAATATGGCACACACCTAAACTTTTAGTAGTTTTACATTACTTTATTAATTACCCTGTATAGCATGAAAATGGCACTTCCATTGCAAAATCACTTCTTGATGCTTAATTTTCTGAAAGACGAGCTATCAATATCCGAAAACCGCTCTCAAAAAAGTTAAGTTTTTAAAAAATTATAGCAGTTTGAAAAGTTGGGTGAAAATCGCATTTGCCGATTTTTTTGTTGACCAGTTTATTAGACCTCGCCAGAAGACCAAAACTGCTACGCTATGATGTACCTTTTAAAAAGTAGATATTTGAGAAAGTGTCTTTTGAAAAAAAATGTATATTTAAATAAAATGCTTTTCGGAAAAATCTGTTGTCAAAAAATGTGCTTTTGACAAAGATGACGATAAAAAAAATGTGTGGTTGGAACAAGTATTTCTCG
This sequence comes from Philopedon plagiatum, assembly GCA_963971165.1. Lineage (NCBI taxonomy): Eukaryota > Metazoa > Arthropoda > Insecta > Coleoptera > Curculionidae > Philopedon > Philopedon plagiatum. The sequence goes on from OZ020191.1 coordinate 97,022,928, forward strand.
AAAAAAAAATTTTGTTTTTCAAAAAGTTTTCGTAGATATTTTTAATTTTTATTATTTAGTTTTTGACTTCACTCGAATATTTATCAACAATACAGGGTGTTAATAAAGTATGTGACCAAACTTCAGGGTATTCTTCCTTATTTAGTTTGAAGACAAACAATTTATATAAACGTAGGTCCTAAACGACTTTGTTTTTAGTACACAGAGTATTGAAATTTTTTTTGCGAAAGTTTTCCTAAATAACTAGAAGACGCAAAGTACCATGAAGCTGAAACTTGGTGACAATTTTTAATGCATAAAGAGGAGTCTTTTAAGCAGAAAACTGTTTTTTTCATTTTACCAGTGGCGTGCACAGGGGTAACGACCGATGAATAATTTTTAAAAAATCAAGAGATGACTTTTGTTTCATTTTATTTGCTAAATCATAAATCACATTGAGAAAAAAGAGAGGCGTACTTATTTTTTTTTAAATTAAACCTCAGGCGTTACCCCTATGCACGCCACTGGTAAAATAAGAAGAACAATTTTTTGCTTAAAAGACGCCTCTTTATGAATTAAAAATTAAAAAACTTTCAACTTGATACTAATTTGAGTCTTCTAGTTATTTAGGAAAAACCTTTTTCTTTTGAAATGTCAACACCCTATGTATTAAAACCAAAGTCGTTTAGGACCTACGTTTATATGAACTTTTTGTCTTAAAATTGAGTAAGGAATAAGACCCTGAACTATGGTCACATACTTTATTAACACCCTGTATAACACGCTCTTTATCATAGTCATAACGTACCTACTTATTTAGGTTCTTTTTAATGTAACAGAATTTTAATTTCAAATAACTTTTAATTACCCCTCTCATAATAAGAAGTAAAAAAATTACAAAAACTCTTTTAAAAAATCATTTATCTGATCACTAGCTTGCGCCCGCGACTTCGTCCGCGGTATAACAATTTTACTCCATTACAAACTCGCGGGTGCATGAGTACCTAAATGGTAAGCCAAAAAAAACTGTTTTTGTGAAATTAACGATATAAGGTTGATTAAGGTATTTGGTTCTGGGCTGTGGAAAAATAAACTAATTTAGTTACATTGGAGAATTTTAATATGATGGCCCAATCTTAGTTGTTTTAAATAGATATTTTAGTTTTGTAAAATATTTGTAATTTTTATTTAATTTTATTTTTTGTGACAAACCATTTTGCACATAAAAAATAACTTAAATCTCTTTGCACAATAAAATATAACACGCTGGTGCTGAAAAAATAAGCTTTATTTATTTACTTAAATATAGATGATGAAATGATAATAACACAATTGAAGGAGTTAAACATTCAAAACAGACTTGAGTCCATTTTCCCAAACATATTTAAGTTTAAGCAAATTAACGTGCAGTAGGTTATAAGTCTGACTTAAATCATGTTGTTCATACCGATGTTAGACAAACATGCATGATTGTTGATTTACGTCTGACATGATACTATTTGCCACAATATTTGTGACCTAAAACATATGACACATGGAAATTACCAGATTTTGTTATTCGTATTGACTTATTTCATTGTATCCATAGGTTCTACAATATATTTTAAACCCAGGTTTGACTTAAACTTATTTTTACCAAAAACTGACTTATCCCTGTTTACACATGCACCCGCGTTCACTTATTAAAAAATGTAAAACACATGTTTAAAGATTTATTTTTAGAGTACTTCTATAAAGTTTCGAGTTTGATTGGGTACCATCTAATATTTTTTCTCCATGCAAAGTTTGAACCCCTGTTTCACACCCTTAGGGGTTGAATTTTGAAAAACCCTTCCTTAGTGCATGCTATATAAGAAAGCTCTATGCAAAATTTCAAGTTACTAGAACCTGCGGTGTAGGCTGTGCGTTGATACGTCAGTCAATCAGTCAGTCAGTTTCTTCTTTTATATAATATAGAGATTAATTTTGGGCCTCCTAGTCGCTAAAACCGGCCCTTGTTATTGAAATCAAATCAACTTATATTCTGTAAAGGATTTGTATGGCGATTCGCATCGTAGTCTGTTAAGCCAGCTTAGATTTAAGCCGTCCTTAGATTACGACCTACTGTACTGTCTGAGGTACAAACTGTCACGGACTAAACCAGGTTCAAGTACAAGACGACTTAACATGCTACGGTGCAAACCGCCATTAATTTCTAAAGGTAATTAATTATTAAAATAATTATCACATTTATTGATTCTAAGAAAAGCGTTGATTTATTGAAACTGCTTCTTAAGTGGACAGCGGAAATCTTAGGACGCTTAGACTATAATTAAAAATGACTTTAAAATGTATAAGGCCGTATCGATCTTTTTCTTCATCTCTATCCCGATGCAACGATATTTAGGTCGAGTTGCAATTTGCGTCACAAAAATACTACGTTTATATTCCATTGGTTTTGATGCACTATTTATGGACGGAATAAATAACTTAGACCTTTGTATTTTAATTTATTATAGCATGTTTTTTAACCAACGCATAATAAATTATTATTACCATCGTAAGGATGCTGTGTGCTGTGTCGTACTTTTGTGAAAAAAAGTATAATAAGGGCACTAACGATTATTCGACGTGTTTAAAAGCATTAAGTAAAAGCCAAAGTTTTTTTATGTTGTTTGCTTGTTATCGCATCAGAAGTAAAAACAATGAACGGGGGGGTTCTTATTATTATTTCACCACTTTGAGTTTGGGCATACTGCAGTACAAAAAGTGTTACAGAAAGAGGTGACAAACATTAAGAGCAAGCTAGAATTAAAAAGAAAAAAAATCTAATATATACGGAAATGATTCTTTTTGGAGATATATGGTGGTTAAATTAAATGATACAAAATCGTTTTAACAAATAGTAGATATATTTTAAAGTACCTACTTACTGTTAGATCGAAAAAAAATATTAAGAGCAAGATTTTGAAGGTGGGGGCGGGGATTTTAGCTAATTGCTTCCTTCCAACCGCTAGATTTTGATTCTGGTTAAAATGTGGTCTGTTCTCGGACACCTTGGGTGTGAGCGTGGTCTGCCCTCCGGACACCCTGGGTGTGAGCCTGCCTAATGACCAGAATTAAAAATAGCCCTATTTCTTGATTTCTTTTACGGTCTTCTTGTACTGCACTAGCGAAGAAGAGCAGAAGAGATTTTTTTTGGCGCTATAGAAAAATGCTTTTATTTAAAAAAAAATGCTGCGAACTAACTTTTTAAAATTTGTTGAACGCAACATATTTTGTTAGAGAATACACCGCGCAAAATATTAGTTGTTTGAGATCGATATATGTAAATTACGAAGCTTAACGATATATGTAAACACAGACATACATACACATATCGATATATGTAAACACACACATTCACACCATCCCACACATACACACATGCACATTCAGTTTTTGCGCCATTTTAGTTTAAAAAAATAATACTAAAAAAAGTGCAATACGTACATATCACACCTTAATTAGATATTAAACTGTGGAAAATATTTAAAAAAAGATATTCCTAAAAGTGTACTCTAAGTTTTTTTAAATATGTTTGTTCCAAGAAAAATATGAAAATATATTTTACCCTAAACATACCTAAACCTTTTTACTATACTCAGCGTCAATTTTGGGAAGTAGAAAATGTTCATAGGGATTAATTTAAATTAAAATGTTACTATAAACTTGGCTCTACATAATAACGCTACTGTTTCACTAACCATTCTTAATATTATGGTCTGGGCCTGAATTTTCTATCAGAAATTACAAATAGGAATCGCTATATTTTGCAATCATTTTCTAATTATTCGGTTGTTAAAGGTTTATTTTCTGACAGTCCACGAAGGTCGACGCCTAAGTACCATGTTCCGTGGGTTTACTGGGAAAGGCAGCCTCACATCAAGAGCTGGAAACACTCGTTTTGATTTCACTAGCAGCCCTTTAGGTTGATGGGTGGCGTGGTACCTCTTCGGTCGAGGACGAGTTCCTTTACGACGTTTCTTGTTTAAAGAAATAAGACCAATCGGTCACCCATCCAACCGCGCCGAGCGCCGTTTAACCTCCGTGATCGGGCGGAGGATGGTCGGACCAGTGAAATTAAACATCGTTTATATCAAATAATATTTTAAAAACAAAGATAAAAGACACTTTGTAAGCATTTCATTATATTATATTAATTTGTTACCCTGCATTGAAGGCAACAGAAACTCGCGAAAAGAAACGAGTTGTTATAGAATAACAATTTAGATGTTTTTCTTCTCCTTACTTCAGTTATAAAATATAAAATCTCAGTCCACCTTGGTGAAGCTGAGCCAACCTAATGATAATGAAATAACGTAAAAGCTTCCAAAGTTAATAGGATGATTGTAGGTATGATATGCAAGTTAAAATAATAACAACAGTCGATAAAAGAAGAAACCCTTCTAGAATGTCAAGACGAGGAACGTGTGCAGTCAAAAACGTAAAAGGTATATACATATATAATATTATATATATATATATATATATATATATATATATATATATATATATATATATATATATATATATATATATATACTGCCACAATTTTTTTTATCAGCCTGTGTCTGTTATAACTTGTTGACAACGTCGCAGCATTGGGGCAAACAAATTTTAAATTACAGTTCCAGAAATATTTCCTAAACCTCATTGATTTTCTCCACCAACGATTGTTTAGTTGCAAATAATTGTATGCGAATATGACATATTACTTCTTCCCACAAATTTTTGATGGGGTTTACGTTTGAGGATTGTACCGGCCACTGCAAAACTGAAACACTATTCTTTTGAAACCATTCTCAATAAGCCGCGAAGAGCGCTTTGGTGGATCATTATTCTGCTGGAGTGGAAAGGAAATCGCAATGGTATCTCACTCTGTATAAGCTAGCACGATATTTTCCCTTATTTCCTTGTACAGGAATTGATCCATGGTACCATTAATAAAGTGTAAAGGGACCGTCCCATACCACGTGAAGCAACCCCACAGAAAAAACACTTCCTTGACGCTGTTTAATTGTGGGTGTAACGTATTTAGAATTGAACCTGGTGTTAATTGGCCGCTTTACACGCGTCACTCCAACACAATTAAATATTTTATAACGCGTCTCATCGCTATATAGGACATTTTTGATGAGTGAATGCAAGCCTTGCGAGTCTATTTCTTTCCGAAATAAGTGGCTTTTTAGCTGGGCGTCTACTAAATAATTTTGCTTTTACTAATCTTCTCTGGATTCACTGAGACTAATCATAATTTCTGGAATTTAAATTCTAGGTGCAGACTCCAAGAATCATTTTTGGAAATCCAAAGCACTCTTCGCGACTTGTTTAAGAATGATTTCAGGAGAATAATGTTTTAGTTTTGCAGTGGCCGGCGCAATCTCCAGACCTAAACCCCATAGAAAATTTGTGGGAAGAAGTGGAAAGTCGTATTCGCATACAATTGTTTCCAAATAAGCAATAATGGTGGACATAATCAATGAGGTTTAGAGAAATCTTCCTGAACCTGTAATTTACAATTTGGTTGCCGCGGCGTTATTAGCAAATTATAAGTAATGCATATTCTATTAATTATAATTAACATAATACCTCTGACTTTTTAAATGTTTTATGTTTTGTTTATTGTATCCTTCCTACCTACTGTTAAATGCAATTTATTGCTTTACTTTTATCGCATTTATTTTTGATTTCTTTAATTTTTATAATTATTTGTCCCTGTAAATGGTGCTCAAAATTTACCAGATTGTAATAAGATATTAATAGCAATTTATCTAGCTCGATCCACACGCATTTCTAACGCAAAAGCAAAACTGAAGCACTCTAGTCTGTCCACACTATGCTTTAATAATAGTAATGAATGGTTGTACGGCAAAGAACAGGTCCTATTATCTTGTATACATCGTAAATTTTTTAACTGACAAATACTATGGATTTGTTTCTGACTTTTACGCAAATTTACGAAAAGAAGGCAATCTTAGTATGTACATTCCAGAATAACAGAACTAAATTCGTTATAGCAACACGAAGGTGAAAATCATTTGGAAATTAAATAAATTGCAGACATATTCTAATAACTCGTAAGTTGGTAATGACGAAAAATTTATCTTAATTTAAACCAGTACTAAATCTTAAACCTTTTTAGTAAATCTGAGCGCATGTTACTTACGTCCAGATGTTCCGACGTTAGACCGGTCGAATTTGACAACCAAAAGTTTTAAAGTAACGATAAGACAACTAATAAACATAATATGCTATAAATTTGTGTGTGAGTTTTTTGCAAATTTATTAAGATAAGGGCAATTTTAGTACAAATTTTCCACAATAGTAGCACTAAATTTATTCTAGCAACACGTTCTAAGATAACAATCATTTTGAAACTAAGTAAATCACTGAAATATTAGAATAACTCATAAGTTTTTAATGACGACTTATTAACAATGACAGGACAAAAACCTAACTTATCAACTAGAAGATCGTAATTTAAACCAGTACTAAATCTTAAACTTTTTTGGTGAATTTAAACGTATTTACGCTGGTAGAACCCGTATTTTTCATTTATTTTAATCTTTGTGTACAAAGGAATTTAGTTTTTTAGTTAATTGCTCAATCAGAAAACGCTAATAAGTTTACTTTTTAGTTAATGAATTGAAAAGTATCAACTTGGTCCATAAATCTTTTAAGTTTTATTATACTTTTAATTATTCCATTACGTCACGTCGGAAGAGTCTGTATTTTGAGGCTGATTTCCACTTTTAGCTAAATTATTTTGTGTAATTTCTTAAAAATCCCGCCACAGCGTAAAATTAAAGGACGCATCGTTCATCGTATAGTCCTTTAATATCCACGCAATTAAAAAAAGCATTACTAAATGAGAAATATAAAATATCTTAAAAAATTGTTATTGTTATTGCAATTTACCTTCGAGTTTTAAACCAGTCATAATTTTTTAAAAAATATCAGTGACGTCGAAAAGATGAATTTTTTTTTTGGAAAAATCTGATATTATGATGCCCTACTGTCCGCTACTGGTGAAAATTTAAAAAATTAAATTAACCGTATATTATACACTTTACTGTTTAAATCACTTCTATAGAATTTTACTGAATTATGCAAATTATTTTTAAAAATCGAGAAAAAAGTTATTTTATTGACTTCGTGTATCTAAAGATTAAAGGAGTTGCAGGTTCCTAGTATTCCCGTTTAATAGACATGCACAGCATATATGTATTAATAAGAGGATTCTCCTCATTCTCCTAGTAATTAATTTACCACTTAGTATACTATAATACCTAGGATAAAATCAGTGCCGCTATTTTCCCAATAGGCCCGCTAGGCCCGGGCGTCGGGCCCAACTTTCAGAGGGGCCCTGCGCTCGGCCTAAGCGACACTGTACTTATTCAAATAGTACAAGACAAAAACATACTTCATTTGCAAAATTGAGATACCAAACTTTTGTAGTAACTACTTTCTTTATGATATCACTAAAGCATAATAAATTATTAGTGTTGCGTAATTTATTAAGGAAAAATCACTTTTTCACGTTGTGAGGGGCCCCGGATTGCGTAACGGGCCTAGGGCCCCTTGTAATCAAAAATAGACACACAATGTGAGGTGAAACGTCTTAAATAATATTTTATTTTAAAATAAACTAAAAGTTATTTTACAATAAGAGGGCTCTTTGTTTATTAAAAAACTGTTAAGATGACATCATCAATAAATTAATTTATATGATTGTTTATAACAGTTTTAGTTTGTAATTCCGAGAAACTACTTTACAGCTTGTAGTTTTATTACTAGTCTATGCAACTTCAAAACTCCAATGACTACGTCGCAACCACACGGTTACAGTTCGAGTTTCTAGGTTACTGCGTTGAAACTCGCAATATTTTCCTACATTTATACGCATTATTGCGATCACTTTCTAAAAATAAAACGCAAAAAATTTTAATTCTAAAAAGATTCCTTTAAAAAATACTTTTATTTGATGTGGCTTTATTAGGTATACATTACACTCGTTGAAATATTTTTCATTAATATCAATTTCATGATAATAATCGATTATAGAATTTTCTCCTCAAAAATGTTAATTGTATGTGTTTTAAAAAAGTATTTATAATATGGCTTTGACAGTGACAACTGTCATACCCTACAACGATAAATCTTGCAGACAATACACATGAGAATCACTTTATTTATCCAACTGAACAAAAAGTGGTGTAATAATGGAAATTACTTAAAGATATAACGCGGGATAGCTTGCGGATATAACTGGAGATCTATTTCAATAGGTAGCATAGTTATTTGATAACGTGATAGTTTAATAATTAATAAATCGAAGTTTCATTGTCACTGATTACTTTGTCATTTCTATATAACATCCTCGGACACGTCAATTTTTATTTTTGTTTGTGCATTTTTTTTATCTTATACCTACCAGAATATTCATATTACATAAATGAGATGCTACGTCAACGTTACCTTTTTAAATGGAACCCTCTGGCATTTGAATTCTATAGACAACTCTATACAACTTTCTTATGAGGCAATGTATGTCCTAAGTGAGCCGTTCCCGAAATGTTCATCGAATTTTCACCTTCCATAAAACCTTAAGTTGCTATTTATTGTCGTCTCACCAGAAATTTAAATTACACCTGTTGTCAATGTTGGACAAATTGTCAATTCGTTAATTTAAACTATTGTTAATTGGAAGTAACTGTTATTATTAGAATGCCTTTAACTGAGACGCAGCGAATATAAATATTGATTATGTTTGGCTGTGGGGAGAAAACCAGAACACACAGTTCAAGTTCAAGTAATGTTCAACAACAAATATCCTAACAGAGAACCTGTAAGTCAATCTACAATCAGTAGAATTGAGGCGAAGTGGAGAGAGACCGGTACTGTTAAGAATATTGCCAAATATGGTCGACTTGGCCTTTCTAATGAAAAAAAAAACTGGATATTCTGGTTTCATTATACGATAATCCGAACATGTGAAGTAATCAAGTGGCTTTAGATATCACAATTCATAGGTCGACTATATCAATATTTAAAAAAAGTGGCACCCTTACAAAATTCAATTAGTGCAAGAGCTACTTGAAGATGACCCAGATCGCAGAAACCAGTTCTGCGAAACTATGACGGAACTAAATGATAAAAATCCTAGAATAGTCCAACGGATATGCTTCTCAGACGAAGCAACCTTTTGCTTGAACGGACAAGTAAATAGGCATAATTTTAGGTACTGGGCGCCAGAAAATCCAAGCTGATTTAGAAAAAGTCATTCTCAAAATTATGAAAAAGTGAATGTATGGGCTGGGATTATTGATAACGGAACAATACGATCGTATTTTTTTGACGGATCTTTGAAGGGAGAACGATATTATGACTTTTTAGAAAATGACTTGATTCCAGCATTAGCGACACTACATCCCGATGAAAATATTCCAGACGTTAAGCACAGCTTTATGGTTTCAGCAGAATGGAGCTCCCCCACATTATGCTGCGAATGTACGGAGATTCTTAAATAATGTTTTCCCAAACCAGTGGATAGGCAGACGTGGATCAATAGAGTGACCACCTGGGTCACCCGATCTTAATCCACTGGACAAGTAAGTTTCTTTGGGGTTACGTTAAAAACCAAATGTATAAAGATAAACCACGCACACTTGATATTCTTAAAGAGCGCATTCGTAATGTAATTAGGAATATTTCCCGAGATACCGTTGAAAATTTACAGCAAGAATTTATTAATTGTCTGGGATATTGCAGAGCTGTTAATGGCGGCCCCTTCCAACATTTATTAAAATAATTTTTGAGTTTTTTAAATATAATTTAAGGACGACTTTATGTTATAATGAGTGTTATTTTAATATTGAAATATTTCAGGAACGGCTCACTTAAGACATACATTGCCTCATAAGAAAGATGTGTAGAATTGTCTGTACAATCCAAATATATCATAATATACAGGGGGTTCCATTTAAAAAAAGTAACGTTGACGTAGTATCTCATTTATTTAACACCCTGTATATTCTGGTGTAAGAAAAAAAATGCACAAATAAAAATAAATATCAACGTGTTCGAGGGTTTTTCCGAAAAAAAATTTGACTTGTTTCAAACATGTTCGTTATCTAAAATTCTGTTTTAAGGTTTGTTTACATACTTACCTCCTGATTAAAATCCGGCTCAATCAAAGTGCTAGAAGCCTGCATTTGTTGCTCATTGGCCGCCTTCTGTATAGCCTGATAAGCCGACGTAGTCAGTACCAAGAGTTCGTGCCACTTATGCGTCAGCAACCGCGTGTGCACTTCTACAGGGATTTCTAGGTAAAAGGGTAGCCTATATAACAAAAACAATAATAATTAGTATTCCTAAAGCAATGAAATGTGGAGCCGATAATAATTTTTATAGAAAATAAAGTTGATCTCTTTCTGACTATATCTTTTTAGATGAAAGCCCTATACTACTTTCTTCTACTTCGAGTGAGTAACCTGAATTACACTTGATTGAACTGAAAAAAGGATACAGGCAGAAACGTAATAGCTTGGTTTCCCAATAATTTTCCTGCTAAGCTCTGAAGTTTTGTTGTAACCTAATATTGCTCTTTCGTGGTCCTTGGAGAACACTAAGCCTTAGCTTCATTTAGCTTTTATTTTTGTTTTCACTTTATTTATTTTAATAATAATTATTATAATCATTCTTGAAATTTTTATATTTAATGGGCTTGTTCAGTCATTTCGCGTTTTCAATAAATAGGTTAATATTATTGCACAATTAGTCAATTAAAACACGCCTACAAAAATTACATTGATTGGATGGATAATAACAAAAATATTAAAGGTTAAAAAGGATTTGTCGGCAAAAATCAAGAAAATTCGGTTTTTACCCCTTAAATACGCTCCTGGATGAGCCATTCGGTATTTATTTTAAAGTGTGATTATCCCTTAATGGAATAGTGTTGAAAAATTTCGAAAAAATTAGATAGGAAAAAGTGATTCAAATGTACCAATGTCGATGACTAAAAAAGTTTAAAAATCTAAATTGAATTGGCGATTGCTTCCTTCCTGTAAAAAACGAAGAATATAAAAAATATGGACACTACGTATTTCGACGAGCTCTTTTAGATGACGTATATGGGATTTTAATTTGAACCATTTTGGCCCCACAAAATTTTAAAAACAGTGAAATATTTGGGTCAAAAATAAAAATTTCCAGTTTTTCCCAAATGTATCCATTTTCCAGGGATTTTAGGTTTAAGTAAATGTATTGTAAAAAGAAAGTATTTGAGATTTTGAAGTTTTACTTATGAATCCGTTTTTCGATCCAAGGGTTTGTTTTCGAGTTATTAGCTACGAAAGAGAGGTCTGCGAATGGCATTTTTCGATCTAAAAAAATTCAAAATAATTATTTGCCATTTTCCGATCCTCACCAGTTTCAATAGAGTTCTGAAGCTCGGGGTCCTCTAGAACCTCCGATAATTTACATCGATTTAATTCACTTTTGCGACCTGTACCCGATTTCAAGGAAAATCGCGGTAATTTCGAATTTGACGTGTAAGAGCTCCGAAACGAAACATCCTGTATAACTTAACTTTTCACCGAAGCTAGTTGAACTATTCCTCTATTAACCCAGAAAATTCGACGACTCTCCCTCTGACTGATTCCGTGAAAAACAAACCTGTTCGACTTTGGGTTAAGCTTTACGTTAACATGTAGATTAACACTTACTATATTTGTTGATCTCCTGACGTCATTATTCTTTGAGGACAAATGGCTGCTTTTTACATTGTAATAAATTATACCGAAAAGTAAACATTTTTTGTAGCTAAATTATCCTAGCAATTTTCCTCAAAATAATTTTTTTGGGTTTGTAATGACTTCGTTAAACGATTTATGCAATAAAAATATAAATGCATATTCTTTATTAAACGGCGCTAAGCGCGCTGTGTGTACACAGCTAGCGCCTGCTAAACACAACATCGCCCAAATTTAGGGGATGCCCAATGTGTGCATGCCCTAAAAGTGTAAACTCCAGAGGTCAATGAGAAATTAAAGAAACAATATGTCATGTTTCACCGTAAGGGTTAAAACCCCAAGGTAATTAATGGGGGTTAAATCACGGGTTTGATGGATGTAGATCAACGTGCAGGGCTTTTATCTGAAAAAGCTTTTTTAATTGATGCAATTTCGACATTCGTTGCTCGAAATTAAAAGTTAAGACGTTTATTTAAAAGAGGACTTGAAGAAATCTTACCTCTTCGTCCATTGCACCAACTTATAAACTATCGAGTCGCCTATATTACACAGTTTCTCGCTAAGATCTGTGTTGTCGTCCAGTAGTTCGTCCAGATTCCGCAACGTGGCAATATCTTGGAATTCATCACAGTCGATCAAAGTCTTGATCATGGAAAGAGCATAGTCCAAGGAGAAATTACGATCTCGCGAACTGGAAACCGCACTGTCCAAGCGCTGACGCAGCCGAATCACTTCGCTGGGATTGGTTAAAGCTGTTTTAAGAATAGTTCCGTTGACTAAAATAAAATATCAGTAACATTTTAATCATAGGGTATAAAACATAAAAATAAAAGGGTGATGATCTTTGAATTGAAAAAATATATTTTGATATAAATAATACAGGTTTGTTATAGATGCGATAGATAACGATGCATATGATCATGAAACTGATTTACGTGCCGCTACGGAAAAAAACGGCACAAAACAAACTACAGAAATTACGACTTGTTTGACTGGGAATTACAAGAGCAATTAAAAAGTTTTTTATGCCTTAAAAAGTTATCGAAAAAGTATTTTAAGGTATATAATATTTTTCTCTTGACCATCGAATGGTTTTGATTAAAACTGGTAACGAAATATTTTTGAAACCTGTTATCTTTTTTATATATTATTTTTAAGCAGTAATTTAACTGGTATTACCTAGGTTAGGAGGTATTCCTGCAGGCTGTTGCTGTTGTTGCTGCTGTTGTTGTTGCTCCGCTTTGAATTGTAGTATACTTTTTTCCTGATTTTTAACAGCCGTTTTACTAGGTTTTTTATGTTTTTTGTATTTTACTTTGTATAAATTATATACAGCCCCACTGTTTCTACCGCCAGGCATTCTATCTTCTCGTACCGCTGAAAAAGCAACAAATCTATACAATTTAACATTAAACGAAGTTCTCTTGGTCTAAATAAATAAGAATAAAGTAGTAATCCCCTCAGCGCTCTAGCGATGTTTATATAATTTTTAATTACTTTAAATAATCGCTTCTAATGATGCCAACATAGTATTACATGATTGGCAAATCAAATCGATCAGATTTCCGTACATTGTGTATGTATTAACTAATTAACAACTTTTTTAAACTAAATTTGGTTTAAGTCCAATGTTCCAATACTTTTATTGCGTACCTTTATATTTTTATTTGATCTGACCAGATACAATACAGTCATGTATTGGTGAAAATATACAGGTGAAAATGTTGACTGTATTATTCACCCATTAAAAATAGCAGCGACAACGGCAACTATAGTTGTTTTCAACAATAAATTTTTTCAAATTGATATGAATGAAATTATAAAGTCAAATACTATTTCTGGTAACTGTAAACCTAATAAACCAATTAATAAAGGTAACAAAGTAGCAAGGTAGACAATCGCTAACTAAAGTTAGATATTATTTAAAAATCATAATATCATTGGCCTTATAGTATAATTTTAACAACAAAAAACTATTTTTTGACAGTAGATAACCAGTAACCACAGTACTTACAGTTATTATGGGTAAGTGTTTTATTGTTTTTAATGGAATAAAGTTACCTATTTACACTTAAAATTGTTTATTATTTAGTACGTTAACTTTTCTTTACATTTATTGGCTGGCTAATCAAATAGTCAAAATCAAAAAGGTATTATTTGTCAGTCAGTGTTGCCAATTGTCCCTACCTTTGTAAAATGTTCCCTTTACGAGACACTTTAGAAACCAATCCCCAACGGAAAATTTTAAAAATCCGGTTCTCTGTCGACTAATTTTGTCTTTTTAGGTTTATTGCCAAATCCAATACAAAATAGTAACAAAAGACCAAATTCTTTAAGAATTAATTAATACCTAACTTGGAAATTTAAGTCCACCAAAATAAAATTCTGGAAATTAGGACAAAGTTTAGGCATATACCGCATATACATATATATAAGACATAGTCATAGGTTTAAATAAAGTTATTTCCTGAACCTATATTTTGATTTGCATAATCAATTTTTTGTATTATGTAAATTCAAAAAATCATAAATCATGGAAAGATAACAAAGTCTTTCAAGTACAAAACTCAACTTAAAAATGACCATTTTCTGTATCTCAAAAAAGCATAAATGCTCAAAACATTAGAAATTTATTTTATTGAATAAATATAATTATTATTTCATAAAATAAATATGCATTAAATTCAAGCATTGTATTTTCCTGTTTGTATGGCGCTCAGAACATGCTGTGAAAATTTAAGCTAATAAAATATGTAATGTTAATTAAAAAATTACCTTGTAATACCATGCCTTGTTCGATGCACTTCTTAAAACGGCAATACTGACACCTGTTCCTCTGCGTCTTCGTAATCTCACAATTGCCATCTGCCACACACGTATACACTCTTCGATTCTGAACTGTCCTTTTAAAAAACCCTTTACACCCCTCACAAGTTATAATTCCATAATGTAACCCCGTAGCTTTGTCCTCACAAATCATACATATCATTGGCGTTTCCTCTTCTTCTCCCTGATCGTGTTGTTCACTTCCCGTACTGGATTCGTTAAGACCGATTAGTCTTAAATCCGAACTTCCAGGAAAAAGTGTTTGGGGCATAAGACCAGTAGGTGAAGTGAGGTTGAGTGCTTGACTTTGCTGAGTTATGGGAATCTGTCGCAAATCGCCAGCCCACAGTCGCTCCATATTTAACGGGACAGTAGAGTAATTTTGGGTGGGCGATTGAGGAGCAATAACTGATCTGGTTACAGGTAATCGCAACCGATTATCCTGACCTAAGTTTAAAAGCATCTGAGCTGCACTTTCTTCGGGATTGGAAACAGAACTTCCACTAGATGACCAGCTGGAAGTGGTTGGGAACAACGGAGGTTCTATGCCAATAGGTGACGTCGGCGTAGGACAAAGATTTGGTTGTGACCAGATCATTGTTCTAACTCCCCCGGCTTCTCCCATTATCACTGTGGGGGTTTGTCTTACTGGCGCAGTTGTCCTTGGTATTGGACTTCCAGGTGATCTAAGTTCTGGTAAATGAGTAGGTGAAGTGGTCCCGAACGAGCCCCCTATCAGTTCTGGCTTTACTCCGTTTATTCGTTGGTGCTTTAGCCATAATTGACTTTGCACTAAAGCTGCTTGGGGCTGACTAATAATTACTCCTCTGGATCGTGACTGAAGAAACGTCGTGTTTAATGAAGCAGGTTCTTGACTGGTGATTACTGGTGTAAGACTTCTAGGTGGGCTAGGTGTGGTAGGTTGAAGCAAGAGAGGCGCATGTTTGATCACAGGACTTGTGTTGGCCGGTCGTCCAGGCGAGCTATGAGGCCTTGGAGGCTGCGAGGGACTAAATGGAGGTGATGGTCGCAATACGGGTGGACTCTGGCTCCGTATGCTTCGTATCACACTTGCAGTTGTTATTCCTCCTATAAGACCACCTCCATCGAACACTCCAGAATCTTCTAACCGGCTGGAGACTTTGTCTAGGGTAGGTTCGGGCTTGATGATTTGTGGAGCTGGCGTTGAATCGGGACTGGGTGGGTTTAACACGGCTTCCGACATTTTGGGTGACTTGGGTGATGGTGGAATCACGAGATCGGGTGATGAAGTACTTGTATCGGCGACAGATTCGCCTAGAAGCGGACAGAGACATTGCCTAAAAGCAAATTTTGCTGATGGCTGCCTACTCTAAGTTTATTTTACCAAGCATATTCTTTAAAGATAATGTACATACTAACTTATAACCCCCAATATTTGAAATGAAAGTCTACTTATGACACTTGGCAGGTCGTTTAAACTAGATTTACAAATATAAGAACATTGTTCACGTTCACCAAGGTTGTTCAATACGTAAGTCTTGTCGTTTTTGTGTGAAATGAAAGGTAGACATAAAAATTGTATATTGTGGTTTTTGCTTTCTACACGAAATTTTTTTATTTAGTATTTTTTGTTGTAAAGAATGGCTTCTTTGACGACAGTGACAACAAATTCAATCCACGTTTAGGAATGAAGCTCCTTTATTATAAACTATGGGGATACTGGGAAAAGTATTTTTCTTTCATTCCTCGTGGCAGTTCTACTAAATGTGAGTTACATTTGTGATAAGGGAACATTGAATAATCATGTACCAAAAGAATGTCTGCAGATTTCCATAGCCACTTTGTGGTTAGTAGTTTATTATGTAAAAACTGTGTACTTTTTGGATCAATAAAGCGAGGACCCCATTGTGAAAACATCTAAAACTATGGCAAAGAACTTTAATTACAGGCACTCAGAAAAGATGAACAGTGACAGGCGACGAACCTTGGATTTAAGTTTATAACATAGACGAAAAATAAAATATTGACACGGTATTCCTCTCTACTACCAGTTCGTTAAAGTGAAGCCTATTTACTTATTCGGGCCGATTCTTGAACTAATTCTCGTTGCAGTTGCATGCTGCAGTCTAGCAACGTTCTCCGTTATATATTGTCTCCGGCTCAACAATCCGAACCCTGAAAATCGTTTCCCGCGGGGTATTGCTGTTTCTTTCACGACCACACAGCTGTGCATCAGACTGTTCGTAGGAAAACAAAATTATTTGTTTACAGTTAACCTTAGATTGTACAGGGATATCCACATAAAAGTGAATAGACATTATAACTTTTTTATTTTTAAAGATGGGAAAAAATGTTAAATATGAAAGTTTTGGGTTGGGTTTGCTTGGGTTTGTTGGGAAAAATGTTAAATATGGAAGTTTTGGGCATTTTTATGGATTATTCATAAATCTTATCAGCAAAACAATTGAGCATCGAATAAAAAAAATATAGTTAAAACGTCGATTTTCTTGCTTATTTTAAATTCAAATCATATTTTTGAATTCTATGAGGAATTCTAGACATATTTTGTATAACATACCCTATGCAGCATTTCAATCGTTTTTGAAATATTTCAAATTAAAAATTATTTCGCATAATTATACTTTAAACGTAACTATCCAGGCTGCGAACGAAATATCTGCTACCTTTTTAAATTTTCTTCGTAGGTAAGTACTTTAGTCACAGTGAACTTATAATTTTATTTTTATGCAAAAGGAGTTATTCTATTAAACAATAAATGTTGATTTTTATTAGTTATTAATATTTGAAAGCAATAACCAGTGATTATAATATGGTCACTGGTTATTGCGATTATAAACAATAACAACAAAAATTATAACATAAACAGATAAACGTTAACATTGGCGAATAAATATCAAAAGCAATTTTCAACATGTCCGCTATTTAATTCTTCGCACTTTTCATAAATTCTTCCCTGCCTCTGAAGTGTGTTTATAATACTTTCAGCATCATTTTCGTTCAGATTTCTTACTTCATTTCTCACCTTTCTTTGAATTTCTTCAATATTTTCATTATTATTGCTGCATAAGACCTTTTTCAAATGACCCCAAAGAAATGCATCTAAAGGTGTGAGGTGTGGGCTATTTGCAGGCCAATGTAACGTTCCACATCTACCGATCTATACTGATGGTTTAAATAATTGCGAACCTTAATTATATTATGGGAAGACGCTCCGTCGGGTTGCCATATAATACGTCGACGTTCTTCAAGAGGCAATTCGTCGAGAATATCTTCGATTTCATTTTCTAAAAAATTAAGATAGCGCAGGTCAGTTAATGCTTCCCGAAAAAACAATGGTCCTAGAATTTTATTTTGTAATATCCCACACCAAACGTTGGTTGAATTACGCCCCTGAAAAGCAATATCCTCGATGGTAAAGGGATGTTCATCCGACTAAACATGAAGATTTCGTCTATTAAACATTCCCGCAGTTGAGAAAGTTCCTTCGTCTGTGCATCCGATAGTATGAAATAAATTAGGATCTGGCATCATTCTCTCGTTAATATTTGTGACTAAAGTATATCTCCTTTCTTTTTGATTTGGCACTAAGCTTTTGAACTGGCATAATTTTATATGGTCTATACTTAAAATACTTTAACGTTCTTTGAACTGTTCCATAAGTCAACATTTTATCTCTTCTTCCATATCTAAGATACCGCACACAGTCGGGAATTGATTTTTTTGGATTCTCTTGAAAATATAGTAAAATCGCTAGGTCTCTTTCTTCATTTCTTTCTCTTCTTCTTTTTTCATTGCCCAGAATTCCTCTTTCTCCTCGTCTTCTACTTGTTTTTATTATGACGTTTAATGATGGAGTTCTTGACTTCAATACTTTCTTCATATTGTCTTTGAGCCGCTCGAATATTATTGTTATTGTTTAAATATAATTTTAACATTTTGTATCTCTCATTAACAGAATAACTCATTTTGCATAAAAATAAAATTATAAATTCACGGTGACTAAAGTATTATTGTCAGCCGTGACATTAACTTTGACTTACCTACGAAGAAACGTTAAAAAGGTAGTAGGCATTTCGTTCGCAACCTGGATAGTTACGTTTAAAGTATATTTATGCGAAATAATTTTTAATTTAAATATTTCAAAAATGATTGAAAAACGGCATAGGGTATATTATACAAAATATGTCTAGAACCTCTCCAGAATCCAAAAATATGATAAAAATCATATACAATTTAAAATAAGCGAGAAAATTGATGTTTTATACAATATTTTTTTTATACGGTGCTCAATTGTTTCGCTGAGAAGGTATATGAATGATCCATAAAAATCTCCAAAACATTCATAAATATTTGTTCCCATCTTTAAAAATAAAAAAGTTATAAGGCCATTTTTACTTGAATATCCCTGTACTATGATTGTGTTTGTTGTCGCTTCAAAGCGTGTGAACTTATTCCGTATTACTGTATTCTTTTTTCATCCATGTATTTAAAGACCAGAATACACATCGAGTTGGCGAATAGAGTTAAGTTAAAAAATAATAATGGACTTCGTTTTGAACCATTAGGACAAAACTATTTATATATTGTGCTCTGTAACCATAAGATTAGTGCGAGGAAGATGAGAGTCTATGGTTATCACATCACTAAGTAAGGCCTGACATCTTTTGGTCTGCTCTCAGTGGCGCCGAAAAGCGATGGGACCGCAAAACAGTTCCTCTCCTAACGCGGTGTTAATGTATTTTACGCCGCATTTACGTAATTAACATTACTTTTCAAATATTTTATTTTAGTTAACCAATGTGAAGGATGATCGAAACTTGGTACAACTACTAATTAATTATGATGCTAATACTATCTTTAAATATAAATATTATTGTTTAAAAATCAAGATGGTGCGCGCGGCGCGGCGGTGTGCCGTAATTTTGAATAATTTTTCTTTGGAGTAGTATTGCGTCGTAGGGTCAAAAAGGTCAAAATGGCACACAATATTACCGTCCGGACGGGGCATAACTCGACCGTTAGTCGACCTCTTGTGACATACAGTACCAGTCTGCGCAATCCATGTGCGCGCGGCAAAGTGCGCGTGCACATTTATTTTTTGTTTTTGTGGGGTACTTTTTTCTAACTTAACTAACTAACACCGAGAGTGCTAGACATGCGCACGGAATTTCAGGAGATGTACTTCGGTGTCTACATTCGAACCCATCCATTTTTAAGAATATATCTCCAATAGTAACGGTACCACTACTACGTAGGATTTAACTTTTTTCCAAACTTTTTTTGGATTTATGTATTTTTCGTTTTTTGACATCTGCGCAGTAGACCAAAATGCGTACCATGCACAAATCAAGATGGCTAGACATGCGCACGAAATTTCAGGGGCTGTATTTTGGTGTCTGCATTCGAACCCATCCACTTTCAAGAACATATCTCTAATAATAAAGCTACAACTCCGTATTTAACATATTTTTACGAATTTGTGATGTCTTACTTTGTCGAATATTCTTAACTATGTGACATTGTAACACCGCACAACAAGAGAATGTGATAAAACTATCTTACGGTGGTACGGAACCCTCTATGCGCGAGTCGAACTCGCACTTGACCGTTTTTTTATTCGACACAATCATGGCAATGCTCATGAATTAAATTAGTGGTGTCAAATACCGTAAACGTACGTACTTATTTTCGGCATTGACGCCTCTGGGAACAGACCAACTGTACCAGCCTTAGTTATCACATTTAGCTTATAAAAAAGTAGACACGGGGCGGCGCCAACTGTTGTATTCTCAAACTGTCGATCTTTTTTGGAAATGATCCCCGGAATTAAACCATCGACATTTCTGCGAATTCTCTCAGAACTAAATTCTCAACGGTTTTTTAGTACAAAGTCCAGAGAATATAGGACATACATAGGCAGAAGAAAAAGACGACATTTGTAAGCAGTGACGGCTCGTGGGAAAATATTATAAGTGTTCTGCAATAAAATTAAATTACCGCAATAAATAACGTGTAATTTTTGGGGCGCATTTCATTAATAATAAACGCTGCTTAACTTATAAAAAATACCGATAAGATTAAGGTATGCGTCTATAAAATTATTATTGGAAGTTTACCTTCTTTTTTATTTAAATAGCAGGTCAATCCTACGATCCTTCTTTGAAGCAAATTTGCTTTTTTTGTTGCATCCACAAATCCAATTATTTCTCGAATAAATATCTCTCTTAAAGTGAGGCGTGTAAGGTTTTCCTCTGCTAAAACCGGCTGTCTCAATATTAATATCTGGTAATGGCATACCTCTATTTTTTAGCTTAAGTTTTTTCTCATACGTGTATTTGAAAACTCTTTTAACCTTTACTAAATTATACACATGCATTATTTCAAAGTCTACAGTCTAGAAAACCAACAACCGACAGCTAAATAACGATAACTGCAATACTGCAAATAATTATCTATTCCGAGTGATGATAATATAAAAGCGCGAATTTACCAGTAAGGACTCTCACGAATGCAGCTAAATGACTAGCAGAATTTCCCGTTTTAAATTTTATAAACAGCCGGTGGGTGGAGCCGATTTGTGTCCTATATTCAAAGCCTTGTACAGGCTTGGATACAATTGGTGGCAACATTGTCGGCCGACTGTATCTTTTCGGTCGCTCTCGAGTCGGCCGACAATGCTGACAACAGGACGACGTTGGGCGGCATAGGCATTTTATCAAAGAAATCGCCAGATCGCCTGTTTCCCGTTTGAAATGTTTGTTGTTGAATGTTTCACAGCGATTTTAAATTTTACTGCTAAGTACAGACTTGGACACAGTCTGTAGCAAATTTGTCGGCCGACTGTACTTTTTCTACGGACCCAGTATGGATATAGTCGGCCGATATAATAAACACAAATGTATCCTGTCCACATCTGAAGTTGTTCAGTCAAAGCCAAAAATGGCATATAGTGACGTTATTATAATAGCTGCAGGTGCTTGTGCGGAATATTTAGTTATAAAAAAGAAAAAAAAATCATCCATTTTCTTATTGCGATCCCTGTGCACTTCACAAGAGACATTTCATAAAGCGGGCACTTGTCTTAAATTTTCCATTATATCCAATGCTTTTTCAGATGTACACATTTTGTTATGTTGTTTAGGTTTGCTCAGGTTGGGATATTTTTAAAGTTATTAATTACTTACTCACTGATTTACAAACTAACCTCTAACAATCAAAGCGAAATATTTAACAAACTCGTACACATAGCCGATGTTTTCCATTTCAAATGGGAAACAAGCGCCCGGGATTTCTTTGATAAAATGCCGCCCAACATCGTCATGTGGTATCAGCGTTGTCGGGCGACTTGAAAGCGACCGAAAAGATACAGTCGGCCGACAATGTTGCCACCGATTGTATCCAAGTCTGTACAAGGCTTTAGAGGTTAGTTTGTAGATCAGTGAGTAAGTAATTAATAACTTTAAAAACAACAAATAACATAACAAAGTGTGGACAACTGAAAAAACATTAAATCTAAAAGATAATTTAAGACAAGTGCCCGTTTTATGTGTCTCTTGTAAAGAGTACAGGGATCGCAATATGAGGCAGCTAACGTTCAAAAAAGCGGGACATTTGAAGAACCTTGGGAAAAGGGCGCGGAAATCAGGAAAAAACAAAACTTACCTAAAAAATAGTTATTTATCTTTATTTTTGAAGTCGTATTTGTCGCTGGTGTGACATTTCTTAACTAATTCAAGGTTTTCGTTACGTATTTTATAAAAACTCTCACAACTTTACCCATATTATATTTTAGTAGAATTGCTCATAATGTGTCCACTATGTTTTCTCTGATGCTCAAATGGCATTCATTAATGAAAATACTTGTTCGGTGGATGGGGAATTTTGTACTGATTGACAGTATTGACCTGTTTGCGCCAATGCTGGATTTTTACAATATTGTAAGGAATGCGGGACGTTTTAGACATTTTGCGGGACTATTTTAATGATTATTACAATGTGGGATTAAAACTGCTGTTTTGCGAGACTGTCCCGCAGAATCCGGGACGTTTGGCCGCCTTATCGCAATAAGAAAATGGATGATGTTTTTTCTTTTTTATAATTAAATATGTCGCACAAACACCTGCAGCTATTATAATAACGTCACTGTATGCCATTTTTTATTGAACTAAACAACTTCAGATGTGGACAGGAGACATTTGTGTTTATTATATCGGCCGACTGTTTCCATACCGGGCCTGTAGAACAGTGTTACCAACACCAACCTTTAAAAATAAAATTTCCCACGAGAACGATCCAAATTTCCCTTTTTTAAAGAAATATCCCACGAATTCACAAAATACTAAATATACGTCTTATTTTTAGTAGATCACAGCACAACGTCGAACGGTGCCAAGTAATAATAAATAGCGTCTTAGATTGTCTAGGTTTTTTAGGGGAGGGGCAAAACTAATTTGTCCAACCTCCTGAAATAACGTCATATGTCATAGAGGGTCTTAAAAAGTGCATTTATTTTATCTCATCAATATTGATATATTGAAGTTAGTTGATTAACAGAATCGCTGCGTTGCCAATACGATACTCTGATTGCTGTGTTGCCAACAGAAAATGGCTGCGTTGCCAATAATGCTAATAGGATACTCTGCTGTCAGCGAATATGATACCCTTGATTATAAACATTGATAATTGTAAACATTAATTGGATTAATTAATGGATATGGAATAGCTCACCAACTAACCAACTAATGGATATGGAATAGCTTCACTTTGAGTGAAAATTTCCGTTTTCCCTTTAATTTTCTCACGAATCGGGAAATTTCCCACGAGTTGGCAACACTGCCGTAGAAAATGATACAGTCGGCTGACAATGTTGCCACCGATTGTGTCCAAGTCTGTACTTAGCTTTAGGTTGAAAAGAGCTGCGCACGAATAAAAGCAATTGAGCTCGGCACTCAAGTAACGTCGCGAGAAAATTATATTAACTTCACTTGGACAACTGTGCGTCGGTACCTGGCGGTGCTGGCCTATTACTAGCATTCCCGGCCGAAAATTCGGTGCTTTAAATTTACTTATTTTTATTTTAAGGAATATTTAATTATTTACTGAAAAGTATGAAAAAATTAGTCAAGTGGTTTAAAAATTTTGATGATTCTGCAGCTCTGCAGCCCTTATGTACCAGTCGCTCCTATTTGTAAGAAAAATTATATGTAACAGAAACAGAAATGTTAAGATGGGTGTGTGGAGTAACAAGAAGAAACAAGGTTAGGGACGAAAACGCAAGGAGAACAATCACGATTACCAAAGCCGAGGTGGGTGGATAAAATTAAGATGATTTATGGGAACGGGGTTTAAATAACAGAAGAAACTCAGGATCGGGTGTTGTGGACAGGATTCCGTGTCAACTATAATTCCAGCGTCGGCGTCGATGTCAGAACATCTTAGAACAACTAAACGTTTTCAACAATATTAACTCTTGTCTAACCTACCATAAAACAAATATTCAAGAAACGTGTGGTCGTATAAAAAAAGAGCCGTTTTATTTGTGAATCGAGTAAAATACGCGAAAGCATATGCCGTCTGTGGTTTGCACATGTTTGTGGACCCCTTTAACGAAAGCAAGTTTTTGTTAAATATATCTGGTTATGTCAACGGAACTTCTTTTGACAAATATACCTATATGGCAAGGTGACCAACCATTCCGATTTGGCCGGGACAGGTTCCCGGTTTTGACATGCCGTACTGGAAAGAAAGAAGAAAGTGTCTCGGAATGTCCCGAAATCTATCAGTACCAAATCAAAATAGAAATTTAAATAAGTACCTACTATGTCACAGCTAATCGAATACTGAGATTATTTTATTAGGATTAGATGTACAATAATGATGCGGATTTTTTTGCAAACACTGTAACTTAGACCAAGACTGTTTAGCAAAAATATAAACGTAAAAAAAGTAAATTTTTTTGGTCGTTGAAAATTTTTTTTCTAGTTTCTCGGCAAAGTGTCCCGATTTTTAACTTTAGGGAGTTGGTCACCTTGTATATGGGTAAGTTTTTTTACGACAAGACTCCGTGAACAATCTTTGTTTTACCGACATTTTTTGCTGATTTAGAGGTGCGTACTAACATTTTACTTCGAACAAACCGAGCGCGCCACATCGAATGCTCTGAAAGTGAGCCAAACATTATCCGTGACTTGTCGGTAGTAAACCAGCATTGCTCAAATTTATTTGTTTGTTCTGTTGGTGCTCAGTCAGTAGAGATACGTGTAGTGTTCGCAATGTTCGGCACAATTATTTAGATAATTTGTGGTAATTTTGTTAAACGGGAGAAATGGAGGGGATCAAAGATAAATATTTGAAACTTATTACTGGTACGAAAAGCATTTCGATCCCGTCGGATTTACGAAAATTCTTGCAAAAAAACTTTTTTTTTAATCTTCCTTTTTCGACCAAATATACACATTGCTTTCGAAAATATATTTATAAAAATCATTATACAATAACGTAGGTATGGTCTAGCTACTTGTCTAGTTTAATGTATTCAGACTTTTTCAGATCCTTTTATATAGGTAAGGATCGAACTATAATAGTTAAAAAAATGTTCATAAAAAAGACAGAAAGGAGCCTGAACAAATATAAGCAAGTCTGACCAAACCCCAATAGGACAAATCTGTGAAGATTTGCTCAGGTTAGTTTATTTTAATGCATTGCCTTAGGCTCAAACTATCACAGAACAAGCGAGGTTCAAATTTAAGCCTGATAAACAATCTATGATGGAAACGGCCATAAAATTTACTTTTCTAAAAGCTTTATTTTCAAAAAATTGTTTTTTCGAAAAAGGGTACTTTCAAAAAAATTTCGAAACATAAATTTGACATAAATTGTTTCAAACATTTTTAACAGATCACCCCCCCCCCCCCCCCCCATCATCGTAAGCGATTATGGAAACTGGCGAACAGCAGGAACACAGCTAATACGGTCCGATCAAACAACGCGATTTTTTGTGGAAAAATATTTGTTCGGTTCGTTCGTGAGCGCGCGGCACGCTCTGTTCGTTCGAAGTCAAACGCTCAAGTCAGTTCGCACTTAAGTCCAGGTAAGATAGCATGTAATATTTGAGAACGTATTTTTTTTTCTTCAACACTGCTGAAGTAGACAACGTTGCCACAGTAAGCATTTCGCGTAGATATTATTTTAATAAAGTTTTTTAAGAAAAAAACGAATTTAGGTTGCATAGTAACTATAACACCTAATTCTTAGTAAAAAAGTAACAAACCCCAAAATTTGCAACGTAGAATATAAAAAATCAATAAGAACAATTAATTTTGGTAATGAGGTTTAAAATAAAAGTATATTTCCCAAACTAATTTGATTCTATTCTGCCTTTATAAAATGACTAGAGTATAAAATAAATGCAGCGCATCAGTTCTGTAAAATTATCAGAAATAAAAAATATGCACTGGCTTCAGTCTTGGCTCAGGTTTGTTTTGATAAGGTCCCAATGGCCTAGAACTACAGGGTGGGGATTTTAAAGTGTAACAATGCGATATCTCAAAAACGGTTTGGAAAATTTTAGTAAAAAATTTGCAAGGTAATAAAGAGGCAAGGAGATATATTGTAAAATATGTTTGATATTTATTCCCCCTCCTGAAAGGCGGTAGCAAGTTGAAAATGTCAAACGAAAAGGTATATTTTTTGTTCGAAACTTCGATCCTCAGTTAAAAAACTACTTGGCTACGCAGAAAATTATTGTTGTATTTACTCTACTGGTTGCAGAGTTACGAATTTTTGAATAATGGGATATAAAAGATACTTAAATGGTAAAAGAACACCTAAGTAACGGAATAAAAATAGCTGATTCCGTTGATAGTTACTTAAGTCTAATTGTCACCTAGTGAGAGAGTAACCTGAGTTCTAGTCTCAAAACATTTACATCTTTGCGCTATCAGTCCGAGGTACCCTAAATGGAGTGTTTAAAGATAAATGGATTGGCTTTTTCTCTAACATCAATCACACCAAAACAAAAACATTAAATACCGGATTAAACAAGGACGTTAGTAACTCTCATTGACCTTCAGAAAGAGAAGACGACACCATCCATTTATAATTAGCTTTTTGTTTTGCTTCATATAGAAAGAGGAGAGCGAAAATGCTAAACTTTCGATTTCGCGCGCCTTCGCTATGGTTTTCCGAGCCGTCTATATTCCACCGAGTAAACCTGTAAAAGTTCCGGATGAAAATAATCCATTTTCCACTCACTGGGAACTGGCGCACTATTTCTCAGTTTATGGATATCTGGAAATCTGTGGTAACGGCATGCTAAATCGTGTGCGCAATTCCGGTCAAAAAGTAGATGGAGGCCATTTTGAAAGCCAAGCACGCGACGGTCGCGTCACTATGTATAAGGTATGGTATGATAGTTCCCACTCTTCTTTTTTATTTTTCAAAAATGCAACCAGTAGAGTGAATGTAACAATTTTCTGTATATACATGAAGTTTTTGAAGAATCCAATTTATAAAAATATATATATATAGTTTTCCACCTGACATTTCATACTTGCCACCCGCTCTTCAAGCTGTGGAAGGCAGTAAATATAAAATATATTTTGAATTATGTCTCCCTGTTTCCTTATTACCTTTCAAGATTTTTATTAAAATATTCTAAACCGTTTTTGGGACATCGCATTGTAACACTCACCGAGATTCTTGTTATAGTGCAGCAATCTCTTTTACAGAAGACGAAAACGTTCTTTTTCTACGTTCCAGGTTTTTTTAAATCATTGTAAAAAATTTCGAATAAAACATTAAAGCTTCACGGCCCGACGCAGCGTGGGTAAAAAGAGAATTTTTTTGGACAAAATTCCACCAACAGTTCAATTTAGCGCCGATTTTATTGACTGAAGGCTTAACATTTTCAGAAAGAGTTCTGCTACAACGCTCTACCGCTAGCCTATACCAAGATATTGTATCTTAAACTCGAAAAAGCATAGGCGGTTCTAGACTTCTATTTTTTTTTGGGGGCGGGGGCTTAAGCCCCTGGTTTATATATTTTGGGGGCGAGGCCACTCAGTTGGATTTGGGGGGGCTAATTGGAGAGCCCTCACCTAAAACCGCATATCAGTCCCATTCAAAATATAAGACTCCTAAAACCACAAACGCCGAAACCAATACCAATACCAGAATCCAATAAATCCAAAACCCATAAAACCAACACTTAAAAACCCTATATTAATAGACCCAAAACCCATAAATCAAAAATCAAAGTATCCGAAACCCATAAACCGAAAACTCATTCACTTAAAACCCAAACAAAAACCATAAATCCAGAAGTCATATGCACAAAAGCCATATATCCAAAACACATACATTTAAAAACCATGAACCCATGAACTCAAACACCTGCAAATCCAATAACACAGTATAATCGCTTGTTCCATAAATAACTCTGAACTTATTAATATACAGTGTGTAACAAAAATATGGAAACCTCGAAATATCTTGCAAACCGTTCATCCGATTTTTATGAAATTTTGTACACTTAGGCACGAAATTACGCCCGATCCAATGGTATATATATATATATATATATATATATATATATATATATATATATATATATATATATATATATATATATATATATATACATATATATATATATATATATATATATATATATATATATATATATATATATATATATATATATATATATAAGTTTAGGGTTATTATAGGCCTGAGGTAGATTGGTTAAAGCATGTACAGGATATTGATATGAGTTTTGGGTTTATGGCTTGACTGTTCTTTGAATGTATGGGTTTTAGGTGTTCTACGTTTTATGCTTTTGGGTTATGGATTATTGAATGTATTGGGAATTCGGTAAGTGGCCTAAAAGCTATGAGTTTTGTATTTATAGAACATGAGATTATAGGTTTATTAGTTCAGGGTTATTGTGTTATTGGATTTGCCGGTGTTTGCGTTTGCGGGTTCATAGTTTTTGGATGTGTGAGTTTTGGGTAAATGGCTTTTGGGTATATGGTTTGTGGGTTCATGGTTTTTGGGTAATATGGGTTTTGGATGGATGTATTTTGGGTATATGGGTCTTGGGATAATGAATCATGGGTTTTTGGTGTATGGGTTTTGAATTTATGATATTTGGGTTTATGGGTTTCAGATTTTTTGATTTTTGGTTTATGGGTTTTGCGTGTATTAATATTGGGTTCATTGGTGGTGCGTTTATGGGTTTTGGATTTATTAGGCCCCGGTTTTTAGGGTTTTTATGTTATAAATAAGTCGTTATCTAATCAATTTCCGTTTCCGCGTTTATGGTTTTATGAGTCTTTTATTTTACATTTGATTGCGATTGAGTAGACTTTTTAGAGTTTGAGATACAATATCTTAGTATTATAACAGTGGAGCGTTGTAGCAAAACCTTTCCTGAAAATTGTAAGCCTTTATTCATTAAAATAGGTGCTGATTTGAACTGTTGGTGGAGTTTTGTCCTTTTTTCCCACTGTGCGACGTCGTGACAATTAACTGTCGAAATAATTAAATCGTTGCTGATAAACTGATAAAAACTTAATTCTTTTGTGCTAGGGCTGACATCGGTTTCTGATTGCGCCAGGACTGCTTTTGGGCAGGGACGCCAGTAGCCTTATTTAAAAAAAAATAGTTCCTGAGCCAGGACCGGAGTTACTGTCTAAAAAATATGTACAATAATATAAACAGTTTTGTTTGGCAAAGTAGCTAAATGGCTGCTAACGGTATAAGTAATTTTATTTTCTTTAAATTTAAACTGACGTCCTAAGAAAATCAGTCGATTTGTTGATTTATCGATGGATTTGTTAAAGTAACATCGTTTATTGACATGTAGCTACTTTCGTTTAGGACGCACGGTTGCTATATGTGCCGGAAAATTACTCAGCAAAATAGTTCAAGAAGTAAATGTGTAAAATAAATTATATTTATTTTAGTAATTATAATTTCAAATGCCTTGCATATTTGCCACACTGATTCATTATTTAACTTGCACAACTGAAAACTGGAGTCACAAGATATTAGCATGAATGGAATGATAATTATTGGTATATAGACAAACTTCAAGAACGATTTCTTAATATTCTTAACTACATAATTTCAAGACAAAAACTTTATGTAAACTCGGGTTTACATACGAGATAAAACTTAATCTAGTCTTGTTTTATGATAGATATCTAAACTACACCTAAATATGTTTAGGTATTTTTTGCTTATATTATTATTTATCTTATACATACGTATCTCTAAATAATGCTAGTTTACTCTGTATCCCTTCTTAGTTTGATCCTGTAAATTTCAGGTAACCAGAAACACACGAGGCTTTCATCTGAACTAAAGGTTTTCTTAATCGGACGACAATCAACTGCCATTAGAAATTAGGTAAAAAAATACCAACTCTTTTAAAAGGTGGGAATTTTAGTTTACAAGTAGTGCAAACCCTAGATTCAAAGTAGGGGACATAAAGAGTTTGCAGGCGCGTTCAGTGTGCAAGTTATGGCAAGCACTTTTTGACTATGTTCTGAAAAATGATAACCTAAATACAATGTTTTTGCTTTTTGCAATAATTAAAAGGGCAGCATAATTAAAAAACAAGTGTATAACTTTTCCGGCAAACTTGCAACTGTGGATCGTAAGAGCGAAACTTATACATAATACATTTTTATAGAAAAATAGCTTTTTTTAACAATATAAAGGGTTTGGCGTACAGCAGCGTTCATTAACGCATCTAGAAAATATTATATTATGTAACTGGTACAGAAATTCTTGCACAGTGAGACGCGATGCGACGGTGGCAATAATTCTTAGACGAGATGCATCCCCTACGTGTCGCTCATTCTAATATTTCTCCGATGCATGGGGCGCGAAATATATATATATATATATATATATATATATATATATATATATATATATATATATATATATATATATATATATATATATATGTACATGCACAACCAGTTGTGCTTGCACAGTTTCTTTTGCGGTATCATAATGACAAAAATTGAATTAATAGGATTCTAATGACGATAAAGCATAGCTATTAGTCAAAGGGAAGAGATTCATTTCATAAAGTAAATGAGATTTAACACATATTTTGAAAGATCTCGACATTGTCCATGGTAAAAAGCCGGTCGTTGATCAGCATCCAGTGGTCAACGTTCCTAGTTATAGCCTAGAAAGTAAAAAAAAAATGGTTACAATTTGCCTCGTAATGGCTCACGAAAAGTTTATCGGCAGACGCTCAACTCACGGAGGCGGACACTTTCGGAAAACAAAAAAAAAACTGATAAAAACTCCCTTTTCTTATGTTGCACAGGTGCATTCAGATAGGCCAATGCTTTGGCCTATCTGAACCTCTAATATCAACTTTAAAACTACATAACAGAGCACTGTTGTCATTTTTATTTTGAAATTAGACACTAGAAGTCCTACTTACTTACTACTTCCTTTTTAAAATGAGGCTCAAAAAAGGATTGCTTATATGGAGAAAGGCTGTAGAATAAATTTTCTTAATTTATGATATATTGCAGTACTTTGCTTTCTGATCCAAAAAGTCCTTTGGCCCAACTTTATTCGACGACTAAATATTAAGATACAGGTGATTTCAATTTTAACAAGGTATCAAAGTATCCGTTTTTGTTATTCTTTGTTATTTCAACTTTGGTGTAACAACTATTGCTTTTTTGCAATTTTACCTACCTAGATCTTTTATTGTAATATTCAGGAATAATTTTTGTTTATAGGTACATGAGGTAAGTTATGAAAAATCTAAAATTATTTTTGTTAAATTTATTTACCTCTAAATTACGGCTTGTAATCTCGGACGTATTGTATATTTGGATCCCGGTATTTTCGGGAACAAAGAAACAAAATCCCTGGATCCTGGGACTGATCCGAAAAATTGTAACATCATTAAAGGTAAATAATTATTGCTATTTATAATACAGGGTGTTAATAAAGATGTGGCCAAATTTCAGGGTATTATTCCTTACTCAATTTTAAGACAAAAAGTTAATAAAAACATAGGTGCTAAACGATCAAGTATCAAGTTGAAATTTGATGACAATTTTTAATGCATAAAGAGGAGTCTTTTAAGCAGAAAACTGTTTTTCTCATTTTGCCAGTGGCGTGCACAGGGGCAACGCCCGAGGTTTAATTAAAAAATATATATAAGTATGCCACTTTTTTCCAATCTGATTTATGATTTAGCAAATAAAACTACACAAAAATCATCCAATTTTTTCGCTCAGCTTAGCCGTTTTCGATAAAAATTAAAGAATTTATTACTAACATTATTTATTAGTGTGATTTGTTGAAAATAAGAAAAAGAGTAAGAGAGCCATGGAAACAAAAATACTTCTTTACTTCTTACTAAACTAGCAAGACTCCTCTTTATGCATTAAAAATTGTCACCAAGTTTCAACTTCATACTAATTTGCGTCTTCAAGTTATTTAGGAAAAACGGTTTTTAAAAAATTCAACACTCTGTGTATTAAAACAAAATGGTTTAGGACCCATGTTTTATGAGCTTTTTGTCTTAAAATTGAGTAAGAAATAATTCCCTGAAGTTTGGTCACACACTTTATTATCACCCTGTATAGTAATTTTAAAATAAAAACAAATAGTGCAGTGCGAAACATGCAGTTTATGCAAAGGACACATAAAAGTATAAGAAGTAAAAGTAATTTGAATTCTTTTACATAAGTAATTTAATGAATCTGCCAGGGTTGCCATATAACGCGTTAAACATTATTTTTAGGAAAAATACTGCGATGATGCTTGAAGCGATAATTTACTTATGTTTTTATTAACATATTTTATAATTTATTTATTCCGGGATTTAAGTGCCCCGTTCCGGGATTTTTCGGGACCGAATTTTTAACGGGATCCCGGGATTTCGGGATCCCGGGATTGAAGGACGTACTGTATATACGTAAATTCCGAATCTAAAAATATTGGTAATGAATGTATTAAATATGTAAGGCAGGTACATTTTTTTATTCCATTTCAGTCCTGTTTTTATATTTATACAGGGTGGATTAAAAAACATTCCGGCAAAGCTTTATGTATTTTATTTAAAAACAAGATCTAAGGCATAAGGGCAATAAGCATTATTCGCAGCCTTGACTTTTAAGAACGCCATATTTAACATACAAAAATTATAAATAATTAAAACTAGTTATTTAATATCTAAGTAATAATTTGTGTAGTAGGATAATTAGAATATTTTACAAAAACACAAAACTTTGTCAGAATGGTTTTTTGAACTGCTTTCTATAAGTTTAAAAAATATTTAAGATAATAAGAAATATAGCTAGGTTAGAATACGATAAAATGCATTTTTTAAAAGCAATCCATACGATTTTCCATGTTAAATTTTTAACTCCGTTCTATGCCTTCATTTCTTGAAAAACATTCATTTTTCACACCTCTCGTAATTATTGTTTTTTAGCTTTACATACCAGGTAAAGATCACATATTTTTTGAGGTTTAAAACTTTACATAATTTTTTTCAAAAAATAAATGGATTTTAAATGCTCGGTTCTCACGGTGTGACTTTGTTGCGGCAATTCCTCAGCTGCATCCAAACCGCAGCAATTTTATGCGTATGCAATCAGTAGCAGAAACGCAGTTGCATGAAAATAGAACGCGTTTTATTTTAGTAAAACTAGTTTCTGCAATTTAGTAACTTCTTTAGTGATTCTTCTCTTGCCAACTTAAATTTGTGTGTTAGCCACATTCTTCGACTCTGAAATGTTATTTCTTTTAGTCTTATCTATTTTGTGGTTTATATTTGCAAATTGCCATAAATGAAATACAAGTACAAAAGGGAA
This sequence comes from Philopedon plagiatum, assembly GCA_963971165.1. NCBI lineage: Eukaryota > Metazoa > Arthropoda > Insecta > Coleoptera > Curculionidae > Philopedon > Philopedon plagiatum. The sequence continues at coordinate 97,056,382 of OZ020191.1, forward strand.
CATTTACCGTTAAGCCTGTCTAGTATCTAGTAGTTTCACTTTCATGTTGGCAAGAGGCAATCTTTTTAGTAGAAAATCGCAGCTACACTATGTCCACGTGTGAACGCATATACCACCAATCACGGTTGCTGAAAGTTTGTCGCCGCGTCTAGTTGCATCGTCGGAACCGGGCTTTATTAGGTTTGTCCAAGTTTATTATTTTTTGGAGCTTTTTGACAAAATTGGCAAACTAACATAATCTTAAGACTCTGAAATGTATCCTTGTCAAGTTTTATTTCTAAACTTCTAATACCACATGGCCTAACAGACAGTTAAAAATTTAACATGTAAAACCCTATGGACCGCTTCATTAAAAATACACTGTATATACGTTGTGCATAAAGACCTTTTTAATCAGAAATACAAGTACAACATTCAAAATTAGGATAATTTAATCCGCAGACATCCTCCATATAAAAAGAATGAGACTCTTCTCACGACCCACATTTTAATAGCATTCTTATTCAACTTGAGTGTTCTCGGAACTTTAAGAGCAGATTCACTATTGACTTTTATCTGTAAAACCGCTCTAATTTGACAGTTAGGGTTTAACTTAACAACTTAAATTACGTTAAAAATATATTTGAATTTTTACGATTTTTTTTATTATGAGGCAAATTGCAACAAATCTTTTCTAATTCTGACCGTCCATCACTAGTAAACTTGACAACTGGACGCTGTCAGATACCTGGGGTTTTTCTGTATATGTATATGTGTATGAAAGAAACAATTTTACTGGGTTAAATGGTAATGGTACAATGGTAAATTTTGCGTACCGAATCAGAGAAAAATATTTTTTCCACGCAGCTATCTAAGTATTTAGTATTTCCTTTAAAAACAATTAAATGTATACACCTCTCAACTGTCTGGCAATCCCATATTATTTATTTTATAATTTGACTTTTATTTTTAATATATACGTGCTAAATTACTTCCCAAGTTCATAGCACAAAGTAATTAACGTAAAACAGTATATATTTCTTAAAAGTAAGACATAGTGTTGAGTGTTCTTATTGTGTCAAATATAAATGTGCCAGAGATTATAAATCTTTATGTTTCTGAACTTCCGCAACGGTTCATGAACTTTTTATTTTAGCGTGGGTAAGTAAAAATAATTTCTGGAAAAATTAAAAATTTTTAAGCTGAAGTTAATAAATTTTAGTGTTGCTGGAAATTGTAAAATCAAAATGTAAAAAAACTAGGTAGCGATTTTGGACTCTAATTTTATTATATATAAAAAAACCCAAAATATATTGTTAAAAAATTCCAGTTTTACAAGAGGTATTTTGCTACAATACTAATTTAATTATTAATAGAAAATTGTTATTAAACGTACCGTCGCTGCTGCACCTTGAATCTACCTTTCTTCTTTTCAATTTCAGGTCTTGAAAAAGGCTCATCTTGTCGAGCTCACACGGGGTACGCGTAAGGGTCATAATTCCTGCAAAAAAAAGATTAACAATGATTAAGTTTAATAATAATGTAATAAATTAATTAATTTGATAAATTAAGCTGAACTACAACTTTTGTGTAATTTTATATACAGGGTGTTTCTAAAAGTTGTCACCAAATTTAACTGACATCTTCTACAATTAAAAATACGAAAGAAAGCTCTGCAGATATTGAGGGTGTCGAAGTTTTAATTTTTTCCTCGATTTCTCATTTTATTTTAAACGATGAGATAATTGACTTAAAATTTGTGTAGGACTAAATTTTTTCACCTTTTATGAAAAACTACCCCAACAATATACAGGGTGATGTTTTTCTGTTTTTTTTTTTTCTGGTCCCTTTTACCCTGTATAGTCAAAAATTTCACCACTCACTTCAATTTGTAGTTCCCCTTATGTTAGGCTAATGTTAAACTCTACAGCCTATCAGAATGCCGAACCTGACCTTTTTAGATTTGTTTGTCTGTTTTTAGGTCGCTTTTCTTAAACGATATTTGACTTTGCACAAATTAAATGTGTGTAAACTATCAAGCACTGTCTGTGAAATTTGTCGAAATTTTAAGCTTCATAAGCATTTCGTATATACAAAACAAAGCATGTTTAATAATTAAATTAAGGAAGCCAGCTGCAATCAGCTGATTTTTAACGGGAAAGAAAGGCTCACTAGACGAAAAAACTAAAAAACATGAGAAATAATACGGTAATAGTCCGAGAAATTTTAGCAACTTTTAATTTTTCGACTTAAACGATGTGGTGCTAGTTGTGGGCATTTGATTAAATTAAATTTCATATTTGTAACAAGAAAGAGGTTCTTTAGGAGCGTATGTAGGAATCCTAAGCAATAGATTTCCTTAATTTTTTTTATGATTTTCAGTCAAATTGTCTCTTGCCAAATGGTGTAATACAAGGTAAAGGATTAAGTTACAAAGTCGTAAACGAATTCTGGGTCCACATATGAACAAAGTCGAAATTATTTGGAATTTTTTAGTCGTTTTATAGCCAAAATAATTTCATAACCAGTCTACAAAATTTTAAAAATATTGTATCTTTTAAAGATATCCAGGTTGTTGTTAGAACTAACAAGTTTAATACTATTCTGGATAAGCCACTAAATCCAAGTCGTAAATACATAGTTAAAAGTAACAAATTCGACACATTCCCTTATTCTTGTTTGTAATTAAATTATTATTTTGTTGCTCTTCCGGTTTCTTCTGATCAAATTTGTATTTTATAATAGAGGTTTTTAAAATATATAATAGTATAGGAACCTGAGCACACCTAATTTCTAAGGCTGGCCACTTTTGGTCTGTCACCAGAGGCGTCGATGTCGGAAATAAGTACGCGCGTATACGGTATTTGATAAAAAAATTAATTCATGGGCGTTGCCGTGATTATGTAAAATTTAAAAAAAAACGGCCAAGTGCGAAATCAACTCGCACATAGAGGGTTCCGTTCCACATACAATATTGTGAAATTATCACAGAACGCAAAATTCTCAATAACTGTGGTAAGGCTAACCTTGAATAAATATCGAGAGGCGGCGATGGCGGAAATAAGTAAGTGCGTATAGGTTATATAACTGATAAGGGATATAATATTGTGAAATGCTTAACCGATAAGTATTAGAAATCCGGATTGGCTAGGCTAAAGATTTGCAGCATGGCGTATGTCTCTAAAGTCATTCCGTAACTGCTACGCGTCTGAGAAGCGGACGACCTTGGGATAAATACGCGTCTGGGGAGCGGACGAACTTGGAAAAATACGCGTCTGGGGAGCGGACGACCGCTGTCATTGTATTTGACTGTATCATTTAAGAGATAGGTACCAAAAAGTAACGAAAAACTCATTTTTTCATCTTTTTATAGGATTATCGAAGCCATTTAAAAACATTAAATATTTTCACTGAGAAGATAATATTATTTCCAGGACTTGAAAGAAGATCATATGTCTTAAAAAATGTTGATACTACTCTTTTTCATAAAATAAAGCCACTTAACCTAAAAAAATTGGTAAAATCAAGTTTTCTTTCAAACTATTGATCTAGGATTTTCATTTTGGGCTTAAATTACTTAGGCCACACTACTTTAACACAATCTGAAAAAAGTGGATGTGGAAAGACCTTTGGGTTAAAGTTAGTCGGGTCACCACATTTTATTGTAATATTATTGCACTGTGTCTCTAGATTTTAACGAATGTTTTGGATTTTTTTTATAGAACATATACCTGGCTAATTGTGCCTATTACAACAGACGAAGTCTCATTTTAAATATGCGAAGCTTTGTGTTTCAACCTTTATTACATCTGTACCACTATTAAGCAGTGGCGTGCCGTGCCTTTAGGTCCGAAGGGGGCACAATGATTTGGTGGAAAATTTTCCTTTTATTGGAGAGAATTGGGGTCATAGTAGGCAGTGAATCTCCAGGGGCGCACTGTGGTCTAGAAAGCAGTGAATCTCCGTGAGGGCGCCGTTACGATGAGGGCGGGGGGCTTGCGCCCCCCGACGGCACGCCACTGCTTTTAAGATCGGCGAAATCATAAAATAGAATATTTACTAACTACAACGGCATCTCTAACGCCTCGCCGTTTCAGAGTCGCACTTGTCATTACGATTTTTCTGTAAGAAAAATGAACATTGTACACTGTAAGCACTCCTATTGACATCTGCTTATTTGAAAATAAAACACTATTAAAAGTTGCCAACATTTTTACATTTGTATAAAATTAGTTCTTACCAGTTACATACTAGCATTTTTAGATACAGTGATACACCACGATACTAATCTTTATATAAACAGGCCGACTGATATGAACTACAATTAAAAATGTATCTAAAATTATTACGTACTGTATATCATGTGTGCTAATATGGGTCGTAACCTTTATTTGTGCCAGATTCGACTACATGTGTCTCAATGATTTTTATGCCTTATCCACAGATAGTTGCGGGAAAAATGGTGATGAAATGGCGCCTAATTTTTATCAGGATTACTGATAAAATACAATCAGTAATGATTAGCAAAAAGTACCAGGAAATAGATTATACCGTCGTTTATAAATATAAACTGCCTGATCAACTAGAATCTAATAAACATACTACTTTTGGTAATGAGGGCAAAAACCTTTAAAATATCTGTCTACGCAAAAGACGTGAGATATCATCAAGTTAGATGGTCAAGATCATATTAATACTAATCTTTAAGTCGAAAGAACAAGAAATTATTTATTTAAAAATAATTTAATCGATCATTTGAGACACAACATAAGTCAATTTTTACCAAAATGCAGATTTTGCTATAAATCGTATTTTTATACACAAAAGCATCCTTCCACGCCAAAGACGCCATAAGTCACGAACTTAACTATTAAACAGCCTTTCGCCGAAATTGGCATTCCAATCAAAAATCGCACTAGTCAATTTACAAAAAAAAATTATAACTATCGGTCAACCTTGCAGAAGAAGAAACTGTTTTTACACGTCACAATAACCCCTGGAAAAAAGTCAGTGTGCTTAGTTCGGTCAAGTGCAAGCTATACTTGAACAATTAGTGTTCCGTGTCATCAGTCCCTTAATTATTAATAGTAATGCACTGAGCCAAATTAAAATTTTTTAAAAACTTGTAAGGACTGTAAAGGACTTAAATCGTGAGAAATATTTTTTTGTCGAAAAACGTTGTCTCTAAAACCAATGGTTTAGCAGTTCTAAGGGAACAAACAATTTAATTGTTTATAACAATTGCTCGCGCTAGAATTTTTCAATCCTGATAATTTTGGCCAAATCTACACCTAATACTCAATGTTTGTGATTTTTTCAGATTTTTCTGAGCGATTCTTTTGGTGATAAGGGTGGGGGACAACAATAATAGTTGCGACTGAGCCAAATTAAAAATTTTGAAAAACTTCTAAAGACAAAATTGGTTCTTTACACCATGAGAAATATTTTTTGTCGAAAAAATGTATCTCTGAAACCAATGGTTTAGCAGTTATAAGGAAATAAACAACTAAACTGTTTATAACAATTGATTGCGCTAGAATTTTTCAATTCTGATAATTCTGGCTCAATCTAGACATAATTCTCAATGTTCACAATTTTTTTCAGATTTTTCTGAGCGATCCTTTTGGTGATAAAGGTGGGGGACAGCAATTTTTAAGCGTTTTTCCCAAAAATGTTTTAAAAAATGCACAAAAAATACATCATATATATTATTGAATTCGTGCTTCAATAAGCTTTCATTTGACACCCTAAACCACACAATTTACCCCCCGAATCAAAATTCAACCTTTTGATAATTTTTGCTCATTCTACACACATTTTTCAGTATTTATGATTTTTTTTCAGGTTTTTCTGAGCGATCCCTTTGGTGGTAAGGGTGAGGGAAAGCATTTTTAAGCGTGTTTCCATAAAGAAAATGAATAAAAAAATACTACATATATATTGTTGAATTAGTGCTTCAATAACCTTTCATTTGACACCCTACACGATACCCTTACATTTTTTTTTCCATTTTCCAATTTACCACCTGAAATTAACCCCAGGAAAAAAATCAACTTTTTATACTTGGGGGATAATTGGGCCACCATACTCTATCCTTGTGCTAAATTTCAAATTTTTATGTCGAATAGTTTCAGAGAAAATCGCCTGTGGTGATGATGACACCGAAGTGATTCCATAAGTATTTCGTTTCACGGAACACTAATAAAAACAGATTTTTGATAATATCTTAAAACTATATTTCATAGCATAGAATAGAAACTGGGACCAGAGTAGGAAACTCGACTAGATAGTCGAGCTGACAATGTCTCTTTATTTAATACATGAGGTTAACCAAAGAGACAGAACTTGATGATCAAATCGAGTTTCGCACTTGCTGTGGAGTTATTTGATAATAACTCAAAATTATAATTTCTGACTTGTGTTGTTTCTGAAATGGCCGATTCAATTGGCAATATGCATATAAACTATGTAAATCTAAAATCTTTTCTTGTTTGAAAATTAAATATTTATGGCGGTTGCTTTTATCCATTTATTTTGGTTTTTATTAAGGAAAAAAAGATTTTCAATTACAAATTTTCATACAAAATTAAAGACTTGCAAAACGTGATCTATTGGTTGTGACATCACATGATATAAAATTGTTGAAATAAAATTGCTATTATGGCTGGTGCGCCTACTGTAAATTCGAGCGTTAAGTTGTTCTCTTCATTATTTTTCGAAGATTAGAAGATTTCCTGGATAAGAAACATTACATTTGATAAAAAATACTATTCAGCAATGACCATAAGGACAATCGGATAATTTGCTGACCAACAAACCTAATCTATTTTCTTCGTTGCCAACAGTTGATGCATTAATGATCCCTGCTCATTTTTTGTACAAATCCTGACTTGATCTTATATCTGCAGAAATTAAAGGAATAAAAAGCCTCAAGGTATCTGTTTAAGATATATTGTATGCAATGCCGGTTTTTAGCAACACGCGCGCCCTGGGCGAGATTTCTACGGCGCCACTCTCTGCTCTCCAATTCAGACAAATTTGAAAAAAATTAAGAAAAAATTAAATAGGTATTTATTTTTTTAAATAAAATTTTACTCTTCTAGCCTTCCTATCAGCCAATTCTCTTATTAAGTCAGCAAAAATCATGTTTTTCGAAATTTCATTTTCGATTCATAAAATTGCTAGGTTTGTTAATCTAGATTGATATTATTGTCGATCGCAGATAGGTTTTATCAGCTTAAGATTAGAAAAACTCCTCTCTCCCTTGGCTACGGTTACAGGTAGAATTCAATTTATGATAAAACTTAGCGTTTTCAATATTTGACAATCACAGATGACATCAACAGCTGATATTGGTTCCTGCGTAAAGTCCCTAGATCAGTAGTGGGTTGGTAGTGGGCCGGTTAAGCTGACATGACAGGTCGCAGGCCAAGAGAGCATCCTGGAGAAGGCACTGCGAGGCTATTGAAAGCACTCCAAAATGTGCCAGACTCGCAAAGATACTGTCAAAGGACACTCAGCCAGCAACCAACTCTCTTGTTACTGAGAATGGAGAGTAAACATTAACGGGGAAGGATACAATGACCGAACTGTTTCGGGTTCACTTCCCTGACTCTAAAATCATAAAGGAATCACCTGAAGCCTGGAGATTTGGAGGACCTAATGAAGCTCCCAACAGAGCTCATAGGGACAACTGGCAGGCTGCTAAGAAGGTGATATCCCCTGAAAAATAAAATGGGCTATAAAGTCATTTGAACCCTACAAATCTCCGGGTCCCGACAGAGTTTGTCCAGCGTTGCTACAGCATCGATCAGACCTGCATATCAGCAAGCTTTGTCACATACTAAGGGCCAGTCTGGCCCTAGGTCACATACCGAGGATCTGGAGACTGACCAAAGTGGTATTCATACCAAAACATGGGCGTCCCAACTACTCGGTCGCCAAGGCATTCAGACCCATCAGTCTAATGTCCTTTATTGTAAAAACTCTAGAAAAACTGTTAGATAGGCATATAAGGGATGCAATAATGGGGGACGGACCATTTCATAAAGACCAGCATGCCTACAGAACAGGAAGATCGACCGAATCAGCACTCCACCAGCTAGTTAGCAGAGTGGAGAACGCGATAGGTAACGGAGAAGTGCTTCTCGGAGCATTTCTGGATACTGAAGGAGCGTTTGACAACACATCCTTCACATTTATAATCAGAGCAATCAGGGGCATCGGGCTAGATGATACCTGTTGCAGATGGGTAGAAAACATGCTCAAAAGTCGGGTAATCTATACAGACCTACTCGGTGAAACTTTGGCAGCCAGGGTGGCAGGGGGATGCCCTCCTCTGGAATCTGGTAATGGACTGGCTTCTAAAAGAACTAAGTCAAAGGGGCTATTCGATCCTGGGCTACGCAGACGACCTGGTCATAATGACTCAAAGAAAATTGAACACAACCGTGAGGGACTGCATGAGGAGCGCCCTCGCCGTAGTGGAAAAATGGGTAGGACAGGAACGGCTCAATGTAAGCCCACACAAGACTGTCATCGTCCCGTTCACTAACCGCAGGAAAAAGGAGGGACTCTGTCATCTAACCCTGCGAGGAGCTACAATTCCACTGGAGGAAGAGGTAAAATATTTGGGGGTAACACTGGACTCATCCAGGGAGAGGCGAGGATGGGTCTCTATCGACTGCAAAACACTCTGCCCTCTTCATTACGGAAAAGGGCGGGACATGAACTCATAAGAGAGAAGATTGGAGGGCCCGATTTAGAAATGAGATCGGACTACATGACTCCAAAATTCCAATACAACATCCCCTACGAGGTAATAATAGCGGATCGTAGGGAATGGACTTCGACAAACCCAGAGTTTCCTCCGGGGGCAATCATATGGTATACCGACGGATCAAAAACCGAAGTGGGAACCGGAGCAGCAGTACATGGGGTCGGGAAAAAGGAGGGACATGTTTTTTTTCCTTGGGGAAGTACCCCACGGTATTCCAAGCAGACACCTACGCCATCTTACAATGTGCGCTGGAAAACAATAGGGGGGCTTACTCAAATAAGTGGATCTATATCTGTCCAGACGGTCGGGTCGCTTTGAGGGCACTCTCATGCTAGAGTCACTTCAGGACTGGTATGGGAGTGCATAAACGATCTTGGCGCGCTTGCTGCCAGAAACTCAGTCAAGCTCATGTGGGTACCGGGACACAAGGGCATCACTGGCAACGAAAAAGCCGACGAACTTGCTAGACAGGGATCGGCTACACCATACATTGGCCCAGAACCGTCTCTCGGGGTGCCTAAGTGCACGGCACGAGAGGCGGTAAACAGATGGATCAAACACCCACACAAAGTCCACTGGAACGGAGTACAGGGACTGAGCCGCAGCAAGGCCGCTATAGGAAATCCCAATCCTAGACTCACCAGGCAACTGCTAAATCTAAGCAGGATCCAGTTGAGGACAATCGTAGGGGTACTAACAGGACACATGGCTGTAATGTGTGGACCTCCACAACAAAATGAAACTGTACCAGGGAGACCTTAGCTGCAGATTATGCGGTAGGGACAGGGAAATAGTTCATCACATAATCTATAATTGCGAGTCATTAGATCGCAAGCGCCACCAACTATTCGGGCAATCAAAGCTAGAACCGGATGAATTGATCACCCACTCCCTTGTGGACCTGTACAGGCTTGTGCAGGAAACTGGGATAACAGAGTGGGTATAACAAAAGTTATTGGGTAGGCACAATAGGCCTCTAGTGGTCGTAGTGCTTCCGGTCTCGGACGGAGCCCAAGGGAGGAAAAAAAAACATACACTATTTCTTTTTCACCCAGAAGTGCAAAATGTAAATGGCGTCGGCCTGGTTCTGTTTGCCGAGTTGCCGTCATCGAGTTAACCACCCACTTTTGCTAGACGTCCCGAGTGCGCATGCCTCGAGAGAACAGAATTTTAAAAACCTGACTGGCGCCAAATGCGTACAAACGCACTTTTTGCCCATATATTGGACGGATTCAGCTGGTGTCGCCAATACGTTGTGACCAAAACAAAACAAACCTCGGATCACTGCCACTGATTAGCAAGTGGACAGCGAGGTTTTTATTGGTTAATTCGGATGTAATAAAACATTTATTTCGTTGTGGTTGTTTTGATTTTACTTCTTATTGATTAGAATGATTGGATATTATTAAAAAAAACATGGAGGCAACCCCATGGGGGGGCCCTATGGCCCCCCTTGGGACCGCAACTGTACGTGAGTAATGTCTGGGGTGCAGTCAGCTATAACAGCATAATATTTAGATATTTTGGTGATATTATTTCGGACTTCACTCTTTCACCCATCAGCTTTATTAATTCGTTTTGAATGTATTTCCCGCAATAGTGTAAGAGACATTTGAGGTGCATCTTGTATGAGTTACCCATCACTAAAATCAAACCAATATTTTGTAATTCAGCCGCCCAGTCGTCGGCGCCGCTACGTCGAGAGACCGAATATGCAAGGGCGGCCAGACGTGAAGAGGCGCCCTCGGCACCCCTTTACCTTTGGCGCCCTGGGCAGCCGCCCAACCGCGGCCTGCCCTAACGCAGCTACTAAGCCCAAATAAGTTTTGTTCATTTATTTTACTTTGGCAGTGGTAAATAATAACCTGAACATTTCGATACTTACTTACTTTTAAGGCATTTATTGACATAAGCATTTACAATTTCATTTACAATAATCTCTTAGAGGTACACACGTATATAAATATACAAAATACTTAAGTACTATGAAATACATAACATAAAATACATAATACAAAAGCATATGTACAATTATTAAAGATTTCCCTGAGGTAGGAGTAGAACTTCCAACCCTCGGAGAAGAAGATAGTGGAACTGGGCGCTGGTGCTAACCCTGGGAGATCATCGGAAATTCAAGTACTGATTTTTATGTGACCTTACAGTAGTAACTTTATGGCACATATTATATTGTTTCTACAAAAGTTTAGAGATCGTTAGTTGGGATTTACTATATTTGTTTATTTTAAGCGGAAAAATTTCTGGCAAAAAACCGCCTTGACTTAATGAACATTTCGATAGGATTTATTATAAGTGTCATAAAAATAAATGTATAGCAAACTATGCTTACTTAAATTTGGCGATGCTAACATTTAATTATTACATTTGTGTAAAATCTTTAATTAACTTCTTTCTGAATTCGGCTGTTCTTGGCACATAAAAAAGAGTTTGTTTGGGGCATTTGCAGTGATATTTTTGCATATTGGCACAACACAATACTTATAGGGTAGTTTCTGAGAGAACTTTGATTATTTATTAAAAATAATATCACCAAAATTAGACAAGAATCAAGAAGCAAACTATACGCAATCAAATATATCTATTTACATTATGGATAGATGATTCCGGTTAGGTACGGTGAACATAGACAACTCAATATTATTATACACTCGATGGTAAGTTCCTAAATTCAATTTTTTTGCTCCTTATTTTTGACAGGTACCTACGTGAATAATTATTGTAAACAAAACGATTGATCACGTGCCTGTCGAGAATTTCGAGTAAAAAGATAAAAAAGATTGAGTCTAAGCACTTACGACACAAAACAGCGACACTTAGTTTAGTAATCATGAGACGCCACATGATGGCGCGCGAAAATGGCGGCTTTTTAAATTGGAATAAATTATACCGAAAAGTAAAAAAAAATATATTAAATTACCCTAGTAATTTTCTATAAAATAATATTCTTAGGTTTCTAATGACTTACTCAAACGATTTATGCAATGCAATATGCCTATTTCTTAATTATGCCGACAGGCCAACGGCCCAAATGCGACATAAATATGATTTCAAACTATACTAGGTAAAAGAGGTGTGTCTCATTCAGAAAATGGTAACCGAATACTTACTTTCAAAGCAACAAGTTTCGTTCTACTGCATACATTTCCCAAGAAAATCCAAAATAGACATTCGACAACGTTGCGTTCTTTATTGTTTAATCGAAACGTAAAGCTTACTTCTAAATTTTATTGTCACTTATGCTAAATTGTTGGCCGCCAAACTGACAGAATCCTATTTATCTGTCTATAAATAATATAACGTGTTAGTCGGATACCAGTGTTTATCAGTTATACTTACGAAATATACACATGAAGCTAGGTCAAATAGCTTATTCGAGTGAAGGCAAAACTAATTCAGTAATAGAATTAAGGAATTGAATTCACAGGCGCTCAACCTTCACTTCATATCTTAAATTAAACATTATATACATTAGCCTAGGTTATTTATTTATGCACCAGCACTATCTGAATGCATCCAAACAAAGCTATGATTTACTATGTTGTATATTTTCAAGGCAGACTTTTAGTTTTCATAAAACACGAGTTAGCGTGTATCAAATTTCGTACTTTGAAAAGTTCATTAAAGAACAGTCCTGATTAGGGATATTAAAAAATAAATATGTACTACACACTGTATGTACCCCATACTTCTTAGGTCAGTAGTCATCAATAAATGCCTATGTTGGTAAAAATATCTCGATCGTCAAATTGGATGGGACGTAATATTGTCTATGTCTTGAATGACCACTACATTAATGGTAAAAACATCACATCTATTTTAAAATCAGTGGCGGCTGGTGAAATTTCGAAGTTGTATATCTCTGTTCCTACTTACAGGACCCGAACCAAATTTAAGGGTTTTAATAGTGAGCCCACTGGGAATGTTTTGGTAAAGGAAAAAATCATTTTGTAATTTGCGAAAAAAAGTTACATTTTTGGTGTGCCCCTCCTAGGAAAAAAAATGAAAACGTATAGGTATTTTAGTTATTCTTTTTTCTAAACAAATTTTAAATCATTCTGTCGACAGTTTTTAAATTTTGAGAGAAAAAAAGGTGTTAGTAGAAAGTTATAGTCATTTGAATTTTTTTAAGCCTAAAACACAATTTAAGAAAAAATTCAAATGACTATAACTTTCTACTAACACCTTTTTTTCTCTCAAAATTTAAAAACTGTCGACAGAATGATGTACAATTTGTTTAGAAAAAAGAATAAATAAAATAACTAGACGCTCTCCTTTTTTTCCTAGGAGGGGCACACCAAAAATTTAACTTTTTTTCGCAAACTACAAAATGTTTTTTTTCTTTACCAAAACATTCCCAGTGGGCTCACTATTAAAACCCGTAAATTTGGTTCGGGTCGTGTTGCTACAACTTTGAAATTTCACCAACCGCCACTGTTTAAAATTCTCATAACAAACTGCATGGTATTGACATCTTACTGCTTTCGTCCTTAAAAAAGAATAGACCAGTGATTCCTAACCTTTTTATACTTAAGTACAACCTGAGAATTTTGTAGGGTCGTGGCGCAGGTACTACTGGTTATGTTTTAACTCTTTGAGGGGGTGAAATAAATTCTAAACACATGTGAATAACCAGGGCCCCCGCAACCGCGTGTGCAACGCGTGCACTGCACGCGGGCGCACTCTGTAAGGGGCGCCAAGAACCAAAGGTTTTTGGTTAATTTTTTAACAATATTTCCAACGAGCAAGGCACCAAAGAAATCTTTTTTTTCAATAATCTAAGCGAAGTTTATGTTCATAAATATAATTAGGTACCTATCTAATCTAATTCCCTATTAAAACAGAAAACATATTTTTAAAATCAATCATCACTATTCACATCTGAATATGCAATATCATGATCCAATATCCAATACTGGTATAAATCGACAAGTTTGCGTAGAAGTTGTTAGAACTTGTTACCTACTTGCCGATTTTCCTGTCCAGACTCGAATACTCTGTAGGAGTATAAAACAGCGGAAGGCGTCGTAATCCAAATAATTGATATTTTATTTCGCAACGTTTAAGGGTCAAGAAGACGCAGAAAATTATAATATTTAGATACTTAAAAATTAAAAAGATTGATTTGTATTTTGTGTTATTGTGTTTTGTTGTGATTGAATAAAATTTTATGAAATGGTAAGTACCTACCCACATGCAGTATTAGCATTTTCTAAGGTCTATAAAATTCGTTTTTTTTTTAATTTTTTCTGTTTAAAATAGTGCACATCCTTAATTAGCCCATACCTTTATACCATAGATAATATTATTTTTATTTCCCTCAAATAGGAAAGTATTTTGTATTCGTGGAAAAATTGGATAGATTTTGATATTTCTTTAGACATTTTAGATTTAAAACCTGACGTTTCGCCTTGGAGCCACCATCATACCGTTTGACTTTCTGAAAAAATTTATATTTCATCTTTGCCAAAAATTAATTATCAAATTATTATACCAGGAAAAGTGTATAGGGTACATGCTTCAGATTGGTCTTAAGTTCGTTTAGCCGTTTAGGTTTAAAGGCTCGCGTTTAGAGTTTAGATTCATAAAAATAAAAAATTACGGGGCGTTCTCAAAAAGATGGGTCTTGTGCAAGGGAAGTCAAGGGTAAATGTCCTTACCAATTTTTGATCTAGTGTTTCTTAAATTCTAGGAGCCACAGAAGAGAAAACGACCTTCTGGTGCAAAATTTCGAGAGCAAAAAAAAGTTAGAGTCCAAGAAAGGGAAAAGATGGCTGGGAGTATGAAACATTTTTTGCAAAAAAGTCAAGTTTACAAGACTGAAACGATAGAGGTAGAAGAAAATACAGTTTCTAAAGCGGCGCCATCGCCATCTTCTGCAACATGTGAACCATCGACATCAACATCAACACGTATTGAAAATATAGCCTCTGTAGAGTCAGCCATCCTAACAACTACGACTACAAGTGACACTTCTAGCAGTTCTAGCGATGAAGCTTCTACTGAAGGGGAGACTGAGATTACTATTCCTAGTATTCTTCCATCAGAAGATCCCGGTTTATGGCCCAGAAGCATCACCAATGATGAAGTCAGAATATTGGTTGATCGTGGTCCTCCCTTGATAGGACGTAATTATCAATTTCCTGCTAATAAAGACAAAAGAAAATTTTCAAGTAAGTACTTTGTTAGAAAACTAGGAAATGGAGAAGAAGTGGAAAGAATTTGGCTAATTTACTCAGTTTCGAAAAATTCGGTATTTTGTTTTTGTTGTAAACTTTTCAGCAAGACTTCTACTAGTTTTTCTGATACTAGTGGTTTTTCTGATTGGCAACATTTATCCTTAGCCATTATAAGACATGAAACATCAATTGCACATAACGTTCACATGAATAAATGGATGAATTTAAAAAAAATGTTGAAATTATCTACAACTGTAAACGATCATCACTTACGGGTTTTAGAAACTGAAAAAAAGTATTGGCATGACGTTCTAGAAAGAATTATTGCAGTTGTTAAATTTTTATCCAGACAGTGCCTAGCTTTCCAAGGTTCATCTAAAACACTTTTCCAATATGATAATGGGAACTTCCTCAAAACTGTCGAGATGATTTCATCTTTTGATCCTGTGATGAGAGAGCACATAAGTCGAGTGCAAAACTCACAAACAAATTCTTTAAGAATGACCCATTACTTAGGCTACCAGATACAAAATGAAATTATTGAATTAATGGCTTCTAAAGTAAAAAATAATATTTTGGACATGGTTCGAAGCTCCAAATATTATTCAATAATTTTAGATTGTACACCGGATGCAAGCCATACAGAGCAAATAAGCCTCGTTTTGCGTTATGTCGTTCTAAATGACAGTTCTAAAAAGGTCCAAATACAAGAGAGTTTTATAGCATTCAACTCAATAATCGACTCTACAGGGGAAGGGCTATGTAATTTTGTAATGGGACTTTTGAAAAATTTAAATTTAGATATTAAAGATATGAGAGGTCAAGGGTATGATAATGGGGCCAATATGCGCGGAAAACATATTGGTTTACAAAAACGCATACTCGATGCTAATCCTAGGGCATTTTTTGTACCATGTGCTGCACACAGCTTAAATTTAACAGTAAATGATGCTGCTAAGGTTTCAAATGAAACAGTGAATTTTTTTAATATTGTACAAGAACTTTATGTATTTTTCTCTTCATCCACAAAAAGATGGGATGTTATGAAAAAGCATGTCCCTCAGTTAAATCTAAAACCCCTAAGTGATACTAGATGGTCAAGTAGGATTGATGCTATGAAACCGCTAAAGTTTCATTTAATTCAAATATGTGATAGCCTTCTAGAAATAGCAGAAAATGATACTTATAACATAGAAACTAGACATAAAGCAAATTCTCTTTTATTAAATATTCAATCTTTTAAATTTATTTGTAGTATAATAATTTGGTATGATGTTTTATTCCAGATTAATATTGTAAGCAAAATGATGCAAAGTGTAGCGATTGACATTAAAGTGTGCCAAAACTATTTAAAGAATTTAGTCGATCATTTTAAAAATTATAGAAATGATAATGTTTTCGAGGAAAATCTTGTTGAAGCTGGAAAACTAGCGGCTGCTCTTGAGATAGAGCAATGTTTTCCCCCATTAAATAATGTAAGACGAAGGTATAAACCGAAATTGTTCGATTATGAGCACACGGATGAGACACCTCAAGATCCAAAAACTGCTTTTAAAATAAATTTCTTTTTAAAAATAATTGATCAAACACTAAGTTCTTTAAATAGTAGGTTCGATATGATATCTGATTACGAAAACGTTTTTGGTTTTATTTGTGATATTTCTAAATTAAATGACGAAGATCTTTTAAAATGCTGTCATGTTCTTCAACAGAAGCTAACTGATCAGGAAAAGCAGGAGGCTGACGTGGAAGGAAATGGTTTATTTAACGAGATAAAAGCCCTAAGATTGTTTTCATTGCCTGAAGTATCAAATCCCCTTGAAATTCTTCAATATATATTTGAAAACAATCTAACTTCATCTCTACCAAATATTAGTATTGCGTTAAGAATCCTCCTCACTTTACCTGTGTCTGTTGCTTCTGGTGAGAGATCATTCTCAAAATTAAAAATAATTAAAAATTATTTGAGGTCTACCATGTCACAAGAAAGATTATCTGGTTTGGCAATCTTAGCTATAGAGCAAGAGATACTCGATAAAATAGATTTTGATAATATTATAAAAGAATTTGCAGCGGCCAAATCTAGAAAAACGCCCATTTAATTTCTGTATCCTAATAATAAGGTATGTTTTATTTGTGATTTGTTTATTGTTTGATTTATGCCTTTATAAATAATTTAGAGAAAAATAAAGTTTTGGTTTTGAAATCTCTGTAGTTTCCTTATAAAATGAGGTTTTAATCGATTGCCTAAAGGAAAAAAATTAAAAATTAAAAAAATACATATGTTATCTAAAACTAACAGCATACTGATCTTAAGGCATTTAAGAAAGGTTTCTGATAGTTTTTTTAACTACTCTACACTAAATTCCAACAAAAACCGGACAAATTTGGGCACCCCCAATTTTTTTGCCGAGTAAGGGGCGCCAAAATATTTTTGGCACGCGGGCGTTGATAACCCTTGCGGGGGCCCTGTGAATAACTCTACAAAATGTATTTAAGTATAAATAAAACAAAATACAGAAAATAAATCCAGTCCAAACACTAACAGACCGGGATGACCCACGCGTCGCACTTGCAGAGCGTACAGGCAGGAAAGACCACAACTAGCCCGTAAGTACATTCAGCGCGGGAAGTTGTAAGTTTTAACCCAGTTCTTTTATTTTGTGTTATTATTGAATCCTTCTGCGTACCACCCCAAATGCTCTTGCGCACCACCAGTGGTAGGCGTACCACTAGTTGGGAATCACTGGAATAGACAAATCTAAGGGATTAACACTAACACAAGATCAGTTTGATTTTTTTTGCGAGCTCAACAGTAACGAGAGATTCAGCCTATTTCGGTCACATCTTCACTACTCGGTATTCAGCCGAATATTCGGTTTTATTGTCTAACATCAATGATATATATATATATATATATATATATATATATATATATATATATATATATATATATATATATCTTTGCTAACATTTATGTATGAGTGGAATTAGGTGAGCAAATTAATAGAATATACAATAATTAAAAGAACTATCTCGATTAAGACATTTTATCAGGGCCGCCGAAAGCTTTTTTGGGACCCGACGCAACCAGGGGCGTTTACCGAAAGCACTGTCAACTTTTTTGCAAATTCTCCCCCAAAACTGTCGACGTCCAGGCAAACTGCCCTGGTTGCCCCCCTCTCGGCCCCGCATCTTAATTACTTTTTACACCTTACCATAATTCCGAAATATAAGTATTATTATAGAAGATCCTTGCGTCATCAACCAAAACAACTATGTTATATTTGAATTAGTTTACTGATTGAATATGATAGTTAATGTTAAATACCGATGTCATTTAGAACTTTCTTAATATCTTGCATTCTACGATCAAGAAACGAAACTAAAATATAGATTTCGGAGCAATGTCCTCTATCACACCAAAGTTGATTACCTACTTTTTCTCGCTGAAGTATGTACATATACAGCGTGTCCCATAAAGTTCTTCCCATTTGTGATTTTTTTATTATTAGACCTGGTAAAAAAATCTTTCTGGGAAATCTTCTGCATGTTCCCAAATTAAAATATCACCAAAAAGATTTTAAAAAATCTTTATACCATATGCGAGGAAAAGTCTAAAATTTAAATAGGGCTTAAGAATAAACTACTTTTACTGTCAATTCTTTTCATGTACCGGGTTTTCCAAAAAGTTTCCAACATAAGAATTATCTGCTAAAATAATTTATTGATGTCTAAAACTAACATAATTTGTTTGGAAAGTAACTTACTGAAAACGTATTTAAAAATTATCTAATTTATTAAAATTTGCTGCAAAAGTAAAAATAAAAACATCGAAATAAAAAAAGTGAAAAATACATTAAGTTTCAACGATTGCACCTTCTTTTTCGATGCAAATTATATGGTGCTTTTGGAAAAAGCAGCTACAGCATTTTTCATTGAATTTTTGGAAATATCTCTGACACACTGACTCATTGCCCGTTCTAAATAACCGATGTCAACAAAAGGTCTATGTCTGTAAACTTTTCTTTTAAATAGCCCTAAAGAAAATAGTCCAGTGGTAAAAGATCTGGAGACCACGCTGGCTAGGGTATTGCACTCCGATCATCTACATTCAAAATTTTGGTTAAAAAATTCTGCAACCACCTGTGTACTGTGGCGTGGTGCTCCATCCTGCAAAAACCAAATTATTTTCTTTCTTGCAGCAAGCAATGTCAGATGGTGAAGAAACATAAATAGTTAATTATTTAAGAAATTGTAGAGTTGAGATGTTAAATTTCCTCTAATAAAGAAAGCTTCAACAATTTGATCTTGATGAAAGTCACACCAAACCATAGTTTTAAATGCGTTCTGATTTTTGTTTTCAATTGTAAAATTTGGATGTTGATCACTCCACCACCTGCACTTTTGAGAAGACACTACTCGATTAGACGTAAACGTCGCTTCATCCGAAAACAAAATCCTTTTATGAAATTGGAAGCTGTCCTCTAGTTCCCCTTGGTAGGTACCATATACAAAATTTGAACTGAATTTAAACGTAAATTGTAATCATAAGGTTGGGTTAGGAGGAGTAAGAGGGGGGCAGCTGACCTCCCCCCAGAAGATAAAATAAAGGCTGGGTTAGGAGGAGTAAGAGGGGGGCAGCTGACCTCCCCCCAGAAGATAAAATAAAGGCTATGATCTTCGCAAACCGAATTCGCATCCCGTCCCCTTCCTCGAAAATAATATGAGTTGTCCCCCTCTAGTTCAGATCCTGGGTACGCCCTTAATCATGTTTTAAAGTAGAAATAAATGTTTTATATGACTGGTATTTGTTCCTTTGCAAAATTCTTGAAGGTGTGGATTTTGACACTCGCCTGCCATCTTAATTTTCTGGCAACACCTTTTCCAAAAAATGCCATAATGATAGCTTTGAATTTTCCACGACTCATGACATACATTTCATTTTCTTCACCGGCAACCCCTTTTTTATGCTTCGTTTTAAATAAATTTTGAACGCTGCCCGTGGTTAAAATTGTTTGTTTCCTACTGCTCTGTAGGATATAATTTTTTCTGGATGTCTATCACTCAATATGTAGCTGCTTCTCTATGTGTTTTATAGCCACTGCCGACTATTAAAACTATTTCTATTTTCTATTTTTCTGTTAATTTTTGGTGCATTTTAAAGAATACATCTATTTTGAAACAATTACTGAGCAAAAGGGATTTCCACAGAAACACGGTTCTGTTGAAGGCATTAGGCTACATGATATAATAAGGGATGTACTAAAAATTTTCAAAATTTCTTAATAAACTTAACTTTTATTTTCAAAACGTTTGCTTACTTAAGTTTTGCAAAAAAAAACTGATCCAAAAAAGGTGGCCTTATCTATTCAAATTGGGTTGTTTACATTCTATATGCAATTGAATAAAAGCCGCCAGTATGGCCCAATACTCGGCCGAATATTCGGCTGAAAAATGGTCGTATAATTGATACTGGGCTATCCGGCTGAACTACATATAAATATGTACTATTCACCTATCACTAGAACAAATTAAAGTGTTTTACGCGAAACACACTACATACACCTTTTACTTTGGACAATAATTATTGCCATCAAGTTTCATATCTTAACCTTATATAAACTTAAATAACAAGCTCTAATCATCAGGAGATGACATGGTGACTGAAACGTGCGTCAAGTGCAAAATTCTTGTTTTGGCGTGTAATAAAAACGGATCTAAGAAAAATTTCGGAGAACAACTTTTCAAAAGTATATTATTTTGAAAATTTTTTCTTTTAAACCACAATCATGTAAAAAATACTTCGTCGGGTAGCACAAACAATTTAATCAAGAATTAAACTAATTTGCATTCGTGATGTGACAGCACGCATGTAAATGTCATTGCCAGAGATGATCCATCAATTAAATTCATTACTTGATTAAAAGTTTTGGGCAGTTACGAGTTTTTCGGAATTTAAACTGTAAACTCCGCGCACTGCGCTGATTAAGTGTTTATACGTATAACCGGACGGGGTTTGCTCAGGTTTGATATTATCATTTACTAAAAAAATGTAATTAATATATTATGTAATATTTTAGAAAAAGTTAATAGACAAAATATGTTTTAATTAAACCTGAACAAACCGGCACGATTTGGTGAGGTCAGCTTAACTTCTTTGTATTTTTTTATCAACATTTTTTAAATTATCACACTACGATTCTTACATGAAAGAAAATCTGAACAAGTTAAACTTGACAAGTAGACTACGCCATTCTATACTTAATGGTAGGTTACCAGGTATTTTTGAAGAAAGTGATTTTTGCAAGACAAATTTAGAAAAGATGTTTTTTGAAAAAATTAAATTGAAAAATTTTCGTAAATCCGGTAAAACCTATGTATGTATATACGTATACAATGTTACTACGACAAGGGTTTAAGAATACCAACGTAGTTGAGATTAATTGCACAAAATCAACACTGATTTTTAATTATAACTTCAAGGTAGAACATATTCTTATATTTAAAGTCACTTCAATTATTTATATCTATATTGCCACAATGGGGTTGTAAACTTCTAAATAGATTTTCCAGAACCGAACATATAATACTGTCTGTTTCTACTGAACAAACAATGATATTGTTTGTCATTAAGATTTTCACTGAACCTATGATTTGGGTTATTTTTGACGATTGCACACGTTCGTGTTTTTTAATAAATATTACCAAGTTTGTTGAGGAGAACCCTAAAACATACCGAATAAGAAAACTGCCAAATAAATAACAAAACTTTTATTTGTAAACTGTTTACTACAATCAAACTTTTCGTACAAACAAAAAGACACCTGTTTTTTTGTCTATGCATATTTTTGTTAAACAATGTACAATAAAATTGCAAGCAACAACGCTCTGCTATGGATTTCTTTAACATTTGTCCTATGTTGGATTTTTGATATTCTTCAGTCTGCATCAGTCCCAGATTTTTCTATTTTCTCTGGTTGTCTAAAAGCTCATTTTATAACCATTAACTGGAAGTTTTAATTCAGCCAGATTCAATTGCCTCTAATTTGTTGAACTCCACAAGAAATGATCCATCAGCTGCAATGACCCAGGTTTCAGGCACATCGACTATGAATTTAAATAAAGAATATTTGTTATCGATCATTTCTAGCTTATCAGAAGCTCACAGGTAAATTCTCCGAAAGAGATGAGTTTATTGAACTTTTAAGTATCTCCTCTTCAGAAAAATGCTTTATAATTTCTACTACTTAAAACAATTTTCTTTTTAATTTGTTTTACTAAGATTTGCTCTCTATGAGAGGCTACAAGGAAATAACGAATTTTTGAACAGATCTCGTTTTATATCTCAACATAATTAACGCCGGTAAATACCTAAACTTTATTTTTATCAGACGTGTTCTAACCAATTTTAAACAAATTATTAATACTATTTTAGGTGTAAAGTATACAAAGCTTAATGTCCGACAAAATTAAGTTTATCACATCACCTTAATTGAAGAAAAAGTAGAGATAAATCGAATATGTTGTAATAAACGGTATTTTCTCATCTACTTTGTACGTTATATTGGGCTAAATCGACACAGATTAAATACCGGCTCAGTATATTCGGAGAAATATCTGACGCTGTTAGAAAATCCAAGGGAAAAACAGTCACCTATTATGGTGATAACCCTATTAAAAACAATTAATGGATTAACTATTAAAAATAAGCAAAGCGGTTAAATAACACAACCTCTTTTTTGCAAGCAGTGTTTAATTCGAAATTTTTAGCTCATTAAATAGCGGTAGCTTTCACTTTTGCACCATACAACGATGGAATTTCGTAAGCAAAGAACCATACCTATACAGTTTTGGCAATATCAAGGTTACATGAACATTGACTTTGTTCGTTACCAAATTGCTAATTTAAATCGAGGGAACGGTTTTGAAAAGTTCAGCCTCCACCATTGTGTCGAGAACACGCTTTTTACTTTCGCAAAAGGTCGATGACTTGCCGCCGAAAACTGGGACAATGGCAGATGGCGTCATTTATGTTTTTGTGTGTATCAACATAAAACGTATGATGATATAGTATTGATGTACATCTTTATATTTATGCAACGCAAAATTGTTTATTTTACAAGTTTAAATAAATACGACAATAGGACAATGCCTTCGTAAGGAATAAAATAGCTCCATATGCTTCACTTATGGATACTACAATCACAATCAGATCCAGTAAGATAGGTTCAAAGCTAGCACGGATAATTAATTACCCTTGTAGAGATAGGCTTGCAGAGGTTGGCAGCAGGCGAGACCCGTGAAGTTTCAAAGTTGTATATCTCTGTTGCTACTTATGGGACCCATGTCAAATTCAGGTTTTTTAATAGTCAGCCTACTAGGAATGTTTTGGTAAAGAAAAAAAATATTTTGCAATTTGCGAAAAAAAGTTGAATTTTTGAATTTCTAAACAAATTTTACATCATTTTGTCGACAATTCTTAAATTTTAAGAGAAAAAAATGTGTTAGTAGAAAGTTATGGTCATTTGAATTTTTTGTTAAATTAAATTTTAGGTTTAAAAAAATTCAAATGACTATAACTTTCTACTAACACATTTTTTTCTCTTAAAATTTAAGAATTGTCGACAAAATAATGTAAAATTTGTTTAGAAAAAATAATAAATAAAATATCTTGTTTGTTCAGGATCTTTTTTCGTCTTTTTTTCTTTAACATTTTCCAAGATAGTAGAGTTCATAATTTAATTTTCGAAATACTGTTTTTCGAAAAAATACGTTTTTGGATAATGTATCCATTCTTAAAAATTATTTTTCTAAAGCCATTTTTGAAAAAATGTACTTTCGAAATAATAAGTTTTCGAGAAAATATTTTAAAAATATTTCATAAATCCGTTTTCAAAAAATCATCTTTGAAAAAGATATTTTTGAAAAAATGTGCTTCTGAAATATGTCTTTTCGAGAAAATATGTTTAGATATGTATTTCATAAATCCGTTTTTAAAAAATCAAATATGTCTTTTCAAGAAAATATTTCATAAAGCGTTTTCAAACGAGCATCTTTTGAAAAAGCTGTACGTTAGTAATCTCATAAAAAATGGATGAAGGAATCAATAAATAAAAAAAAAATATGAACCGCAAGCTAAACGGATGTGTATTTAAAAAAGGAATACCGGCGCCGGCGCAGGCACCCGAGTTAATCGATATTTCGAATCGATCTTAGATCGTGATCATGGAAATCGATTCACTTTTAAGATCGCCTTAAGAGATCGATCTTTGTCCAACCCAAAAGTTTTGAGATTTTTTTGATATTTCACGGGTTCGAGTGTATTTCCATAGTGGAGTGGCGCGATATTATTCGTGGGCCGTCGACAAATTTGGTCAATTTCAACTTCCTAAAGCGCGTATGCCTGTTTCTCTGTTAGCTTTAATGAATTTATATCGTCCATATAAACCTATGAGGCCAATTTAAAATACGACCCAGCCCGGAGCAAGCTTGGCTTGATTCTTTCTTGTTGAGTTTTCGCATGGAACTTGCACTTTTTTGAAAGAAATGTTTGGTTTTAAAAAATAAATTATTTGGTGGATCATTGAAAATAAACTTAGGTGGGTCATTGACCAAATGACCTTATGGACGGACCGCGCCTGCTATATAGCATTGTCACCGGATTTATATACGTGTGCAAAATTTCAAAGCTCTAGCTTAATTAGAACTAGTTGAAATTTTGATTGCAATATTAGACCTAAATATACTAACAAACATACAAACTAACAAGTGAAATTAAATAAAAGCTTGTAAAAATGTCTTAGTCCTACTGAGACTTAATTTTCCATATTATGTACTACCCCAGATAAAACCAGACCAGATGCGAAAGCTCCAATGTCGCCTGTACGATCCACCAGCCCGGTCTGGCCTCTAGTACGGAGACCGAGGATATAAATTTAAATCACAGCATCACAGCTTCTTCAAATGTAACGTAACTGCCGTATAGTACAGACGCCTGCACTATCACAAAGCGATGGTGCAGGAAGCCTAAGTGCCGCGCTCAAGGTCATTGAGAGTGAACACGATATTTGACAGGCTTTCGCATCTGGTCTGGTTTTATCTGGGGTACTACTTTAGCAGAAGGTGTATCGACGCCTATTATACATATGTACGTATATGCAGAGAAACAATCGTTTTAGCAATCAAATATGTAATTATAATCTATTATTTTATCTACGTTTTGCAAATCTTAAATTAAATTGACAACTGAGTAGTCAAAACATTGATTAGAGAGGTTAATAAACTCATTAATTAATTTTTCAAATAATGCTTAGTTTTATAAAATGTAAATATTTGTATTTAGTTTACTTTAAAAAAATTCTTACGGTTAGGTCGACTAGAACTAAACAAAAATATTCAGTTTTTAATAGTCATCAATTTCAATAATTATATTTTATTCTTTGAGTAATTTTTTTTTTCGCTAACGTTATCGAAGCTAGACAAAACCTATTTTAATTTTCACTTACAATTTTCCGAACGGAACCGGACGTCCAGTGAAGTGGCCGGACTGGCGAAATTTGGTACGTCGGCAATACGTAACAGAAAAAATATGTCGAGAAAACTTTTGATAGGGGTGATGGGGAGTCACAACACCTTTAATGATGTTTAGGCGCAATTATAAAAAAAATCATCCCTACTCATTGGCGCCCAATACAGAAGTAATACATAAGAAAGTTTTATGTCAATTTTCTACTTCTTTTAATTAACTTTGCTCACACAAGGTTGATATAAGGTTTTCTATTAAACATAGACCACTCTTTTTTCTTTAAGTACCATGCGCGTAGTTGAGCGTAGACTACCTCTCGCCTATAAACCCGTGATGTGTGCCATTTTACAGGTTATTCAGGTTCTGAGATATTTGGGACTTACAGTTTATGGCTGGATCCGATCTGCAGAGATTGACCAGGATAATGCTAAGTGGTGGTTTGCCATTGCCAGCCACGAGATGCCGACCGAATAATTAAAAGGTGGATACCGATACTGGGATACGGCCCGTAGACCATCCTTCCAGTAACCTGACACTTATCACACTGAAGAAACTCTTGGAAAATTACAGTGAAAATCATTTGGTATGGGTTGGGTATATTTTGCAAACATAAATTGACTAAAACTAGGTGGAAGTCAGTATTATCTTTACACTTAAATATTTTGTAAAATTACATTTTGTGCGTAAATTACCATGTACCGTAAAATGGGGTGAATAGGGTCACGGGGGTGAATAGGGTCAAAGTGTGTTCGTTACCTTAATCCAGTTTAAAAATAAAATGCGCGAATGGTGCCGAGTTTCGAACATGGCTTTTACATGTTGACACTTGCCAACACCGGACGTGATATTTATGTGTGCTGTTAAACAACCTGTAGCGGCGTGTTAGCCACGATAATATTCGTAATATTTAGCGGCAAAAAAGTTATCCCGTAAACGTGTCCCGTCGTTTTGTTAAAATTAACGGACAATGGTAAGAAAATTTACGGTGAGGGGGGGGGGGGGGGATAAAAAGAGTGCGATGGACAATTTCTTTCAAAAATGTGAACCAATATGCCATTTTTGAGGTTAATAAAGTCTAATTTTGTGTAATAGATGTTAAGAAAATTAACGGGGGGGGGGGGGGGTGTCAATTTCATCAAAAATGTTAGCTAATGTGTCATAATCGGGGTTATTGAGGTCAGAAAATCCAATTTTGTCTAACAGATTTAAAAAAGTTATCGGGGAAGGGGATAAAAAGGGGACGGCTGAAGAATTCTCCAAAAACGATAACGAATATGTCAGTTTCTGGGTTATTGAGGTCAGAAAATCTAACTTTGTCTGTTAAAAAAAATTAACGGTGGGGGAGGGATAAATGGGAGCGGCTAGAAATTTTCCCAAAAAATCTTAAATGTGTCATTTTCGGGGTTATTGAGGTCAGATTAACAGAAGGTAAAAAAATTTACGGGGGGACGGAGAGAGAGGAGGAGCGATCGGCAATTTTTCCAAAAATGTCATATTCGGGGTGATTAAGGTAAAAAAACATAATTTTGTGTAATATATGTATGTTAAGAAAATTAACGGGAGGGGGGGCGACTTGCTGTTTCTCCAACAATGTTAACTAATGTGACATTTTCGAGATTATTGACGTGAGGAAAGCTAATTTTGTGTAACGGATGTGATACAAATTAAAGGGGGGGGGCGAGTGGAAATATCTTCAAAAATGTTAACTAATATGTCATTTTGGGGTTATTGAGGTCAGACAATCTAATATAACATGGCCATTACAAGCCCAAGCAAACTCAATCTGAGCAATAATTCATAAATACAACCTGACAAAATCTAATATTAATTTCACTGTATTTAATTTTTCTATCAGTTACCTGGGTCCGACCCCGATTTTTGCGTCATGTAATATTGAAATCCGGTCTCTAGATATAATTAATCTAACCTAACATAACTCATGTTTCATATATTCATAATCATGACTCATGCATGACATCAAAACTACACTATTATCGCCTTATACCACGCGGACGAAGTCGTGGGGGGAAGATAGTGGTAAATAAACCCTAACGAAAGTTTGAAGACAAATGTTGAGGTTACGATTTACCACTGCAAATTATAGCGTAAAATGAGTGAAAAGAAAACAATTATTTGAAGCTTTATCAAGATAATAAAAACAAATATTTGTTAAGAATCCAGATTTCATATTATCCTAACAACAAAAATATATGTGCATATCGGGGTCTCCGGTGGCCGAGTTGGTGGCGCTAGCTTTGCAAACGAGAGATCGCGGGTTCGAATCCCGCGTCGATCAGTGTTCTGTGATTGTTAAAAAAAATTAAGAAAGTATATCGATGGTTTAAAGCACAACTATTGTATGTCCACTTTTTGTCATTTTTGGGATCAATGTATAGTTTGAACCTAGTAGGTAAGATCTAAAGTGTGCGCAAGTATTGTAAGTCCAGAATGAACGAGTAATAAGATATGCCATTTTTACTTATATTGTAAAACCACGGGTTGGTATGTCAGTATTCTAACCCAATTCAAAATTTGTCGAAGCACAAATATAGTACGTCCGGACATACAATATTTGTGTTTTCTTGGAACAATTAATACGTATTTAAATATCGTATGTCCGGACATAATATAGGTGTGCGCTGTACTACAGTTTACACATGATCAGCTGTTTTTGATTTGTATGGACTTGCAATATTTTTATTCATGATTTGCAGCTTGAGTTTCTTGTTAGACATTTAAGATTCAGCATAGTGTTATAAACTTCCATTTATGATTGTATGGTTTAAAAGTATTTGTAGTGATAGGTCGGTTATTTATATGGATATTTAACTTAGCTTATAATTATTTAATGTGTCATTTTATTGTTGCAACAATGTTTAAACGTGGTAAAATGATGGTTGACCTTGTAAAAATGCAAGAAGATAGTAAACAAACAGACCCTCAAGAAATTGCAAAAGGTAAGAACACTGAAAACAATAACAATTATGTATTTTTTGTAATAACCGTCAAATATGTGGCTTGCATGTGTATTGTTTGCGACTTTTAGCATTAGTTTTCAAATCATTGACCTAGCTTTGAAAAAACGTGGACCAGGTGGCGCTTATATAGGTACTGATGGGCGAAAAGGAAAAACTCCTGCCAACATTACACCCATCGAAGCAAGAAATCATGTCAAAACACACATAGACAGCTTTCCTCGTATGGAATCACACTACAGTCGTCGTGATACAAAGAAACTTTATTTAGCTGCTGATTTAAATATTTCTGTTACGTATCGATTGTATGTTGAAACTTATTGTACAAATGAGAAAATCACGCCGGTTTCTATTAGTGTTTACTGAAAAATATTTAAAAGTTATGATCAACAACTGTCGTTCCATATCCCTAAAAAGGATCAGGGTTCCTCATGCAATCGGTATTATAGCGCTACAAACAAAACCGATTTGGAAGAAAGCTGGCAACTACACAAAAAGAGGGAAAAAGAAGCAATGGAGATGAAAGATGCGGATAAAAAGAAATCATTAGAGGACCCAACCTACCGAGCTATTTCTTTTGATCTAGAAGCTATGCTAACCGTCACTTTTTCCGCTGATTGTCAAATTTACTACGAGCGAAAACTCTCGGTTTTTAATTTTACCATATTCGATTTTTTTGACCACAGTGGCCACTGTTTCGTTTGGGATGAGACGCATGGCTTTAAAGGATCTTCAGAAATCGGCACATGCCTATTAAATTATTTGTACAACTTACCTCAAACTGTTTCTCATGTTTCTAGTTTTTCTGATACTTGCGGAGGACAGAACCGCAATCAATTTCTGTCTGCTGCGATGTTGTATGCTGTCAACAAGATTGAACACTTACAGATTGTGGATCTAAAGTTTATGGATTCTGGCCATTCCTACCTAGAGGCAGATTCTATTCACGCCATTGAACGAGCCCGTAAACACCGCAAAATTTTCACAACCGAAGAATGGGGTTTGTTAATAGAAATGGCGAGAAAAAATCCTTATCCCTATCAGGTCCATAAGGTTTCCTTTTCAGATTTCTATGACTTACAGGCACTATCATCTCTTGTAATGCAAAACACCAAAGTCAATACCTTAAAGGAACAAGTAAAACGGCTTCACATTAAATGGCTAAGATTTGATAAATCTAAGCCATTTATCATTCAGTATAAATATCCATTGGCTGATAATGAATTCTTAGAATTTGCTGTGTTGCAAGCGAAAAAAATTAAGAAAATTATATCATGGGAAACCCTGGTCTTATCACAAAAATATGGAAAAAGATTGCCAATTTCAGAGGCGGAAAAAAAAAAGATTTACTTTATTTGTTTGGCAAGCAAATTATTCCCAATGCATACAAAAGATATTTTGAAAGTTTACCAAGTTCAAAGAAATCCAAAGTTCTTGTTCCATACACAACCTCTGAGGATGAACATAATGAAGAGACTTAGGATGTTAAATTTTTTTATTAGTATGAATTTAAGTTCCGTTAATTTGATTTTCCTGTGCAATGTTTTTTTAATAAAAACTTTAAAATTATACGGTTTTTTATTATATTGTATGTCCATTCGAGGAAATTCACAATATTGTATGTCCATGCAAATTTACAATTGTAACGATTTTTATTAAAAATGATAATAACTATTGATAATTTGAATATATATTTGTATTACAGATAACTGAACTTACTTAAAAAATGACCGATCATTTGTGAAATTATCATTAATTTTACTTGAAGGCGAGAGAAAATCTATTTTTCGTATTTCTGAAAAATGTATAGAATCGGACATACAATATTTGCGCTTTAAACCATCGATATGTATGTATATATTCGTATACTAAGACAGAAAGATGCTGCCCATTTGGTTAAAACCAGTGCCGTAAAAAATATATATTTATATATCGTTATCCGAGTCGTTATCTAAAGCCAAAATAGGTAGGTACCTAATCTAAAAGTATCTAGTATTTTGTATGCTATTACCTCTATACCTAGAGGCAGAGGCACTCCATCAGCTGCTTCGTGTTAAGTTCTGAAAGAACAAATTTGTAAATGAAGTAAATCGATGTTTAAGGTGACAAAATACTCGGAGCGAATTAAAATTAAATACAACTTTATACACTTTATATAAGCACCTGGCGAAACAGATACATTTTCTGCTTATGTAACCATTATTATAGCCGGCTAAAATATCTAATAATATAGGAAATTAGGAGAATGCACTTCTAGTAATGATATAATAAATGAAAGTCACTGGTAAAAATCCACAACTAATCAGGAAATGCAGTTACTGGTTTTCACTAATTATGTAACTTCTAATAATAGGTATGCTGGTGGTCTACTTTCTTACAGGTCTATCACCTTATGATATTTAGCACTGCATTTAGACCGCATGTAATTTGTCTATTGAAAAATTATTTTTTATATATGTACGTAAGATTAGGATAAATTTTAATAACGGTCTACTTACTCAAAGCCTATATGTATAAAACTAACACGTTATCAATGTAAAAATTTGTTATTATTAAATGGTTACTGGTTACATAATAACAATAGCAGAGTATATTTTGACATATTTAAACGTTATCTCTATTTGTTAAACGGAATGCGATGTTTATTTTGTTTTTAAGAGCAGTATTTTAGTGCCTATACTATTGTGTTTTTAACGTTCTTGTTGCTCAGCTATTTGCTATAAAAAACTATTAACTGCCATTCATTAAAAAAAAATGATTTTGTACTGTTGTTGCATACAAAAAGGATTTCAATAGTGATAGCAAACTTTTGCCGTCTCTGTAAGGTATATCTGAGCCGTTCAGAGGAAAAGTGGTATAACTGCATTGCGATTGGCTTGTGCGTTATACCACTTTTCCTCTGAACGGCTCATCTATATAAAGTATACCACAACAATATGAATAACAGATCTATAATACCAATAGGTTATATAAAAAATGTAAGCCTTTTTCTGCATTTTTGATTTACATGCTCTTAGACGATTTTTTGGAAAACATTCCTTACTAAACGAAACAAATAACCAAATAAGGGTTTCTTCGAAAAATATATTTTTCGAGATTTTTTTTTGGAAAAACAGCTTTTTCGAAAACGGATTTCCGAAATTTCTCGAAAATATTTTCTCGAAAGTCTATTTCGAAAGTACCTACCTTTTTTCAAAAATATCTTAACAGCTTTTTCAAAGGATGAAAACGGATTTATGAGATTTTCCAAAACTCATAATTCGAAAGAATATTTTGTCAAAATATTTTTTTAACAATAGGTAGGTAGACAATTTCCGAAAATGTATTTTTTCAAAAACAGTATTAGGCTAGGAACTCTACTAGCTTGGAAAATGTTAAATAAAAAAAGACGAAAACCGATCTTGAATAAACCTAAACGAATCTTTTTTGAGTCTGATCAAGTTTCCTTAAGTTTGGTACGCTACTTTCTCGTAAATTACTTTCTCCGAAAGCCGTTGCTAGAAAAAATGAATATTCGAAAAGTGACGGAAATGGATCTACAAATTTTTTTTAAAAAATCTTTCAAAATTACATTCCGAAAACATAGTTTTTCAAAAATTAAATTATGAATTCTACTAGCGTAAAAATGCCAATAAAAAAAGACTGAAAAAGATCCTGAACTAACATCAACAAGTCGTTTATGTGTTCGGTCAGGCTTGTTTCCTTGTATCTGCTACGTTATTCTGTAGTAAAGTTTTTTTCGAAACAATGAAAAAATGTACTTTTAAAAACAGTTTCCTTACAAAAAATGTAGTTTCAGAAGTGCTTTCTAAAGAAAATTCGAAAAGTTGGTTTCCAAAAAAACAAAAAAATTGGAAAACACCCCAGTTTTCCAATAACTGTTTTATCGAAAAAATTCTGTTTTCGACAGAATATATTGTCGAAAAACGTGCTTTTAAAAAAATGTGTTTTGTAAAAATGTTTGTACATATCAGGGTTCGCAGATATATATCAAGTGATATATATATCGCGATATATATCACGATATATATCGCGATATTTATCTCTAAATAAATATCAATATTTGGATATATATCAAGAAGAAGAATATTTTTTCTTAAATCTGGCAATAGCGGCTTTCGTTTAAGTACAAATATGCAACCGCGCTATACTGGGATTTTTTAATACGGTAATTCCCCTAGATCGGACAACGTGCATATTATTTTGTGACTGTGTTGATGGAATATTTTCGGGATTACGCGCTTAATTAATAATTGATAGAATGCAGAGAGATGGAGCAACTATAGCTGTGGCAGTAGAAATATGGAAAAAATTGGAAAATGACTTGCATGGACAACCAGCAAATGTGTTTAGGCAATTTAAGAAACGTAAAGAAATGGCTCTAACGGCTGCACATTATTTGGCTAATTTGTGCGACCACAGATTCCAAGGAAATAATTTAAATAATGAGGAAAAGCATGCTGCTTTTGAGTACCTACAGAAATTTAACCCAGGATTTGTTCCAATAATAATCGCAATGAGCACTGCTTCAAAACCATTTCCTTCATATTTATTTGGGCACCACTGTAAAACAACTCCTCCTATGACATGGTGGAAATCCGTCAACATAATTTAGATGGGCTGACCTTCAGAAGGAGTTTTTAAACATGTGCTCTATGTTACTAACAGCCATAGCGGCTACTGCTGGGCTAGAAAGAATATTTTCGACATTCGGTCTTGTCCACTCAAAACTTCGAAATAAATTAGGGAATGAAAAGGCTGGAAAATTAACGTTTATGTTTCGATATTTTAACCAGAATAAAAGTATGTCCAGTACAGCATCAAATTTAGATTTTGTTTGGGATCGAAGTCAGTGCAGTGAAGCCTCAGGATCAGGAAATCTGCAGAATGTAGCAACAGAGACAGAGCGGGATCTCTTAGATGATTCCGATTCCGACAATATGGATGACTTGCCTCTAGCACGGCTTTTGTAAAGACTAGAATTATTTGTATTAGGCTTGGTTTTTTTCGTCAGAAAAAATATGAATTTCATTTTTAAATTCTATTTTGTTGAGTTTTATCAATAAAGATAAGGTTTCTATCTTTGCTTTATTTTTTTTTTCAAAAACTTTTATCTACTAGTAAAATAATATTTTTAACAAAAATGAAAATATCCGATATATATCAAAATATCCGATATATATATATCGTAAATATCCGATATTTTGATATTTTCAGTAAATATCATGATATTTACAATCCCTGGTACATATATCAGTCCAAATGGACAGAATGTGTAAATTAAAAAATGCTCCAATATTTATAAATATAACCAGCCGTTCTGTTTTCGCAAGAACAGAGTTAGATTTTTCTTCCATTATGAAATAGTGTTCATTTCTTAGAGCTTTAAACAATAAAAAAATACTGTCGCACGCTAACCTGCCCGTTTTTTTTTGGTCCATGCTGCTGTGTAGCGCGAGGTGACGTTGAGATCTCGACTTCGTCACGATCTCCAAATACATCCTTAACCAGTAAAGAACATTATAGTGACCTTAATCTCTGTATATAAAAGAAGAAACTGACTGGCTGACTCACTGACTGACGTATCAAGGTACAGCCAGCACCGCTGGGTCTAGAAACTTGACATTTTGTACAGAGGTTCCTTATATACCGTAGGCGTACACTTAGGAAGGGATTTTCAAAACCCCTAAGGGGGTGAGGGGTTCAAACTTTGTATGGAGAAAAATATTAGATGGTCCTATTAACTCGAAACTTCATAGAAGTACTCTAAAATGTTTAAACCCGTGTTTTACAGTTTTTAATAAATCAATCTTCAAGGGTCACCCCCTTATGGGGTTCAAAGTTTGTATAATGGAGTAAAATTAATTGTTATACGGTTCTATTACCTTGTTCCTCTATTACACGTTTTATAACTTCTTAGACATCAACCCCTAAGGGGGTGAAATGGGGTTCGAAGTTTGTAATTTAATTATATAACTACAGACTGGATTGGAATATTACATTCCAGAAACGGACTTCGTTGGAAAGACAATGTATACAGAAAATATTAAAAATATTTTTGACAAGGCTATGGCATTACTGAGGTCCGAAAATCTAATTTTGTCCAACAGACGGCCAAAAAAGGGAGCGATTGCCAATCGCCGATTGGTACTTTCTTCTAAAAATGTACACTAATATGCCAGTTTCGGGGTCAAAAGGTCAGAAAATCTAATTTTGTGTAATAGCTGTTAAGAAAATTAAGGTGGAGGTGGGGGGATAAAAATCCGGCTGGAAATTTCCCCAAGATGTTAACTAATACATATGCCAATTTCAGGGTTATTGAACTCAGAGAATCTAATTCTGCCTAAACGGCAGGTTAAAAATTACGGGGGTGGGGTAAATTACTTTAATAAAAAAGAGCGGGTGGGAATTTCTCCAAAAATGTTAATGTATCATTTTTGGGGATATTGAGGTTCAAAAATCTAATTTTGTGGAACAGATGGTAAAAAAATAACGGGGAGGGGGGATAAAAAGGGAGCGATTGACAATTTCTTCCACAAATGTGAACTAGTAATGTGCCATTTTCATCATCGATTGGCAATTTCTCCAACAATGTTAACTAGTGTAACATTTTCGAGGTTATTAAGGTCAAAAAAGCTAATTTTGTGTAACGGATATTATAAAAATTAACGGCGGGCAGTGGGGAGGGTGGGAATTTATTCAAAAATGTTAACTAATGTCATTTTTGGGGTTATTGAGGTCTGAAAATCTAATATAACATGTCAATTACAAATTTAAAGGGGGGGAGATAAAATGAAGGGGGGGGGGGGGGGGGTGAAGAACAGGTGCAACAAAATTAAGTTGACTCGCAGTAATAAATACGTAACAATATTATTTCATACTTTTCAGTGCTTTTCCTTTTGTGAAGTTGGTTTATTTTTTTGAAAAAAAAAAGAAAAAATTTTTAGGAGCAATAATTCATAAATTGAACCTGATAAAATCTAATTTTGTATTGAAATTCGGTCTCTAGATATATCTAACCTAACCTAACATAACTTATGTTTCATGTATTCATAATGATGACATAAAAACTATACTATTATCACCTATCACCCAACCGGACGAAGTCGCGGGCGAAAGCTAGTACTTAATATACTATTTTCCTTTCGGTCAAGGCCGGCGTCCCCACTTTTCCGAGGATTAAATGGACAAAAAATCAGTTTTTGTCATTTTATTTGTTTTCCACTTAGTTCAAGTCAAAAATAGCTACGTACAAAATGAAATGTAATTAAATGCTCTACAAAAAAGGTCGCATGCTTTTAATCCGATTAACATAATATTAATATCCCTTCGGCTAATAATAATTTAATTTGGAACAATGTTAGGGAACCCCTACTCTACTTCACTTAACTTAAATTTAGTATATTGTGAATTTTACTATAAATGTTCCAAAAACAGAAACCATATTTTAAAGTACGCAATATATTGCCTAAGATAAATTCGGTTATGACCAAGTTGAACTTCGCGCACTGAGGGTTTCGCCTAATACTTAAATTAACCCAACCCAACCCAACCTATGTTCTGTATTGTAGCAGAAAAATTAAAAATAAAAGCAATTTTTTTCTTAAATTTTTGGAATACAATGCGGTTAAGGATCAGCAGTTGTAGTATATATTATTATTTATTATTGTTTTATCACAATAAAAAACAACGATAAGCATTATCGGGGACCCTAGGAGCCCGAGTTTCAACTTGCATCTCACCGGATTTATTTTTATTATCACTAAATACCTAAAGTAATACTTTTTAAAATTAAGTTTGTGAGTATGGTTGATAATAACATAATAACACAAACTGAGGCTAGCGCCGCGCGCCGTCTGCACAGTAGTGTAGTGGCCACTTAACTTCAAGTGTAGAAGGTTATTTTTCCAGAAAATATAAATTTGAGCTAAAATGTATAGAACCTTTTTCACAGAAAATTAATTTACCTTAAATTTTTCACATAACTTATTTGGTCGTAAAGCAACAGGAATCCGAAAAAAGGCCAAAAACTTATTTTTGGTACTTTGACCCCCTCCCTATACGAACTTGTTCGAAGGGGAACACTGAGGTTGTTTTTGCCAATGGACCAAGGAGTCAATCATATGCACAATCACAATTTTTTTCGTGAAAAGAGAGATTATTCGTGGTACAGACAATTTCGTGACTAATTTAATTTTTGTGAACTTACCTGCTGCCTTCAGAGCTTTAAATTTGTGTAGTGTAAGGTATTCCTCAGCAAACGCACTGCACAAATTAAAGCTCTAAAGCAGTACCTATGTATCTTTACAATAATTCAATTAAAAATTGTTACGAAATTATTTGCATCGCGAATATATCTC
Source organism: Philopedon plagiatum (assembly GCA_963971165.1). NCBI lineage: Eukaryota > Metazoa > Arthropoda > Insecta > Coleoptera > Curculionidae > Philopedon > Philopedon plagiatum. The sequence continues at coordinate 97,093,197 of OZ020191.1, forward strand.
ACGACAGACGTATCGGGCATGGTGTTAAAAAGAAAGTGCAAAATAAATTTTTATTTATTTAATAATCGTATGCATCGCATCTATGTCTTGTGTCTACACTGCAAAATCATTGATTTTTCTGGCAAGTAACTGAGCAACAGCGATGTTAAAAAAATCAAAATAGTAGTTATAAGCGCTGAATACTACCCTTCAACGGGTGTAGCACTGATAGATCTGGGATCAACGTTTTACGCATTTTGATGATGGCAGAGTTTTTAATTAATGTCTGCTAAAAAGATCAGGAAAGCAGTGCTCTAGTTTCTCTATACAGATGCCCATGGTGGCATGAAGTTGTAGGAACTGCCGAAAAAAACATTTTCAAGTACTGATGTGTTAAATTGTTATATGTTCCACAAACTATTACTACCAATAGTTCAATCAACGGCATAGCTTGGGAGGGACCAGGAATGACTGGCTTCGTAATTTATCCAAACATTAAAAAGTGTTTATCAACAAAAAAAAACTGGCGACACCCCGCACTCACTTACAGCAAAAGACAAAATGTGAAAATATGAATTGTCTGAATTACTTTTTTTAATTTGAAAAAGCTTGAGGTTAGGGAACCAGTGTGTTCAATGATTGCGAAACTCTCAACGGCTCAAAAAACATAACTATCTATACTGTGTCTGTTTTTTTGTTAAGGCTTTTTATTGCTTTATTATCTATTTGGATGACGCCCCTTAGCGATGGCGCCTGGGTAGCCGCTCCGTATCAGATCTATTAAATACGTTTAGATAAATTCTAGACTAAACAGATTACGAGATATTGATGTTTAAAAAATAATATTAAAAGAAGACAATGAAAAGCGGAGATTAGAAAATGCATATGATACTGTTTTTCCATATTGCAAGAGACTACGGACTGTCAAAGTGCTATTCATTTGAATGTCGATATCTCGAAAAGCATGTGGTCTTGAGAGCTGTACTTCTTAAACTACGATGTTCGTATGTGTTTCGGCAACTTTTGTTGCCTGTTCATGTGTATAGCGCAAGTTGCACAAAACTGTTTAGTTCATGTTCAATCTGCACTGACTTAAGAGAAGCAGTAGGAAAGCGTAGGTTAAGACAGTTTAAAGTTGTATGTCGAATTTACAGAAAATAAAGTATAACTTATTAAAAACATTCATTTTCAAAAGTGGTTTTCAGTTTCTTTTGCAGATAAAGGTGGGATAAAATGTTAAATCGAAAGCTACCAAAAGGCATAACTAAGAGATGAAGTAGACACTAATATTACTTCATAATGTCTGAAGGTATGCGTAAATAATAAAACACAAAGTGATATTTATTTCTTATAAAGTAAATAGCATGGTCAAACCCGTTCATTTATGGTGCTGCACAAAGAAGTTCCTAACTGAACTGGCGTAGTCGCAAACCTACCCGGCGCGGCGTTGAACTTATTTTAAGTAAGTACAACACAAACGAACAAACATGTGGACTTGGTACTTCTACTCCAAATATGGTGCTGAGTATCTTTAGGAAGATTTTATACTAAATATCCTTTCATGTGAAATAAATACATATGGTGAACTAAGAGAATTTCTTACAAACTACTCAACTGATAAAACTTCTTGTCAGTTTAGAGCAATAGCGGCTGATGAAATTTTAAAGTTGTATATCTATGGTGCTACTTATACTGGACCCAAGTCAAGTTCAGAGTTTTTGAAAGTGAGCTTGCTAGGAATGTTTTGGTAAAGAAAAAAATATTTTGTAATTTGCGAAAAAAAGTGGAATTTTTGGTTAAAAAGCGAACACACTTGGTATTTTATTTATTATTTTTTCTAAACAAATTTGACATTATTTTGTCGAAAATTTTTAAATTTTAAGAGAAAAAATGTGTTAGTAGAAGGTTATAGTCATTTGAATTTTTCTTAAATTATATTTTATGTTTAAAAAAATTCAAAAGACTATAACTTTCTACCAACACATTTTGAGAATGATGTCTTTGTTTAGAAAAAATAATAAATAAGATATCTAAGCGTGCTCATTTTTTAACCAGTCAAAGCAAAAATTCAACTATTTTTCGCAAATTACAAAATATTTTTTCTTTACCAAAAAATTTCTAGTAGGCTCACTATCAAAAACCCTGAACTTGGCATGGGTCCCGCAACTAGCACCAGAGATAATATACAACTTTAAAATTTCACCAGCCTCCCCTGGTTTAGGACTTTTGGTTTTCAAACTAGACCGGTCTAGCGTTGGAGAATCTGGCCGTTTAAATCTTCTACATTAAAAAACAAAATATAAAAATAAATCAAAGAAAAAGGTAGTATGTCTGACACGTGTTTCTACTCATTGGCTTCATTAAGCTTCAAATCACGATGTATATGTTTTTTTATTCTTTTCTTTGGGCATATAGGATACTACAGCAGGTAGCTATAGTTGCCTCCATGGCGACGCTAATAATTAACGCCCGAAAAAAATGGGTCAGTTGGCTGAAGCGACAAATGGGTGTGGGAACAATGGGCTTGTAGTCCTTATTTTTTTCTTTTTAGGCAACACCCGTAATTGCGTAAGTGGCGTGTGTCTGTCGACTTATGTTGGGGTGCACAACCACATACGTAGCCCTAATGAAGCCAAAGAGCAGAAACACGTGTCGGGCTGGTTACTATCTTGTTTTACTAAACTAGCTTTTCAACACTACCTCAACAACTATTTATTTTAAATAATATTATGTTTTCAAAAAATTTTGATTACATGTTTGCTTTTGTGGTATTCTTCAGCTAGTGTTATAATTTGGGAGCGCCTTAACTAATTCGTGTCTATACAATTTTACACATATCTTATCGTATAAGGGTTATACAGCCACCTGGAGAAACAAAAGTTTTATCAGCAACTTAACCGTAGAGTGCAAAGTACTCAAATAATCCAACTAGCGCACTCTTAGGGAAACATTCCAGTAAAATTATTCTATTTGCCCATGTGGCACTCCTAACAGAAAACTAAAAAAAAGAAAATTCACTGGAAGTCCATACTTTCTATTTCCTCGGTGGCTGGCCGTAAAAGGAGAGAATCTAGAATTTTTCCGTCCTAGCAAAAAACACATTCCTTGATCAGTCCGAACACCTATATCCAGTCAAAAAACCAAATTTCCCTACAAAAATCCGGCAATCCTGGAATTCGCCGGAAGTCTACCATCTTTAGGAGCGAGAATTTAGTTGAATTGCCAACAGAATACAGCTAATTTATACACGAGAATACCCCTAACTCACAACCATGCTTTCTTTTCTCTTATCATAAACCAAAAAATGTCAATGTCATCGATCTGACATTGACCTATATAAAATACAGCTGACTCCTGTCAATACGTTTTACAATTTAACCATTTCTAAATAAAGTGATCTAATCAAAATTCAACTCGAATCTAGCTACAATTAGCTACCATGAAAATTCTACAACCAACGACTATGTATTGTATGCAAAGAAAACACTCACATAAAGTTCAAAATATATTACGTATAACATAGGAAATAAACAATATTATTAGATCAATACTGGGGATATAGAATCATTGAATAAGCGAGGTAAACAACTGTTCATCAAAAATTCCAAACAAAGGTTCAACAATAAAATCTACGATTAAAAATTTACTCGAACACACAAAAGCATCATTTCTCCCAAGCAAGGAATATCACGGAATCAAAGTATAATTTATAGAATTATTAATTAATTACTAATTAAGGTGAACACAGTTTCTAAAGCCCTAAAATGAAATTTTTACCTACAAAAAGGAATTATAAAAGTGAAATTTTACTAATACAGTTAAAGCGCAGTTTTCTAACTGTAACAGTAGGTAATCAACTTAGATGCTCTATCGAGAGAGACACAAGTGCTGAATGTTATATTAACGTCAATGGGCTTATCCACCATTTTTTTTTTATTTCGTAATACACAAGTGCTCAATTCGAAAAGCTTATCCCTAAAAGAAAATAATTTTTTCTGATCGAAATCACCCTCAAGCCGTCGGCCAAACACCGCTCTTTATAAAACGGGACGATTGCGTCTGGTGACGTAGTCCCACGATGAGCGATCCTTTAGGAAATATTTTAAGCGTTGGCACCGCTGCAGAAATTTTGCGACTAACTTTGCCAATATGACACTTGTCAAAGACCTTGGGGGATCATTGCGGTGTTGCCGTACCCTTAATGGGATTCACCACATTGTTCGTTTCATTCATATCTCATAATATTATGAGAAACTATTAAAACATTATACGAATATCAGCTTTATACCTGACAACGAAATTTTTTTTGGCCGACAATTTCTTTTTCGAAAATAAAATAACCTACTTAAGCAAACCTAGCATCAGCACATCTTGGCCATTTTTAGGTTTGGTTAGATTTACTCTGGTTTTATCTCTCATCAGTCAAATTATTCCTTGCCCAGCCAGATCAAAGCACTTTTTATAATAAATAATCAGTCAATGCGATACATTATGAGTGCACAACGTAGAATATATTAAACTGCCCTTTCGTGTTCGTCATTAAAATGGCAGAACATTATGTGTATTGCCTTGTTGAATCACTTAATTCATATATCTAATAAATATAAATCATATAACTTCAAATTTGTTTCATTTTTTAATGATTTATCCTAAAGTAATTAAATCCATTCATTATAAAGTTTGATTATAAGTATTTCTGTATTTCTGTCATAAAGGAAGATTAATGTCTAATGCACCTAATTAAAATGCCTTACAAATAAACGGACATTTTATTAAAGGTTTGCAAAACATTCCCGCAAAAATAATCGTAGGTTAAAATTGATTTAATACACTGTTATTGATAGAAATTTCAAGTTCCAGATATTTGAGCTAACTGTAATATTTGAGGAAGGTAATGGCTTCACCGTTGCCGAGTGTGTCTTCAAAGAGGTAGATATTCAGCGCTCATTCTTTATTTGGATTTTTGAACGTTTTTGTTGCTTATTTATTTGTTATAAATTTATTATTACATTTGCCGAAAGGGAATTTTAGCAGGTGCAAGTGGGGCAATTTTGGTGAACACTATATTAAAAATGTAAAAAAATAAATATGCTTACATTTTTAAGGTTCCGTAGCAAAACTTGGAACCTTTATCATTTCATCATGTCCGTCTGTCGGTCCGTGTGTCACAGCCCCATAGCTCGTGCATTATACAACCGATTAAAATGAAATTTTGCCCAGGTTGGGTTGGGTTGGGTCGCTATACTGAAGTGCACACGCAAAAATTGTTGATTTCAAGAGTTTTTTTAGTTTCTCGCAATTTTTTTAGATTTTCACCCACTTTAGCAAAAAAAAAACTTATAATGGGGCCATTCGGGAGAACCCATCTACAAAACAATTTTTTTTATCGAAATCAGTGAACCCGTTCAAGAATAATTATGCATGAAGATGCATAAAAATAGCGCACATACCCATACGGGTCGAATTGATAACCTCCTCTGTTGGGGTCGGTTAAAAATTAAAAGTTATTCTATAATTTTTGCTTGGGTTTGCTTGGTCTCAAAATGATTTTTATTTTGGAACTTGAACTTAGTTACGTTACTGTGGACGAAACATACTTTTATTACTCTTTTCTTTATATTAGTTTTTGAAATAATAGGTAACTAAGAAATATAAAACTTGCTTGTCTTATGCATACAACAGTCAATTTGAACCCTTAATTGGACTGGTCTTAACAACAGTGAATTTAATCGTTGATGTTTTTAATACAGCCTGTTCTGGAAAGTTCTTAACAAAGAGGAAATTTTTTTATTTATTCATCTTACGAAAAAAAAAAATTTTACAAAAAGTTCGGCTTTCTGAAAAAATAAAATTAACGTATTCAACTTGAAATAATTTTTTTTTTCAACAATTCGAAACTTTCCTACGGGAGAAGTGCCCTTAGGGCAAACTATAATAAGAAAATATTACTTATAACTAAAATTTATCGGCCAGATTCTCCAACTCTGGACCGGTCTAATTTGGCAATCAAAAGTTTTAAACTGATAAGTGTAAGAATAAGACAATTAAATTTTATACTTATACTATCAATCTGTTTCTAAGCTTTTTGCAAATTTGTATAGAACGAGGCTATTTTAATAATGTACTTTCTACAACAATAAAGCTAAATTTATTTTAGCGACACGTTCTAAAATGAAAATCATTTGTGAACCAAGCAAAATAACTCATACGTTTTTATTGACGACTTGTTAACAGTGACAGGGCAAACACCTGTCAAAACCTAACTGATCAACTAGAATATCTTAATTTAAATCAGTACTAATTCTTAATTCTGTTTAGGGGATCTAAGCGTATATCTATAACTTAGTCGAATAGCTTCCTATTAAAAAAGTTTTTCTAACATTGCTAAACAAAACACTTTTTAAATAGGTACTTAAGTAAAAAACGACATTTAATTATGCAACTAAACTGACATCCAGTTGCACAAGCAATTTAATAAGGACTTATATTAATTCAACACTTGTAATGTGATTCGACTCATGTTAATGTCATTGCCAGTACACGCCAATTAAAACTATTACTTGATTAAAAGTTTGAGTTTTGAGGCTGTTAAACTACTAAAATTTTATTATTAATTTTCGTTAAAAAATTGATAACCTTGATGTTTTCTAAGCTGTATTTTACAACAATTTTGTAAAAATTGTTGGAAACTTGTTTTTAATAGGTGGCCATGAGATAATTTTTAATTCAAAGTATCATTCTCCTATTACATTTTGCTCCAAATTAAAAATTAACCGTATTGAAGCAATTTTGAATGTTTCCATTTTTTGGATTCTCTGCACATTGTACATGTCATTTCAAGTTAAATGTGTTAATATTATTTCTTCAGAAGGCAGTACTTTTTCTTCGTCAAATAAAAAATAAAAAAATCCCATTTATTAAGAACTTCTCAGGACACGCTGTATGTCTTTTTTTTATGAATTTAGACCGAAAAGCCATTGGAAAAACAAAAAAGTAACAATGGACGCTGAATGGTAAGGTAGTACAGTCACACTGTAAATATCTTGTATTTTTAGAATTTTCTTTTGAAGACAATATAGTACATATGCCCATAAGGTAACCAGCGCTGTTTCTATTAAGGTATATAAAACCTTGTGCAAATAATAAGCATTTTTCTGTAATAATGCCATATTTTATCCCATAACATCAAATTTCAATAAAATGTAATCGCAGATGCCCTGGATATTTTTGATAAAGAACCAACCAAAATAACAGAGAAATAATGTTGCTTAGAATTCCTCGACAGTATGAAAGAAGATTTAAGGAAGACCTCTGTCTGTGTGTCTGTGTTAGAGTTAGAAGGGGCTAATCATAAGAACCACTGGATAGATTTTAATGCGGTTGTCACTATTCAATAGGGCATCTGACGACGAAGGTTAGATGTACACAACATGGATGTGGTCAAAGGAGCCAAGTACTGATATTTTTAGTGAATGAAGTCAATGAAAATACGGCCGTGCGAGCGTTTTCTTGGCTTACGCTGCCACATTGCCTAAATCATTAAAGACTAGTTTTCGCTCGCGACTTCGTCCGCGGTATAATAATTTTAATCCATTACAAACGTTCAACCCCCATTTCACCCCCTTAGGGGTTGATTTATTAAAAACTGTAAAACATCTATTTAAACATTTACATTCAGATTCACCAAAAAGTCGGTGGGATTTAGTTGTGGTTTAAATTAAGATTTTATAGTTAGTTGATCAGTTATGTTTTGACAGGTTTTTGGCCTTTTCATTGTTAATAAGTCGTCATTAAAAACTTATGAATTATTCTGATATTTCAGCGATTTGCTTGGTTTCCAACTGATTTTGATCTTGGAACGAGTGGCTGTAATGAATTTAGTTCTATTGTTGCTGAATGTGTGCACTATTGCCCTTTTCTATATAAATTTGTGAAAAAGCTTAGAAATAAGTTCATAGTATAAAATTTAGTTGTCCTATTCTTGTCAGTCTGAAAGTTTTGGTTGTCAAATTAGACCGGACTAGCGTTGGAGAATCTGGCTGTTATTCTTTAGACTACTTCTATGAAGTTTCGAGTTAATAGGACCATCTAATATTTTTCTCCATGCAAAGTTTGAACCCCTGTCTCACCCCCTTAGGGGTTGAATTTTGAAAACCCCTTTCTTAGTGCACGCCTACGTTATATAAGAAACCTTTGTGCATAATCTCAAGTTTCTATACCCAGCGGTGTCAGTTGTGCGTTGATAAGTCAGTCAGCCAGTCAGTTTCTTCTTTTATATATAGAGATATAATGTAAACGTAACGTCACATTATGTAAAAAAGAATTATACAAGGTAGCCTACAATAAACGTTTTTATAGAACAGTTTGAATAAAAAAACCTTGAACTTACAAAGCTCTTTTCTGTAATCACTAAATCCATATTATCAAAATAAAAGAATTTCCCCCGTGAGACACCGGATGGATCGGTGGTTATAAATACGAAAGAAAGATGTGAAAATCTGATCAAAAGAAGTATGTCGTAGCGATTTTCTGTAAAATTAAACACCTAGTGAAATAACCAATGAATGATTTTGTTGGATGATTAGTTTTGCTTAGGTTTGCTTAAGTGTATTTATTTTTAATTTAGGTTGATTGTTTTGGTTAGTGTTGATTTTATCATTTTTTTTGCGTTGCGTTTCACTATTTGTCTAAACATTTCATGGAAAGTTGAATTGGGCTAAAGGACTAAGATATATACAATGTGACTAAGTCATTACAATTGTGCTCTAAAACAATTTTTTTTTCAACCTTTTTGTCAGTATTCCAAGAGGTATTCCAGCTTTTTATTAATTTTGAGCAATGGCCAATGATTAAGGAATTTGTTCTTAGGTCTAGGATTTTCTCATGTTATTTTAGTTAATTTATTGCCAAAATTCTATTTTTGATGTTGAATAATATTTACAACAGCCACACTCACAGTATGTATATAATTTTAGTATTGGGGATCTTAGAACTTCTAGTTCTGTAAGTTTTTGTTCGAAACATTGATATGACACTATTTATTCAACTTATGTTTGAATGTTTTATTTTTAAGGTTTTATCCTTTCTTACTAAAACGTAAAATGCATTCAGTTCTATTAATAAAAAAGCGGACCAATTTGGTGAAAAAACGAATAATTAATTAAAAGAACCTATAAAGAACGTTGTCGTTTTTTACATTTCTCAATATGAACTGCAATCACACCAATTTTTACGTTATTTATAATTTTAATTATACGCTTCTGTTGATTATATTAATTATTTTAATTTATTTTGGTTATACTTAGATAGTACATAAAAACTGTCATACTGTCAATGTTTAAGTCAATAAAATACACCTTATAAAGTCAATCAATGGCTTTCTTGAGCATCGGTCTGTGGGATATTTAAAAAATAATTTTCCTCTAAACCAAAACAGGGGCGGATTTAGAATCTCGTCTAGGGGGGGGGGGGCAACCTCACCTCGAGCTACACAAAAGTACAGACCAAAACAAAAAGAAATGGGCAAGTTCGAGTGCGACATTACTTTTTTATTGTTCAGGGTTCAAAGAAATGTATACTATTTCATAGTGGACGAAATACCTAAACCTGCTCTTACGAAACCAGAACGGTTTGTCATCCTAACTTACCAATATTCTAGAATTATTTTAATTTACCTTTTGTCCATTTGAACTAATATATGAGAATTTTTCGGAAACACATTTTTTCGAAAATATATTTTCTCGAAATCAGAAGTTTTTCAATAATACAATACACATAATATTTGAAAACTAGGGATGTTTTCAAATTTTTTTTTAAAACCAACTTCGAATTTTTTTAACCACCTTTTGAAACCAAATTTTTTGAAGAAAACATGTTTTTAGAAAGAACATTTTTTAAACATTGTTTCAAAAAGACTTCGAATATTCATATTAAAAAACAACACTTTTTTAAAAGTAGTTTACTACAAAGTACAATACTACATAGCAAATACAAGGAGACATAAACCTGACCAAACACAAAAAAGGTTCGTTTAGGTTAGTTTATTTATGATCTTTTTGTCATTTTTTCATTGACCTTTTCTAAGTCAGTAGTGTTCATAACTTAAATTTAGAAAAATTATGTTTTCTAAAAAAATATATTTCCGGATAATGTATTTTTAAAAGGTTATTTTTAAAAAAAATATATTTTTGAAGAAGCTGTTTTTCGAAAAAATTTACTTAATTTAACATCAAAAAAGATAAGTGTTGAAAAAAGAAACAGCTAGAAGATTTGGTCAGCTTAGTTTACACGCGACAGGACAAATTGTTTGATTAATATGAAAGTGAATATATTGTAGCATTTTTTTTACTTATGCCTTCTGCTCATTTCGGGGGATATACGAGTAGTTACGAAATACAATTTGTCTAAAACCAATTTTTCAAATTTTTTTAAGCACTTTTCAAAAATACATGTTTTCAGAGAACATCTTTTTAATTAAAATTAAATTTTCAAAAAGCAACGGCTTTTTGAAAAAGTAATTTACGAGAAAGTAACGTACCAAACGTAAGGAAACCTGATCAAACTCACAAAAGGTTCGTTTGGGTTTGTTCAAAATCTTTTTTCGTCATTTTCCAAGCTACTAGAGTTCATAATTTAATTTTCTAAATATTGTTTTCGAAAAAATATATCTTCGAAAAATGTACCTGTTTTAAAAATTATTTGTTTGGAGACATTTTTGAAACAATGTACTTACAAAATACGGGTTTTTGGAGAAAATTCAAAATATTTCATGAATCTGTTTTCTTTGAAAAAGCGGTTAGGACATTTTTGAAAAAATGTAGGTCCAAATATGTTTTCGAGAAAATATTTTTGAAAAATTTCGTCAATCCATTTTAGATAATTTTTTTTATGTTCTGACAACCCACGAAGACCGAAGTCTAAGTACTATGTACCGTGGGTGTACTGGGGAAATCCGACTCACACATCCAGGGCTGGAAATATCCGTACGGACTTCACCAGCCCTTTAAGAGGATGTCTGGGGTGGTACTACCTCGGTCGAGGAAGAAATCCTCTGCCACCTTCCCATGACAATCACAAAATAGCCATGGTCGAAGCGGGATTCGAACCCGCGCCTCTCGGTTGCAAAGCTGGAGTCGTACCAACTCGGCCACCGGAGACCCACTCGGCCACCGGAGACCCGAACTCGGCCACCGGAGACTGTTTTACAAAAAAATTTACTTTCCAAAGAGAAGTTTTTGAAAAAAAAATGATTGGGTTATTTGTTTCGTTTAGAAGCTAAAACTATCTGGCGCTAAGGAATGTTTTCAGAAACAATCTAAGAGCATGTAAATCAAAAATTAAGAAAGGTTTGCATTTTTTATAATTACATATTAGTATTGATCTATTACTCATATTGGTATAATTCATTTCAAAGATATTACATAGACGGCAAAATATTTGTTTCTGTTTATAATATTTTGAGAATATGTAGAAATGGTTAATGTTTACGTTACAATATTTATTTTTATAAAATTCGCTATTGAAATCCTTTTTCTACAAGGCGCCACTTGCACCCCCCTTAAATTCGCCACTGAACTAAAATTTGCGTGCGAATGCCTGGGATTTTATCACCAATGGCTGGCCTTATAAACTAGTGTACCTACTGGTCACAGAGGGATGGTTTATAATATTTTTGCTAGTAACCTGTGCTGGACAAAGATGCCAGATGGATAAACAAGGTAAGTTCACATAGTTCTTTACTTTACCAAATAACAAACATTTTAAAAAGTATAAGTAACAGGTGCTAACAGGAAGAATATAAAGAATATATCAACCTAAATAAAAGTGACAATGTAAATTATGCAGGCATACAGCAGGAGCAATGTTTTTTTATCTAAGACATCCCACGTAGACTTCAAGCCTAAGTACTAACGTACCGTGGGCGTCTGAAGAAAAGGGAAACGTAGTCTATTGACACGAGATTTAAAGGATTGGAGGTTGGAACGGGATGGGAAAACATCTGCAGGCAATTTGTTCCATAATCTGGAAACCCTAGGTATAAATGAGCGAGAGAAGTGGTCTGTTCTAGGCTTTTGTAACTGGACAGTAAAGGGATGCATACGTAACGCACCTCTTGTTGTTCTGTTAGGAACAGTTAAGGGGGAACAATACCGGCTAGTTCTCTAGAGCAAAATTCGTAGTTTCTGAATTTTAAGCAAATAAAACAACTGAACTACAAAAGACATGGAGTGTTAAGAAAACCTAAATGAAACAATATTAGTAAAAGAAATAACAGCAATAGGTAATGCAACGAAGAAAGGTCAATGTGTTAACAAAAAACTTATTTTCAATAGATTACGACAGCAAAAACATACCCGGTCCCGGTATGCAGCAATATTCAGGTTTTTTGAAATCAAATCGATTTAAACAGCATAATCAAACTCGTTTGTTTGCATGCGAACAAAAATAAAAAATAACAGTGCCTATACATAATATTATATAAAATAATATAATATAAAAATTATTCTTATTTTGTCATTTCAAAAAAGCTGTAGTTAGTTCATTGCCAGATTAGTTAGTAACATGCATCGATCAAAACAGACGATGACATCCATTAGGGTTGTGTTTGGCTACCAAGAGTACCAAGGTTGTATTAGGTTTGTTCTGGGGTAAACATGAAATTGAAAACGGTTTGTTTACCGATATTGCACCGAATTGCATTTTCCTGCCCTGTTTTATCCAGCATAGCTATGTCCGAGAGAGATAATCATATCCAGAAACAACGCGCTGTTCCGCCTATTCACATATTCGCTATTTCACGAGCGGTAGTTCAGAGCAAATCCAAAATCCAACACAACCCTAACGGATGCATAACCCCGATAGCTGTTGTGTGTTGATCATTTATTGATGTTAATTCAATGTCAATATCTAAGCGAATCTATTTTAAATGCAATGGAAAATAACAGTAATTTGTTTGTGATTCCAAAAATTATCAATTTATTATTCGACTGGAAAATTGACAAATTAGAAGCCAGCATAGTTTTAAGTTACAGAATATGTGTTGGTATTAATGATACTGACAGTATTGGAATTGACTTATAAATCTGTATTTTTGGATTGTCAATATTAGTAAAAGGGCTGATCTTGAATAGTTCTAATTAAATTAGCATAAAACAAATTTGCTTTATTTTTATCTCAAATGTCAGGAGGCAAATGATATTTTTTCAATGTGTCTGCATGCATGATTCACTTTGTACAAGAATTATGAGTTGGCGAAGGTTACTGAGTACGCCACTGTTCAACTTGTTGCGTATTTATTTTACTTATATTAAGCATGAAATGGGATGTTTGTTCGCTAAAATACTAGGAATATCAATATAAAAACATAATAACGTTATAGTTAAAATTTTATTTTTATGGAAACTGAATAGGTAAAGTGCGTAATGCATAGGTTGGCATCGATTGCATTAGCCAAAACATGTATTAATGGATGCAGCGTTCTTTTATTAAAACTAAGAAAATAAATGTTTTGCTGTTTTATTTTTAGAAAAACCTATTTATCCACTACGGTTTCTTAATTAGGTTGTTATAAATAGCTTTTTTAAGGAGAAATTTATTTTTCTTTAATAATGGGAACTTAACAAATTGTAAAATTGTAAACCGAAAGAACTGTAGGTCCTAAATCCAAAAAGCACTTAAAAAATGGATATGCTATATTTCAACTTTTTGATTTATAACGTTATAGAAAATGTCTTTTGTTTTATTTAGTTTGCAACAACCTCAATGTCCTAAGAACGGTATTTTTTGTTTTAAATGAACTAAAAGTGCACTCAAAGTGAGCAAGCAGATCTTCAAAATTAATTTTAGGCAGTGTTTTGATGGTGTTCAAAAATTTCATTTCAACTGTTTTAAATTAAGAGTGTTTGATTGCCTACTTTTCTGTTACTTTCGTTATTCAAATGTCATTTTTAAGTTTGTTTTCAAAATTGCAAGAAATCGAAAAAGAATATACTTATGTACATACATACATACATACATATGTAGTACAATACATGAAGTAAATAAGCAGTAACATCAACAAGTGCAAGGAGTTTTCAAAGCACTTACCTAAAGACGACATTTTTGTCCATTTATTATGTGTCAAAAACCGCAAAAACCACTCAGAAAACCTCTTACGAAGGCCGCGTCCTCCCTTTCTTACATTTTTACAAACGCGTACACCACATAAAACGGCGCGACAACTTGCGAAAACTTAAAACCCTAGACGTTTCTGCAATTCTTTATTCGGTTTATTCACTTGATCACGGTTGGCGTCGCAGGACGCGCTTGGTCCTATGTAGTTATATTGCACAGGCTAGTTGTCTATTGCAGAAGAGCAAGATAGAAAGAGAGAGCGAATTTGGCGACAGGAGCGCCGGCAGCCGATCGGTTTGCCGCCGTTCGCTATGATAGGTAACGGTAAAGTGTGTACTAAAAGCACAGCTAGAAAGCTTGCACGGACTCGCGCTACTCCAGGTGCAAAGTAGGCCACAGACTGTATAACCAACTGCATGTATGCCGTACCACACGGCCTAGCAGAAAAGATAGTAGAGAGTGAAACGAATGCCGAGTGGGGCAACAAGCAACCATCTTCCTGCTAAAGTCTTCTGGGGTACTGCTCGATACGTGGGAGGTTGTTTTGTTTACCGCGGAAATGTGTTCCTTTCTATTTTCAAAATATTATTGAACTTTACGTAATAATTGGAGTTTAAGTATTGTATCGACTGGTGCGTCTTCATATTTTTCTTAGTATTACAAAAAATGTTTGCTATTTACCGTCAGAAAAAGCTTTTTTCATGCAGATGTCGCTTCTGACTTATTTTGTTAAAACTAAATGCTTGTTAGACACTTTGTCATTTTCATGCGCTAAAATTACTTGCGTGCGAAAAAATGACTCAGAATCTTAGGAATAGCTTTCTGCTGAAACGGTTAAAAAATATTTACCAGTTGAAAATCTAAAAAGATTGCAGCAATTAATTTCACTCAAAAAATAATTATTAGACGCAGTGGTGCAATAAGGTTTTTGTAAATCTGGGGCAAGAAGTATTTTGAGCATCCCCCTCCCTTTATAATTACGAATAAAGATAATGCTCCCCAAAAAATATCTATATGTACATATGTAACATTTTTAGTTTTATGCAAATATTTAAATTTACAAATAAAAAAAGAAACTTTTGAATCAGATAGACAACAGAGATAAAATTATTACTTACTTTAAACTGCCTATGTCCTCGAAATTAAGCATTTGCAGTAGTGATCGCAATCCCGGGATCCCGATCTCGACAAAAAAATTACTCTAGAAAATCCCTGGATTATTAAAGTCTAATCCTGAAATTTTTAAGATTATTATTCGAGCCAATATTTTACTTTTAATAGTCAAAGGTTTTGCCAACTGCTAAAGCCGGCGCTACACGATGTGTCAAATGCCTTCCAATGTTGGACACATGGCGATTTGTTGCATCGTGTGGCCATGCAACAACGAATTTCATGTGTCAAACGTTGGAAGCTGGGCACGTTCGGGCTCTTGTCGGTATTTTTGTGCCGCGTCAAAGGATACTTCCAACGTTAGAACCAACATTCGATACACGGCCACACGACTTGTTAATTGTTTCTCGATTGCACTGGAGGCATTGTCCCGGTATTATTATTTGGTTGTTTAGTTTTAAGCAGGTTTTAAAATGAGTTGGCTCCAACATTCGCCTTTACGTTGGTCTCAATGTTTGTCGCATCCAGTGGCGGCGCTAGCCCTAAATTGTTAGTGGGGCGAATGCCGGCGGTTGCACCTAAAGATTGGGCAGTACCTGGGTACTTGTAGGTTCGGTGTTCGTAAGTCGTATGTTTTTATTTAGATTGATGGTTGGGCGAGCAGAATTTTAGTTGGGTGTGCGCCCAACCCTGACCACCCTTAGCGCCGCCACTGGTCGCATCATATATCAGATTGATTTGCCAACTTTTAATCTGTCGATCTTGGTTCCAGTGTTGGATCCAACACTGTACCCAACGTTCGTTTCAACGTTGGACACATCGTGTAGCGCTGGCTTTAAGCAAGATCATGGAAAGGAAGCTTAAGTTGATTTTAGACTGACAAACCTTTATTAATATTACAATTTTTCTGGATCAATCCCGGGATTCCGGGATTTTGTTTCTTTGATCTCGAAAATTCCGGGATCCAAATATACGTCCGGGATGCTCCTAAACACAAACTTTTTAACTCGCTAAAAGAGCCATGTTTGTTTATTCTTAAAGATGATAAGTTTTCAACATTGTCATGCCAGGTGTCGAGATTTAGCCAAAATCATTACTTTTTAAAACTAAAACATTTTTATGGTTTTACTTTTATTGCCTGTGCATTAGCTTTTTAAAGGCCCTTAACATGCCGCCACTGGACAGACGCAATCATATGAAAACTCTAGGAACATGCTGAGGAGTTCTGAACGGGTTTCCACTTGAATATAAGATACTTTTGTAAAATTTAGTACATATACACTTAAATTAAATACCAAGAAATTCTTATCATCAAAGTTTTACATAAATATGTTTGGTTTCAGTTTTGTAAGATTCTATAGTATAGTATCTAAAAAATGGCTCTATTTTATACATATTTCTCATTAATGGCAAATCTCCCGCTTTTGGCTGTGCCAGCTAATGATAAATACGTTACCCAAAAAGAATTGCTAGTTTATACAGGGTTATTTACGATACGGAACGTGTTGGAAAATCTCGAGAACCAATAGAAATACGAGTAGAACAAATAGGACATTTTCTCATTGGCTAGCTTAAGTCTGTGTAATATTATGCCTTGTAAACGTGCCCTAATTTGCAAATATGTTAAGGGGCGAAATTGGACAAACATGAGTCGACTTTTTTGGTACTGGAAAGCATTAAAAATTAAAAAAAAATGTCGAGAGTTTAGTTTGAAGAGCACCTGCAAATGGGTGAACATTTTTTGTTAGTGTAGTCCAGTCCAGTAACCAAAATTTGATGGAACATTCTTTTAAATAACCTGTATATAATGAAAGTAGAAATAAAATTAACCAAAAGTTCCATAATCCCTAATTTTCAACAATTATTAAAAAGTTTTTATCGAACAAAAACGGGTTTTCGACCATAGCACTGAGCGGTTCGATTGTACAGTGTACAGTGGCAGCTGTTGAAATTTTAAAGCTGTATATATCTCTGTTTCTACTTACGGCACACATGCCAAGTACAGGTTTTTCAATAGTGAGCCTACTAGGAATGTTTTGGTAAAGAAAAAAATATTTGAAATAGGCGAAAACAAGTTGAATTTTTGCGGGTCTCCCCTGAAAAAAAAAATGAACACGTTTAGGTATTCTATTTATTAGTGTCTTGAAACAAATTTTACATCATTTAATGAAAAATTTCTAAATTTGGAGAGAAAAAAATGTGTTAGTAGAAAGTTATAGTCATTTGAATTTTTTTTTAAATTATATTTTAGTTTTAAAAAAATTCAAATGACTATAACTTTCTACTAACACATTTTTTTTTGTTCAAATTAAAAAAATTTTGACAAAATGATGTAAAATTTGTTTAGAAAAAGAATAGTAAATAAAATACCTAAACTGTTAATTTTTTCTCAGAGGGGGGCTCAGCAAAAATTCAACTTTTTTTCGCAAATTACAAATTATTATTTTTCTTTACCAAAACATTCCTAGTACGCTTACTGAACTGCTGGCCACTCGAACTTACACATAGAGATTTTTAGGGAAAATTTAAAGTTCAATATTTTCAACAGGAATGCAAATTTTTTAACGCGTCTTGCAGATTTTAAGAGCTAGTTTTTTTCGGATTAAGCTGCATGACGTATATTTATCGTAGGACCATAGGTTTATTATATACGGGGTGATCAATGAAGTCATGCAAAAAATCAAAAAGTTTGTATGAGTGAAATTTCCGCAAAAAATTTTTTTGGTCCTTGCAATATGGTTCGTTACTAAGGAAACATCAATATCTCTAGACGTTTTCGTCACCTTTTGGATTAAGGCCCTTAGGTCTTGTACACACTACTAAACATAAAATTTGGGTAGCAAAATTTTTAAAATGCTATAACTTGACATTGGATTGGCGGTTCTTGATGATTTTTACGGATTTGGAATCCTTATTTCACGTAGATTTTCTATAATCTAAGCATTTTATTTGGGGGTTGAAATATACAGGTTGAAATTTACACATTATACCGGGTCGATAATAGACAAAAACGTAAGGTACGACGCGCTCTAAGGTTTGGCATTATTTAAGTTTTTGTAAAACTAAATTCTCACCCCAAGTTGTTTTTGTTTAATATCTTTCTCACTGTTCTGTCCAAAACTTTCACCGCAGTTTATTGTCTCAAAGAGTCATTCAGTTCCTTGTCGTACAGTGTGGGGAGGTATCATAAGAAATGGTAAAACCGAGCTATTCATTACCAACCAAACCGTTAACGCTACTGTTTATCAGGAGGAAATTTTGGAACCTATTGTTGTTCCTTTTGCTCGAAATTACGGCCCAGAATTTCTATTGGTGGATGACAACGCTCGACCTCACAGAGCGCGAAGGATCACAGAGTTTTTGCAGGCACAGAACATCAATAGGATGGACTGACCTGCAAAGTCTCCGGATCTTAATGTCATCGAACACGTTTGGTCTTATTTAAATCTTAAAGTAAGATCGCGTGATGTATCCACTGAAACCTTAGAGCCACTTAGTGAGGCCATTCGTGAAGAATGGGAGAATATTCCACAAGATTTTATAAATAATCTTGTGGATACTCTACCAAATCGATGTCGGGAACTAATACGTCGAGCAGGAGGACCAACAAAATATTAGTTCCTCTTTTTTTTTATTAATGTACCTACTTAATTTCGGATAAATTATTACCAAAGATTAGGTATTTAAAGATAGGGCACTTGGCAATTTTCCATTGATATTTGCCGTTTTTTTTTAGGGATTGCAGGAACCTTTAAATTAGGTTTAGAATCAGAAATTTTGTAACAATTGACTTTTGGCCGTTGTTAACCAATCTTGTATATTGTAGAATATAATGTAATAAACTTGTTCTTGTCGCTACGTTTTTGTCTATTATCGACCCGGTATAATGTGTAAATTTCAACCTGTATATTTCAACCCCCAAATAAAATGCTTAGATTATAGAAAATCTACGTGAAATAAGGATTCCAAATCCGTAAAAATCATCAAGAACCGTCAATCCAATGTCAAGTTATAGCATTTTAAAAATTTTGCAACCCAAATTTTATGTTTAGTAGTATGTACAAGACCTAAGGGCCTTAATCCAAAAAGTGACAAAAACGTCTAGAGATATTGATGTTACCTTAGTAATGAACCATATTGCAACGACCAAAAAAATTTTTTGCGGAAATTTCACTCATACAAACTTTTTGATTTTTTGCATGACTTCATTGATCACCCCGTATATAATAAACCTATTGTCCTACGATAAATATACGTCATGCAGCTTAATCCGAAAAAAACTAGCTCTTAAAATCAAGACGCGTTCAAAAATTTGTATTCTTGTTGAAAATATTGAACTTTAAATTTTGCCTAAAAATCTCTATGTGTAAGTTCGAGTGGCCAGCAGTTTATTTATTAAAAACCCAGAACTTGGCATGGATCCCGTAAGTAGCAACAGAGATATACAGCTTTAAAATTTCACCAACCGCCACCGATATATTAAAAATATTAGGCATTTTTGCTGTGAAAATTATTTTTGTTTCCTACGGCTTTTCCAAGTTACTGTTTGATTAAATAGGTTTGCGACACCTTATACATAGGTCAGTACTTATACTAACACTAGCACCTTAAAAACTATAAATATTATAAACGCGAACAAACATCTTTACAGTACCTACAATATTTTTACATATTATTTTACTTAATCTATTTTCTCTCGCTCTTTTAAAACTAGATGACGTCACACGTCTAATTACAATCATCGAATGGTTATTTTCGTTGGTTAATGTTGGCAATGAACAGTGCACAAATAACAATATTATCAAGTCACGCCTAATGCACATGATGCAAGCCAACGAATGCATTACTTTTAAATGTATAATAACTGGTAGTACTTCTTTTTCCTGATGTAATAATAAACAGAATGGTTTTTGTTTGGTTTGAAACTTTAAATTAGTTGAATAATTTACAAACATATTGGGATTTTCATTTGTCATGTACTGTTTTGTTTGTAAAACAAAAAAAAATCTGTTTCTAGGTTATTTCAGCGAAAAACAAGCCATAGGAGGTGTTCTGCACAAGGGGACAAATTTTGCAGTTTCGCACTTTTCATAATTTCTCGATATTCAGTGTTTTTATATAAGTGATTATTTGGGTTGTTATAGTAAGTTTTTTTCTACATTGACGCCATTGGCACATAGGATAGAACATTTGTCAAAATATACGCCCCACAATTATTATCTACCAAAAAATCTATTATGCAAGTATTCACCCTGTCAAAAATATCCCTATTATTTCAAAATTCAACCAGATATGCTCGTAATGATGTTTATTAACCTAACCACAGAAAAGCAGAGGATCAGAGAAACAAACGAAACATCAGTGAACCGCAAAATGTCGATTGCACACGAACGCGCTAGCCAATCGCCTGTTCTCTGCGAAAGAGTAGACGCTAGTCGTCCCTCGTAAGGAATGAGCACCAGATGTATTTCAATTAAATTGAATTTGAATAGGTTTTTATTTCTCGATTAAAAAATTATGCCCCACCTCAGAATTTCTTCTATTAGCGTAAAGCACATGTAGCGTAAAATTATTTTTAAGATATTGACAGAAATTAAATTATAAAATTCAGATTCAGTGATGGAGTACGTAATGTAGTTGCGTTAGAGGTTTTTCTATTGTTAAAGATTGGGTTTTTTATGATTTTTATTTTGGGTTCACAAGAGATGTTTTAAAATAAGATAAAAAAAATATTGAGTGCTAACATGTCAATTAATAAACAAATGAAATATTACTCAATAATATATCAATATACTCGGTAAATATGTATATTTTTTTCTATACAGTAAATAACTGCTTTCTTGGGAATTGCTTTTATAAATTGAGCTATTTCGTTAGCTAACCGTGGCTCCGAGCATCTACTAAAAATATGGCAATCCCATCGAAATGGCTACGTTGACTTGTTAAACTGGAAAAATCCGAGCAATATCTAAATAAGATTCTTCAATAATTTTATACTTCCTGCTTTACTCAACTATAGCTAACTTATTATCACAGTGTTAGTTAATAAGATAATTTTTGGTAGTAAACAGGTGTTGCTATCGTCTTTTCTGATATGTGCTAATAATATAAAGAATATTGTGTAATGTCAACATAACGAACAAACATTGCGGTTGATGTAGAAACTGACACATCCATATTTTTAATAATATCTAAATACTGATAACGTGCAGGAACTTTACCTACACCCCTAAATATATTCTTGTGGAATGCTGAAAAACCCAATGGGGACGGTGCATGAAAATTTTGTTTATACTTTTTTTAGTTTAATGGGTAGATTATCAAAAAATAGTCAAACGGCTTTTCACTTTTTCTTAGTTTGATACCAATTTTTTTAAGTTATTTTTTCTTACGTTGGCACTACAAGCTAGTGTATGAGCCCCGGGATATACAGATTAACGTGGGCTCGGAACCACGGTCCTCAATAACACGACAACCAGAGCATGCACCCCCCTTGCTATTATCCTTGATTTCGCGCTACCCTATGCTGCCTTTTTGTTACCTACCGACTGGGGAGTGTGAAACGGCGCCTTCATTCTAGGAGATACCCGATATCATCCGGCCTTTAACCGGCGTGAATAGGATGGTCTTGACGTCGAATAATTTTACTCTTCCCTACGCTTTTCCACCTACGAAAGGTACCGTGATACTTCTTGTAACGTAGAATGGGTCCGGAACTTTTTACGGTTCCGGTAGGATTTGAACCCACGACGATGTTCGAAACGCGGCTTATAAGGCTGACGCTTTAACCAACTGAGCCACCGCCGACCCTCATTTTTTAATGTATGAATAAACAATTTAATGGTGGGGGTGATTAGTCATTATTAGATACACTTCGGCGCTAAAGGTGCTGCTCACGAAGCACTCACGAGGTATGCCGATGCGTCGATCGACTCGCCAGGCTCCTCCCATTTTGACGTCACTGCCAGGGATTTTGCAGTATTCAAGCGGCCTAGTCACTTTGATCACCGTTTGATTTTCCCTCGAAGTAGCGTCATCTGCGCGGCCACGACGTGTTTTGATTCATAGCGTAGCATACCCTTGTAAGCGTATCGTGGTCATGATTATATTTTTATTTATTAAAAAAGAAGAATAGTTAAATGCGACATTAATTACTTACTGGTAAATTTTATATCCATATTTAAGGTGATATTCTATCACAACTTGAACAAACGTATTATTACAACATTATAACAACTCATCTTGGGTGACTAGGATTACTGCCAGAAGATGTTTATAATTGAGGTGAGTAAAACAGATTTTCTGGTGCATTCCTGGCCGTTTCAAAATTCGTAAAAAAGTATTCAATAATTTTTAAGAGACCTCTAACCTAAAAAGTAAAACTTACAGCACTTAAATTATACCTTAATACTAAGGTTTGGTTTTTTCGAAATTATTTTAAAAATCTACCAGTTTAAGGAACAATGTGTTTGAACTAAGTATTCCATATTTGAAAAAAATGTAATATATATTTTCAACCATACAATTTTATTTTTATTTGCGACTCAAATTAGTTATAATTTAGCCATATTGCTAACTACTATAACTGGGAATGTTTTCGTTTTGTCTTTGTCTTCATTATCGTGTTATTTAACATCTTTTTCACTTTTGTCGTCTGGTGAGCCCTTCTTCCCCGTTCAAATCAGCTAATTGCAGCTGACTTCCTTAATCTGAGTCGCCAATAATATTAACTTTAAATAGTATTTACACAAGAACTAACATTTTTAATAAATGTTGACATTTTACATCTAATTTATCTTCAAACAGCAGCCATTACTTTGTTTCCATGACTCACTATTCAATAAATTTTGGCTGTACTATTGGTTACTCAAACTAAGAACGTGGCGCCCTCTTTAGTCGATTTGCTAAGTTCTATAACGGGAAATGTTTTCGTTTTATCTTTGTCTTTCTTCATTATCGTGTTATTTGGCAGCTTTGTCAATTTTGTAGTCACGTGAGCCCTTCTTCCCCATTAAAAATCAGCTGATTGCAGCTGGCTTACTTACTTAAAGTCGCTAACTGGCGACTCAAATTAAGAAGGTGATGTCCGCTTTAGCCTATCTGCTAACTATTGTAACGGGGAATGTTTTCGCTTCGTCTTTCTCTTCACTGTCGTGTTATTTGGCACCTTGGTCAATTTTGTCGTCAAGTAAGCCCTTCTTCCCCGTTAAAAATCAGATAATGGCAGCTGGACTCCTTAATTTGAGTCGCCAATAGAAATTTATGATAAAAGTGTTTGGTTTGCAACAATATAAAATTTCATATAGAAAATTTACGGAGTAAAACACTTTTAACAGCAGTTTCCACACTTTTTATACGTGTTAAAGTAAATAATCGTGGCTAAAGTAAAATCAGTGGCTAAAAATAACTCTTGACTTAAATGACATGTTAAAAAGTGTACTTTTAATAGTACTTGTAGAAAAAAGCTATTTTATATTATTACTTATTTTCGGGTGTAGATAAAAAGCCAAGAAACAAAGTAACCAAAATTTAAAGTGACATTATTTACAAAACTGTTTATGGAAAAAACAAGTTAACCCCTTAACTGGGCTTACAAAGAATGCGTTAGGTACTTATTTTAAAGCTTGATCATTTCATTACTAGGCAATGCTGAAAGTTTTAAAAAATTAGATGCAGTTTTTTTTAAAGGTGATTTCTGTGAAACACTTTTTGCCGGCTATCAATAACCTTCTCAAGTGAAATAGAAAGTTCTACAAAGATTCAGTTTAATATATTAACGTGCAGTTGCATAAACAATTTAATTAAGAATTAAGCTAATTGGACACTTGTAATGTAATGTGACAGCACTCATGTTAATGTCATTGCCAAAGGTGACTCTAAAGGTTAAGTAAATTTATTAGATACTTAAATAAAAGTTTTGAACAACAGACTGTAAGTATTTTTCCATAAATCACAAAACAGTTTTTCAAGCTCCGACTCTAATCAAGTGAAAAATAAAAACGTAAGATATGATGCGCAATAGGCGATAAAGCGAGTAACCCTATTATATTGCCTGTGTTTTACGCAACCTGTCTGTTGCAAAGTGCAAAGAAAAAAATCTGAGATTCATAAAGGTCTACGAAATGTTAATAACTTTTTAAATAAATATTTTAATACATTTTAAGTAACTGATTAATATAAAGTATTATCTCCACAGGTATTTGAAAAATAACTAAAATTTTACAGCTAGATTCTCCAGTGTCGAGTCTAGGAAATTTCGAAGGGAGGGTAAAACTAAATTTTCACGCCTCTAAATCTAATTTTTCCTATATTTGCTTTGGAAAAAATTAGACAAAAAAAGGTGACCAAAATAAAGCAGTGTTAAACGTTATTTTCCTGAATACAACAAAAAACATGAATCACATTTAAGAATTACTGTAACTATACATATTATCTTAATTTGACATAATATACATTTTTATTAATCGTTAATTAAGCAAACCCAAGCAGACCATGTAGCGGCATTAAGGCAACCAAGATTTGAACATTTTTGGGAAAAAATTTTGCAAAATTAATTTATTTAGGTAAACGGCTATTGTTTATTCTAAAATGTTATTGCATATAACTGCGATGTTTTATTTTGTACAAATTTTCAATTGAGATACTGCCTGGGGAGTGTGCTGATCAGAGCAAATCCAAAAAATGTTATTTTCATCATGTTATCCTTGAACAAATCGTTAAAAGTGTTTCGAATGTGTTGAAAAATTAAACGCTATGGAATTCCACTTTGCATAGGGTAATATGTAATACGTATTGTATAGTCTTGATAATAAAGTGTAAGGAATCCACGTCATATCATAATGTGCAGGAGCAGCCCTATTCGAAAAGGCTTCCTCGACCACGTTTAATTGTAGCTTTAGCATACTTGAAATTAATCCTGCTTTTCAATATGACGCTGTTTCAGTGATCTACCGTCCAGACTAAACACTGCGTGTTAATAGATATACTTATCTACTAAATAGATTAAAATTATCCTTGGACTAGTCATAATTGCTGGAGTTTTGATTGGGTACTAGTAGAGGGATATGATGCTCCCCGAGTCTCCGCATGCGCAGTAGGGTCGACCTTGAACGCCCAGGTGTGCTATTGTTATTTGGCCTTGATATGCGCAGGTGTTATTCCAAGGTCAAGGTCAAGAACTTGGCCTTGAACGCGAGCAGATGTTTCTTTGTTTGGTGATGACCAGGTGTACGATGCTTATTTCAAGGTTACATTTGCGGTGCATATTTTCAATGAATGCGAGCAGCTGTTTCTTTGTTTGGTGATGACCAGGTGTACGACGCTTATTTCAAGGTTACATTTGCTTGGCCTTGAATGCGAGCAGATGTTTCTTTGTTTGGTGATGACCAGGTGGACGACGCTTATTTCAAGGTTACATTTGTTTTGTATTTTTCGAGGTCGTCGGATGTATTCCTCCCACCATAAATAAATACTTGACCTTGGATTACTTCCTAATAAATATGGCTCATTTCGAAAATAGCTTTCATTGTCACTCATACATCGTATGCGTTAACTGTTGCTTTGGCATATAAAGTATTGTGTTTGTGGTGTGTTCTACAAGTGTTTATTCAAGGTACTTGACAGTAATTGTTTTTATTGTATTTTAAATCATGAGCATTTCAAAGCAGACCATAGCCGAAATTAATAATATGATAAACCAAGATATTCAATTTCTGGAACGTAGAAAATTCTCTACATTAACGGTGGGCAAAATTTATATGATAAAAAAAATTTATTCTTTGACTTCACGTTTTGGAAAAGCCATTATCGTCACATTGTTTGATCCAACACATCAAGCAACATTTGAAACATTTTTACCATCACGCGTAGCTGAAATTCTGACAGAGGATACTATTGAAATGATGAATAACTCCGGTGATCAGTACACCTTAACTTATTTGGGGCAAAGCTCACATGTATTCTCTGGAGGTAATACTAGAGCGTTGTTAAATTTTGGTTGTTTGTAATATATTGTTGATTAGGCTATTTTAATGTTGATTTAAAATGTAATAAAATAGTTCTTGTTAAGTATATATCGAAAAACACACACTCACACACAATCACATGTCCATTATTTTCTATTTAAGATGTGTGACTGCCCTACTGTCATTGAAAATCGAGATATGTACATTAATTGGTTATCATGTAAATTAAGAGAGCTGGCTGAAGAAATACTACACTTTGCAAATTATGGTAAATCCGATGTGGGTTTTAGTGAAAGTCAGTATAGGAAGTATATGAAAGACGCCGTAAATTTCACGGCTGGAGCACATACGTGCGAGAAATACCTATATGGAACCATTGATCTGGACGAATTTTGCGCTGGAATGATAAATGAAGAATTGGGAAGCTACCTATTCGAAGTGCCTCATTTACCCGATGAATTAGCTAGAAAATATGGTTTGGCTCCCGCAGATGACACCACTATTCTTGATGACCTTGGAAATAAAGCAGTCACCAATGAAGTTGATAGTAAAGCATTGGGTACTGTTAGCGATGACGAAATGGAGTGTGTTCAAGAAGATGAAGAAAATCTTTAATTCATTGTATAATATAATAACATGAGATGTTAAATAAATGATTATGTACCTAAATTATTGTTTAATTTTTTTATAAATAGGCAACCTTCACAAAAATCACATCAGTTTAAGCTAAAAATGGGTCGTGTTAACAACACAATTGATAAATTTGGGCGCCAAAAATTTAATGACCAAAATCACATTGTTCTTGTTGGACAACCAGGAGTTGGATTTAGATTGACCGATGATGGTCAATATGATATACAAGGGAAATCTCTAACTAATGTAGCACCACCAAAGAATCCTGGGGATGCCGCTAATCAGGAATATGTTCTTGAACAAAGGCGTGAAATTATTAAAAAACTTAGTGAATTAGTGAATAATGATGTTTTGGAATATGTTAGAAAAGAACTTAATGAAATGAATAAAAAGCTTGCTGAAGAGGCGAATGAAGATTTTTTGCAATCTGTTACAAAAAGACTTAAGGAAATCGATTCAAAATTGTTGAATCAAGAAAAAGCTATTCAGCGTATACGTATTACGCGCATGTAGATAAAGAAACAAGTCTATTCTGTGTATGGTGACCTCGATTTTACATGGGATATGAGAGTGGAGGGGTTTGAAGGTCACCTAACAGATACAAATAGAGGCACAAAACTTTCTTGTTTCAGTCTGCATTTCAGTACTTCCAGAATACTGCATAGTAATTTATTTCCTCAAAATGCAGTCACCAAAAAGTGAACGTCAAATTGCAGTTGTTCGCCCATTCTCTGTAAACGGTCGTCAGATGTGTGCCAATTGCGAAAATTGGGAATTTATTAGTGGAATAATGGGTTTCTGTGAATGGTGTCAAAATGAGTACCATAAGAAACATGGGATGAAATCACCGCAACAAATATCTCGTGAAAATTCTAGTGAATCTCTGCAAAGTCTCGCTGTCTCAGTGGGAGGTTCATCAGAACATAATAATCACGATACGCCGGAATTCAGTCAAGAAGGGCAGCGCTGGACTTCTTCAAGCAATTTTGAAGATCTCGAAATAATTAACGAATCACCGCAAAGTCCTGTTTTCTTAGAAGGAGGAGGAGGAGGAGTAGGGGGAGGAGGTTCATCAGAACGTAATAATAGTGAGACCATGGAATTCGACCAAGAAGGGCAGCGCTGGTAATTCCGAAAAATAGAGACAATTTAGATATAGTGTAAAAGTTTCTTATGATAGTCATGTAATTTTAAATTTATGTGAATAAGTGCGTTTTTCTAATGATAGTGTGGATGTATTATTTAAATCTTAATAAAAATCTTTTTGTACTAAATATGTTTATTATTCACCATACATTTGAATTAACAAATCGCTCTTGATATATATTATTTCTGTGGTTCCGTTCTAAAATCCTCGCTAGCATTACATCCATTTTTGCAATTCTCCTTTGAAAACGATATCTATTAAGTATTAGTTGCTGAAAATTACTTTGTCTGGCTTGTCTATATGCAAAACACCAAACAGACATACGGTGGATAATATTTCTTTCTTCGTCAAATCTTACTTGCTTCATGGTGTATGGTAAAATGAATTTTTATTAGTTATGTCAATTATATATAGGCTGAACATAAAGAGAGTGAATTAGTTTTACTTTAAAATGGGTCGTGTTAACAACACAATTGATAAATTTGGTCGACAGAAAACTCCTGTTTGTAACAAGTTATCGCGAGGGTTGCCCGGAATCGGATTTAAACTTACTTCAGATGGACATTTTGATATAGAGGGAAAATTATTAAGGAATGTTGCCCAACCGATAAATGATAATGATGCTGCTACCAAAGAATATGTCCTTACGGAAGTTCATCAACTTGGTTCGCAGATAAATACCATACTTAGTAATGTGCTAGTACCGGTTTTTCAAAAAATGTTTGAAGATGATGAGACCAAAATTACGTATCTTAAGGAAAAAATGTATCAAATTCACTCACTTGCTGCACGGTATACTACAGCGAAGATAAAGGATCCAAAAAAACCAAAATGGAAACCAACCTAGATAAAGTTCTATTTAAAAACATAATTATACTGTTAAATTGAAAATAAAACGCATAATTATGAAAAGCAATATTTATTATTATCATTTATAATGCATACATACGTAACGTAAAACCTATTTGATAATATTTATACAATATCTGATTTGTCTATCCAAGAATTAAATTGATTTGGAAAACCTAACCATTTTACAAACAATTGATCGTTTTGATTGTTCTTGCGTTTTCTAAGAATTTTCTCAACTAAATAAACACCAGGGCTAGCTGTCTTTTGCAGTTCTGCTTCGTAAAAACATCCTTTAATAGGTTGACCTTCCAATGATTGTAGCAAGTAGGTAGGTGGATTTGTAATATTAACTTTTGCTATTTCAAACAGTTCCGTGGACCAGGAAGGCGTATATCCTTTGTCAAATACACCTTTGTACTTGCTAATGCGAACAATGTCACCCAAATGAAATTTTTTTTTCTTCGGAGCAATTTTCAAATAGTCATATGCTTTAATAGGGGTATCCTCTTTTACACTGTTAGGCTTCATTCCAATGGTGCGGTGTTTAGTGTTATTATAGGTCTTCGTTATAGCTGGTAATATTTGTAACCATCTGTAAGAACCTCTAGCCGAGAATTGTTTATATAACTTATTTTTCAAAGTTCTTATAACACGCTCCACAATTGCCGCTTTTTTCGTGCTATATGTGGAATAATGGTTTATATTATATTTTTTCATGAGTGCTTGAAAGGTGCTATTATAAAATTCCTTTCCTTGATCACTCTGTAAATTGTTTGGTGCATATGATGCTTCTTCAATGATGCTTTTCATGGCATTCGTAACTTCAACACCGGTCTTATTCTTAACTGCTTTGGTGTACACGAATTTGGAGTAACAATTTATACATACAACAATGTAACGGTAACCATCATTGTCAGTAGCATATTGCTGCATTTCCGCCAAATCAATTTGCCACAAATCTCGATATCCTTTTATAACCGTACGTCTTCTAACAAAATTTTTTCTTGCTGTCCTATGTAATTCATTTACGACTTTAATTTTTTCTCGGCTAGGATCCATATTATAAGGTTCCACGTCTTATCAGACACTGAGGATGGCAACTACGTGCAAAACTTAATATATTATTCCTTCTTCTCGAAGCTCTTCCATAATTGACATAATCTCATTATCATGTCCGGTATGTCCAGCTACTTTTGACCCCCACAATAATCGTAATCTATCCACTAACTCCTTAGGTTTATTCCAATAAACATATTCAGATGATTTCGACGATAGGCGCTTTTTTGCTGGTAGTTGGATTTTGTTGTCGCCTTTTTTTCTTCCTACACCACCACCCAGTTTGGTTCCCATAATTAGCGGTTTTATGATTCGTAAATATTTTCTCCATCGGGTTTCCCTTAAACCACGTTTCTTGTCATAACCGTCGTAGGCCGCATCCGTCAATTTCAAAATGGTTTGGTATTTTCGAAGTACATCTAGACTAATTTCGTCTTCATTATCTAAGCATGCTGGATTTTTTAGAAAAATCAAATCGTAAAGCTCAGCCGTTCCATCGAATTCAGCAATGTTTGTTTTGTTCTTGTATAACACCATCTTTCCGTTTGTTAGAAAACGAACCACCAAGTTGCCAATATATTTTGTTGATTTATTGTCTTTTTTACCAAAGCGTACACCATACACGGTATCATAACGGGACGGTTCGAATTTTAATCCATTTAAATAATCTTGAATAGTTTTTGCGGCTGAACTGCTACCACTTGATGTGTGTGGTGATGTGTAAGATGATGTTATCGTTGATGGGGAAGGGGTTTCGAACAGTGACTCACGATTTCCACGTTTTGGTGTAGGAATTTGTGTTTTTTGCGAAATCGGTGTAGATGTTTCAAAATCCGCTTCTGTTGGATGTTCTTCAAACAGTTTCGCCATTCCCACCGAGCTGCTGCTGCTGCTACTCCGACTTTGTGGTTTAGTCGTAGTACTTGATTTTTTAGTTGCGTACTGTTGCTGCTGCTGCTTTACGGCTTTAGATATAGATTCTAGTGGTTTAGAAACTGGTTCATAAAACTTTTCCAAATCATGTTCATTCTGCACTTTAGCTGCTTTAATTTGTTTAAATTTTTTTCTAACCGCATTTGTAGTTTCCAGTAGCTTTCGTTTTAATTCGATTTCTTCATTCATGATGCTTTCAAAGCACCGTTCAACGATGAAATGATTATCCAAGTTATTATTATAGGAATATATAACTATCGAATCCCTTGCGGTATCTGCCCGAATTTACATCACTGTCCTTGTCAATAACTAAAAAACCATATTTATTATCCCAACATTTAGCACACATCTCTTGAAATTGTGTAAACGTCAGGTCGGGTGAAACGTGATCGGAAAATATATGTTTCATATTCATCTCATCTTGTTTAAACATAATAATGAAGTTGGCATTATCCCGGACGAGCTGCTTAGGAACACGAGAATACGTTTGCGCCAAGTAAAAGGCATCCACATTTTTGTGACGTCCCATGCTAAAATACGATCTTATAACGTCCTGTTTCTCACACATAACGTCATCAAAAATAAATATTGAATTAGGTTTAGCATCTGACGGTTCCACAATGTTATTTGCGTCGCTAAAAGCGTAGTAGCCAAGACCTTTGATTGGTGATAAAATTTTCTTTAAATATTCATATTTCGGTTGATAGAGCGACTTTGAGTAGATATAAACATTTTCGAAACGCAGTCCCGAGGGGTGAGTAAGCAGCGAAATCATAACATTTGTTTTTCCACAGTTTGAAGGTCCTATTAATAATCCACGAATAGATGACGGTAGCAAAGGACCATGTCTTTTAAATAATTTTTGTTCTAGTCCAGATCCGACCTTTACATCGAGATTATCGACGGGAAGTTTTTGTTTAAGATTGACGATACGCATCTTAACAAAATCTATATTTTATACTGAACTTGCACGTAAACTATCATTCAGATGTCGCTCGTCAGACGAAGTAGACGGTCTCGTTTATCAAGTAAGACTGGAAGCGGTATTGTTAATTCAGTAATTAATAGGCTACCGTTTGAGTTACACATTCCCGGCTATCAGTATTGCGGGCCCGGGACGAAAGTAGTAAAACGTGTGGCAAGAGGAGATCAAGGAATTAATTCTTTGGATGTCGCATGCAAAAAACACGATTTAGCCTATTTGCGTAATAGTGAAAATTTAAGTGCTCGCCACCAAGCAGATCAGGAACTCGAGCAAAGCGCGTGGGAAAGAGTAAAATCTAAAGACTCTAGCGCTGGTGAAAAAGCTGCAGCTTGGTTGGTAACCAACATTATGAAAGCGAAACAACGTTTTGGTATGGGTGTATCATCATCATCAAAATCGAGAAAAGCATCCACTAGAGGTAAACGTCGCTTCCAGCGCCGCCGCCGCCACACTAAAGGTAAAGGCGTTGGTAAACATAAGCGACTACACAAAGTAGCTTTTGGATCATCTATTAGACGACCCGTTCGATCAGAATTGTTAAAAGCTGGTGGGAAAAAACTTGTCGAGAAAAATATCATGAAAGCATCGAAAATAGCTGCAGTAGCTGCACGTAAATCCCTAAGAATAGCCGGTGGCAAACGAAAAATTCGCACGCCTAGAATCATTCCAATTCCGAAGACTGGGGGGATATTACCGTTAATACCAATATTTGCAGGACTATCGGCCTTAGGTTCATTAGCAGGTGGTGCAGCAGGCATCGTGCGTGCCGTAAAAGCAGTAAAAAAGTCGACTGCAGAAAAAATAGGTACCGGCTTACATCTAAGTTCAAGAGGAAATGGATTATACTTGAAACCATATCGCACAGGTTTGGGATTATATATAAACAACGGCAAAAATAAGAAATCAAAAAACTAATAGAATCCCTACCTCAAAGACCACTATCCAATATTGATATAGAAAAGTACGCCTTAAAAATGAAAATACCACACTTTCGAGGCGTATATATGAGAGATTCATTACCTGTACGCGGTCCCAAACGTTATGAGGCCGCCATTATAAATTTGGATAGTATGTCGGGTGTAGGGACTCATTGGGTAGCATATAGAAAAAGCAATTCTGATGTAACATACTACGATAGTTTCGGTGATTTACCCCCACCTATGGAATTGGTACG
Source organism: Philopedon plagiatum (assembly GCA_963971165.1). NCBI lineage: Eukaryota > Metazoa > Arthropoda > Insecta > Coleoptera > Curculionidae > Philopedon > Philopedon plagiatum. The sequence goes on from OZ020191.1 coordinate 97,126,142, forward strand.
ATATCTGCAGATGGGTTCCGAAGCGACGAAGAAAATTTACTATACATACGACCGTCAACAAGAATTCGGAACAGTCTGGTGTGGACATTTGTGTTTGAAGTTTCTTTTACAATCGTAAAAAGTATGTCTTTGACACCCCAAATGGAACGTGACAACTACACCAAAATGTTGCTATCACTTAAAGCATATCGTGAAGTCGGAGGATTACAAAAAATGACTGCCGAACAGTTAGAAAATACGCCCAAAGAAGTGTTGATCGCATTAGCTCCAAATGAAATAGCACTAGTTTGGGATAGGTTACCTAATCACCTAAAAAGTGACGTCGATATATTGAAATATCAATACTGTTTCGAACATTATAATAGCAATAATTCAGATTCGGACGAGGGCGATGGACCGATACCAAAAAAAATATTTTGTTGTTATTGCAAAATTAACGATGTGAATATAAAGGCAGAAAACAGTTTAAAAACGTCCAAAGGAATAAAGCAACGCTTCAGCTTAAATCCATTTAACTGTTGCAAACAGCAATAAAATAGCTACACAAATAGTTTCGTGGTCAGTCATGTCTTACACATTCACTCTAACAGGACATACAAGTGTCTTAAGTGCGGATTTTTACCCACCCATCGAGTTAAATACAACAGACAAATATGGAGTTGCACTGCTGGGATTTTACACATATAATTCGATTTTTAATATCGACGAAAGCAATAATTCATTCAGCCATTTGAAAACAGCGATACCAAAGTATGTAAGGATTCCACCAGGAGCTTACGAAATTAATGAAATAGCAAAAGCCATGTACACCGCTTTAAAAGAGTCATGCAATGAAGTTGGTACCGATTTATTTTCATTAACAGCCAATAATAATACGTTAAAATGTGAGCTAAAGTCAAAATATAGCATCGATTTTCGAGGTAGCAATAGTATCGGCAAAGTGCTCGGATTTGGCTCTGTGCTGCTGCAAGGTGGACAACGACACGAATCAAGTACCATCGTGGACATAATGAAAGTGCGCATCGTACGTGTGGATTGTAATATAATTTCCGGAGCATACCTGAATTCTTTGGAAAGTCATACGTTATTTGAATTTGATATTGACGTCGAACCCGGTTACAAAATCTCTAAAGAACCGCAAAATAATATTTATATGCCGATAATGCCGGATGGTCGTCAGTTTATCGACAACATTACTCTACGCATCTTGGACGATAGCGGTGATTTGATCGATTTTCGAGGTGAGAAAATAATAGTTAAACTAGAGTTGAAAAAAATCGTATAATGGGTTTTTGCTTTAACCGTCAACTGCATAAGCTGTCAACAATTCAAGATTCAGTTAAACGACATAAAAGTAAGCAGACAACACAGTCAAGGTTCATTCGCAAGTCAGACGGACGATCGAAAACACATCCGCACAGCAATCGCCAGCTCTCCGCGAAAGATTGCAAATTTCTACAATCGATCGGTTTGAAAGTGAGAAAAATTAGAAAATGATGGCCGCTAGCAGTGACAAAATCGAAGTTTTTACCGAACCCATTTTTGATAACTCCATTATTAGTTTTCAAGAACACACATATAAACCTTACGGTTCTCCAACATTCCGCAATTCCGATGAAATTCGTATACCTGTACACTTTCAAGATATCATTTTGGATATATCGGATAGTTACATTTACATCGAAGGAACATTTAAACCCAAAGATGTTAGTAAAAAATGTTATCTATCAAATAATGCCATCGCCTTTCTATTCGACGAATGTCGTTATGAAATGGGAGGGGAGCAAGTTGCCGTCGTTCGGAAACCCGGAATTACCACAACGATGAAAACTATGGTGTCATTGGGTGCCGCACAAAATAGAGCTCTCATGGCATGCGGATGGGGTCTAGACGAAGCAAATCAAGGGATACTAGATTCCACAAGTAACATGTTCTCCGGCAAGCTTCCTCTAAAATATCTCATGGGTTTCGCAGAGGATTATTCAAAGGGTATTTTTAACGTCAAGCAAGAGTTGATTTTAATTATCGCCCGCACTTTCAACAATTGCTATATCGGCGAAGTAGATGCAGACATTTCAATTGAAAAAATTGAATGGAAAATTCGTCACATTATTCCAGACGATCGACAGAAGTTAAAGATATTATCACGCATGAATAAAGGTGGCAGTAACGCAAACGTTCCAATGGCTTACCGTAAATGGGATCTTTACGAGCTACCTTCTTTGAGAGAAACATCGTCAGACGTTTGGGCCTTAAGAACTAGCACGAGTCTCGAAAAACCGAGATATTTGATTATCGGTTTTCAACCAACTAGCTCGTCCGACAACAGAGCAAAAGATAGCACACAATTTACAACGGCCGATATAAGTGATATTAGGCTCTATCTGAACTCTGCCGTATTTCCGTACGAAAGATGGAATTTAGATTTTTCAAAGAAACTGTATGCCGCAGCCTATTATAATTATGAGAATTTTCAAGCTAGCTACTACCAGCGAGAACTGAGCGATCCTATGATGAGTTTTGCCGACTATCTGAAAAATCCGTTATTCGTAATCGATTGCAGTCACCAACCAGAAGCCGTGAGGACGTCCACAGTGGACGTGAAATTGGAGTTTGAAACACGCAAAAGTAAATTTCCTAAAGACATTAAAGTGTACGCGTTAGTTATTCACGATGCATTTTTTAGCTACAATATACTTAATGGTTCTGTTACTAACAAATCAATACATTAGTTTGAAGTTATGTAATTCTCCAAATTATATATTTTTACATATTTAAAATAAACTTATAAAGGACATATTTGCGTTTTATTTTTACTATTGCCTTATTTTAATACTTCAAATGTGGGGCTTTGGTAAATAAGGTTATGAGGCGAAAAATAGAGAGAAATTTAGGAGAGGGGTGGGGAAAAGAAAGTATATAAGACGGGATTTAGAAAATTAAATTCACTCGAAGCCACAATGTCGTCAAGCTCGGATAATGGTTATTCTAGTGACGACGAGCAGGCAGTCGCACCAAATGTGCAACATAGGCTCGTACGCAGACCGCGTAGGCTTAGACCTAGGTATTGCATCATGCAATCCTACGTCTCATGGGGGTCTAGAGATTTGTGTATGAACTGCTACACGAGAGGATTTGGAGCTGCGATTATGGATGTTCATTTCGTCACAACCCATTTTACAGTGGGTTCGCGAGGTGATCAAAGGCGGAACCACTCGAGGTGTGCTTTGTGTAGGGAGAGACTGTTTACCGTCGTTCATCAGCAGTCTTGCCTTATTTGCAATAGAATGTAAATTCTATTACAAATAAAGCTCCTCATACGACAACCCTGCCTGTCCCCTGACAAAATCAGTCCTTTTCAGGACTACAGAATATTTGATCGTAGTTTGTAGTTAAACACTATGTTTCCTAAGGAAGATATTTCTCGAAGGAAAAATTGTGTTAGTTTGGGTGAGAGATGCATTATGTGTTTAAATCATACATAGATGGCGAGAGAAAGAGCATTTGCAAGATTTAGCTTGTAGTTTTTATGTATGATAAGAACGCATATGCCTCTAGTTATTCAAAGTGACATAACTTTCTATCAAGAAACATATTTTAAACAATAAATTCACTCTGGGTTGATACGCTCAAAAAGATACATCTGAATTTGTGTCGTTTCACATAGAACGTTGGCAAACCTGCTCTTAAGTATGACAAAAACAGACGTATCCTTTCAGTGTAACAAAATATTTCGAACAAGAAATCTATTCTATAGGAAATATTTTGTTACTCTGAAAGGATATGTTACAACTGTTTAGCCCCACTCTCACCCCCACTCTCACCCCCCACCATCCTAAATGCTTTTAAAAGCGGGAGCAGCCATCACAATTTTCATTTCTCAACCAGCCATGAAGTGGGACAGGCTGATGTTAAGGACGACAAGGGAGTCCAAAATAAGCGAGTTTTGGGAGGCTTGGCGTTTAAAAAACGCGAATAAGCCAACGGCTATCGTACAGCCGATCCCAAGACCGCAACCACCACCGGAGCCGGCTCCAACAGAGCCCGTGGAAGTGGTGGAAGGACCACAGATGCTGCTGGGTCCTGAAGAAAGGGCGGCTCTGTTAGAAGAGCTCACGGAGCGTCGCCGGAGCCGTCGCAGCACTCGGCTGGAGGTGCGAAGACGGCGAGCTGCACCGCGATCGGTGCAGATCGCGAGAGGGGAACAACCACTCTAGGTTTCCCTCTCCAACCCACCGTGAAAACGGCCCTTTTCAGGGCCACAAAAGATTTGATCGTAGTTTAGATATTCTTAGTCACTTTGTGTTTGACACTGAATCGGTGAAAAATGCAAAGATGACCAAGGATGACATTTTCAGGACGTTTAAAAATAGACGTTGGCATTTTTGCATAACTCTTTTCGATAATTTACCTAGAAGTGTCTAAAACTTATTTTAAGTTAAAGGTCCAAGATCCGTTAAAATTGTTATTTTTCTAACTTAAAAATTGTATCCATTTAGTTATTTCCGAGACGTATATTTTTGGAACTAAAAATCGATATTTGTCGACCCACTAAGATTTTTATTTTTGTATATTTTTAACAAAAAAAGCAACCACATTAACCCTTATATAACAAAAATATTTTTATTTCGGATCAAAGCAATGACAACAAGCACATAACTTGTGGGTTTGCTCAGGTTTGCTTGGGTTTGTTTAGCCAATACAAATAATAAGAATTTTGTTATTAATATTATTATTATTATTTGATAGTTCAAGGACATTTCAGAACATTTGACATAAAACTTTTTATGATCAAAATGATCAGACTAATCAAAATTTCAAGAATTATGGGGTTTGATTGGGTTTGCTCATGAATAACGGGAGAAGTGTAGCTCAGATCGAAAAAAGTTATAGGAAAATATTTTAGAGTAAACTTTTTGTGATTGGAAATGACTTTTCAATTTTTAATTTGGAAAAATTGAAAAAGACATTTTTCAGATTTCTAATTAATTCAAAGGGGTAGTATAGGGAAGCTGTGGGGAATAGGGCGAAGGCATGAGGGATGGGTGGCATAATCGTTTTTAAATAAGACCCGAGTGATTTGAGTCATTAAAAGTAATAAGAGGTCGGTCAAAAAAAGACCTAGGGAGTAGGTATGTATTTTAGGGAAAACAGGGAACTATGAAAAGATAGTCAGGTCCAAACTAATGTGAATTGTACAATTTGACTGTTATTCCGGGGTTCGGGGGCGAGGCCCCCAAACCCCCGCCAGGGGCTACCGCCCCTGGACCCCGTTTGGTTTTTGCGCAACGGAGGCGGGCCAGCGGGTGGGCGGTGGGGGCGGCCGGGGGGGCGGGGGCGGCGCTAGCTGCGTAGCAGCGTCGTTAGGTCGCGAAGCGACCTAACCTCCGCGCCGCCCCCGCCCCCCCGGCCGCCCCCACCGCCCACCCGCTGGCCCGCCTCCGTTGCGCAAAAGCCAAACGGGGTCCAGGGGCGGTAGCCCCTGGCGGGGGTTTGGGGGCGGAGCCCCCGATCTGGGGGGGGCCCGGGGGGGCACGAAGTGGCCACCCCGGGATTTTTCGAGGTTTTTGGGGGTCTTTGGGGGTCTTTGGTGCAATTTTAGACCTTCCAAAACTGAATTTTATATATTTCTTTTTCTTATATCTTTGCACGTAAAACACCCTTCAGCGTTTAAGTTTGTCATCTCCTAAGGGTTCTATCATATCTTGGTAGTCGTCATAGAATCGCACCATCATCCCCTCCTGTATTTTTAGCAAGGGTGGGGGAAGCTGAGGTCTTTAAAAGCAGCTCGAGTCGACTGCTTACTTCATTACATTCGCTCATCTCAACATGGCATCATCAGATGATGATGGATACTTAAGCGATGATACTCCTAGGAATTTGGATAATTGGGCACTTAGACAGAGGAAAGTTTTCCCCGTCCGATCCCGCCGGGTGTGCAAGATCTTAAACCTGGTGAAGGTGGGTGATGACGGCTGGTGTATTGGCTGCTATGCCGACTTGGAAAACAAGTCGGCTGGTGACCAATTCTTCAGTGGTCATGTAACCCAAGATTTCGGTAGTCGCGCGCACATACCGAACTGTAAAGGTTGTGGAGTAGCTCTTGGTACTCTACAACATAAGAGTGCGTGCCTTATTTGTAATCGAGCCTGATTACAAATAAGATTTTATCCCTTGAAAAACGGTCCTTTTCAGGGCCACAGAATGTTTCATCGTAGTTTTAGTTACCTAATGCCATAGTACATGTGGTGTTAGGTAGAAAATTATATAAGTCCAGTCGGATCGACTATAATTTTCCTTGCAAAATCCGTCCTTTTCAGGATGACAGGATATTTTGATCTTACTTGTATTTATCTAATGCCACGGCATCTGTACAGGATATTTTGATCTTACTTGTATTTATCTAATGCCACGGCATCTGTGACATTAGATAGAAATTATGTAAGTCCAGACGGATCGAGCATAAGTTTCTTTGTCGGTCACCTTTCCACAACACAATTACACCATTTTTGAGAACTAAAAGCAGTTTTCGACAGTGAAGTCCGCCAGTATCATTTTTGGATGGAGGGCATTTGTATAATAAACTCTAGTTTGTTGGCGGTGGAAAGGTGGGGATGGAGTGGTGGAGGGGGTAGATTATCTCTATTTAAACGGTTACGAGCGGGTCACAGAATCACTTCATTTTTAAATCTTAAAGTGCGAAGATATAACTATGGATTTCGAAAGACCATTGAGTCGCGGTTCATCGGTTTTTAGCGATGATACCGTTGACATGAATGATGTCGATATGGATGACCTACTCTTGGACATCGAACGACTTCTAGACATCGAGGCAGAAGATATGTTTAATGCCTGGGAAGATGAGCGGGCGGTCGAAGAAGCAGATGTGGGTCTGGAATTGCCAAACATGGATTGGCAAAATGGGGAGTTGTCGGCTGAAGACATGGAGCCAGACTCCAGCACTGATTGGGTGCCACCACCGCCGCCGGAAGGTCATGACGGTCCGGCCGATTCATCCACTTGGTGGATCACGGACCATCAGGATGATGATGGTCCAGCTGATTCCACCAACTGATCCCGGAACCATGCCCTCCCCGACCTACCCCGACAAAATCAGCCCTTTTCAGGGCTACAAAATATTTGATCGTAGTTTGTAGTTGATTCATGTCACATCCCAAGTAACATGATATTTCTCAAGAATTAATTTCTTTTGGAAAATATTGTGTTACTCTATAAAGACATGTACGTTCTTACCATACGTTAGAACTAGCTAAATTTCTAGTAAGTTCTCTACGAAAATGCCGAGAGTTTGGTCTATTATCTTACTTGCAATAAAATTCACATTTTATTACAAATAAGATGCATGTTCTCAGGCATTGTAACGGGTAGCCTCTCTTCACAGACATAACACTTTATCGCATACTTAAGTTGTGTGCATCTAATGATTACACACCTAAAGTTACGGCCCTACATTTTTTCGTCTATTCTTTTTTCTATTTTGCATTTTTATTTTATTTTGTGTAACTTTCGCATACTTATTTTAGAAATAAAAAATATTGTTTCATTTAACTTTTTATTATCATATATACAAAAACATTTTATTTTACTTATATATACAACACTATTACAAAAATAACTTAACTCTATATTTACAATAAAATTCTAAAATTAATTATATGGAAAATTGTCCAATAACTTAAGTCTTTTTCTACACACTTCCCCTTCACTTTTACACTGTTCAATTTTCGCCTGCAGTTCCTTAATCTGTCTCTCGTATTGCGCCACATCACTATCGTTCTTTTTTAGTTCATCAACTAGTTTTTGCCTCGCACTAAAAGCCACGGAGAAGGCACACTTCTGGCTTGGAGAAAACTCTTCCATCCAGTCCGGTATCGGCACTTCTGCAGAAGAAGCAGCAGCAGGTTGACGGGGTTGACTAACCGCCTCGAATAGCCGCTTGCACCGCTTCTTTAATGGTTTGCGGCACATTCCACGCCCAACTATTGGCGATATCGGCGCACTCGCGATCGGCGATTTTTCGTCAGCGTCGGCCACCAACACAATCGGAGGCATGGACTTCGGCGGCTCGGGCGTTGTCGAGTTTGGGCCTTCATTAATGATGACGACCGGTGACAGAGGCTTCGGTGGTTGTGACGTCTCCAAAAAATCGGGGTATTGAACTGGCACTGTTGGTCGCTTGAACACGAATTTCTTCTTCTTCTTCTGTTCACCCTCCATAGCTGCATAAAATTGACTTTTATTGTTGCCGGCTGTCTTTGGCAATTTCAGCAGCTTTTCCAACTTCGTAGTGGGTTGCCGCCTCGCCTTCTTTACCACCACATCACTTATGATATTGATGCGCCCGCCGTCCTTCTCCGTCCAGTTGTTGACGTAATCAACCGCCGAAGATACTTTTTTTTCACCCACATTCTCTTCTTCCACAAACGCAGTGTTTAGCACGTCGTCATTGTGCCACTCGTCAAACACACCCGGGGTCAGCAGGTCAATAACGTCCTGCCCCATCAACTCTGCTTGGATACTTCCATCCAAGTTAAACGCATTTAACAACGACTCACTACCGGAATTCATTTTTCTAACTAACTCACTGCACTTAACTGACGAATGTATTTACTTGGCGAACTGTTCTAGCGAACTATGAAATGCTCTGCCTAGCAAACCAAATTTATACTTATCACCCCACCATAAACTCCCCCACCCTATCTGACGGTTGATGCTTTAGAGGCCAAACAAGTTAATTCAACTTACAAGGTTGCGTTCTACGGCTAAACAGCGATTCAAGGACATATTTTCAAGGTAATCGTGTGTCCTTACTTCTGTTATTGTTTGTGCTCTCAAGGTTATATGACCCAGACAACCCATATTTATAGACACTCTCTTTCCTTCGATGCCTATTATCAGAAACTATAATGTTGCCCGCAGATCAAGATAACAGTCGTCCAGCTGAGACTTTTTCGGGAGCACAAATAATAATTTCTGCTGTTTGCTATAATTGTAAAAGAGAAGTATATATTTGGACTGACCACATGCAATCTTACAGTTACATTGAATTGTTGAGAGTAAGGATTGTTAAGTGTCATTACTGTGGAACGCTGATGTGTCGACGAGGGCCGATTAGCAGATCTGATATGTTGAGAAGACAATGGATGCTACGAGAAGTTTACAAGCCAGACATTAATTAATTTTTATTTTTGTAACTTTATTACTATATTGTAAAATAAAACAACATATTATTGAAACAATTATCTATGTATTTTCCTATCCTGCGTTATAAAATTTCAACTATTGCTATTACTATAGTGGTTAATAAAACTACGTGACATTGGAGTTAATATTTTTTTATTTTTCTAAAACATAGACTTTCCAACATTTTTCTAATTATAACTAATATTTTCGGGTAAAAAACTTTGCATAGCTTGTATTAACATATTTAGGTTATCTTCAGGGTTTGTTTCGTAAAACTTTATGTCTGGGTGCCCCCAAGGTAGAGTTTTTGTTGTTGATGGTATAATATAACGTTTATCGTCGTGGTGACATAAAGCAACTTTATTAATTATTTCGGTATAAACGTCGTGTTTATAACTTCGAAAGGTTTTCATTTTTCGAAATATCTGACCACCACGTTCTACGATATTCCGATAATCTTCCAGGTGAAGCTGTTTTTCAATTACACGTTTTTTTATACCTTTCGCTTTTTTAATTTCGCTACTGATTGAGTTTATGTAATAAGCTTTGGCTCCGGTACCATAAAAACTTATTATTGGATCACCTGGAAATTCATCCTTCATTCTACCTACTACTGACTGACTTTTTTTTATGTTAAAAATATTTCCTTCGGTATAATTGGATGTATCGAATTTATCCGGATTTTCTGCAATTATACGATAAAAATTTTCGGTGTAAACTTTTAATATTAACGAATCTGTGTCGGTATACAGTAAAGAAGCATTTTTGCCAAATTTTGCTTTAATGAATGAGTAGAAAAAATCATAAATTACTGTTTTCGACATGTCCAGTATGGAAAATCCGATATAAATTGGTTTATTATAAGTTACCTTTAATCGATCCATATGAATGGCAACGAATTCTTTATTAAAAACCGTTGAACTTTTAAAATAAGGACGAGAAATTAATGCTCGTGCCCCAATTTTATTCCTGTCATTTTCCCATCGGGTGACTAGTTTTATATCATTACGATTCTCCACATTTTCCATGGTCTTGCCGAAAACAGCATTAATGATTAATTTAAAAGTGTCTTTACCAAACTTTGTTGTTGCCCTATTGCGCAAATCTGTATTTAAGTCGATATATGTCTTTAACCAGGGGGATTGATTAAATTTTAAAATTCTGTGTGTTTGCATTACCATTAGGCCGTTATTGATTGCTTGTTTTAATGTTCGGTAATGAATGATGTATTTCTTTTTATCGTTTAAATTCGGAATTAACTTTGAAAATTTTGCCGATTCCGTGGGTGGTACAATATTTTCAACTAAAAAGGGTAAGTCGGAATGATCATCATATAGCGTATCCGGATAATGAACGTCAACTTCCAAAACGTATCCTTCTGGACCATTATCGTCCACATCCATAATATTTAAATTTAAAATTTCATGCTCTGATAACCATCTAAAGCCGCCAAATGGTAATGCTTGCGACATACTATGACCGTACAGATTTGTTGCATCAAGATAAACAATGAAAGATGATGGCTCGTTAGGATCGTAGTTTGGTACATATATGTTGTTGGCAGCGTGCATCCTTTCTGAACACTGACTTATACCGCCTCGAATACCTTTTTTGAAAAAATGAACCGTGTCGATATCGGTCAATAGCTCTAACTCTACCTTAGAAATACGCAACATACAATCAAACGAATAACTTGGAAGGGTATGGTACTGTGCTGGATCCAGTTTATACGTTTCTAAACAAGTATCGCGAAACTGTTCAAAAACATCGGTTAATAATAAAACATCAGATTTCAAATATAAATCCGAATAGTCCCCCAAATTCTTACAATTAAATGTGTCCCACACCTTTTTAGCTCTATCATAATCTTCATCGCTAATGTGCTCCTCTGACAAACTATCATAAAACTGATTTTTTGTGGGTAAAGTTGGATGGTTCATTTTGTCTATTGAATCGACAAAACTATAGGGAAAAACACCTTTTTTACGCATTAAATTAAACTGCTCATTATCAGAAAAATATTTTCCTGTTTCCCTGAAACTACCCACAGCTAATCCATTACCCAAATTTTCCAGTGACGTTGATAGAAATTTAAAACTATCGATGAACCGCAATTTCAAATATTTTTTCTTTATTGTCCCACTTTTATTATCGACATAATCGTGAACGTAAATACTTTTCGTAAACGAAATATACTTTTCCTTGCTTTGAGCTAAAACATCGATCTTGTCTCCGTGACGACACAACTCTTTAATAAACATGTGGCAATCGTACCCGCTCAAGTTATGAAATATAATTGGAATAAAATTGGGTAACTTATAATTTAAATTGCAAATCGAATGAGCAGCACCAGGTCTTTTTTTCCCAGTTATGTGACAGTGGTCCTTTACTTTACAATTATTATTTTCAAAAGGTCGTTCACATATACCACATTTTGTGGCATTATTGAACTCCGCTATTTGGTCAGCCGTTAAAGTTTCCATTGCTTTTATATCTCTTAAGTATGTATTGTAAAGAGATCTTAAATCACTTTCAAGTCGAGAAACGAAAACCTGGGCTGCGTCGTTTCCCCGGTAGAGCTCAAATTTTGAAATCGAATCGTCAAAGGAGCACTTAATTAAATACGCAAAAGAATACGGTTCATGTTTGATGCTTTTGACTAAGTAAGAATTTGTGGGATTCGGTTCCACTGTATCCAGTGGTTTAAGCACCGATTCAAAATCCGCGTAAACGACAAACGGTACACGCATTTGCTTTTCTATGTTGTCAAATTTTAATATATTTTCACTTACACTCCTTCCAAATTTATCTATTTTTAAATTTAGTGATGGTGTTAATGAATATTTGTGGTTACAGTCATTTTTTTGGTGTGATATCAAAGATGATGGTGAACTAAAATATATCAAACAACCATCACAAAAATACATTTTATCTCTACGTGATGTAATTTGACTGGAACATAATTTCGATAAGTCTTTTATCCAACAATAATGACTTTTAGAACAACGCGTATCACAAATATGTTCATCATCATCTTTAATACTACAATCCTTTGTTATTAACAACAAGTTGACATGTCTGTTAAGTTTTCTACCCGAATACCTTAATGGACCGACAACTTCGTACTTTAACATATTATTTTCGAAATTTTTTTGCAAACCATAAACGTTAACTGAAATATTATTCATTTCTTCAAATTTTGATATATCACGCAACTTTACTGGAAAGTCTATACCTGTAAAATTCAGCACTCTTGAATAGTGTGGATAAGATTGAATCTGTGATGCCATTCTAGTGGTGGGGCACAAAGCAGACACGATTGACCACGCAAAACAACACTCATCTTGATTAAACACATTGATGATGGCTTTTTTCAATTCGATGAATCGGGGTAACTTTATATATGAAGATCCACCAAAAGGTTTATACTCGTTGACATTTACTTCCAGGTATAGAATTTTTTCCAGAGCCCAACCTACGAAAACAAAAAGGAATGACATAAGTATTTATTTTGTTTTTAGTCGTTAATTTATAACATACCTGAATCTTTTTCCTGAAACTCAGTCGATTGAGTCTTCATGGCTTCCACTAATGATTGATATATTTCTTCCAAATCGCTTCCTGAAGTGACAATTTCATTGCGTGTATTAAATGACTTGTCACTGTACATATTATCTTGTGTTGGTAAAAGATACCGACCAACAACCACCATATTAACTTTCAAAGCACAACGCACTCTTACTAGGTCACTTACTACCTCTAACACTCTTGCTTTAATTTCATCAAAAAATAATGAATAGTCAGTATGTTCATTATCACTTGATATACGGTATGTGGCAATCCTATTTCTAAAAGCACTGGACACTAGCTCAACACCAGCTGATATTGGTGAACATGCATTACTTTTATGGTGTATTGTTCTTTGATGACCTGCCATTCGATTTGCTGGTATGGTTATATTGCAGCAAGTGCAAGTACGCACCTCGGATGTTGATGCCCCATCGTCAACTTTTCGCTGTTTTCCACCATGCATATTTTCAAATCGTGCTACGCACGATTCTCGTTTATGTCGTAACATATTATAACTCCGAGTAAATGATTTACCACAATTTTCACACACGTACGCCATGACTTTCAAATTAACTTGCTTGAACCGTTTTACTCAACACAATGTTCTATACTAAAATTTAACCCCCCCTACCCTCATATATACCGATCCACATTTAGACCCAACCCACTCGACCGTCATACCAAAACATGTTACACCCCAGTAATAACTCAAGGTAAACTAACATCATAAATGTAACCTTGAAATAAGCGTCGTCCACCTGGTCATCACCAAACAAAGAAACATCTGCTCGCATTCAAGGCCAAGCAAATGTAACCTTGAAATAAGCGTCGTACACCTGGTCATCACCAAACAAAGAAACAGCTGCTCGCATTCATTGAAAATATGCACCGCAAATGTAACCTTGAAATAAGCATCGTACACCTGGTCATCACCAAACAAAGAAACATCTGCTCGCGTTCAAGGCCAAGTTCTTGACCTTGACCTTGGAATAACACCTGCGCATATCAAGGCCAAATAACAATAGCACACCTGGGCGTTCAAGGTCGACCCTACTGCGCATGCGGAGACTCGGGGAGCATCATATCCCTCTACTGGTACTAATGAGAAATTTTCAATTTTGCATGTCCACCTGCTTTTTCTGTCATTTCAATTTTGATATATTTAAGTACTTCATTTCGTCTTTCGTTATAAGGTAGTTATTTTCGAGAGAGTGTAGTTGGGTAGTTGGTTCTCTCCGCTTTAATTCTATTTAAATTAGAATGATTAACTTATATAGAACTAAACAGAGTGTAAGCAGGATGAAAGAATTAGAAAAAAGTCTTAGGTATGCCATGTAACCGTAAAATCAGCGCGAGAAGGGTAGTCTATAAAACATTGTTCAGACCTTCTGTAATGTATGAAGCGGAAACATGGCCAAAAGAGATGTATTTAGACGTGACATGAATAAGGATGTTAAGATGGATGTGCGGAGCAACAAAAAGATACATAGTTTCAAATAAAAAATAAGGACACCAAGGTTGTAGAAATATCTAAGAAGATGCAGGAAAAAGGGCTTCAGTGGTACGGGTAGAAGAGATAATTATTATGCACGTGACACTGTTGTAAACACTACGATTGATTACATGACTGTTTAAGATTCCGAGCAAAAAGATAAAGAGTTACGAATTTAAGAACTTAGCACGAAACAGCGACGCATGCTTTAGACAATATCTGACTAAGGCCTTGCAAACGTAGATAATTCCAGGACTTGAATTAGAAAGGGACGGACGTCGTCGTCGACAAGCGGCAAAGCGGAATCGACCACGGCGCAGCGCCTGGTTCGATTCCGGTGCAGTACCATAAAAAAATACAGGTCCGGGTGTTTGTAATTGTCAGTATGAATGAACCGTGTGTATGGTGTACGCGTACTGAATGAAGGAAGGTGGTAGAGAATTCTGGTACCACCCCACATACTCTCTTAAAGGGCTGGTGAAATTCTTATGGATGTTTCCAGCACTGAATGTGTGAGTCGGCTTTGCGGGATACAACTTTCGGTACCTTAGTACTTAGGCTTCGTGGGTTGTATAAAGATAAAAAAATACACACAAATCGCACAGTCAAAAAACACACTCTACGCAAACAACAAATATTTTCTATTCAGAGATAAACGATTCGGGTTAGGTGGTGAGTATAGGCAACTGAATATACATTTGAGGCCGTTCTTAAATTTATTCCTTTTGCTTCTTAGGTATTTTTTCAACGGCACGTGACACTGTTGTAAACACTACGATTGATTACATGACTGTTTAAGATTCCGAGCAAAAAAATAAAGAGTTACGAATTTCAGAAACAGCGACGCATGCTTTAGACGATATCTGACAAAGGCCTTGCAAACGTAGATAATTCCAGAACTTGAATTACAAAGGGACGGACGACGTCAACGACAAGCAGCAAAACGGCTATGGTCAGTTTCGCAGTAGCAAGCACTGGTATCACGGCGGGCTGCTTATCGGATACATTCGCGTTTAGCATGGCCATGGCGATGACGAGACCTCGTCGTTCTTTGCAGTTGGGTTGGTTAGTTCAAAAATTTTTATATCGCTTTGCTGACCTAAAGTACAATGGAAAGAAAATAAAATGTTCTGTTTGTGACACTTGCATCGTGGGTTGGAGTTCCTTTAGTTGTAGACAACATATTCAAAATAAAAAAACATGTGTTAAACCGGCAGCTGCAGATGCCTTATGGGGGCTGTATATACGATCTATTTGTATTAAGCTGTTGCAATATTCCTTTCTACGCGCTTCAAAACGAGCATTTGTGAACTCTTTGGAGAAAATATGTGTGTAAGTGGCTCCTACCAACCCAATGGCAATTACGGTAAGCTTTTCCTCGTGTCAAAGAACAAATGGAAACTACCATTAGGTCCGCATTACATAATAAAAAAAACTTCGTATAACAGTTGATGAAAGTACAGATACCAAAAATAACCAAGTAGGAATGTTTTAGTGCGCATATTAACACCGAATTCACCAACGAAGCCTTGCAAGTAAAAGAGTAGAAAAAGGCAAAGCTTAAACAATCCAACAACTACTAACGCAAACTCAAAAAAAGTTTGACATTAATACGAACTAGTATATTGTACTGTTAGTTACAGACGGTGCTGCATGCGTGTATGGTAAAAGCAGCGAGATGGCTTAAAAGTGCGTGTCCTAATTTATTGCATATAACCTGCTTTTCAACGAGTGACAGTAACAATTCGACGCAAGTATCCAGATGTTGACAAGCTAATGCCAGCACCAAAAAGGTTTTTACAAAATCCCCACAACGGATTAAAAAATTTAACCAGTTGTGCCCCGGAATTACTCAACCCTCACAGCCCTTATTAACAAGATGGGAAACGTGGCTGAATGCTGCATTTTATTACAATCAACATTTTCAAGCTGTTAAATCTGTAGTTCCGCAGTTCGACCCAAAACGTGTCATTTGAATTAAAGAAAGTCAACAGCACTTTAATAACCCTACAATCGAAGCAGATTTGCGTACTATTAACGCAAAAAATTATCGTGTATTAGTAGATGCTATTGACAGCCTTCAACATAGTTATCTGTCACTTCCTGACTCGATTCACATAGTTGATACTGTAAATACAGCTCTACAAACTTTAACAGATGGCCCTGGTGTTGAAGTTGCAAACCCGAGCAAGTTTAAGTCTTTGTTAATAAAAATTCGGATTTCGCACAACTACGTGATATTGGGCAGGGCATAAGTGAGGACAATTGCGGCAGTAACTTGCAGCGCTTTAGATACGCAAACATGACATCTTTAGATGTAGAGCGTTCATTTTTAAAATACAGTGCAATCTTTACTTCAAAGCGCTTCTACTGTTGAAGGTCTTTTAATGATGCAGGCGTTTACACAGGCTCAAAACTAGATTACAGGCATTTGGTCTCAGGGTATATTGTGATATGACATAGGGTGAGTAAAATATTTTTCTTTTGCTTTAACCAAAGGCTTTTCGTATTTCGCAATTTCGCATTACACATTGGAGGTAAATAAATATTTGAATTTTATTTCGGATCCTAATTTCATTTTCAAATAGGGCAGAGACGTCCCTGGAATAACCTATGTTTATAATGCTTTAGACATTACTGACAAATGGCTGCTTATTAAATTGTAATAAATTTTGCGAAGATCAAAACATTTTTTTTTAGTTAATTTATCCCACTAATTTTATTCGGAATAATATTTTTGGGTTTGTAATGACTGGCTTAAACAATTTATGAAATAATAAAATATATGAACACATACTCCCTATTAAACAATGGTTTGGATTTTTTAATTCCATTTTAACACTTTTATATTGCTTTCGAGGATTACTCGATATCGGATCGAGCCGCGATATACCTGTGGTCACTGAATCAAAATCCTTTACTACTAGAAGAATTTGTATTTACTTCAGCAACATTTCGAAAATCGTACGATCAGACTTAGGACTTTGAAATTCCTGAGTTATTTGGCAGTATATCTCGGTTCACTGAAAAAAATTATATAAATTTACTAAAGCACTTGAAAATGTTCCAATAAAAAATAGTCACAGCCTACCCAAACTTAAAGTACGTTTGGTCTAGTAAACAAGTTGTTTTGTACAATATCATAGTCAAGGTTCAAATAAAACCACTCTAGAACCTTGACACTATCAGTCATTTATTTTTAAAATGAAGCTAAATAACCAACTAACCTTCGTTTTTTATAGACTTTATTTTAAAAAATGGTGTAGACAACAGGGTATGTTGTGTTTACGCACATTTTCAATGCAGTTATGCACTTCCCTATTGTTGGATTAAAATTTTATTGGTTGTTTTTCATTGCTAGTTTGTTTTAACTGCATTGTATAAATTATTACAAAACTGGAACGAAAAATTCAGGATAAGATAACAAATAACTTCAAGGAATTAAAACATACTTTTTTGTTTATATCGATAAGAAAAGACCTTCAATAATTTACTGCCTGAAAATTTTTAAGGTTTGAGGGTCATTTTGTAAGAGAAAATTTCTAACAAGCGTTGCACTGAAATAGATAACAGACATTCTCAATTTAAATACTTTTCAGAATTGGGAAGACAAGAAGTCTTTTTTTAGTAAAGTTTTAAGAACACTGATTACGATCATAATGCCTGTTTGTGTTCTGTTAATATATTTCTTTTCTTAAAATAGGACTAAGATAGTTATTTGTACCTACATACCTTTAATAACCTTTATACTGCACCATATAAAAATCTGAAAGTTTTCTGGAAAAGCCGGAAGATGTAAAGAAAAGTGTATACGTAGGTACTGCCAATTTTTCTGTTTTACCCTACTAAATTAAAAAAAAATTGTGTGAGACTATGGGTAGCTCAAACAGTAGGGACTGTATAGAATCCGATTTTTTTTAATGTAGGAAGTACAGCTAAAAATAAAATCAAGCAGTATCATTGAAAAATAATTTCAACCTCTATCGACCTTTTTTGCAAATTTTCCCAAAACTCAACTGGCGACGTTCTTTAGTTAGCCAACTAGTACTCTAATTAGCCAACTTCGAGCATACACGAGGGGAAGCTCCCCCCGTCCCCCGATGTGTCCGCCCCTGTCCATGCTGTTACAAACTAAAGGGAAAGACTTTTTCCAAATTGTATGAAATTCTTCTTCCGACAACGCACGAAGAATTTAAAATAACATAACATAACAATTCATTTAAATGTTGACCTGAGCATACCTTTTGACATTTAACGATCATAGGGTACCGCATGATTTCGTCGTGCATCAGATCGAGAAAGCCACAAGCACAAGAGACATAATATAAAGTGTCAACTTTATGAACAATCACACTGTTTCAAACATAACACCTAGAATAACTAAAACGATTGAAAATTAAAAACTTTACTTACGTTTGTCGAAATCGTCAACAAGTGAGATTTTGCAAATAGAGATGACAGACACGCTAACCTATAAACCATAAAATTGAGAGTGGTGATCTGATGAGTATGAGTGCTGATTGATATAAATAATATGATTTCCAAAAAACATAAAAATTTAAAATAATTATAAAACTTTCCCCATTTTTAGTCAGATGACTTGACTTAGCAAATGCTGTAAAAACCACTCTAAAATATATCGATTACGGCTTAGCGAGTCTGCAATTTCTATTTGCAAAATCTCTTTAGTGTGTTGACTGACGGCCGCTATCTGCCTGCGTACCAGGATTTTTGCGTAGTTGTGCTTTCAGAATTTGTTAGGATTTGTTAAACTGTCTAGGACGAGTAATAGTATTCTCACTTTTTTGCTTTTTTTCACATTGTTGCAGCTCCCCTACTTATATGCTATAAAAAGCCAATGACTTACCGGGGTAGACACATAAAAGAGACATATTAATATAATTCACGAAGGAAAGTATAATTTAACTTCATTCTTTTCCTTTAAGAAGGTGCCCAGCAAAAATTCGATACGTCTATTGAATTTTTAGGGGGCACTTAAGACCAATACAGAAAGGATGTTAGCTGATGACCCCTTCTAAAAATTTACATTAAGGCGGCATTCTCCACGTAGCGTCCACGTTGGCCGACTTAATTTCATTTTAGTACAATTTTTTGCCTTATTTTTCTTGTGTATGAATATTGTGACAATATTAACAGTAGATGCATATTCTATGTATGTGTATTAATAAAAGTTTTAAGATATTTTATGATTTATTTTAGGAAAATAATATGTAAAAGGAATAATATTGAGGCCCTAGAGACAGAAAAAATGCCACCATAGATCTTTTAACATATCAATCTTCTGAATGAAATCATTTATACACGCTGAAACTTTAAATAATTGATTGAAAATTGCTTGCAGGATACGAATCTATACTTAATATACTTATATTATTGTTAAAAATTTTAAAGCCGAAAAACCATGTCAAAATAAATTTGGGTTGGCCAACATGGACGCCACGTGGAAAATGTCGCCTTTTAACACTACTACTTGTTAAAACCAATTTTTGAGGCAAATTAAAAATAAACGGCACATCGAAGAATCGCATTAATTGGTAACAATAATTTTAGTTTAGAAAAGAGTTAAAAGTAAAGTAAATTAAAGAATTTTTTTACTATTAGATATCGAGTTGAAGACAGGCGTCAGGTTAAATTTTTCCGTTATTTTTGCTATTATCAGCCGATTCCAGTCGCAGTAAATTGCATTGAGGTACATATTCTTTAAGGTGGCATTTTTCAATCGCGTCCATGGTCGCCCCCTAGCCCATCCGACGGGACGCCACTGTAAGTAATCTCGTAGATTCATATCCTGCAAGCAATTTTCAGTCAATTATTTAAATTTTTAACGTGTATAATGATTTCATTCAGAAGATTAAAATTTTACAGGATTTATGGTGTCATTTTTTCTGTCACTAGGACCTCAATATTCATTCTAAACACTGTTTTCCTAAAATAAATCATAAAATATCTTTAAACTTTTATTATATTAATACGTTAAAAAATACTCATAGAATATGAATCTACGGATAATATTGTGAAAATTACTAAAAAAATTCAACTTTTTTCGCAAATTACAAAGTGTTTTTTTTCTTTACCAAACCTTCCCAGGGGGCTCATTATTAAAACCTCTAAATGTGGTACGGGCCCTGTAAGTAGGAACAGAGATATACAACTTTGAAATTTCATAAGCTGCCACTGCTGGTACGTCCTGTATTTGGGGTTGGGATGCATCACATTTTTGACCCCAGTCACTGGGAAACCTTAATACGGTGATAAAATCATGTAAAATGAGTCAGAATCGAAACCGTCGCACGGTGGGCCAGATTTAAGAAAACGCGATCGAAAATCATTTTTTTATCTTAACCAATTTAGTTAAAATTGCATGAATATCTAGTAATACCTGTAAATTACTTATTTTACTAGTACTTAACATCAGCATATGCATTCCAACTTCATGCTTTACGCGCGAAGTGCGAACAAATTAAGAACTTGTAATAGTAGGTACACAAATTAAAGCAAGGATATTTTTCTTTTCTGTTATGTTATACCTATTCATAAACTCACTGTTGGTGTATAAATTACCTTATAAAGCATTCTTTGGGCTACAACATGCATATTTACTTTTTGTTCCTTTCTGTATATACACTTATAAAATACGTCATCGTAGAAAATCCTACAGATTACAATAAATGCAAAAGAGAATCCGGCCTTGCAATACAAAGGAGCCACCAGGATTTTATAAATTGCGTATGGTCATCTCGTGTAGTGTCTAAGGAACACAATTACCAAGAAATGCTGCAGACACGTGCATACTTGTACAATACCAGCCCGCGCAGCGGCGCCGGTTGGGGTGGCAAGTAAACGGTAAATTGCGTTGTCCCGCATTTTATTCCATTAGTTGAGCCCCAAAGGGTGTCAATATTTTTTCGTAATGTTCCCCTTTATTACTTTAATGCCATAAAAGCTCAGTATCAAAAATCAGGGTGTGGTTATATTTTCCACACCCTAACCGCACCCCTAGGGGGTGCCAATTTTTTATGACAATTTTTTCTTGAGTCTTTTAATACCATAAGCAAATATGAGAAGTTTCAGAATTTCGATCGACAAAATTCAATTTGGGCCCACTGTGCGTCGTCTTCACACTAGTAACCAAGTCACTTCAGATTGATTATTTCATAGAATAAAAATTTTACGCTCCTAGTCCTGAGGGTACTGGAGAAGTCTAGAAACTGTTTTTTTTTCACGTAGTTTCTTTAAAACCTTAATAACTTTTTTTGCAATAGAACGTTTCAATGTATGATTGATTGGTCATCTTTGACAAACATTTATTGTAGTAAATCCTAACAAACATATTTAAATTTTCTTTTTCAATGCATACCAAGTTAGCTCTACAAGTCTGCATTGCAGTTTGCATTCCTATGCAGTCTGTGTGAATACTAATTGCAAGCAACCTAAAATAACAATCTACTACTGAACTAAATATTACTCGATTATTTTTAATTGCAAGCTTAGCAGGCAGCAGCAGCAGCAAAGCTAAGCACCAGGAAGGCCACGTTGTTACGCAACGCACGGTAAATACAAACCGAGGTTATTCACCTGAACTCTGTGCGAAAAAATCGAACCGAGTGGAGCGGTGCGGTTTCACTTCTCTAAGAGAAAGTTGACCTACATCACATTCAAAACCAAACTGTTCGTCGCCGGTTGGTTGATTTTGTACCATGGGTTAGCAGTGCAATGTCTATTATACCTTCTGATGGTATCTAGATAGATATTTGCTTGACTTGTTCAAGGTTCACATGGTCAGGATTTTTGATACTGTTGCCACATTGATTTTAAAGTTAATATAAGAACACGTATTAGATGGGTATTGGTAAGCGATTTTATGCAGATAGACGGAATACCTTAAAGATGAGCTGGTATTAGATGGGTATTCGTAAGCGATTTTATGCAGATATTATATGGAATACCTTAAAGATGAGCTATTGATAAACCAAAGATGATGAAAATTATTTCATTATTCATAATATTGTTAAGCAGCTTTAGATACAGATCGAATACATATCTAATACAATATGTATTTACTTACACTCAGCGGCGGACTTACCACCATTACGCTTAGAACGCTTAAGCGTAGGTGCTAGGCTAGGGGATCCAATCCCGGTCAATATTGCGATCAAATTTTACATAAATAAAGTAAATGGGTACTATAATACAAATACTAAATTACACGAGCTATATTGTTTGTGTAAAAATTAAATAAAATGCACAAAATAAAGAAGATTGACACTTGTTTATAATGTTCGAAATTAAACAAAAAAAAATATTTATTTATATTTTTTTTGATAAATTTTGGGCTTAAATTACTTAGGCCACACCACTTTAACACAATCTGAACAAAAAATGGAAGTGGGAAGACCTTTGGGCTAAACTTAGTCGAGGCACACCGTGACATATCTGACATGAAAAAACTGCAATACCGCCCTCGGCAATAATAGCTTCCATAATATATCAGGTGACAGATGTTTATAACGCTCTATAAAATGTATTCACATTTTTTAACTTTAAACAAATCACTGCGTGCTTTTTAAGTGTCACTCCTTCATTGGGTGTGTTTTGGTTAGAGTAAGAATTAACTTTTTTATTTTTTGCTATATTATTGACATTGAAATGAAGTTGTACCCGATATACCATAACATTTAAAAGTCATTGCAGAGCGCTGTGTTGTGAGTTCTTCTTCATGTTCGTCATTCCCTCATCTGTCACTCCTTACATTTTTTTAAATAATGAGGGAATGAGAAATTTTATGCGGGAGTGATTTCTAGGTTTTGTACTTTATTTTTAGAAATGGCACGTACCAAGGAAGTAGCCAAACTTCGAAAAAAATAATATGATAGAAAAAAAGGTTTTTATATTAAGTATTTTGTTGCAATACAACATATCTAAAAAGACTTTTTTAATTAAAAATCAGGGATTAACATTACATCAAAATCACTCCCTCATAGGTCGGATCGCCCCCTCACTTTTAAAATATAAACAAATAAATAAAAATAGGTCAAGTGCAAGCTACACTTGCACAATTAATGTTCCGTGCTATCAACACCCCACTTAAATTAATAATAGTAATGCACTCGCGTTTTAACTGTGCCAAACTAAAAATTTTGAAAAACCTGTACGGGCAAAAGTTGTTCCTTACATCGTGAGAAATATTTTTTGCTAAAAAACCTTTTCTCTAAAACCAATGGTTTAGCAGTTATAAGGAAATAAACAATTAATTTATAACAATTGATCGCGTTAGAATTTTTTAATCCTGATAATTTTGGCTCAATTTTCACCTAATTCTCAATGTTCGTGATTTTTTTCAGATTTTTCTGAGCATTCTTTTTGGTGAGAAGGGTGGGGGACAGCAATAATACTTGCACTCGTGTTTCGACTGAGCTAAATTAAAAGTATTGAAAACATTGTAAGGACAAAAGCTGTTCCTTCCGTCGTGAGAAATATTTTTTGTCGAAAAACTTTTTTCTCTAAAACCAAAAGTTCAGCAGTTATAAGGAAATAAACAATTAAATTGTTTATAACAATTGATTGCGCTCAATCTACACCTAATTCTCAATATTCATGATTTTTTTTCAGATTTTTCTGAGCGATCATTTTGGTGGTGTACAGCAATTTTTAAGCTTTTTTCCCTTAAAAAAAATGAATAAAAAATACTTCATATTATACAATACATAATAATATACTGTTGAATTCGTGCTTCAATAAGCTTTCATTTAATATCCTACACAATGCCCTTGAATTTTTTTTCCATTTCCCAATTTACCCCCTGAAATTAATCCCCAGAATTAAAATTCAACTTTTTATACTTTAAGTCTATAATTGGGCCACCAGACTCTATCTCTGTGCTAAATTTCAAATGTTTACGTCGAATAATTTCAGAGAAAATCACCTGTGACAGACACATGAACGGACACCGAAATGATTCCATAAGTATCCCGTTTCACGGAACACTAAAAACACAAAAATCATTGTTTTTTTGCACATTTTTCTTTATTGTAACTAAATGAAGAAAACTACAAAGTTTAAACCCTCTAATCAATATTTTTGGGTTGTACCGTTTTTGGTGCTTATTTCTGGTCACTTTGCAGATATTTACCCTTCTATGACTTTATTAGAAGTTTTATTTTTTCGTTATAACAAAGTTAATTACGTTTCTTCAATTTAGACAACATTTTTTATAAAATAAACGTTAAAAGTGAAGTTATTTGGATTTCATGTTATTTCAAACATATTGAAAATTTTTGATAAAATTTTCGATCTTAATTTAAGATATTATTTTTGTGTGATTTTTTTTAGCTGACTTAAGTAAGATATTAAAAAATAAAACTATTCTCCATAGAAACTTCTGATTCTTCACCATAATAATTAGAGGAAGCGATATTTGTGTAAGGGTTATTTTATATCACACAAAACTTTGGTGCGAAAATTTTCTTTAACACCTTGCATACACTTTTGTTTTCGTTTTCTTGACTTGCAAACAAGAATTTCCATTTCGCTCGCAGTTGACCTAATAAACGTCTGTCTTTTCTTCGCAACACTAGCAGGGAAGCCAAAACAAGATTAAAGCGGTATACTACAATATACTACTTTTATTATGGATTTTCAAGAATTCGAAACCATATTTTAAAACATGCTAAAAATCATTTGCGAATTGCGAAATGTTCTATTTAAATAATCATTTAAATTGTATAGGAAATGGAATAAACAAATGTTCATTATTTTCAAATATAACAAACAACAAAATGTTATACAATTACCGGCATGTTATAGTACTGTTATTATAGGAAGTATATCGCTTGTAGCTACAAAACGGTATACGCGGGCAGTGAAAGTCACTGAACCGAATGATGCTTGCTTTACCTACCGACAAATTTCACTTTCAAAAATATCCACCATTTCCTACTTTCTCTTACTTTAATCGTTACCGGTGCTGCTGCTGATGCTTCTCTTACAGGCATAACAGGTTAATAAGCAAATTATTCTGCTTCCTCGCCCTATTCAAAAGATAATATAGGTATGTCTATCTGTCTACAGGGTGTTGTAAAACTCTACCAACAAAATTTTGTAGGTGATTTTTTGGTCAAAAGAAATTTTCTGTTAACATAGGTCATAGGTCCGAAAATACTTTTTTCCTAGATATAAGGTGATATAATTTTTTTTCTATTTGTTTTACATGTTTTGAAAGATAATTCATTCAAATTCCTTACATTCGTAAAATACTTTTTGGAATTCGTATATAATATCCTTATTATCCTCTGAAATAAAACAAGAGTGGTATTTTTTTACCCTCGAATTTTTTTTTCGGTATCACTGAATATGCTGTTGTAAAAAGACAACGTTCCTTTTTTATCCTTCAACTTTACTTAACTGTATCTTGGATATTTTCATATCACGTACAGTTCAGATGATCTGTCAAAATATAACTTAGCAAACCAGCGAACCCAAGCAAACCAAAGCAAGGCAAATTTTTAATATGGTCTAATAATGACTTTTTGATCTCAGTGGCTTGTTTCATCGATTGGACCGTGACCCTCAAAAAATATCATTGTGTAAATTATTTTGAATGGTTTTAAGGTTACTTCGCAGATACTCCAAAAAATCTTTTATGTACGAATTTTGATTGTACTATCTTTGAAACCTTGTAAAATAAATAAGCAAGATCGGAACAAAATTGAAATTTTATCATCCTGTATCTCGAAAATGAAGAGCTTTGGAACATATGTTAATAAAACCTTTTCTTCTTACTCTTAGCCAAAGAATCATGCACTTATAAAATTCTGTCGGTAAAGTCTTGCATCACCCTGTACATCCAATATAGAAGATCAGGAATTTGTCAGAACATTGGAAGGCTTTTACAGCCGGATTCTCCAAACGCTGGACATCGATTTTGACATTTGAACAACCAAAAGTTTTAAACTGTGTAAGAATAAGACAATTAAGTTTTATACTACGAATTTGTTTTTTCGCAAATTTACAAAGAAAAGGGCAATTTTAGTACTTACTTTCCACATTAATGGAACCAAATTGATGAAGACGAAAATCATTTGGAAACCAAGCAAATAACTGAAATATTAGAATGAGTCATACGTTTTTAATGACGACCTATTAACAATGGCACGACAAAAGCCTGTCAAAACCTAACTAGAAGATCTTAATTTAAACCAGTACTAAATATTAAACCTTTTTTTAGTGATTGGGTTTGATTGGGTTAATGTTTCCAAAATTAAATGTACAAAAATTTGTTGTAATATCTGCGTTTAAAGGTAATTTTACGTCTTTCCTGAAATAGGTGCAACAAACATGTAGTGGAATACTTTTTGGCATCTTTTTTTTATAATCTAATCAAAGTAATTAAATAGGTATACCAGGTTTTATTTAAAAATTGTATGAAACTCTTTTAATTCAATCCGATAACATCACTGGAGAAAAAGGTACATCGTAAGATGTGCCAAATTATGGACGTGTATTATTAAAAATAATAAATGTATCTTTTAAAATAATATTAATATGCTAGTATATTTACATATATTTTCATCATTCTACTGATTATTAAGATTGTTTTTCGCTGTATTTAAACAATTGCTGGATTTGGAAAATTTCTGACACGAATCCAATAATAAATCAGCAAGCCTTAAAGGATTCCATTTGCCCTGGTAATAAAAACGCTTTCCACCACCTCGCAAATTTAGGGTCCAACCCTCAACGAGTAAGATTATGGCTACAATTTTCAGGGATGCTGAAGGAATTATATTCATTGATTACCTGGAATGTGACCACACAACCACAGGTCTGTATTATGCAACATCAATAAACTTCGTGATTGCCTTAAAGAAAAAAGGATTAGGAAAGTTGTCTCGTGAAATTCTTTATCATCAGGACAATGCTAACGCCCCAATTCGTAAAAGCCGTGTTTCCTTGAATGCAATTCACGTTGCTGGTTTCGAACTGATGATAAATCCACCATTTTTATCCGACCTAGCTCATAGTGATTTTTATTTATTTGAGAAGCTAAAAAAGTCTTCGAGGAACCAAATTTGACAGCGATTATGACGTTTTGACAGCAGTTCAAGAATTCTCCCCCGAGTTTTTTGAAAAAAGGTGGTTCTATGTCATGAAGTAAGTGTCTTCAAGTGCACGGTGATTATGTAGAAACATAATTTTGTTTTATATGCTAGAGAAAGTCAATACGGTATAGTGTACAGCCGTAAATGCTTAATTACACAAAATATATTTTTGGCGAAAAAGCAGGCTTTTAAAAATATAAAATTACTGTTAATGTTGCTAGAGTAATAACTGAGCAGCAACAATGTTAAAAAAACAAGACCGAAGACAAAAAGACAATAATATTAAAATAATTTTATTATTTATTTCGATATACTCGTAACTTCTTGTATGATTTGAACGTTCCTTTGATTTTTGATAACGGTCCCCGACTACGTGCCTAAACGTCAACCTTTTGAATTTCAGGATATCAAAAAAAGTTTTTGTTTTCACTATCAATTTTTAAAATATAGGTGCGAAATACTTAAGAAAAGCTATAAAAATAATTGCTTATTTTCAAGATTTTAATGATTAATCGGGTACTAATGACTAATTACCATAAGATTAATTTTTATACCATAAAATAACTGTTACGTCTTAGCTTTAGTAGCGCAAAATAGTTTTACTTTGTCTTATTTGCAAGCTAGTTTTGCAAGTGAAAGCAAATTAATGCTGTTACGTAATACCGCTTTAGCTAGGTTATGCAGAGATGGATGCTATTTTATATTTTTATTTGGTTGATATTTTTTCTGATTTTAGAATGTAAATGTTATTACCTTTTATGACTTATTACGTACCTATAAAGGAAATTAGTTATACAGCGTGCTAATATACATACTTGCTAGGTTAAAGAATAATGTAAATAATTTATTTCAAGGCATTAGTTGTATGAGTAATTATTGTGACAATCTTTTTTTGTTATTAAAATTTCAAATGGGGCAAACATATCTATGCTTTTACGAAAGAGGATGTCTACAGCAATTCTTACGCAAGAGCAGTGGCGCACCCACGGGAGGGGCTGGTGGGCTGCAGCCCCCCCCCCAACCAACAACTCAGACACACAAAAATTTAAAAAAGTGCACTTCTTATAATTGAAGAAATCCACCGGATTGCATTATTCAGCCTCCCCACAAGACACATCAGTCCCCCTCAAGACAAAATCCTGGGTGCGTCCATGCGCAAGAAGATGTGTACAGAAATCTAATTTAATTGAATCCCATGCCAAATTAAAAGAAAACTATTACACTAAAAAATGACTTATTTTTAGTGCAGGGATGGCTTTTTAGTACTTTTATTTGATAATTGTCTATTTTTTTACAAATACACAGCGGCGTTCGGCAATTCAATATTTTTCATCGTTTTGATCGGAATTTTCGACAGACACATGACTCATTGTTGTAATCAATACGACTGACCACGTGCCTGTTAAAAATTCCGAGCAAAACGATGGAAAAAATTGAATTACAGAACGCCGCTTTGTCGGGTCTGCTTGCTACCAGCGCGCTAGTGCCAAAAGGTTATATCGAGTGTGCTCGTGTGGCCGGGGCTGCGAAAAAAATTACCACCCTATCCTCCAACCCTCTCCACATGATAAAACAAAACGATTTGGAAGACAAATTTTTTGATTCATTCCGATATCACCTTTAGTTTTTAAACTATAGCCAAAAATTTTTCTCAAATTTTAAGGTCCATATCTACCCCCATAAGGTGAATATCCGCAGTTAAAAAAACATACGTGTCCATATTTTTCAATGTCATACCTGTATAGCAAATTTAATTAAAACCGATAAGCTGTTCTGTCGGTCTCTGGGGCAGGGAGCACTGGTAACATTGGATTGCACATTATTTTAAATACTGTTGTACAAGGACTGTTAGTGTCCAATAGTACATTTGTTAATTAACATCAAGTTGAGATTCCATTAACAAATGTATGAGATTATTTGAAAAATTCTCCCTCTGTATTACGTCACAGCATAGAAAATTTAAAATCCTAGTTTGTCATGAAGTTTGTGCGGAATTTTTGAACACTATAACTGAAGGTGAAAAATTATCTTTTCTTTCAACACCCTTACCACTTTATTATGTCATTGTGTTACCCCTTTCAGGTCATAAAATAACACTAATTTCAAGAAACATTCGTGAATGATTCATTCCGATATCGGTTCTAACTTTTGAGTTATAGCCAATAGAATGTTTTTGACAAATTTTCACCCCTTCCTTAATGTAAATATCAGCAGCTAAACAATATGTTGCCTCCTATTTTTTATGTTTTACCTGTATATCACATGGTATTAAAATTAGTGACGATAAAGTTATGTAGAATTTTTGTGAGCTGTGGACTATGGGCGTATTTATGGAGTTTTTTCAGTAGTTGCAAAACCAAGCAAATCGCAGAAATAATAGAATATCTCATAAGGTTTTAATAATGACTTACTAACAACTATCTCTTGCCTGCGACTTCGTTCGCGGCATAACAATTTTACAACATTACAACCTTTGAACCCCCATTTCACACCCTTAGGGGTTGATTTATTAAAAACTGTAAAACACGTGTCTACACATTTACGACCACATTCTCCAATGCTAGTCCGGTCTAATTTGACAACCAAAAGTTTTAAACTGACAAGTGTTAGAATAGGACAACTAAGTTTTAGACTATAAATTGTTTTCTGAGGTTTTTCGCAAATTTATAAAACAAAGGCAATTTTAGTCCGTACTTTCGATAATAATAGAACTAAATCCGTTCTAGCAACCCGTTTCAAGATAAAAATCATTTGGAAACCAAGCAAACCGCTGAAATATCAGAATAATTCATGTTTTTAATGACGACTTATTAACAATGACAGGACAAAAACCTGTCAAAATATAACTATAAGATCTTAATTTAAACCAGTACTAAATCCTAAACAATTTCTAGATTCGGTGTGGGCTGTGCGTTAATATGTCAGTCAGCCAGTCAGTCAGTTTCTTCTTGAATCTCGAGTTATTGTTTGGCTAGGATACAAAATTTAGTTTGTCCTGAGTCACTTTTGAAGTACCCTGTATAAGTAAACGAAGCTATTAACATCGCTGCTACTACAATTTGTTAACAGCCTATTATGTCTCAGATTATATGTACATTCTGTAACGTTAAAATCAACACCAAAAACACAAAAAAAAAAGAAATCTTTCTTTAAAATATGTATTTTTTTATTGGGCATATATGTAAATATTAAAATTAAGTAGTTACATACACCCAGAACGTTTCATCATCAATGTAAATTTTTATATCGAAATTTTCGGTGTTGTTGACCCTAAAAATTTCACTTTAACTTTCATTGCCAAGTTTTGTAATGAAATCAAGGACAATTTAATAAATTTTTTGACTCACCAGCCGTAATTAAATAAACGTTATGTTTCGATTTTAAAACAATATACTTAGGTTATTTAGGACTTAACGTCTGGTGTTTGTGCTGTGTATGATGGCATCTTTAGGTGTATTTTATTTTAGTTATTTTTAAAATATATGCACACGTAGATGGTACAATTCCTTAACTAAAAAAATAGTTTAAAAGGAGATTTAAGTCTTTTTGATTCAGGGGCTCCAGCGGCCAGCGTCTTTCAGCGACCCTATTGTAGGAAATAAGTTAAGAAGTCGCGCTTAAGCGTTTTACAGCATTAACTAGCGGCCTTGGAAAGACGTCAGAACAGCAATCAATGGAATGTGATAGGTAAAATCATCAGTAAAGTTAATTTTCCGCATTTTTAGCGCTCCGTTCAACGGAACACTGATGGAATCACTTCAGTGTCCGTCTTTTCATCTGTCACAGGCGACTTTCTCTGAAACTATTCGATGTAAAAATTTGAAATTTGGCACAGAGATAGAGTGTGGTTGCCCAATTATAGACGTGAAGTATAAAAAAGTTCAATTTTGATTCTGGGGGTTAATTTCAGGGGGTAAATTGGGAAATGGAAAAGAAGTTCAAGGGCATCTTGTAGAGTGTCAAATGAAAGCTTATTAAAGCACAAATTCAACAATACACATTATTGTGGCGTGTTCTTTTATGCATTTTTTAAACATTTTTCGGGAAAAACGCTTAAAAATTGCTGCCCCCACAGTTATCACCAAAAGGACCGCTCAGAAAAATCTGAAAAAAATCATGAACATTGATAATTAGGCGTAGATTAAGCCAAAATTATCGGAATTAAAAAATTCTTGCGCGGTCAATTATTACAAACAGTTTAATTGTATATTTCCTTATAACTGCTGAACCATTCGTTTTAGAGAAAAAGTTTTTCAACAAAAAATATTGCTCAGGATACAAGGAGCAACTTTTGTCGTTACACGTTTTTAAAAATTTTTAATTTGGCTCAGTCGAAACGCTTCTCACGTAGCTCCGCAGCGTTGGCAGCGTTGCCAGTTGCATAAAAATAAAAATACTAGGACGAGGGAGAAAAAAGTACTGATATAAGGAACAAAGTATTGATACTTACACACACACACACACGCACTCCAATTTGCGATTTATTTACTTTTAATATAGTTTTTTGTTTACGAGAAAACTTAAAGGAACCCATTCATAACATGGCTTTTTATTTAAAACCTCCTTTCCCCAGAGCAGCCAGTTTTTTGTAGAAGCCAACAACCTGTTTCTATTTTTTGTTTTTATTATTATTAAGTTCGCAAAACTAGCAAAAGCACAAGCACTACTATGCGGTAAGCTTAAAATGTTAAAAACAAATAAACAAATATTTTCAAAATAACTCTAAGTCAACTGTTCACAATTCTGTTTTAACTAAAGTAGGTAACTCACAAATCTCCCTGAACTCGCTACTAACTTCTTTATTTTTATTGTTGCAAAAATTAGGAAATTAGAACAATAATGGGGTACTACTCGTACTAGCGTTACCACTCAAAACTTCTTTCGGATTTAAACATTGAAAGCTTTTGTAAGCATCTAAATTGTGAAATCGTGAAATATGAAAAAGTACTAATCGAAAAAAAGTGGCACTGCGGTACTGATGAGTGATGAGTGATGAGAGTTAAAAAGTATTGATTTCAGTACTTTAGTACTGACACTGGCAACGCTGCTTGGTGTCGTCGGTGGCGGGTCGGGTGGCCGACTTTGCAGGTGCTCAGGAGTGCTGATGGCACGGAACATTAATTGTGCAAGTATAGCTTGCACTAGACCGAGTTTTTCCTTTATTGATTTTATCTTATTGTTCCGAAAATTTTAATTAAAATTACCGATCAATAATGTAAGTTCCCATTTGTCAAATCATTTATATCACGATAAAAATCTATAATGTCAAACAAAGACGCTGCAAACCCAGTGTTTAGATGCTAGAGCGTTGGCTTTAACTTGGTGCCTCGATCAAACATACTTGACAGCTTCTGCGACACAGGCTTTATGGTATAAAATTAATTACTAGGGTTCGTAAAGACCGTGCCAGACCATGGGCGCCGGGACCGTAAATAAACAGTGTTTAAAAGTAAGAGATACTAAAAAAGCACTTCCCAGCGACAGCAGGTGACTTCTACAAACGTTTGGTAACCTGTTCCCACCGTAAAACATGTCGATGTATTGACAAGGTGCAACTCGCGAATCGCGAAACATCGCGATAGTTATAGCAGATAAAAATAAGATAGAGAGAATAATATCTCGTCTTCCCGCCAACTCGACCACGCTATGGCCTTCAAACGGCAACACCCCGAGATTAGCCAATACGATTCTCACAATACACCCCGACATTAGCCAGTACGGCAGCAACACGGCAAGCAGAGAGAGTTTTCTGCGGCGCGTCTCAATACTCACTCGCACTGTGCTTTATAATATCCCAAAATCTGCAGTGTACGCCCATGTCAGCTTATTTCGACGTCGGTTTGGAGGCCATAGAAAGCAAATCGTATTTATGAATGAACTCCGTACGAGATATTATTCTCTCTATCTTATTCTTCTCTGGTTATAGTTCCGGCGCCTATGGTCCGACACTCTGATTTCCGAACTCTAATTACTACATAACGGGCATTGAAAGGAACGCTAGGGTTGCCAACTTTAAAAAATATATTTTCGGGATTATATCTATAAAAATCAGGACTAGCGGAACGCCAAAGTAGTGGGGACGGTTTATAATTGGCTATGACATAAAACAGTGTAACAATATAATATTTTGTACAATTTTTAATCTTCTATTATTTATAGCGTTTCCCATTGGCAGGTTAGGGCGCACTAAATGCATTTATATCCTTGGTTAACAATACCACAATCTATAATCTAACAACACGGAATAAAATAAGATGCAGATAGCCTCACATTGCACTAGTTCTTCCAAGGGAAAACGCTGTTGAGTATTTTGCAATCATCTTTAAACTGAAATAAAAAAAAATATGTTATTATAAGTTTATTCAAAAAGTCAACGAATATAAATTAAAAGCTAGTAAAGGTAAAAAATCTGTACAAATAGCGTCTGGAAAAACCCCTCGGCGGGACACGAATGTCTGAAATCGGAACAACCTGATTAAATCGGTACAGTGGCACCTAAAACGTAAGTGTGAATATTAAGGCACGAGTTGCCAGCGAATCTTCTACGGTATTTTCCCCACAATTCAATACAAGAAAAATGCAACTTTTTATACCTTTGTTGAGATTCTTGAGGTAACAAATTGAACTTTGATATATTTACGACACTCGGTGAAGTACATTCCAAAGAATTTTTAACATTGCTATTAGCATCCATATATACTTTTTACATTTAAACACTTTCCAAAATATTCTGGGAGAGCGCCTCGTCGCGTAAGGTTTTTATAAGGCGAAGCAGCGCGAGTGCATACCATCTACACTCTTGGTTTGTTTAGTCGCTAGTGTAAGATGGACGTGGTTGAGGAAACCACCGAGACAGCTTTGTGTGTCTTCAGTTATTATAATTTTCTTCGTAACTCAAGAAATTCATCGTAATTTCGTTCATCCAGTCAGTCATTTCACGCACAACCTCCCGGCTTCAGCTCTAGTTTCACAGACTATACGTGAGAGTGTAGTCGCGCCGTGATGACAAACCGACTCGGATCGGAAAATCGCGGCCGACGAGGCGAGACAAGGCGGAGCGAGGCGATGCGACAGCCTCGACTACACTCTCGTACTCACGTCGCCCCGTGTGGAGGTAGCACGAAAGATAAGAAGCAAAATAGGTGTCAACCATTCACAAGCAATTTGTAAGAATCCTCTATCTCTATGGCCTACTTATTGCTGATTTGTCCATGGCATTGCTAAGCTAAAAGAATCATGCTGTGGGACATGTTTCTAACACACACGCGTGATAGGAAAATAACGCTATGTTGATAAAGGACAAATTCTACCAATTTTCGCGCTTACTAAATTTAGTTGATATATACAGTTTCTGTTCATTTAAATCTGCTTGGATTTATTCCGCTTGTTCTAATTTTAATATCTTTACTTCGGTTTTTTTACTCTACATTGGATACAAAAATCAAAACTATGGTGATTCTTGGCACCCAACGTGATGCAAAACAAAAATCTGTTTGCTTGGGTTTGCTGTTTGGGTTGCTTATTTTGATCATCAACCAAATGATATGGTCACATTTAAAAAAAATGCGGTGACTGCTCTAAAGATTAAGGTGTAAGAACAAACCTCAGGGCGAACACGACAAAATATTACTTTGTACAAATCTTTTCACGGTTTGCTATGTTTATCACAGAAAAAAACTTGTCATGTAATTTCTATAAAATTATAGATTTCTATGCCAAATCCTGACGTCTTAAACCTAGTATCCGATCAAGACGAAAAAGATATTAATACCTAAATAATTAACAACAAATGATAATACAATAATATATATGGCTTATTTACTCGACTTTGTCTCGTGGGATATTTTTCACGTGTGTCATAGAAACTAGCTTTTGTACTAGTTCAAAAAATATCTAAACTGCTGGCCAATTCAAGCGGGACAAACTAAATTTTTGATAAAATTTAGAGTGGAATATTTTCGAAACGAAAACAAATTTTGATTTAACTTTTTCAGTATGTAATTGAATAGTTCTTCTAGTTTTTATACTTTAAGGCACTATTGCTAGCAGTCGCTGCAACTCTATTTTACAGGGTGTTAAGTGAAACCCTGACTTTTTTGGAAAAGTTTTCCAGTTCCGAGAATCTAGGAAGAATTTTTTTTGAATTTTCTTTTCATACTAAAATGATCCATGGTCAAATACAAAAAAACAATTTCTCCGGATTTTCTCTATTTTCATTTGTTTTCCGTATACAGGGATTAGTCGAAATTATCGACTTCTTCTTACAAAGGAACCCCTAATTTGGCCGTTTATTCACAAAAAGCGAAAGACCAAGTAAATTTGTAGTTTGAAGTAGTCCAGCTAACAAAATTAATACAAATTTTTGTACAGGGTGTAGCAAGTTTGGATCACGGGCTAGTAAATTATTATTTTTTAATTTCTACTACTTTTTCCTAAGTTAACTATTAATTATCACGTGCTACGTTAAAGGGTTAAAATTTGTTAGGTCCGATAACAGTACTGGATAGAAAGATCCTTTTTGCCCAAACGGGTTTTTCATTTTTTGTCTAGTCCCATTTTTAGTGATTAAACGGCTCGCATTTTGAACCTAACTTTTTGCAATTGCATCCATGAACGATTGAAGTGAGAGTGCTTTTTTGGTGGTACATAATGAATGTTTTATCCAACCAAAAAACATGTAGTGGCCAAACAGCTAATGATGCTTATTCGAAGAATTTTTTAGCATTATACAGGGTTGCAAAAAATATACCACCTATACTTTGCAGGTGGATTTCTGTTAATTTAGCGGCGTTTCTATTTCTTAGTCAAAAGATCTAGTAGGCCAAAAAATAAAACATTTTCTTTGCTATTGACAGTTACCAAGGCAACAAAGTATTCTTCTTTGAATTGGTGCGTTATTATCCTTTATAATGGCTCGATTAAGTGCAAAAGAACAAGCTAATTGTTTGCGTTTACTACAAGATGGGGTAAAAATTAGTATTATTGCGGATATGTACGGGGTTGGGCGAAGTACAATATCTCGACTGCGTCAACGCTTCCACGAAACGGGAAGTGCAAACTATCGTTATGGGGGAGGTCGCCAAAAGAAAGTCGGCATTGCAGATGAAAGATGGTTGGTTAGAGAGGCTCGTCGAAGGCGAAAAATTCCATCAGAGAAAATTAACCAGGAGTTCAGAGCAAGAACACACATTCGTGTGAGCAATAGGACCATTAGAAGAACTTTAAACAATAATAACTTAAGGTGAGTTACTTCAAATGAGATCTTATTTTTTGTACCAATATTTTTAGTGTTTCATTTTAGTAAGTCGGCTATTATAATATCGACGTCAGCTGAGGCGTGAATCTTGGATTTTGCGCACCGATATTATAAATGTAAACTTGAACTAAGTTGTTCATAAATTAAAGTTTTGATAGGCGACCCTAAACACATTATTTGTGCTTGCAGCGTAATGTTCCTTAGTTCTTCCCTAGAACTAACGTTATGAAAATTGACCTAATTTTGCATTTTAGTATAATAAAAGCTACTGTTGGCTTATTTATTGGTTCATTCCCTACACCTATACTACAGATTTTTAAGCCAAAATTTTAATTTTAGAGCTCGGCGACGTGCTAAATGTGTGCGACTTCTACCACAGCATAGGCGAAGACGTCTCCAGTGGGCATATGAACATCGCAATTGGCCATTAGATAACTGGCAAAACTGCATGTTTGTAGACGAGTCAAGATTTAATTTAATTCACTCGGACGGCAGAATATTAGTTTGGCGTGAACGTGGCGAACGGTATATGGAGGAGAATATGGCTCCTCAGGAACCTTTTGGTGGTGGAGGCGTTACTGTTTGGGGTGGTGTAATGTTTAATGGCAAAACGGAACTTTTTTTAACATTGGAGCCCATTAACGGTCAGGTATATAGGGACGAAATTTTAAGCAATATCGTTCTACCATTTGCAAACAATTTTGGGAACGATTTTGTGCTAATTGACGATAACGCCAGACCTCATAGAGCACGCATTGTGCAAGAGTTTTTGGAAGCTAATAATATTACCAGGATGGTCTGGCCTGCAAAATCACCAGACATGAATATTATCGAACACGTCTGGTCTAAATTGAAATTATTGGTAAGTTCTAGGGAAGATCCTCCTCAGACTCTAGAACAACTTGCAGACGCCATTGTTCAGGAGTGGGAAAATATTCAGCAAGAATTTGTCAATAATTTGGTAATAAGCATGCCTCGAAGATGCCAAGAGATAATAAATGTAAGGGGAGGTCCTACTAGGTATTAAGATTTGTTTTGTTTTCGTTAGTTGCAAGTTTTTATAATACCTTCAAGTAAAAAAAATGTTCTATAATTTAAAACGTTTTCTGTTTACCTATAAAAGTAACAACCAAAATTTACATTTTGGATCTCCTAAAGTAATGCCGGGAAAAATAACTACTAAATTTGAAAATTACGTATCTTTTCGAGTACTTTCAAAAGTAATTAAATCTTCTGAAATTTCTATACCTTCTAAAAACTACGCTATACAGAATTTTATAACTTGTTCAGTTGAATTCACTATCCATCTCCAATTTTTGACGAGAAAAATGTACTCCGTGACTATTAATTTAAGACACTTCTTATTAATTAAAATTTCTCAATGCCATGTACTGACTTTTTAGAGCAGTGGTAAAATATTTTTCTTTTATAATGAATAATCGAAGTTTACGAAAATCCAAAGATATCGAGAAACACGTGGCTTCTATTATAAGTAGTAACTTCTGCACAATCCTGTATAATGTGAAAAAGTTCCGAATGAATATTATTCTTTTTATCTGTATCGTTACTAGATTTTATTAATAATAAGTAGGACATTTTCTTTAATAATTATTAATATAGCAAAAAGGAACTTTATGAATACCTAAAGGACTCTAAAATCACATGATTTTCATATAAAATGTAGGTGATATGTTTTGGGCAAACGCGGACAAAAGCAGCGAATAAGCATCTTTAGCTCTATGGCCACGACACTTTTTTATTGGTTGGTTAAACCAATAAACGATGTCCACATCAATAGTTCATGAATGCAATCGCAAAAAGTTAAGTTTTAAACGCAAGCCATTTGTATCACTAAAAATGGGACCAGACAAAAAAATTCAAAAACAGTTTCGGCAAAAAGTTCCAAGAAAATTGGGACTATATTCAATTAATTTGAAAATCACATGACTTCCATATAAAGTATAGGTGGTATATTTTTTGCAACCCTGTATAATGCTAAAAAATTCTTCGAATAAGCATCATTAGCTGTTTGGCCACTACATGTTTTTTGGTTGGATAAAACATTCATTATGTACCACCAAAAAAGCACTCTCACTTCAATCGTTCATGGATGCAATTGCAAAAAGTTAGGTTCAAAATGTGAGCCGTTTAATCACTAAAAATGGGACTAGACAAAAAATGAAAAACCCGTTTGGGCAAAAAGGATCTTTCTAACCAGTACTGTTATCGGACCTAACAAATTTTAACCCTTTAACGTAGCACGTGATAATTAATAGTTAACTTAGGAAAAAGTAGTAGAAATTAAAAAATAATAATTTACTAGCCCGTGATCCAAACTTGCTACACCCTGTACAAAAATTTGTATTAATTTTGTTAGCTGGACTACTTCAAACTACAAATTTACTTGGTCTTTCGCTTTTTGTGAATAAACGGCCAAATTAGGGGTTCCTTTGTAAGAAGAAGTCGATAATTTCGACTAACCCCTGTATACGGAAAACAAATGAAAATAGAGAAAATCCGGAGAAATTGTTTTTTTGTATTTGACCATGGATCATTTTAGTATGAAAAGAAAATTCAAAAAAAATTCTTCCTAGATTCTCGGAACTGGAAAACTTTTCCAAAAAAGTCAGGGTTTCACTTAACACCCTGTAAAATAGAGTTGCAGCGACTGCTAGCAATAGTGCCTTAAAGTATAAAAACTAGAAGAACTATTCAATTACATACTGAAAAAGTTAAATCAAAATTTTTTTTCGTTTCGAAAATATTCCACTCTAAATTTTATCAAAAATTTAGTTTGTCCCGCTTGAATTGGCCAGCAGTTTATATTAATAGTATTTCTGATCGGGAATTGCAATCGCGGATATACTTTTTCTTAGAGCCACGTACCAGGATATAAGTATATATAGGATTAAAGTAGTTTATAAAAATCAATGATAGACGTGCTGTGCATTATGTGCTACTCGTATATTGGCCAGCCAGCGCCAACTACAAAAATAACTGAATGTAAAATAAAGTTTTATTATCAGGAAGGTAAACAAGTACCTTAGCAGTTTATACTACAGGGACCAATTTTTGTGTCTGTAAGATATAAAGCTAATTCTTTAATAGGTTAGGTAAACTGTCTAAAATAAAATCGTGGAATTTTTAAAACCCAACTATAGTTTTTATATAAAAGTAAGATTATGTGAGAATCTAGAGTTCTCTACACCACCCGAAGATACTTTATTAAGAACTTAGGGACTTAAGGACTAAAAAAATGCAAAAACAACTCTTCTCTGGGCTTGCTTGGTTGCTCCTCCGAGCATTGAGTTATAGTTTGTATTTAAAATACAGTCTGAGAGGCTAGAAATATATTGCAAATAGACAAAATCGAGATTATGTATGGTTTGCTCATGAAACACGCCAAGTCAAATTCCGTGTTTATTGATTTATATTAGGCCGGATGAGGCAAAAAATAACTGGAAACTGGAAGGTCGTATCTTGATACAAAAGTTTTTAATTATTAAGATGTCAAGTTATTACTAGTCAATGACAGTTTTTAAAAGACATTTTATTGTTTGTCATGTTTTCTTCTATTAAACCCATTGAAAAAATTAGCGGTCGGTGTAACACTATTGTTTTAGATGTTCGGTCCTATTCTGAATCATAAAAAGATTATAATTAAAGGACTATTTATCGCCTGAAAACGATAAATGGCAGATTTGATTTTATGACAGTGAAATTTTAAAGACCAAATCTACGGATACCTCTATGGTTCAAGGTAGTACCAGAGAAAAATATACCATTAGTTTCCAGCGAGCAATGGAAAAACTACGTTTGTCATTGTTAAAATGGAAACAGGAAGATATGTCTACGCCGTAGATATTGCGCCCCTAATATATCAGAACACTGACAATTTCGATGAAAATATGATTTCTGATGAAGATGAGATTAATTCAAAAATCCCCTTTTTAGAATTTTTAATTCTTGTTACAAAAGTAATCTTTTACTTTCGAATACTTATCAGATTTGGTATTTTGGTTTTTTTATTTCCTTAAGAAAAAATTAAATGAAACTTATTTTTTCATGTTTTTAATTTTTAGAGAATAAAGTCGGTTGGGTCCTATAACGGCAAAACTATTTCTAAATCGCCCTAATAAAGGTTGGGTTGGGTTGGGTTGGGGAGTCTTTTGCAAATTTGTAAAGAAAAGGGCAATTTTAGTACGTACTTTCTACAATAATGGTACTAAATTCATTACAGCAAGTCATTCCAAGATGAAGATCATTTGGAAAGCAAGCAAATCGCTGAAATATAATGATTCATAAGTTGTTAATGACGAGATATTAACAATGACAGGACAAAAACCTGTCAAAACATAACTGATCAACTATAAGGTCTTAATTTAAACCAGCACTAAATCTTAAACCTTCTTTGTGAATCCGAACGTTGTTGTTTTAACTTGGTGTATTTCCATATCCATATTATAAACAACGTGAAAATATTTAAGTACATGTACAATTATTCTACAATAATAAATAAATATAATTATATATGATGTATTTTAAAGAAACATAGCAACCGAACTAAATTTACTCCCATGCCAACTCTACCTTAATAAAATTTTAAACGTAACGTAAATCAGCAATCATTGAAGCATCTGAATTCAGTCCTGTTGTAGGTGATAATTTTGTCGCTCAGCGATTTTATTTTTATTTTATTATAGAAACCACAGCAAACCAATAGCGATGTTGTCAGAGAATGAACGCAATCATCGTTATACTCGTAAATGATGCTTTTTGGATCTGGATTAACTATAGAACTCATAGAAAAGTACAAATATGTACTTATGTTTAGCATCTGTAGGAATTCGTCAGTTAAAATTATTTTCAGAACCAAACTTGCGCTATTCATTAGCAAACAAACAAATTCACTAGTAAGACTATTACTTACACCAGTTTTTTAAACTTGTTAAACCGTTAGGTGATGACCGATTTTTTTAATCCACCACTCACCGTCTTGTTCGTTTGAAATCGGTCGGTAACGAAGTCGCTTTCGTTAGGAGTAAATCCGGTAGGTGAACAATTTTTGTAAAATCTGTGTCCTAACAATTGTATACACTATTTTTCGTTTGTTATAAAAATCTTATCAACAAACAGAAGCCATTTATTATTAAAAAAACACGCACCATCAACCCACTGTATATGGGTTGAAATCAACGTACGTTACCTATACGATCACAGAACTTCTGGCATAAAACGGGCAATCATTTTAGGTATTCATCATCCGGAGTACTGCTCGGGGTCAGATTTTTTGTTCCAGTTCTGTTGTTAATACAATATATGTTTAACATCAATTACTTATCTCTGCTTAGAGTAAAAATAGCAGTTAAACAAGCACCGCCGTTGATCATCTGCAAGAGCAAATATTGCTCTTTCAGGCAAGCTGAAAAAAACCTGTGACATATTTTTTGAAATACATTTATATAAAAAATATTCAGAAATGAAGATGAGAAGAACACTTTATGGGAAAAGATTTTATATTAAATTTTATTATTCGGGAAGTTCATGTTTCTCCAAATGCTAACTTTAAATAAAATATATCCATCGTTCCATCTTTTTTGGATACCATGATATACGCTATTGGCTTGGTAATTTTAAAATAGAATATTATTTCTAAATATCTTATACAAAACTAAATTAGCTTATCCTAACTAACTCCTAACTTTTTCTGTTTCAAGATAAGTGGCTTTATTCAGAAGTTTTATTCTTAAAAAAATTATATTCGGGAGAATATATGTTTATTCGTAAAGACAGACACTTTATCTGGACGTTGTAAACAACGTATAGCAATAAAGTTCTGTAATATTCTTCATTATACACGTGAGCATGTCCCAACATGGACTGCTCGTAGACTACGGTGCTGCAGCCTCGACTTTAGCTTAACCTCTATCTAGGTTAAACCCATTACCAATAGAACAATGAACAATATAAAACCAAATTGATATTATTATACACAATTTAATAAATATAAAAACTTTTGTTGGTAAATTTTGGAATAACAATTCTTTTTAAGTTTTTTGAGTTATTGTATGTCTGTCAAACTACTTTAATAAATAGCATCCCCTTTGGAACGCTTCCTATCATAAATAGTATTTTCCCATTTTTTATTGACATAATAGAATGTCTAATTTTATTTTAATTTATGAGGCCCCTCCCCCTTCCCCCTCCCACAAGAATATTTGTTTCAGCACTACTTTTTGTTTACTTATTATTGTATAAGGCATTTTCAGGTGGTTAAAGAACTATAAATTAGAAGTTTTTTTATTGTTACATACATAGTTGTGTGTTATCTGAGAAGACGTAAATTAAACTTTTATACAGCTTTTAGTTTCTTGATTTAAATAATTATGGTATCTAGCGACGTATCTGAGTACATTTCTGTTCTAGGTGATGTTTCCGTTGC
Organism: Philopedon plagiatum; assembly: GCA_963971165.1. Classification (NCBI taxonomy): domain Eukaryota; kingdom Metazoa; phylum Arthropoda; class Insecta; order Coleoptera; family Curculionidae; genus Philopedon; species Philopedon plagiatum. The sequence goes on from OZ020191.1 coordinate 97,169,224, forward strand.
TAGCGACATTATTCGCTATCTCAAACGACTATAGATGGCAGCACCAATTTTACAAGATTACGGTTAAATTAGGGCTAGGTTTAACTGAGTGTTGTTTGTTATTCTAAATAACTCATTGTTTAGGGAAAAACAATATCACATATTAAAATAATGACTTTATAACATAATCTCCAATCACATTAATTTCTAGTGAAGTTAAATAATAATGTAATTATAAAAATATACTAGCCTGAAATAAAGAAATCCCCTTTTAACATGTAGGTTGCAAATATTCATATATTTAGAAACTTGTTTTCCAATGCGAAGTACCTTTTTTATTCATTTCTTCAGTATCTCATTTTTAGGAAAATAGTGAAAAACTATTTTCCCTAAAGGTTTAGAATAGCATTTTGGCACTGAACAGTAACGTTTGCTTTTCGTTTTATTCAAAGTACATTCGAACACTACGAAAATCGTGGAAAAACACTTTAAAGTGTAAATATGAAACTAAAGTCGAAACGCCAAACTAAGCCAAGTCCTTTACTTCTCGGCAAGTGGCAGCACCGTCGCTTGAGATGACGAATTATCAATTGATCAATGCATTTACAAGCAAAAGATGGAGTCGGTGTTATAACTTATAAGAGATCCTTGAGAGTCCCTCAAAATTCAAACTCCCAGATATACAAGGCGTTTCCATTTAGACCTGAAAGCAGGCGCGGCCCGTGAGTTTTTTTACAGGTGGGTCAAAATTTTGTGGGCAACTAGTGATATCAATGCAATAAGCAAAATACACTTTTTTAATTAAGAAAGGTTTTTTAATAATGTGCCTAGTTTTGCTAAGAAATTATTTACCGACAAACAAATACACACCGCAAAAATCATAAAATAGGTATACTGTAGTATATTGAACATTGCTACTCTAGATCTTTATGACTTTTAGTATTACTTTTCTGTGTCGTGTTTTAGTCTAAGATTGTTAGCGGCTTCCCGTTTTGATACGTCTACGTTTCCTCAATAGAGGTCGCTCCTTGTACTAAAAGTATGATACAGGCTGACAGCTCTAATAGATATGAGATTACCAATAATTTTAAAAATATTTTATCAAGGAACACCTTTTAGAGCCGATCTAATTTTTTAAATAACAAAAATTAAAAAAAGTCTAACCGAATACAGCCTCGAATCCACGACCTCTTGGTTCACTAGCTGAGACTCTACCTCTGGACCACTTTGCTAATGTGAGGAAACCCGTGCCGATGCCGTTATATTTGATGACTAATATTGCCGTAGCGTGATCCCGTAGTGTTTCTATGTTTAGCCGCTAATTAATAATACATTAATACAATGCGCATATTAGATACCTTATTAGTTATTCTTTGTCCAACCCAAATGTTTTGAAAGAGTATGTTTTACAGGGCGCTTTCGAGTGCATTTCCATAGTGGGAGTGGCGCGATATTATTGGTGGGTCGTCGACAAATTTTGTATCTTTTTAACTTCCTAAAGCGCGTATGTCTGTTTCTATCTTAGCTTTAATGAATTTATATCGTCCATATAAACCTATGGGGCCAATTTAAAATACGATCCAGCCCGGAGCAAGCTTGGATATCTTTCGACGATGGCTTGGCTTGATTCTTTCTTGTGGAGTTTTCGCATGGAAATTGCACTTTTTTTAAGGAAAAGTTTGGTTTTAAAAAATAAATTATTTGCTGGATCACTGACAATAAATTTAGGTGGGTCATTGATCAATGAACTTATGGACGGACCGCGCATGCCTGAAAGTTGAAACTGTCAATGGATATACTCACATACTCTGGGTATATAGAGAAAAATATTTAGCTGCTTATTAATAGTTCTGCTAAAGTAGAACTTGAAAGGCAAAATTATTATACATATGGAAAGTAACTCAAGTAAGCCGATAGGAAAGAAAAGTCGTTCGTGAAGTAAAACCTAAGTTTCGCAAAAGAAAATTATAAAAAGTCACTAAAATAGGTTGATAAAAGCGTTTTTCAACCTAAAAAACTTTGAAGCACAAGGTATTTCCGCAAATTTAAATGAATTATTTATAGAAACGTAAGTATCTACCAACTGGCTCTCCGGTAACATTAATCTTCTTTAAGTTGCGTCACGTACTAACAAGCGAAAGATACAGACCATGTATATTTAGATCATGTTTGATCTAATAAATAGGCCAAGTCTTAATTTATCCGTCTATTTCCTTCCAGGAACTAAAGCCAATCCGCTGCAGGCCCGAACCTAGTGCAAAGAGCAGGGAATGCAGAGAATCCCACCATACGACCTTACATTTCGTTTTCAATGAGAACGCTGCTCTTACATAGCAATGACCTGCATCTAGGACAAATGTTGCAATCCGGACGCCATTATAGAAGCTATTATTTCTAGTCGTATAGTTAGCAGAACCGATGTTAGTTTTTGTAGTGCAATTTTAACGGTACGACAATTTTAATACTCCATCAAAAGCCTAATGAAAATACTAAGCAATAACAAAATTAGTATAATAATCTCTGTAAAGATAACCAATCTTTACAAAGATTTGACAGAGAATCCTAGATAATTTAAGAGGTTTTAGGAAATGATCTTAGAATCAATTCTAGATAATAGTCAATATACGCTTAGTTTGTAATATATTGATTGGGTGATAAAGTTGAGTTTTTACTGCCAGAAAATTCTTCATATTATATGTACAACGTACAAGCTTTGCTGTGGATTACTTTCAGAACACAGCCTTCATAAAAAACATGCTCCGCTGTGTAAGGGCTATTTTACAGTCGTAACGATCGTTATGGTTATGTGACATCTTGGATTGATAGCACTAAGAGAAATTAGGTATTCGTGCAAATTTTCGAATTCTATTTTTCAAGATATCTTTATACTTTAAGGTGTTCTAAACCAGTCTTGACTATTTTTGGAGTAATTTAAGTATGTTATGTGTATTTATAGTCACTTTGCATCTAAGCTTTAACGTTTGAGTTGTCAGTGGCTTTAAATACATACGCGGATAAAATTGGGCAAATTAATCGGTTTAGTCAAACCGATTGACGACAATTTTGGCAGGATTTCTAGTGAGCCAAGGATAAAACGGCAAAGTGTAGTTAAAATCGGATAATCATAATTTAGATACGTGCAATAAGAAGAGGTTGAATGATCGACCTCAATTTAAGAATCGTCTAGTTTTCTTTTTATTTAAATTTCGAGAAATTTACTTGTGGCCACCAAGCTACATATGTATGTATGCGATAAAATTGACTTTACAGCAGCATTTTTATTATTTAGTAAGATAAAATGAATAAATACAAATAAATGTTTTTTCTAAATTTTCTCTTAATTTAACTTATTTATTTTTAGAGATAACTCGATAATTTAAATTTGGTACGTATAATAATCTTTGTAGTCCCAGATAAAACAAATAAAACAGAGTCAAAAATTTGATAAATTTTTTTACTGTAAGGTACACTAACTTCCCTAAATTATTTTTAAGGCGATGCTGACTTGCTTGATAGTTTAAGTGTGCTCCTAACTTTGTTCATTTATAAACTTCTCTATCTCTTGCATTTTCTATTTTTAATATCCTAATATACTGTTTATAAATTATTTAGTAAAATATCCATTTGTGTATGTATATTCGATTTTAAGAACAATAGATATCTTTTAATATACTGATATACGAGTATACAGTATGTTCACTTGTGAGGTTGAACAGAGGACAAATGGAGCAAATTTTCAAAGATAAGAAAACCCATTCGTAATAAAAGTTTGTGCTTGTCAAAGAACAATAATTCACGATAGGATAGTTTTTATTTCTTGTAGGGAGTACTTAAAGAGTACAATAAATACAGCACTAAAAAGTATGAAATAATATTTTTACGTATTTATAACTGTGGTTAATGGTAAACTTAATTCTGTTCAAAGTTAGGTAACTTGTACACTAAAGTTTTGAATTTTAAAGTCGGCGCAATCTAAAAGAATCATAGGAATCCTTAATGATAATACATTAATAAATTATTGTTAATAAAGAGTAATATTTTTAGTTGTTTATTACTAACAATAAATCTAATGGATTCGACTTTTAGTATGTGTACCCAAAAGCTCTGAATTTTAAAGTAAGCGTAACTTCCCCGCCGTGATTTTTTTTACAACCGTTACATGAACTTCGCTTTTCTGACTTAAATAATCCCGAAAATGACCCATTAGTTAACATTTTTTGAGAAAATGGCAGTCGCTCCTCTTTATCCCCCCTCCTCCCGACGTCAAAATTTTCTTAACATCTGTTACACAACATTAAATTTATTGATCTCCATGACCCCGAAAATGGCATGTTTTTTTGGAGAAATTGCCAATCGCTCCTTTTTATCCCTCCCCGCCGTTATTTTTTTTTAACATTGGTTAGACGAAATTAGATTTTCTGACCTCAGTATTCCCGAAAATAATATATTAGTTAACATTTTTGGAAAAATTCTCAGCCGCTCCATTTATTCTCTCTACTAAACGTTACAAAAAATTATATCACATTCACAACATCCTCTCATCATCTTCACATTGGTCAGAGATGATGTTGTCGCCTCCGCCATTTTCGTTACCTCATTGATACTGTTTTTTTAAACATTGGATCTAACCAAGCTAGTTCCGGATCTTTTGTAGCCCACTCAGGTTCTGACAACTTAACCAAGAAACCTGACAAAGAGTCCAGTTTTTAATGGAGTTCTTGATTGGTAATTGCGCTAACCGTATGTCATTTTGTTTTGGTTTAGTAGACTTGCAAACCGCTTAGACGGATCGTCATTCCGGTACAAGACTTCCGTCTTAATCAAAATTTTTTGTTCTCCACTAGTTTAAGATGCTTTACAAATGATTATCCTATTCGCCTCACTAATTTCTGTAATTTTTTAAGGAAATGGAAAGGATATCTTTGATATCATAGACCATCCAGTCAGAGCCGAGACGTCGCACTTCTCCTTTTTTAGAGTAAACTTCATAACATTTTTCGGGCGTCTTCATAAATGCATTGACACGTAAAACTAGTTTCATTTGGCCAAATACGGCGATCAGCAGGCATAAAAAAGTGACCACGAACAGGAAAAGTTATTGTAGTCATTTTGATACTCTCTGGAGCATGGTTAAAAAGCCATAACGTGAGTGCGTGTACTACGTAAGAATTTTTATTTTGGCCGCCACTCCCATCTGAGAACAATCCAAGATGCTTAATGCTTGGGTTAAAAGTCTTCTTTAAAAAGTCAGTAAGAGCAGCTGATTTCTACCACATTTCGCCTTGCTTCATGCTCTAGCCAACTCTAAAAAACAAGGGATTTCATTGCTATAATATCCATCACACAAAAAGCATAAGAAGCTAGCTGATGGGCATAGAAGGCCTCTTGAATGGGTGCTTTTGGGATGACCTGTACCTGTGGCAGATCAAAATAAAATTATGTACTATCGGACATTCGTCTTTCATTAACTTAAAAAATTTGTAAATAGTAAACTCAGTTTTCAACTTGGTTTTTTGTTCCTCAGCTTTCGTGTTAGCTATGTCTGTGTTTGTCTTTACGCAAAAACCACAAACATCTATTTTTATTTTCGACTATTTTTCACACCACAATCACCACATTCAAATAACCGACAACAATAGCAGAAGAGCATTGAGAGACGAGCAAACTGCGTTTTGTCCGCAATAATGCGATTTGGTTGTCTCTGGAAGTTCGACAAAATTAATTATTTTTGTTTGTCTAGGGTATTTTCTAAGTTAAAATAGCAACGGAAATAATTCTTTTTGGTTATCTCTCTGCCATCTTTTGTTGGAAATGTTAAAAAATTAACAAAATGCGATTCGAAAGCCTGTTCCTCATATATAAAATGTCCTCACTGACTGACTGACTGACTGACTTGATTGACTGACTGATTGATCATCGCCGAGCCGAAACCGCTAAAGCTATAAACAAAAAATTTGGTCAGTAGCTTCATTTTATGATGTAGAGACTCGCTAAGAAGGGATTTTTCAAAATTCAACCCCTATAGGGATCGTAAGGGGGTTGAAAGTTTGTATGAAGAAAAAATATTAGTTGGGTCCTATTAACGTGAAACTTCATAGAAGTACTCCAAAAAATAAATGATTAAACACGCGTATTACAGTTTTTAATAATTCAACCCCTAAGGGGGTAAACTGGGGGTTCAAAGCTCGCAATGGAGTAAAATTGTTAAACCGCGGACGAAGTCGCGGGCGCAAGCTAGTAATAAATAAAACCAAATACAACATCAAATGGTATCTACTTGAAAAAATAATGTGCATAATTTACATAGTTTAAATTTTTGTTTAAAATTTTGGTTTTGATTAAATGATAAATAATGAACTTTTATTTTTAATACTTCTTTGTTTACAATTTTGGTTTTGATTAAATGATAAATAATGCCCCCTCAGTTTCATGTTTTTGTATTAATTAAACAACACTCTAATTTTCTCATCGCAAATCTTATTTTTTTTAGCAAACAAACTTTTATGAAGATTTGCTTTTTGTCCCATCCTGACCTCTTGTCAACCACAGCCGTGGATATACTGTATACATACATCCATATATTTTACTACTTTCTTTAAAAAAAAATAAGAGTCTGTTCTGTCCTGTAAATATCATATCATCAGGTCTTTTTGGTTCTTTTCATTTTTGTATTATTCTTTTATTATGCTGCGATCAAGTAGGGTAAATCTGTGGGCGCGCTCTTTCAACTACAAGTTAAATCTCCTTATTTCGAGCAAGACAACTACATCAATAATAATAATGTAAATCTGTCGTTTTTTAACTGTTTTTCGATGAATCCAACTTCAATCCTCTTGTAGTTGTACCTTGGCTATTGGTAAACAACAAAACAAAAGATCATTAGTTTTAATTAAGCTTTAGCAAAAAAATCGATTATGTACGAAGTTCACAACGAAAGTTCATTCACGGAGGGACTTTCGACTCCTGTCGCACTAAACCAAAAATCTGCTTTTGCTCTACTTTCATCTCGGAGGTAACATACCAGCCGTAGTTAACATTATTTACTCGGCAAATAAATAAAGCTCTAATACTAGATTCGGCAATTCAATCTTTTTCATTATTTTGCTTGAAATTTTTGACATGAACGCCCGTAAAAAACATTTATTTGTTAAATATAATGAAAACCACCAATGTAATTCAAAAAGATAATTAAAAGAATTAAAAATACCGAATTTAGTTTGTCTTAATTTAGGATAACTAGGTTCGGCAATTCAATCTTTTTCATCGTTTTGCATGAAATCTTTCAGAGAAGCGTGTCAAAAATTTTTAACAGGCGGGCCTGTCAAAAATTTTGAGCAAAACGATGAAAAAGATTGAACTGTCGAACCTAGTCATCGTAAGCCACAAGTGACTACTAAAACTAAATTAAGTATTTTTAGTACTTCTATAGTTATCGCGTTGAATTTATTCGCGATTTTCATTTTACTTACCAACTTACTGTTTTTTAAATTTAGACTTGTTGTCTGCAAGTCATTTGATTCATCAAAATAGACCAAATTTTTACTTAAATTGAAATATTATTTTATATAAATATGATATTTTAGTTTAATGTTTTTGACGCACTTTATTTGTTAGTTTTGGTTTTTATTTCATATTTTTTGTCTGTCCTTTACAATTTTGCTTTTTAGCATTTTGATTTCTTATTACTATACCTCTGCTTAAACTTATGGATAATTTTATCCTGACTTGCTATAACGTATGTTATATGTACATATAGTCAAATAAATTCTATATTATTCCATTATAACGCGTTTGCATCGCGATTATTTTGCGGTTGTATCGCGACTGTATCGATACAAAATGTATCCTTGTGTAACGACTTTAAACAATGAAAAAACAAACCAGAAACTTGTTTTTTAAAATAAAATCCTTTAAGGTAAGGGCAGGTAAAACTGATATTTTAAATGATTTTTAAACAATACAAAACGATATTGAACAACAAAATATAAAAGGCATGTTTCTAAATCAGTGTCGTCCCTCAAAATCGTTTGGGATGATCAAAATGTACATGGCCTGAAAAAAAAATTTCATCCTGTAGATTGGATCCGATTTTTATTTCGCATAAACGGTATAAATTTTAGGCAACTTATTATTCCAAGAAAACAAATACGATTTTATAAATGTTTCTTTTACCAAAAATTCGGTCTAGAATCTTTTGTAGGTATTAAAAATATTTATAAGACACCATAACTATATCAGGAAAATATCATTAGAATGATTGGTCCTAAAATAGAGGAAACATTTGGTCAATCATCTGATACTACATTCCACATTATAGTTATTGAGATATACAGGGTGTCCGAAAAGTCTTAGTATGGACAAATATCTTTATTATTCGTAAAGATAGAGACACCAAATTTAAGGTGTATCTTATTGGTTAATAAATCTACTGTTTCATGTAATTTAACTTTTTCAACCCCCTTTAGGGGCGACGCTAGGGAGCTAAGGTCACACATTTTTAAATGCAACCCTATGCCGTGTAAAAGGTCTTCAAAAAAGTAACATTTTACCGCAAACCCAAAGTCCGTATTTTAATTTGTTTTTAAATAGCAAGCCTTTAAAAATTAAAAATAGTGAAAAACAGTAAAAATTTAAATACCTTTATTTCTCTTATTTCTTTAAAAGTTGTTCAAAATGACCAAAGACCACCATCAACTTCCTGGCAGTAATGAAGTCGATTTTTTAACTCTCTCTTTCTCAGAAGTGAGTTCCAAAAGTTTTAAAGCTAATCATAGGGTTTTGCAATCATGTTATGCCCCGTGTTATTGGAAGTAGCTTTGGAGATAAAACTTGACAGATAAATTTCAGAGTTTTAGAATTTTGTAACTTTTCCATTTATGCCAAAAAACTGCAAAAAATACCTAAAAAATGCATCTATCTTTTGAAAAACATTAATTTTTCACACCCTTATATTATTGTTTTTTTTTTGTCATTTTGTACCAAGTGAAAGTGACACCCATTTTCTGATATTTGAAACTTTATTGTCACAACTTTAAATGTATTTTTGGAAGCTTCTTGGCATATTTGGCGTTTCTAATCTTAAGACTCTGAAATTTACCTACATATGTCAAGTTTTATCTCTATACTATAACTATTTTTTAGCATTATTTTTAAAACCAATTTGCACACATGCATACCTGTGTTAATCGTTAATTATAAAATTTTAAAGGCTTTTCTACTATAAAAACTAAGATTTTTTTAAAGCTGTCAAACAATTTTTAAGTTTTTACCCAAAAGTTCGAAACTATAAGCGATTTTTTTATTAATGAAATTGAGAGAGATGCTGCAGAGGCTGCTAGTTTATTGCCGCCCAAACCAAAAAAAAAAATATATGAAAAACAATACAAGATTTTGCAATCTGGTGCCATTCCAAGAAAATAACTGAATATACAGAAACCGTACTCCTAGCATATTTTCTTCAAAAATCGAGGACACTGCGAAGCTCGACCTTATCGTCCCAGTATTAAATGGTCAAACCGATGCGCCAGGTTAAAAACAATAAAGACATTGGTGAAATTTCCAAACTAATATCATTTTTAAAAAGAAAATGTGGGGTACAAACCCAAAAAATCTAAAATTTTGAGTTCAGAACAAGTGGATAATTTTGACGCTTTGAATAGGTTAGTTGTAAATGTCTTAATATAAAAAAAATATTGTGTTTCTAACGTTAATTTTATTGCTACTACAGGGATTAAAAATACCTTCTAAAGGGATTTAAAGCACTTTTAATCCTTCAGGGATTAAAAGTGACACTTTAGTCCCTAAAAAGGAGCCTAAAATAGCCTTTTACCTACGGAGTGTAAAAAAATGCATTAGGAATTATCAAACGTAAAAAAAGCTGTACAAAATAAAAATGTGCCCCGGGATTCACTAAAAAGGTTTAAGGTAGTACTGGTTTAAATGTGGGGGGCTGGGGGGATGTGATAAAAAATTGTGACTAGAAATTTCTTTAAAAATGTTAACTAACATGTCAATTTCGGGGCTAGCTTGGCCAGAATATCATATCTTTTCTAAAAAATGTTAAAAGAAAAGTTACGGGAGGGGGGGGGGGATAGGATGAAAGGAGTGGCTGGGAATTTATCCAAAAATGTTAACTAATATATCGTTTTAGGGGTTATTTAGGTGAGAAAATCTAATTTTGTCTAACAGATGGTAAAAAATTAACGAAAGGGGGGATGTGATAAAAAGGAGTGACTAGGAATTACCTTAAAAATCTTAACTAACATGTAAATTTCGGGGCTAGCGAGGCCAGAATATCAAATCTTGTCTAACAATTGTTAAAAGAAAAGTTCCGGAGGGGGGTAGAGATAATAAAGGGAGTGGCTTAGAATTTCTCCAAAAATGTTAACTAATACAGGATGTCTAAAATAGGTGATACCACTATTGCTATCTCCGAAACGGTAAAAGATACGAGGTCGGTTGAATTAGATATATATAGTCCCTATTTATACTCCGCTTACAGAGTTGCCAAATTCTCTATAGTTTCTTATCTACAGAGGATTTTTTTAAAAATAATCAAAAATTTAATTCTTAAATATCTCGAAAACTATTATAGTAAGAAAAAAATTGTTTCAACAAAAATTGTACGATTTTTTACCTTCTCTAAAGTAAAGATATTGCTTTGTTTATACCGTTTGATTTTATTGAGTTACTGATACTAACTTGTTCTTTTCAAATACGGACCTGGACTTTTTGTTGCACAGTTCTAAAGAGGATGAAGTATTCTTTCAAAACATGCAGCAAAAATTCCAGGTCCGTATTTGAAAAATACAAGTTAGTATCAGTAACTCAATAAAAACACATGGCATAAACAAAACAATAACGTTACTATAGAGAAGGTAAAAAATAGTGTTATTTTTGTAAAAACAATTTTTTTCTAACTATAATAGTTTCAGAGATATTTAAGCATTAAATGTTTTGATTTTTGATTTTTTCAAAAATCCGCTGTAGATAAGAAACTATACAGAATTTGGCAACTCCGTAAACGTAATATCAATAGGGACTGAAAATGGTACATTTTCTCTAATTTAACCGACCTCGTATCTTTTACCATTTCGGAGATAGCAATAGTGGTATCACCTATTTTAGACTAACGGGGAGGGATAAAAAGGAGCGATTGTCAATTTCTCCAAAAATATTAACTAACATGTCATTTTCGGGGTTATTGAGGTCAAGAAATTGAATTTTGTGTAACAGATATTAAGAAAATTGACGGCGTGGCGGGGAGGTGGGATAAAAAGAATCGACTGCCAATTTCCCCAAAAGTGTTAACTAATGGGTCATTTTCGGTGTTACTGAAGTCAAAAAAGTTCATGTAACGGATGTAAAAAAATTACGGCGGGGGAGGGAGCAATAGGAGCGGGTGGAAAATTCTTTAAAAATGGTAACTATATCATTTTCGGGGTTACTGATGTCTGAAAATCGAATATTACATGGACATTACAAATTTAAAGAAGGGGCGATAAGATGAAGGGGGAGGGAGAATAAATTAACCGACTTTACGAAATAAGAAGCACTAAAAAGTATAAAATAATATTTTTACGAGTTAATAACTGTGATTAATGGTAAACTTTACACTTAGGTAGTAAAGTTAAGTAACTTGTACACCGAAGTACACCCAACCTGAACTTTGAAGCCGGCGCAATTTCACAGTATAAGGGTCCGTAATCATATTTCATAAATAATTAATAAGAAGTTGCGCTTACTTTAAAGTTCAGAATTTTTTTGTATAAATTAGATACTAAAAGTCAAACGCAGTTAGGCTGACCATTAGACTCAGTAATAAAAAACTAAAAATATTACTCTTTATTCACAATTTATTAATGTACTTTATCATTAAGGATTCCTATTATATTTTAAAATCGCGCCGACTTCAAAGTTCAGATCTTCGGTGTACTAGTTACCTAACTTTGAACAAAATTAAGCTTACCATTAACCACAGTTATAAGTAAGTAAAAATATTATTTTATACTTTTTAGTGCTCTTTCTCTTGTGAAGTCGGTTCATAATTATTTCTATCGACTTATTGTGGAAAACATATACTTAAATTGTCATTTTCTTTAAAAACTTGGTAAAAAAAAATTATTTGTACAATATTACGTTATCTTATTTTTACACTTGTAAATTAACAAAAAAATGTAATAGTTAATTATGCAACTAGTACGAAAAGTAAGTGTTTTTGATACGCAATATTAATATTGAATATTGTTTCATATTATCCAACGAGGCGAAGCTCATCAATATGTCAAGGGCGAGAAACACCCTTTTCGCACTGGTTCACCTAATATTTTTTATAAACTCGCTTGTAGAAACGTTTTATTAAAACAATGAATTGAAATGTTGCCTAATTCCTGACAAACAATAAAGTAATAACAAACCATTTCCCAGCATTTGTTGTACGTGTTCGAGAGTTATCTAATGAGCAATGCATCAAGTAGCAGGGAATCGTGAATTCATGGTTCCTGGGTGCATATAAACAATTTTTGTTCGAGATTTATTTGACATCCAAAAGAAGCTGGACTTCGAGCTTGCGAAAAATACCAATTTTCAACGAGACCATAAGTGAAGGATCATCAGAAGGCGTTCAATCCACCAACCCCCCCCCCCCCCTCCAGGAACCAAAATTTTAAATACGCCACTGAGAACGACAGTATATGCGGTACAAAAAGACTGTTAATTAAATTTATATCTTATCTTATAACGTATGTCTTTGCTAAAACTAAATTAGACACACAGTAACGTAAACAGAAAATTAGGACACGTTAGTGGCGTTCATTGCCTTTGTAAAATATAGATTGATTTCCGTGTTTTAAAAAAGAAAATGTAGAAAATATGGAAAATTCTATTGCAGTTTTAGATCAGAAAAAACGAATAACCTTTACATTATACACTGACGCGCCACATACTTATTAAGATGAATATTTATTGACCATCACTTTAGCGACAGGCTAAAAAACAACAAGAAATAAAACCCAACCTAAGCATAATAATTTTGCTCCGTACACATTTTGACGTGCCTAGTGCACAGATTTTTATAAGTTACGACTAAAGCTTTGCAAACGGGGGGTATACCAGGGACGGCGCTAACCTAGTTGGAAATAAAATTAGGATCCGATTTGAAAATAAAATACAAATATTTATTTACTCACATTGTGTAATTTGAAAATGCGAAAATACTTCGGATAAAGTAATATAACATACAGGGTGTCTAAGAAGTCTTAGTATGGCTAAATATCTTTGCTATTAATAACGATGGAGACACCAAATTTTAGTTGTATCTTATTGGTTAATAAATCTAATTTGACTTTGTCAACCCCCTTGGGGGGTGACGCTAGGAAGTTGAGGTCAAAAATTTTGAACACAAACCTATGCCGTGTGGTCCCTTCTTTTAAAAGTCTTTAAGAAAGAAACATTTTACCGCAAACCCCTTATTTTAATTCATTTTTAAATGGCAAGCCTATAAAAATTATTAATCGTAAATCGTATAATCGGGCGGGGCATAAGTCGACCGTTAGTCGACCTCCTGTGCAATACAGTACCAGTCTGCGCGCACATTTATTTTTTGTTTTGGGAGGCACTCTTTTACTAACTTTTTTGACATCTGCGCAGTAGACCAAAATGCGTACCTCGCGCAAACCGAGCGTGCTAGACATGCGCACGGAATTTCAGGAGATGGACTTTGGTGTGGCGGTCTCCGCGGTTGTCGTTACGATTGAGTGAAACGCATGAAAGACATGCACTCCGCGTCTCGAAATTAGACGCAGGCTTTTGTACTCAGATGTAGGAAGTCTCTACTTGGTACTACTTAATTTGGGATAAATCAATCAACTTTCTTGGTCAAGGGAGTCTTGCACCGACTAGAGGGACCAGAACAGTATTCACGAAACGGTAAAAATGGTTTCTTAGACAGGTAGTGGTCTAAGTTATAATTCCAGGAACAAAATTAGGAAAAATAATTATAGTCAAGAGGCGTGGCCCTGGCGAATAACGACAAGAAAGTGACATGCATAATGCATCCGAGCCATTATGTGTGTCCATGGTTCTCAGCTGAATAGCTGACCTCGATCATGACAAATCGCGCGTCGTAAAGGTACGCCCATACGTGCGCGCCTGGGGAGCGGACGACGGTGTAAATATAATATAGTTACAGTTACTACAAAACGATCACAAAAATAGCAACGTATTTATGCCATTAATTTAAAGTCTTAATTATCGGTCGACGGTACGCCCATGAATACAATTATTTCTATGGTTAAACATCGTTTTTGCAGATTCAGTTAGGTTTTGATATACTTATAAATTAATAATATTAGGTTAAAACGTTAAAACTTTTTATTGTGTCCCATCCTAAATTGGTTAGAATATTTTGGGACGCCTAAGGCTTTGACAAGAGCAAAAATCCCCTTTCGCATTCGGTGAAAAAGCATATTATCTCTATGACTGCTAAGTTAGTTCATAATTCGTGTTTATCTTTCATTTCTTCACTAGGGAAATATATTTGTTTTTCTAAATAGAGTTTTGTTTTTTACATTTAAACTTGCAGGTTTTAAGCTACATATGAAATTACCTTTTTTATCAAACACATTTCGCCAAACGTAATGTTTCTATCACTAACTACTGCACTTAGTTAAAGCTTACCATAAATGACCAAGATACGTAAAGGACCATCTTATTGATTTTGTGGACTTACCTATAAAATGAAAAAAGAAAAATTAAAACAATCAAACAAGAAAAATAAATTGCAATGAATATAATGCAATGTTTGGATGAGGAAAATATTGTATAGGTGCAGGGTCTTGGAATTCTTAGGAGGTTCTCATCAGACCCGTCTATCGATCGTATATTTAGCACCTCCCATAAGTTTATTATATAAACAATAAAATAGGATATCGATAAATTTGCTAATTTTATAAATAAAATAGTTGCAGATTTGTTAACAAGCTTGAAAATTTGATTCTTGTAAAACCGAAACGGCACCCATGTAAGTGCAGTGCCCTCTTTTCTAATCTATTATGGGAACAAAAAAAAACAGAAAAGTTTTCTTTGTTTAATTTGCTAAGCTACATCAACAAACATGTTAATTGAGAACAACTTGTTTTAAGACAAAAAAAGTAAAACGTGAAGTTTAAATTGCTATCCGATACAACTTACTTTTTTTGAGTATCAATACAAGTAATATGGTGTCACGTTGGTTTATTAACAGTCAGTGTTGATACTAAAATGTTGTGCCAAAAGGTGTTACTTTTGACATGATTGTAAAAAAATAGTCCGAAATCTTTTTCGGTCTGTCACTCTTTTCTTTGGATTGAATTTCTAATATGAAAGACTAGCTTGTGACCGCGACTTCGTCCGTGGTATAACATTTACTCCATTACCAACTTTGAACCCCCATTTTACCCCCTTAGGGGTTTATTTATTAAAAACTGCAATACACGTGTTTAAACATTTACTTTTTAGAGTACTTCTATGAAGTTTGGAATTAATAGGAACTTCTAATATCTTTCTCCATACAAAGTTTGAACTCCTATTTTACCCCCTTAGGTGTTGAATTTTAAAAAAAACCTTCCTCAGTGCACGCCTACGTTATATAAGAAAATTCTGTGCAAAATTTCAAGTTTCTAGACCCAGCGCTGTGAGCTGTGCGTTGATACGCCAGTGAATCAGTCAGTCAGTCAGTCAGTTTCTTCTTTTATATACAGGGTGTTACAAAAAGATGTTAAGAAATTTTAAGGGCAGATTCTACATCTAAAGTAGGAATGCGAATATGCACAGACGATTTAGAGCATGTATTAAAGCACGGAGAAGCCATTTCCAGCATCTACTATAAACTTAAATTAAAAAAGAACCGTTTTCTGAACAAAAAATATTTTTAAAAAAATTAATTATTTTCATTATTTGTTTTTATTGGAAGAAATAAATTAATTTTTATCTCGAAAACGGTGCGTCGGAACAAAAAAAGCTCAAGAGGCACTTTTCACGCAGAATTAATTGGGCTTAAAGAAAACGATATCAATTTTGCAAAAAATCAGTGGCGTACAATTTTTTTCGCTAAAAATAAAGACACCCACTGATGCAAGTACATTAGAAAATAAATTTCTGCACGTGTAGGTACCCTTTGATTATATACTGGCGTGTGCCAAAATTTAAGTCAATATCTAAACGCATTTTCGAAAAATTAGAAAGAAACATTTAAAAAATTAAATATTAAACACCCTGTATCTCGAAAAAGAAGCGTTGATGCTGCCTTCTTATTACCTTGCAAAATTTTTATTAAAATATTACAAACCGTTTTTGACACATTGCATTGCAACATTTTAATATCCTGAGCCTGTAAAAAAACCTGTTATAGGGATCCACACATCTTTCTTTTTCAAAATGTCTAAAAAATTCTCTTTTATCAATTTTCAAAGATATGTCCAGATTTATTTATAATAATTATTATATAAAGTTTTATGTGAATGTATAACAGAGACAATAAATTGCACAATGTGAGGTTATTTTTATTTCTTAAATTATCTGGTGCCGGAGATATGGGAACAGTCTCCTTTTATTCTGAAAAATTATCGACGTTGCATGGTTGGCGATATTCAGCGCCCTGTTACTATTTACGTTTTTTAACATTATGGGTTAGCATAGGCGTAGTTAAGGGGGGGCTTGGGGGTGCTTAGCACCCCCAAAAACTCTAATTACAACCCTCCAACCTATTAGACGTAGTTAAGAGGGACACCCCAATATTCTTATTAGCACCCTCAAACAAAATTCCGGGCCATATACTTAAAAGGGTCTAGGACATAAGCAGTCCCTGAACTTGACTCCCTAACTACGCCTATGTGGGTTAGTTATTTTCTATAAAAAAACAAGGATTTTCCAGTGCAAACACATAAAACGACAATATAGTAAATCAAACTTTTACTTTGTATTTTTCTTTGTAAACCTCACCCCGTAAGAATTCTACACATCTGTTGAATTTTTGCGGCGAGCTTTTTTAAAGGAAAAGTACAATAAATAGTATCAAGGAATTAAAGACTCGGTCTTTTAATCCTAAGGGCCAAATTTGGTGCCCGAGCCGCAGGGAAGGGCACCAATTGCAAGAGGGATTAAAATACTCTTTAGTCCCGTGGTATAACGCTATTTTTTGCACTCCATATAGGACACAAAATTAACAAATATTTTTTAGTATTATTTTTAAAATACATGCATACCTGTAGTAATATTATTATGAAACCATAATGGTTTTTCTCCTACGGAAACGAAGATTTTGTTTAAAACTGTCAAACAATTTTTGAGTTTTTACCCGAAAGTTCGAAACTATGCGTGATTTTTTTATTAATGAAATTGAGAGAAATGCTGCAGAGGCTACGTCTAGCTTATTGCCGCCCAAACCAAGAAACATATATAAAAAACAATACGAAGATTTTGCAACATAGTCACTTTCCACGAAAATATCTGAACAGGAATACAGTAAACGTCTTAGCGTATTTTCTTCAATTATCGAGGACACTACGAAGCTCGACCTTATGGCCCCAGTATTCACTGGTCAAAGCGATGTTCCAGGTTAAAAACAATATAGACATTGGTAAATCGTAAATATTAATAATCACCAATAATTTATTCGTTATACCTAGGCAAAGAATATAGGTATAGCGCAGTGCCGGATCTAGGAAATTTCGAAGGTCTGCAAAACTAAATCTTGTCGCCCCTAAATCTAATAATTTTACCTAGATTTGCTTTTGAAATTAAAAAATAAGACAAAAAGGTCACCAAAAGTAAGCAGTATTGAATGCTATTTCACTGAGTACAAAAAAAAACATGAATCACATTTAAGAATTACTGTAAGTTAGAAATATTATCTTAATTTCACGTAATATCCATTTTTATTAATCGTTCGCAGTCCATGTAGCGGCATTTAGGCAACAAAGATTTAAACATTTTTGGCAAAAATTTGCTAAATTCACTGATTTAATTAAATGGCTATTGTTTATTCTAAAATGTTTGTGCATATAACTACGATGTTTTACCTTGTATAACAGATTTATCAATGAGTTACGGTCTGGGGAGTGTGCAGTGATCAGAGCAAATCCAAAAGTCATTCTTGAACAAATCGTTAAGAGTGTTTCCAACCAGTTGAAAAATAAACTGAAATAGAATTCTCCACTTTGCATAGGATGTAATACGTATTGCATAAGTAGTCTTAATAAAGGTAAAGGTATTTTTGAGAAACTGTAGTTGGGTAAAACAAATTGCCATGGCATGACCCATTGCGCTTTATCAACCACTCCTCTCTCCCTTAATTCTATTTAAATTAGAATGACGAATTCCTATGGAATTAAACACAGAGTGTAAGCGGGATCAGGGAATTGGAAAAAGTCTCTGGTATGTCCTGTGACCGTAGAATCCGCGCGAGAAAAGTAGTGTCTAAAACTGCGGTCAGATCTGCTGTAATGTTTGAATGTATGAAGCAAAACCATGGCCAGTAAAAGTTTAAGAGATAGATGTTTTTAGACGTGATATAAATTAGGGATGTTAAGATGGATGTGTGGAGCAACAAAAAGAGACAGTTTGAAATAAAAAATAACGACACCAAGGCTGTAGAAATATTTAAGAAGATGCAGGAAAAAAATTTAGTGGTACGTGTAGAGAAATAATGCTTATGTCAATTTGCCCAAGAAAGATAAAAGCCGAGATGGTTTAAAGAAAAGAAGGTTAAATTTAAAGAAAGCAGGTCTAACAGCTGAAGAAACTCAGAACTGAAGGTTGTGGCGGTGATTAACCAGGAATGGCTACCTCATACAGAATAAGAAAATAATGAAGTTAACTCTACCAAATCTACCAAAATTCTTCGGGTTAATAACTAATATTTTACAATAAACTATTTTTTCACAAAAATATTTAGAATGTTGCTTTAATTTTGTTGCACCATTTTTTTTAAATTTTCATTGTTCATTCAAGTTTAAAAGATCAAGAGCATATTTATGCTGTTACAAAAAGATGTTAAGATATTTTAAAGGCCAGATTCTACATATAAAAACATGACAATAAGTTGATATAAACATGGATCTTCAAACGCTTCTTTTCAAGATACAGGACGTCTAATATTTTCACACCTCAAGTATTCCGAAGAGTTAGGAGAAATATTCGAAGACGATTTAGAGCATGTATTGAAGCACGAAGAATCCATTTCCAGCATCTACTATAAACTTAAATCAAAAATCACCGTTTTCTGAACATAAAAATATTTTTAAAAAATGTATTTCCATTATTTGTTATTATTGTAAGAAATAAATTAATTTTTATCTCGAAAACGGCGCGTCAGAACAAAAAAGCTCAAGAGACACTTTTCACGCAGAATTAATTAGGCTTAAAGAAAAATATATCAATTTTGCAAAAAATGAGAGGCGTGCTATTTTTTCGCTAAAAATAAAGACTTACCCGCATGCACGCCACTGATGCAGGTACTTTAGAAAATAAATTTTTGCACGCAAAGGTACCCACTGATTACATATTGGCATGTACTAAAATTCATGTCAATATCTTAACGCATATTCGAGAAATTAAGAAGAAACATTTAAAAAAGAAAATATTAAACACCCTGTATCTCGAAAAAGAAGCGTTTAAGGATCCATGTTTACATAAACTTATTTATTTTCACGATTTTAGACGTAAAATCTGCCCTTAAAATTTCCTATTTATAAACTTGCCGCCCCCCTCGCCTGCTTCTCGGGGCACTTGCCAGCTGTTGCCCCCCTCCCTCCGTCGATCCGGGCCTGGTATAGGCAGAGAAAATTGTTTTTCTCTGGTATAGGTAGCTACCACTTTTCTTGACCTAGATAATTTTTGACGTGTTAAATAGGTTAGTTGTCCATGTTTTAATATACGTAAAACATAACTATTGTGTTTCTAACATTACTTTGTGGTATTTATATTGTTACATCAGGGGGTAAAAATACCGTTTAAAGGTATTTAAAGAATTTTTAATCCCTCAAGGGTTAAAAGTGACACTTTAGTCCTAAAAATAGAGACTAAAATAGCCTTGTTTAGCTACGGAGTTCAAAAAAAATACAATTTTGATTTCTTTAATAAAGTATTTCTTATGTATCTTCACTGGAAAGTCATCGATTATTACAGCAAATAATTCAATTGCACTTTCGGATTCAAAAGAAAAGTAACAATTTCAAGTTGGTTCTTGGGGTGATGGGGTGGGGGTGGGGAGGAGTGAGGAGGTGAAAACAAGCTCTAACCGAAGAACACCTGTCTCTTTGTACTATACATGTTTTTCTGTTTGTTATGAAAAGAAGCTGTTATGAAGTTATTTGTGGTGGATCTATGGGTTTCGCTGGGATATCCTGTATAAACGAATTAATGTCAAAATAATTTTTAAACAAATTGCAGGCGCCATTTTATAGTTTATCAGAGCCAACCGTTTATCGTTACCCACAGTATTAAACCAAACAGTGCACTATCAAAATTATTATCCTTGTTATTCGCAGATATGAATGAAAAAAATCGTGTACGCAACGAGCACTGTATTTGCTTACACGTATACGTTCGTCTAGCGTCGATATTTATTGGCTAAAAATAACCGGCAGACCTTCAAATTAAATATAAGATGCATCCATTTTAATGAAAATTTGTATATTTGATTACGAAACGTATGCACTAATTCCAGTGGCGGAGAGGAACAACATTTGAACTTTGTTTTTGTATACGAATAAAAATTATTATTGTATTGATGATGGTAATGGCATTACAATGAAAGCTCTTTCTTTCTGTATTTAAATTCATAACGCGACAAAATAGGTCGAGCGGCGACTGTAGTTACAAAAAAATATACCATTTCTTTGGAAACAGAAATTAAATAAGAAATCGTTGGTTTGGTTTATCTTCTTATCCAATTTTGCAATGAATGATGATTTTTGTGATACTTTTTAAAATTGTGAACACCGACGATAACTGGCAACATTGCTTTTTTACTCTTTTATCTATGGACAGTGTAAATCAAGTAAAACAGCGTTGTCACAGCTGGAAACAGCAAATTTTTAGTGGACAAATGAGCTCACTAGACGACAAAATTGATAAAGATGCCAAATAACCCAATAGTGAAGACAAAGACAAAGACAAAATTAAAACATTGTCCACTATGGTAGTTAGCAAATCGGCTGATAAGGACGCAACGTTCTTAATTTCAGTCGCTAATATTTAAGCGTTCTGATTATTTTGCTCTCACGCCCTTTATCTCTTATAATCGTATCCCTATAGTTGCCACATTAACTTTTTTTTTGTTTTTTCTTTGTACTTTATGGAATAGGTCTGCATCGAGTAGGCCGAGTACTCGGCATTCGGCACATATTTTATCGAGTACCGAGTACCGAGTACTCGGTGCTCGGTTTTATATTCACTACTCGGCAGAGTAATAAAAATTTGATATTAATTGAAAAATAGGAAAAATAACGTTTTTCTACGAGCGTGCGGAAAGTAACTACTTTCAACAATCACATGTACAGGGTGGTCCACATAAGATAACCCACTATCTGATCTCAGAATCTGTAAGTGCTACAAAAAAAAGTTAAAGACAAAAGTTTCTTGTCTTGACTTTAATTTTTTAGGTATTTAGTTTTTACGTATAAAGGGTGTTTAGTTTTTTCTGGCCAAGTACCAACTTTCTTATTTTAAATGGAACGCCCTATATATTTTTACATATTCGGATGTTACAGTTGATTCTAAGCAAATTTCAATATAACATATTTACTGAAATTTTCAGCAGTTTTCGAGATATTTTAATTTTTAAAATTTTTACAGCGAAACCATTCATTTGAAAAATATCATGTATTTATGTTTAATATTGCTCAATTTCTAAAATAATTTAGGATTAGCTTCCCTATTAGATACTCAGTTATTTTTTTGTAAACTAATCCAAAAGCACCATACAGGGTGTTAAATATATTAGTCCAAATTTGTCAATTTTTAAACTTCAATATCTCAACTTTTTTAAATGGAACACCCTATATATAAATGTTTTATATGAAGCAGCATTTAATTCCCTATCATTTGACTATAATATATCCTATTCCTAAAATTAACTGTTTTGGAGATATTGGTATATTTCTTAGCTTATTTTATTAAAATTATCAAGTGTTGGCAAAAGTTCGACTAAAATTAATAATATTTATTTGCATTCGCTTATGATATATTTACCAAGTCATAATAAATATATATTACCCTTATACCATTGGTAGTAGTTTGTCCATCACGTTGAAAGAATTCAAAATTCCGCATTATTCGATTCCTTAAAAATGGTAAAAAACAAAATTTATCCATTATGAAATTATCGTCACAACAATGTCATTTATATAATGTTGTTTGCAAAAATACTTCTATATACCGAAAATAAGATATATTAGGCTAAATTTGTTAAATTTTTATCAACAAATCATAAATTTTTAAAACGGATTTCTATTAAACGCTTATAATGATTCCTATATCTAAAATCAATAATTTTGTAGAGGTAAGTAAATTTCTTAAAGTTATAGTTTTTTTAAAAACACTCACTAAAATGGCAAAAATAATACTACAGTTGGAAATTATAAGTTTTTAATAAATATGTTTATATTATTGCACACTCAGTCAATCGCATCACGCACACAAAAAATTATGTCGGTTGGACGGATAATAACTAAAATATTAAGGTTTACATTTCACAAAATTTCCAAAAAAAAACTACTACCAATGGTATTATTATAAGGGTAATATATATTTATTATTACTTGGTAAATATATCATAGGCGAATACAAATAAATATTATTAATTTTAGTCAAACTTTTGTCAACACTTGATAATTTTAATAAAATAAGCTACAGGCTTTAAGAAATATACCAATATCTCCAAAACAGTTGATTTTAGGTATAGGAAATATTATAGTCAAATTATAGGGAATTAAATGCTGCTTTATACAAAACATTTATATATAGGGTGTTCCATTTAAAAAAGTTGAGATATTGATGTTTAAAAATTGACAAATTTGGACTAATATATTTAACACCCTGTATGGTGCTTTTGATTTAGTTTAGAAAAAAAGAACTGAGTATCTAATAGGGAAGCTAATATTAAATTATTTTGAAAATTGAGCAATATTAAACATAAATACTTGATATGTTTCAAATGACTGATTTCGCTGTAAAAATTTTAAAAATTAAAATATCTCGAAAACTACTGAAAATTTCTATAAACATTTTATATTAAAATTTACTTAGAATCAACCGTAAAATCCGAAAATATAAAAATATATAGGGTGTTCCATTTAAAATAATAAAGTTGATACTTGGCCAGAAGAAACTAAACACCCTGTATACGTAAAAACTGAATACCTAAAAACTTAAAGTCAAGGCAAAAACTTTTGTCTTTAACTTTTTTTGTAGCTCTTACAGATTCTGAGATAAGATAGTGGGTCATCTTACGTGGACCACCCTGTACCTATATCGCCACTTAATTCGACTTCGTGTGTTAATTAGCGTCACTGGACCCGGACCGAAGAGGTTTAGTTTAACATAATTGGTAAAATATTGGTGCTAAATACCCAAAAACTAATCATCCAAAAATTATGAATCCACCGAATTACAGGGCATTTCTACTTATATCGTTGCCATGCAATTAAGTTTGTGTTATTTACCTATTTGTTGATTGGCAGTATAGATGTCAAAGTGAAAATACAAAGATTATTCGTCTTTTATCCAACTTTTGAGTAGCAAATGGAGATCGGGGAAGAAATTGAAGAGAATATGATTGATGGAGTACAGGAAGACACTTTCGAAGAAGTCAAGAATGTGAACGTCGAACTTTTACCAGAAATATCGAAATATCGTTATGCCAAATAATTGGAAACATTTAGTAATTGATGTGCAATAAAAAAAATAAACAATTTCAAGAAAGAAAAGGTCATTCTAGTATACTTTTTCGACATTTCAAAAACTTGAAAACCATCCACGTTATGGTCAAGGGTGTGGCTTTATTTGGGGTCAAGGTACTCACAGGCCCACTCTAACCATTGGGCTAATAGGGGCTGCAGCGCTGCAGCCCTAGGGCGCCAGGCTCCGGAGGGCGCCGCACAGTGTAACGCAGTAAAAAATTCGTGGACATTAGTACTTTACTTCGCTGTTTTGCAAAATTTGAGGCATCTAAAAACATATATTGGAGCACGTTATTACTGTACTAAATTTAGGTACCTACGTAGTACCTACTAGGTACCGGTTCCCCAAAAAATATATTTATTTTTCGACAAAATAAATAAAAAATACCGTTTTCGGTTTAAAGCAACTAAGACTTAAATACCTACTAATTATAAAAAAACTTACCTACGTTAATTAACCTAATTTTCACAATCTGAGCTGGAGATCGATCTATGAGAATTGTCTTCCTCAACGTTAGGTTCTTTAACTGAGAATAGATAGTTTCTTTTCGCAGTATAATATTTCGGTCTAATAAGGAAATAAGGAGATTTAAAGAGATTAACACGTTGTGCAGTATGTCCTCATGATTCTCAGTCCGTCCTCGCTTTCGCACGTTAATGTTCTCAGAATATACGAAACTCTTTATTTCTAGCTTCTCATGCCTCTTCAGATAAATGTCCAATAGGAATATAAGAAATGTTCTCGCAAATTCCTGCCTGTCTATAGTGCCCTCACTCTGTTTTACAACTTTATTAGTATCCCAAGTTCATTTCAAAAATCATTTTGTATTTTCTTTTTCTTTTGCTCTTTTGTTACTTTGATTTCACCCTTAGTGGCATCCTAAATTAAATTTCAAAGCGTACTTAATAGTTAACTTATTACCTTCTTCTTAGAATAATTGAATAATATAATGTTTAATAAAATAACAATTTAAAACTGGGTGTAATAACGTCTTATTAAAACTATGTTGGTAGGTACTTCGATTCATGAGTATTTTATTTAATAAGTAGACATCAAGTATTTTTGCCCACGACAAGTTCTAAAAACTGGCTCTAAAGATCTTTAGAAACCTGAATAAATTTTTCTGAATTTGAAGCGCTATATTTATTTAAATTTCTTTCCTTAAAATGATTATCTAAAATATCGTAATGTACTCAAAGACTACTCTGAATAAAAAAGCATTCTTTCAGTGACTTACTGAGCAAACCTCAAAAACTACATATTATGTACAGATCTTGCAATTTTATATAATACTCTATCTTAGATTCCTCGTAACAGAGTTTTACAAAATCTAAATTCTTATGAAATGTATTTCCGGGAATTTTCTATATTATTAAACCCGATAAGATATTAATTACTATCAGTTTCACTTTGATAGGGCTACACTTATAAAGGTCTAAAAATCCATTTATTTTCCGTGTTAAGAACCAAAACTGTATAAAATTTGGGAAGAAAGATTTTTAGATTTATAAAATTGACTATTGGGAAAAAATGCATTAAAATTTTATCTATCCATCCATGGATGGACAATAATATCCGAAAAATCTTAGTATGGGAAAATATATTTGCTATTAGTAAAGATAGATAGACTAAATTTTAGGTATAGCTTATTGGTTAATAAATCTTCCATATCGCGAATAGGATAGGATCCCGCGTTTAGCGGGTGTTGAAAAAGTTAAATTACATAAAAAAGAAGATTTATTAACCAATAAAATACACCTAAAATGTAGTGTGCCGATCTTTACTAATAGCAAATATATTTTCCCATACTAAGACTTTTAGGACACCCCGTGTATAACTAAGGGTTAGTTAAATTTAACAATATAGGCATTCTTAGTTTTTATTGTAATAATAATTTCTTACTAATTTATTTCCACTGGATAGTGGCCAAATTTACAGTGAGTGGCGAAATCTACAGTGAAAGTGGTATCGTCGCTTTCTTTTCCTAATACTACTCATTCGTGGATTAAACAGCTGTAGAGGTCTAGCAGGCTTTTGTGTACAGGGTTGCCTAGCAGTGAAAATAATATGGGTTGTAGTGAAAATTTCACCGTTTCTTGCTTTTTTTAAAATGAGATTATCTATAAACCTTGAAAAATGGTGCGAGAGTGTCAAATGTGTAAAAAATTGGACTCTTTCCATCCGGAGCAGTGTTGATTGGCGGATAAAAGTCCGATTTGTAGACTTTTTTCAAGTTTCGGATATTTTGCGGATCTTAAATGTTTCGGATCTCTTGAGGATATTTTGATGACTGAAAAATTCAGTGATTTCAGTGCGACTCTGTGCGACGCTTCTTGGTTCTGTGTTATATTAATTTATTTAGATTTTTATAAAAATAAGTTTTTTGTTACTTTGAGGTAGAGTATATTATTACTCAATCTTTTTTATTAAATATTACAATAAACAAAGCTTCTTTTTTGGTGTACCTTCAAAGTTAGCATTTAAATTTACCGCCCAAGTTACGTTGGTAAAACATTTGTCAAAACCAAAAGTTTGGCTGCACTGACATTTGAAATGTCAAACGTCTCTTTTCCTCCAACTTAATTTTTGATTAATGATTACTTATACGTACCTTTTTATAAAAAAAAATACAGGAAAGATTCCTGTCTTAACACGTATATTAAAATGATAGTATTGCAATTGCTAGTTACATTTTTTACTCAATTTGAACGGGCGGATAATATTGGATAAGGTCGGACTTTTTTCAGAACACAGGCGGATATTGAGAATTGGCCAGTCAACACTGATCCGGACCGTTTCACAGGTTTGCTCAGTTGAATACAGACGGCTTGGAAGGCAATGCGTGAAGTCGAATGTCTAACGTTCTCTCTGCTTTTTCTTTTTCCTATACACGCGCAATCTATCAAACGCAAACAAAACAAAGTGCTAGTAATGAATGAATTGTTTCACCTCCCCTTGCTGATAAGTCCATTATCGTATTACAAAAACGTTCAATTATTTTGGATACCTCTTGTAAATAAAACTCTTTCATTTAATAAAATATTTAAATCAGCAAGGATTTATGCAGAGGCTTATAACACTTAGCATTATTTTTTTTGTTATAAACAAAAAAAAAAATATATCAGCAATCATGCTGGCTAGGTATTATCTAAAATTGCTACTCAAAACGTTCGGCGTCTCAGTCGGAGATACGCCACTGCGACTTTGCACTAATTTATAATTATTATAATAATATTATAAATTATAAGCAATTACAGTAAATTATCATAAAAAAAACTAGAAGAAAATCCTTATTTTAGGTAAAGAAATGGATTTAAATTTAGTATCACAATATTATAAAATTCTTAGTCTGGTTTTTATCGTTATCAACAATGCAATGACAAATTTTGACAAATTAAAATGCATTTAGAGCATATTCTTTAAATACTGTATACAGTGGCGTCACTGGATATGGTTGAAGGGGCGATTTGGCCGTTAGGATGCTACCTAACTAAACTTAAATTTCTCTAATTTTTATTAGAAATTGAGAAAAAATGATGCGGGTACTTTGGGCATTGATTAACGCTGATTATTTTAATCAGACGTTTGTAATGTATCTGCAGTTATTTGGCATTGTGTCAGATGGAACAATCAAAACTTTGATACATATAGGCCAAGCAACAGAGCAAAATATTAGCGATTTTTTATATCATTAATCTTATTAGAAAACCACCTGTGCCATCATCTGAAAGACGATCCGTAGATGATTTCTGTTATATTTTCACCTCTGAAATTTTTTCCTTTAATTTGTTATAAACATTTATAAGCAAAAAAACGCGATTTTTTTAGTTTTTTGCTTATAAAATGGAAAGTAATGAAGCAATCTCAATGGTGTAAATGGACGATTTGTAGAGAATAAAAATACGAACAAAATGAGAGGCGAACGCCCCGATAGGGTAAATAGCAACGGAGAAAATCCGGAAAAACCGGAAAATTAAGAGTTATTTTTCAAATTCATAAATCGGCCATTTTTAAACTTAGAGAGCTCAAACTTTGGGAAAAAGTAGTAATTTATAGCTACTTTATGTGTGAAAAACCCCGACGCTGTCCGACGATTAGTTTTGCCACAATCGTCATTTTAATTTTTCAACACACTATTTTGCAACAGGTCTGGATGCTCTATGGATCGTCCGATTTTAATTATTGAAACGGATTTGAAAAGTACAAGTTTAATTGAACAATATGTACATTTTAATTTTTCCATTCAACTGGTTTCGTAGCATTTTATGGAAAAATTAAAATAAACATATTGTTCAATTAAACTTGTACTTTTCAAATCCGTTTCAATAATTAAAATCGGACGATCCATAGAGCATCCAGACCTGTTGCAAAATAGTGTGTTGAAAAATTAAAATGACGATTGTGGCAAAACCAATCGTCGGACAGCGTCGGAGTTTTGCACACATAAAGTAGCTATAAATTCCTACTTCTTCCCAAAGTTTGAGCCCTCTACGTTTAAAAATGGCCGATTTATGGATTTAAAAAATAACTCTTAATTTTCCGGTTTTCCGGATTTTCTCCGTTGAGACTTATCCTATCGGGACGACCGACATCTCATTTTGTTCGTATTTTTATTCTCTACAAATCGCCCATTTACACCATTAAGATTGCTTCGTTACTTTCCATTTTATAAGCAAAAAACTAAAAAATTGCGTTTTTTGCTTAAAAATGTATATAACAAATTAAAGGAAAAAATTTCAGAGTTGGAAGTATAACAGGAATCATCTACGAATCGCCTTTCAGATGGTGGCACAGGCGGTTTTCTAATAAGATTAATGTCACGACAAATCGCTCTATTGCTAGGCCGAATAATCAAACTGGTTAATCAAAGCGAAAAGGACCCACACTAGAAGTAGGTACTTCAGTTTCTGTTTTATTCACCAAAATCTGAGATACATTGCTTAGGTGCTTGCAGGAATTTAGGAAAAGTTTTTCATTTCATTAAAATTCTGGTTACGACAGGAAATCAGATTCACTAAAACACTCTGTGAAAGATAAATTTTTAAAACTGACTGAGAATTATTGCTTATATAAAACCTATAATGTCGCAGTTACGTGTATTTACTTAGTTCACTTGGCAAAATATATTTTAGCTTGAACATTATTTGTTTAAAAGTAGGTTAAAAAATTCTCACGTACAATTTCTATTTGTGACTTCTAATTTCATACTGGACTATGGTATTTTACACTTTTCGCTGTTTATTAAGAAATGGCCGACCAAGTCGCAGTGGCGTATCTTAAGGTATTAAAGGTGCGTTGCACCCGGCCACAGAATCAAAGGGGCTCCGACTTTGCTGAAAGGTTATCTCTCTGGTTCATGGGAGATATTACATAAAGGTCGATATTTTCTTTTAAAGGGAAACGATTAACGACACCCTCTCAGATGGTTTTACATGAGGTACATATGTGTTACGCCATTGGCTAATGCGATTTGGATTCGCGTTTCATTTATTTCAAATTACCCTTTTTATATGAAATCTCTATAGCAGTTTATCATGAAAACTACAGATTTCATTCGATTCAAGAACAGAAAACTAATAAAACGAGTCACCTTATAGAACTTCTGTTATTGTTTTTTTTTTAATTCTGAAGCACGTCACTTTTTGTTTCTAGGAGAAAACAGCTTTTGATGTAAAATTTGACCCCATCACGCTTACCCCTTTTGTAAAAAATTTCAAATAAGGAGAGTTGGGTAACCCTCATTTAGTTTTTTAATTCATGTTGGCACAATGCACTTTGCACTTTCTTGAGAAAAGCAAATTTGATTTCTTTTTTTTTTTAATTTATTCTTTAATTATCTCTGTAAAATCAAAAACAAACATAAAATTCATATTATCAAGGGCTTAAAGCGACCGACATTAACTAGGTACCATACGGCATCACCTGTGTTGATTCTATCCAAAAGAGAGCCATTCGACTTATCAACTTATCGACTTATTCTGTAGGCCTTCTTCTGCCGTTCCAGCGATCGGATAATATTAGAACAACAATTTTTTGTGGTACTCTAAAACTAAAAACTTGGAAACGGAATGTTTAGGTGTTTAGGTTGGTATCTTGAGTGACCACATATAGAACCGATTTTTTTTCTAATTCGAATAACACTTAAATCATATGGATCATTTTGAGAACCCAAAATCGATTTTAATGTTTGTTTTCAATTGCGTTAGAAATGATTAAAAAATTGGATTTCCTTTTCTAAAGAAAGTATGCCTATGATGGCAATGACATTAACGTATGTGCTGTCACATTACAAGTGTCCAGTTGGATAATTATTATTATTAATTATTTTTTTAAAGAAAGCTTCGATAAGTCCCTAAAAATCTGAAACGTATACAGAGCATTCCAATTAAAACGAGCCGCCATAATCTGGTACTGTTAGGTTTATTTAAAAATCCTGAAAAACGCCACTTTTGGCTTCTACCACACTAACCTCACGTCAAAAATTTCAAATAAAAA
Source organism: Philopedon plagiatum (assembly GCA_963971165.1). Classification (NCBI taxonomy): domain Eukaryota; kingdom Metazoa; phylum Arthropoda; class Insecta; order Coleoptera; family Curculionidae; genus Philopedon; species Philopedon plagiatum. The sequence continues at coordinate 97,199,638 of OZ020191.1, forward strand.
GGGCTGTCGAGTGTCGAGTCGAGTAAATTCGTATTTAAAAGGTCTTTCGACTCTATTCGATCACCGATACAGCCGACGTAGATCTCAAGCCTAATAGAGCAGCCGCCAAGAAACACAATTTTTAGGAAAAATACTGCGATGATGTTTTAAGCGTTAATTTAATTTTTTTTACATATTTTATAACTTATTTATTCCTAGATTGAAGTGCCCAATCCTGGGATTTTTCGGGACTGAATTTTTAACGGTATCCCGGGTTCTCGGGATTTCGGGATCCCGGGTTTGCAAGCCCTAGTATGTACGTATTCATTTATTCTGTGCTCTCTATGAAAAGTTATTTTTTCAAATTTAATAATATTGGTGCTCCAATTTCGGTGATTTTTGAAGTTTGTTCAATAATGTCGGTACAAGTAGTTAATTTTAAAAGGAAGAGATCAGACGAAGTGTTCTGTTTATTCTGTGATTCAAAGGGAAAATTTATTAATGAACCAAAAAGACTCAATTCAAACTACCAAAAGGGCTGCAGAGCGGCGCAAGAATAATATCCGAGATAAATTCGAGACTTTGTACAATAAACTCGCTTGCGCCCGCGACCTGGTTCGCAGTCTAACAATAATTTTACTCCATTACAAACTTTGAAACCCCATCCGCCCCCTTAGGGGTCGATTTATTAAAAACTGTAAAACGTGTTTAAACATTTATTTTCTGGAGTACTTTTATGAAGTTTCGGGTTACCTAATAGGATCTCCTATTTTTTCTCCATTCAAAATTTGAACCCCTGTTTCACCTCCTTAGGGATTGAATTTTAAAAAATCCCTTCTTGCTGAGTCTCTACATTATAAAATAAAACTGCTGACCAAATTTCATATTTATAGCTTCAGCGGTTTCGGCTCGGCGATGATGAATCAGTCAGTCAGTCAAGACATGTTATTTTATATACATAGATTACGAGATGGTAAGCCGTGCCCTACTCAACATGTCTTGTAGTTGTAAAAAAATGACTTAACCTGTACCTCTCTTTGTAAATGCATTCATAATAATTGCCAAAATTCATCTCTAGAAATATAAAAATTTTATGTGTTTTTTTATCAATTATTAATAGGTAAATAACTCATTTGCTTATTTTTACCTTATTAACTTTGCATTTTATTATATTTATGCTATTTTTGGTTTCATACCTTACTAAAAAAACATTTAATAGTAATAATTATAAGAAAAGAGTACATTTTTCTTATTTTAATTTTTTAAATGTTACAAACAATATTTTGTCAAAGTAGTCGGGCAATCTTGTAAAAACCGTTAAAAAGATATGCTCTAAAAATTTCAGATCAAAATATTAATTTCTATTTATTTTATAATGGTTTTAAGACGCTGGGGTTTCGCGCACCCCAAATAACCGATATCATTAAGGTGAAAAAAAATTTGAAAATTTTGTTTGGCAGCCTTTAGAATTTCATTCTTTATATGTTTCTGAATGTAAATCATAAACCCGAATGAATCCTAACGGTTTTTCAAAAGCAATGTTTCTTGGTGCCCGGTCTATCAGCACTAACGTACCGTGGGTGTCTGCAGAGAAGGGAAATGTAATCTATTGATTTAAAGGATTGGAGGCTTGGAGGGAAGGGGAAAACATCTGCAGGCAATTTATTCCATAATCTGGAGACCCTAGGTATGAACGAGCAAGAGAAGTGGGATGTTCTAGGCTTTTGTAGCCGTAACGCACCTCTTGTTGTTCTGCTAGAAACACTCAAGGGGGGAATTACAGCGGCTAGTTCTTCAAAACAAAATCCGTTGAAGTATCGGTAGAAAAGGGGTAAATCCCCAACAGCGCGGTGCTAAGCGAGAGAAGGAATTTTCTTGTGAGGACTGGGTCATTGATGGAATGGCTCTCTTTTGGATAGAATCAAGGATGTTAAGTCGAAGGTGCTGCTGCGATGTAGAAACAGTACTCTAGGTTAGGTTTTATTTGGAAAACATAGAGAGTGTGTAAGTTGGAAGGCGAGAAGTATTTTCGGTCTCGAAAGAGTAAACCAAGCTCTTTAGCAGCTGATGTGGCTATTGAAGCTGGCTCTAAACGCGTCATCCACTTACTTGATTAAACGCTTAGAGAAACCGAGTCTGTTTTACTTTGATACTGGTAGAATATTCGTGTTTCGTGAGGCTTTACTACCTTTTCGTAATATTGTTAATATAACGCAAGAAGATAGAAGATAGTGCCTACCACAAGAAAGTCAAAATCAACGAGCTATGGGTAGAGGTTGTCAACGACGAACAACAAATCGTCAATATCGTCGATTGAGGCTCTTAGTTCTAAAAGACAGTTTTGCAACTTCTCAAGCTGCTGTAAATCAGTAATGTTTGCGAGAGAAAAAAGACCGATTACCATACGATTTGTGTATCGACGCATAAGGTCATTTGTACCATTTGGTTTTGCCCTGACTTAGTACTCTTTTGACAGCCGATTTCATACATACATTATTTTAAACTTGTTAGTACATATTTCAAACTGATTTCTTTTCGGATAAAAATTTATTACTTATTTAAACCTTAATGCAGTTAAGCAGGAAGTTAAAATTTATACCAAAAAACCATGCTTCTTAAAAATATACCTAGATCGTTTATGTGGAAACCAAAAAAAAACAATAATATTTTTTAAACAGATACGGTTAAACAAACACAATAATTATTACAATATAATTCCCAAAAACTTTCTCACCAACCAACATTAACATAGAAACTTTCTCTATTTTTACAACGTAAAGGTCAATTCTATATTGTCATTATGACTTTTATTTTTAATGTTAACTTACTTTTTAGAGGTTTGACCTGTACTAAGAATTCTACCATATATTGGGCAAGTTGTTAAATTCATCTACGTCTAAAACGTATTAATTACATTTCCATCAAACCGTTATTAAACTACTAATGAAAGTTTACTGAAATTAATTTTAGCGTTTTTAAATCCACAGTATTTTCTTGACATTGCTCATCGGATTCATCACCCTTGACCTTGAAGACCCATGTTTTCGATGGATGCACCCAATCAAACCCAATCAAAACTGTCGGGGTGTGATATTTTCACAAGCAAAAGATGGTTTACAAACGAAAAAAATTAGTATTGCATCCTCATCCGTTTATCAATTAAATATAAATATAAATAATCTAGTTTTAGAATTTTATCCAACATGGAACTATCCATCAGTCCGTTCTTAAAATCCTGCTCATATGAAATTCAATAACTTAACTGTCATTCGCGAAGTGCGAATATTGTCCTAACCGTTGTCCTCAAACAACGGTTCTAACTAATCATATTAAAATTTTAATGTAAAATTGACCAGTGAGAACAATATTCGCAATTCGAATTTCGAGATTAGCGTTTATATGAAACAAGATAAGGCCCTTTAGCCAAATTAAGATCGGGCACGGAGGCATAGCTACAAATAAATGGGCCCCTGCCCCTCCGGAACCCGTTAAGCTCCTACAAATTTCGACCAAAAAAGTCATTCGCTAACTGGAACCATTAAACGGCTGTGCCCCTCGTGTTAAGAGAGCTAACTTAAGGTCTTCCTGGAAAATAAAAAATCCTGTGTATGCAACGTTTGGAGTTATGATGGAGTTATTTTATTTATTTAATAATTTTCTGTTCATAGTAAGTAACCGTAATCTGTTAAAAAATATTTTAATTTTTTTTTATGTACAGTGGGGAGATAAATTATTCGTCCACTTATAAAATTTGAAAAAAATTGGGATAAAATTAAAACTACTTAAGTTTATTTGCTTTTCATTACAAAAATAAAAACAACTATTCATGTACTAAAAACTGTAATAAAAAGTCCAACCTAGACAATGCCTTTCAAAAATATAATTAATAATAAAACATAATTTCTTAAAAACCAAGGGAGAAAAATTATTCGTCCACCAACATTTTTTTCGAAATGCGTCCAAACATGCCAAAACTAATAACGTGTGGGGTACCCTTTTGATTTTATAATTTGTTGTAACCTGTTTAGGCATTATACCAGTCTTATACCAAAACCTACTTCAGTTTTTGACCATTCTTCTTGACATCTTGCTTTTAACGCCTCTTTGTCGGAAATTTTATGTTCTTTCACCCTTTCTTTGGTTTCCTACCATAGACGTTCATTCGGGTTAACATCAAGGGATTGCGGTAGCGTTTCCAACACTCTTGGTACGCTATCCAGTATCCACTAGTGATGTAAGGATACGTATCCAAAAATCCGTTGGATCCGGATATTAAAAGAATCCGGATTATCCGGAACCGGCCGAGAACTTGAATACGGATTCGGAATCAAAATAAATTCGCATCGGCTGTATACTAATGCAAAGTGCAAAGAGAAAACGGAATCGGAATCGAGTGTAAGCGAACAACACGGTCTGCGATGTGGCATATTTGATCTTATGCTTTCTCTTTCTAATGACCTTTCCTAAAAAAAGATAGCATAGTTATCGGGGTAACGGGTATCATATGGGATGAGACCCATTGGTTAAACTAGGCCCGCCTCACCCGAACCGAATTCAAACGAGAACGAACGACGCCGACGGTGCCTTCCTATCCCTAACCTTCGACTTCGAATGATACCGATACCGCATCGACCTACCTAGCCGTGTATCCGGATAGAAAATGTTTTAGTATTGCATGCATACGTATACATGATCTGTCGCGCGGTTCAAGAAATGGATTCGGATAATGGATACGGATATTAGCTGATTCCGATTCCGTATTATCCGGATATCTAAAGAATACGGATATTTACAACACTAGTATCCACTCTTTAACGATCCGCGCTGTATGCTTTGGATGTTGTCTTGCTGAAATAAGAACTTGTCTCCAATTCACATTTTCTCCGCGCTTTGGCTTAAATTATTTTTCAAAATGTCCATGTAGACGAACCGATCCATAGTTTCGTTAATAAAATGGAGGTGGCCCACTCCATGCCATGACGTACACCCCCAGATTAGATCGGAACCCCCTCCGTGCTTTGCCGTTGGAACTAAATTTTTAGGTTTTGTAGGCTTCCCCACGCTTTCTGTACACCAAAACCATTTTTTATTTTACCAAACAACTCAATTTTTATTTCGTCAGTATACATTATTTTACAGTACTCAGTATTTTTGTCAAAATGCCTCTGAGCAAACTCGAGATGCTTCTTCTTATTTTTCTTATTTACTAATGGTATCTTTCGACCAACTCGTGCCTGTATACCCTGGCTTCTTAAAAATTTTCTTATTATTGTTACATGGATGACCTTTTTTGTAATCTCTGGCTTAACTTTTCGCTGTATCTGTCGCAGTAGTTCGCGAATTTTCACCAACTTTTCTTAGTATTTCTTGTTTCTCTCGAAAAGTCACTACTTGTTCTTCCCCTACCTGACAAGGTTTTTGTTGTTTGGATTGTTTCATATTTTTTTATAATATATTCAACTGTTGATCGGCTTCTTCCAACAATTTTTCTTATGTTTCTTTGAGATCTTCCTTCTTGATATAATTGTATTATGAAATGTCTCATTTCATGAGGCACTTCTGATGATTTGCAACAAATTTTGAAAATTTGCTGTATTCTTTAGACCACGGAGTCTCAAACTGCTATTAAAAATAATTTAGAATCTATATTTAGGAATTTTGATCAGTATAAGACCAGATAAATACATGTTATGTACATCTTTAATTTTTTTTTGGAAGTGGACGAATAATTTCGCTCGCCGATATTTTATCAAATTATCTTTCTTTTGTCATTTTTGTCCAAGGGATCCTGATAAATATGAAGAGTTATTGTTATTTTTATTTCTCGGGAAAAGAGATATCTGTTAACTTATTATTAAAATTTTACTAAATTTAATGTAGAAGTTTTATCTCTATCTTTGAAAAACTGCAAGTGGGCGAATAATAAATCTCCCGACTGTATATTCTTCTTTTTCATTTAGGTTTGTACCGTTGTATTTGCTGTGTCTAATATGATTTATTTGCTTATTTCTAAAAATAGTTATTTTTGTCAGAAAATCAAAAAAAACTCCTAGAATGTACTGTAGGAGTTGTTGCTCAAACCCCTCGACGTTTACTGCAAGAACACCCACAGATGGCGGCGGATTTTTGCCACATTTCGTTTCTAACTCGGATCGTCAGTATAAGACAATCCTAACTTTTTTGCTCAAAAAACTGCAATAATTGTCTTTTCTTTCCAATTCAGAAGTAAATAAAGTCCTCCTTTAGATTTCCTGTTCTTTGTTACTCTTTCAAGTAAAGGAGGAGAGGTTAACGTTTTAAACTTAGCGCCACTTTTAATTAGCTCGCAACTTAATACATACCCTGAAATGCAGGTTAGTAATTTACAAGACCAACTTAATTATAATGTAATTTTCAAATACTCATAAGTATTATGTCTGACATAATAAATACACTAACGGAGGAGGGTGTTAAGTTTGACAAACATGATTTTACCTACCATCATTTTACAATTCTTTTGTGAATATTTTTACTTTCAAATCAAGCGAGATTACGAATAGTGATCTCAGGCTTTATTATAAGCAGTCTCGACAGATGTAAGTCGGGCACTTCATGATTTAGGCGACTAAATGGTTACTCTCACGGAGGAGAGATTTTTTGCGGGAGACAACGTAGTTAATTTATTAAAAGCTTTATTTAAAATTTGGCTTAATATGTAATACGCTGTGGGAAAACTCCTATTTCTAAAAAAATAGGTAGCCTATAGATTTTTCTTAAATTAATAAATTAGGCAGCAAAATTATGTATAATTTTTTTGCAAACGTACCGGGAGACAGTTAACGGAGGAGAGATTCGGGTCATACTATGAAAAATTTTGCAGCATAAGGTTTTAATATATAGTTCTCGCTACGTCAGTATGTTAGAGGAAGGAATGAACTTTAAGAAACTTCCTAGAAACAAATTGAATTTAAATTTCTACTGATCAGCAAGTGTCGAATACCGGGATGTTCTCCTTTTGGTGAGAACGACCCAACTAGTCTTTTGTTTGCTTCATACATTGTGCGTGTGTAGGACAAAGACCAACCGCTATAATTCTGTGCGACACCGTAATGGTTTTCCGGACTGTATGTCACTAAGCAAACCTCTGAAAATACAGTTCCGAGAAATTTTCAGTCGTTCCCTTTTATCCCCCTCCCCGATAACTTTTTTAATCAGTTAGTCAAAATTGAGTTTTATGACCGCAATAACCCCGATAATGGCACATTAGTTAACGCTTTTAATGAAATTGCCAGTCGCTCCCCACCCCCGGTAATTTTCTTAACATCTGTTACACAAAATTATACCGTAATAACCCCCAAAAATGGCATACTGGATTACATTTTTCAAAGAAATTGTCAATCGCTCTCTTTTTATCCCCCTCCCGGTTTTTTACCATCTGTTAGACAAAATTTAATTTTTGGACCTCAATAAATCCAAAAATGATACATCTAACATTTTTGGAGAAATTCCCAGCTGTGTCTTTTTAGAACTTTTTTTATACTGTGTGCAGATTTAAATGTTTTAAAAATTCTATGGGTCTGTTTCTAAACAGACGAATTCCATATAAAAAATGAGACTGTTTATTGTTAGAATAGAAGACAAAGTTTCATATACGAACTTGGCTGGCCAACATATTCTAATATAATTATCAGGAACCAAAAATTCATCCCTAATCAATAAAAAACTCACTTAAAATGAAATTTAACCAGAGTTTATGCATATATACGTTTATTATATATTTTTGGCCTCAGTATGTACACCGGTGGACAAAAAATCGCACTTTGACTTTATTCACAGTCAAAGTAGCAGTACCCCTAATAAATTTTAGTATTGAGACTATGAATAATTAGATGTGCGATATTTTTTTACCACTACTGTATAAACAGAAAATGTAAATAAAATCATTTTAAACGTCTAGCAATTAATACAATAACTATAAAAGTCTTTTGTTCATCTAGTCAAGGTCGAAAAAAATATTGCTATTCCTTGTTGAAGACATATATGGACTGATTCACGGAAACATTGACTTTATGTTTATGAACCGGAGAAGGACCATCAACAGGCCTATTGCATTGACGTGAAATCATAGGCGTAACTAGCTTCGATTTTTTTGAGGCTACTGGGTTGGAAAGTTTTTTTTAAGAGGAACAAAAAAAAATGGCCAAAATGGTCCATCATGTTACCGCTTATTCAAAAGTGACCACCACAAAAAGGAGAAACCATGCAGTACGTAGGTACATATTTAACATAATTCTATGATTTTTGTAATGTTTTACATTTTCAAAGTTTTAACTATAACTATAACAGCACAGTAAAAAAGACCCCATGGCCCTATGGATTAGTATAAATTATACTATGTACACCAGGTACAGGATTATTGGTTGGCGCCACCCCCTTATCTAACTACTGTTCTATTTTCTTAAATTTTACTAGACATATTATTGTAGACCGACGCGGCCGCAATGTGTTAGGTATATTATTGAAAAGAGTCTGAAAACTGGGGGATACTAATTTTAAGGGGATAAGCTCCTCCTAGTTACGCCTATGTATGTGCCATGAAGTAGCTTTGTCTTTAAGAAACAACGGTAACCTTGAATACCTTGAAATGCATTCTTTCACGGTGACATATGTATAAAACCACCACGGTCAAAAATATATTATTATGTTATGTTGTATTTCTATAAAGGTAGCTAAAAATGAATTACGCTTAGAGCTTTATTAAATAAACTGAAATATCAGAATTACGAATACATAGCAAATATTGGCACTGTAAATTATTTTTTTTACTGAATTGATGAATTTGACTGGTATCCCATTAAAACATTTCTTGCAAATACGTAAAAAAAATTCCTTATAAATCCCATTAATTCAGAGACAAGTGGCTCGGCTTTTCATTTTATGGGGAAAAAGTATTCGTCCTTCTGTAGCTTGATTATACTTACGTATTTCCATATAATGACTTAATATTTATCTGTGCTAAAAGAGTATCCATATCAGTCAGTACACATACTGATTTGACTCTTTATGTAACGCCAGTTTTAAATGGATGAAACCGATCGGATAAGGCCCCATCCACTTGAAAATCACAGTATACACTTAAAAGCATGAAATTGTGAAATCCCAATCCGATAGAAACCGAGGAAATAAAATTTCATGCCAGTTAATGCAGGGCGTGACAGCGTTGGGGGGGGGGGGTGCCAGACACCCTGCCCACGGCGTAACGCGCCCCCTTCCATGATACCATGACTGTTCTGGTACACAGCACAGTAGCTCTGCTGGATGCTGAGTACTACTGATGTACTAAAATACTATTTGTTATGATTTTTAGCCTAATACCTAGAGACCGGATTCGAATATATTACATTCCAGGAATGGACTTAGTTGGAAAGACAATGCACACAGAAAATATTAAAAATATTTTTGACAAGCCTATGTGGATATTGAGGTCCGAAAATACAATTTTGTCCAACAGATGGTAGAAAAAATAACCGGGGGGGGGGGGGGGGATATAAAGGGAGCGACTGACAATTTCTTTCAAATATATGAAATAATATTCCATTCTCGGGGTTATTATGATATTAAGGTCAGAAAATCAAATTTTGTGTAACTGATGTTAAGAAAATTAAAGTGTGGGAGAGAAGCGGCTGAAAAATGTCTTCAAAATGTGAACCAGTATGTCATTTTCAGGGTTATTGAGGTCAGAAAATCTAGTATTACATGGACATTACAAATTTAAATAGGGGAAGATAAGATGAATGGGGGGGGGGGGTGAGAACAGGTGCACTAAAAAGAAAGACTTTTTTTTTCGTAAAAATGAACAAAATTCCATTAATCGTAGTAATAATATATAACAATACACACTTTTCCTTTTGTAAAGTTGGTTCATTTTTCTCGAAAAAAAAATTTTTAGGGGCAATAATTCATACTACAACTTGAGAAAATACAATATTAATTTCATTTCATTTACCTTTTCCACCGGTTACCTGAATCCGACCCCGATTTTTGCGTTATGTAATATTGAAATCTGCTCTCTAATGTTAAATACGTGTTGTAGCTTTACTATTGGGGATGGGGGGGAGGTGGATGAGTTCGAATGTAGACACCAAAGTACGTCCCCTGAAATTCCGTGCGCATGTCTAGCACGTTCGATTTGCGCGTGGTACGCATTGTGGTTTACTGCGCAGATGTTAAAAAATGAAAAATATAAAAAACGAAAAATAGGGAAGTCGAAAAAAAAGTTTGGAAACAAAAGTTAAATACGTAGTTATAGCTTTACAGTTAGAGATACATATATTCTTAAAAGTGGATGGGTTCGACTGTAGATACCAAAGTACCCTAAAATTCCGTGCGCATGTCTAGCATGTTCCGTTTGCGCGTGATACGCATTTTTGTCTAGTGCGCAGGTTGGGTCGAGCTACACAAAAGTATAGAGCGGCAAGTTCGCGTGCGACATTATTTTTTTATTGTTTAGGGTTGTTCTAAGAAATGTACAATATTTTATAATGGACGAAATATGTAAACCTGTTCTTGCGAAAACAATGGTTTGTCATCTTAACTTACCAATATCCTAGTATTTTTTTATTTAACCTTCTGTCCATTTGGACCGATATAGGTACATATAAAATTTTTTTGAAAGCACGTTTTTTTATATATATTTTTCGAAAACGGAACTTTGTCGATAATACAGTTATTCGAAAACTAGGGATGTTTTCAATTTTTTTTTCGGAAATCAATTTTTCGATTTTCTTTTAACCACTTTTCATAATTACATTTTTTTAAGAAGTCATGCTTTTAGAAAATACAGTTTTTTAAACATTGTTTCGAAAACAAAATCGAACATTCATATTAAAAAAGAACACTTTTTTGCAGGGTCGGCCGGCACATAGGGGCTCTGGGGCGCGAGCCTCCCCTGACAATAAACAAAAATAATAATAAACTGTATTAAACAATATTTATTTATTTTAAACATATCTATATCGAATTTTCAATAAAATATTCTGAATATTTGTTCTGATTTTACATTTATTTCAAAAACAATAGAGATTTCGCCCTTATCCGCTAATTCGGGTTTCTTTCGATCCCGCCGTTGCATCGAGGCTACAATTGTTTGAGCCACAGAATTCAACTTCGTAGACGTTCGTTCGCGGGATTTTAGCACGCGAAAGGGCGCTCGGCCGGTGAGCCCAGGCACCAGCGGTCCACTGTTTTATTCCGCGGTGTTGTGGGCGATTTGCGTTTATATTCGTTTCGCGACATTTTTTGGTGATTCAACGTGTGGAAAATGGCAAATAGCGTGCAAAACATTTTAAAAAGTGATTTTTCGAGGCTTTTGTTGGCTGAAAAATATCAGATTAAATCCCTTGAAAGATCTTTCCATGATTTGAACCTTTCTCGATCGGATAAAACTGTTCTGCTTTTCATGCTTATTGTTTCATTTAGAAGGTATGGATAAAACATGGACAAAGGTAGGATACAAAGATTAACATTTACATCAAAAGATTAAGAAACACGAACTTTACACACGGCACATGCATTGTTCAGCTGAACTTGCTTTATTGGGTGCAGTTAATATCGCCTCTCAATTAAATTCCGCATATCGTCAACGTATCAACAAACACAACAAACAAGTGGATAGAAATATATATGTTCCAGTAAAAGCATATTTATGTGGTAATTAAAGACTAACACCAATGAACCTTTTTTTATTTCATATTTATGTTTGGCCCAATATTGAGTGCGATTTTTTAGAAATTATTTGTATCCCCTCCTGCTCTGGACGACCCCGTATTTTTCAGCCCCCCCCGTTTTTTGAGTCACGCCCCGCCCCTGCCCCTATGCTCTAGGCCATGAGCCGCAACTGTTTTTTTGAAAGTAATTTACTACAGAGTAAGATAGCTGACACAAGGAAACGTAAATCTGACAGGGTTGAGAAGGTTTAAATCAGTTGATTAAAATCATGATTTTAATCAGGTGATTTTTAATTTAAAAATCATGATTAAAATTAAAAAATCAGGATACATAAAAACATGTTTATTCATAAAAATAAAACTTTCAACTCCTTTTGATCAAAACCTTGATGCATTTTCATTTTTATAATATTCATTATAAGTAATACTTGAAACGGAATGTAGCTGCTTTTCACAAAAATAAAACTTTAAAAAATTATTTTAATATAAAAAAATAAAGAACATAACCTAAAAGTAAAAACAAAATATTGTCGCGCTTTTATTAATACCAAAGTGTTATAATGCTTAAAAAGGAATACTAGTTAACATAATCTTATTTTATACTGAAGACAATCTCACATCTTGTCTCTCTTAAAGGTTTCTTTAAAAGGTATACTAAAACGACATTTTTCAGTATTACAAAGAAAAAAATCGTTCAACAAAGGTAAAAAACAGGCATTTTTTTTAGGAAAACCTGTGCAAATAAAGGAGCATACTTGAAGACAAATTAATATATTTATTAATAGATGATCAACCCATATTACCATACTGCATTATTATAAGTCACTACCTATTTGAAAGAAATTAAAAATAGTCAAAGTACTTCAGAATTCTGTGTCCCTTTTCAGAATCTAATAAGCACGTATGCGAAATTTCCGCCAAATATGTCAACTCGTTTAGGTGTAACTGTGCAACAAACAGATTTTCCTAATATTAGCTAGAATAGACTATAAAGTGACAAAAATAATAGTCATAGTAAATTTTGTATACCTAAGTAGAGAAAAAATTGAAAAAATATTCTGTTAGAAAACCACTAAATCTATTAAGGCGACAAAATAAATCCCATTCCTTGAATGAAAACGAACCAGTCACCTCTCGGCTCCTAGGACAAGCAACTACACTTTACTACTACCACTTTCATTTTTATACGTACCATATGAATATACCTAGTTCACTACTTCCTATAACCTTCATTAAGTAATAGGTACCCTAAACTAGGTACCTCTTTCTAAAAGTTAAATGAAAATTGGTTAAGCAGATGTAGGTACCTATTTCATCGCAAAATATTCAGTTACGATTTTATTAGTACCCTATCTAAAAAATCTATAATAAGTAGGTAGGTAGATATGTACTTGTACCTATATAAATCACATTTAGCAGGAGTAGGGAAGGTGTAAACGCTTGTTTCAATAATACAATTTTTAATAGTGACCACAGAATTGAGCAAGCTCTGATTGGCGTTCTAAGAACAAAATTACATATAGCATCCCAAAAAAAGCTAAGCAGAAAGTTTCAAATTCAATATTTTTAATCACTTTCAAATATGTAAGTCAAATGTTGAGCTTTTATTCCGGTCTGCTACCAATATAGAGGGTTGAGTAGGCACGGCCGCGTTAGAGGACGAACATTGACCCCCATTCTGCACCGTAACGGCTCGATGCGGAAAGTATGGTTCACAAGAAGCAGAGCTGGGTAAAAAAGTGACGTAATAAATATACGGGGTGAATGCAATAAGTCATCGACATACCTGGATACTGTTAAATGGGTATTATTTAAGCAAGTATTACACAGGTAAACAGTGATTTTGATGTTTAAAGAGTCACAGCTGATTCTAACTAATTTAACTCGTCTGATAATGGAAATATATATAATATTTTCCCCCCACGTCCAGATTTTTTCAAAATATTTTCAAATTTTTAAATTTTGGGATTTAGTATGAGTTTAAGGGTGCATTTTCTTTTTCACACTTAACCTTTTTTGGTGCAGAGTCAACTCTTCCATTAGGATGAAAGAAAATGGAGCAACAATTATTGCCGACTATTGCTGTAGATTACGTGATGTAACTAACAAATGTGACAGTGGGTATTTGGTGAAAAAAGTGTTCAAACAAAACTAGGTTCTAAGTTTACATCCGACAAAAGGGTGATAATTTGTAATTTTGCACTGTTCTAATTTTTGCATCAATTTTATTTATAAATAAATAAAATTTACAAAAGAAAAAAATTCAAACATCAAAACATCTAGGTAGGTATTAAAAAGTTCAGTTGTGTAGATGTGTGTTATTAGCAGAGGCGTACCGCTGGGGGGGGGGGGGGGTTGGTGTTTACCCCCCCCCCCCCCCATTGATCTCTTATAGTAGTTATTATAAACATTGTACAGCACGGTAGTATATACATATTTATATAAAAACAATGGTTTTGTCTACCAAGCCCCCCCCCCCAAACCAAAAGTCACGGTCCGCCCCTGGTTATTAGTACACATTTCGATCATTAAACTATTATTTTAGGACTTTACGAGTTAAGCATTTCGTATCAGATCATTTATTTACCATTCATTTCAGATCATAAGCATTTCTGAGCATTAAACTTCTTCTGTATATCAATACAGATAAAAACAAAGTCTGAACTAACTTAAGCAAATTTTGTTCTTGTCTTGTGAGACTTCAGGTGGGTAGGTGCGTGTACAAATTTCAAAACAAAACATACTTTACAGGGTCATTAACAAAAATATTTTTAAGATGTTAAGGACCGTTATATTTCGGTTCGTTTGATGCATCATGTCCAGGATTAGGTGTAACCGCCACGTGTCAGTTAACGTCTAATCAATAAAGTGATATTTCGACCTATTCTATCGTAATGAACGGGATCGTTCAGCTTATATAGATATGCCTTATTCATTTAGGCATAAAAATACCTTTCATCTATGTATATACTATGTTAGTTTTTCAAGGTAAGCTTCATACTTTTTGAAAAGTTTGAAATATTTCCTATGAAATGTTTTGTAATATGCTTTTCGGCGCCAACAAAACACCTTCCAGATAAGTTAGCATTTGGCGTGCCACTGTTCTGCATTCTGAAAGTAAATGTTCCGCAATTTTATCACTTTCGTAGCAGAAGCTGCACTGTTCATCCTTTGTTTTTCCCAGTTTTTTAAGGTGATATATCCACGGGTCGTGTCTTACTAAGAAGTGTGATCTTAAGTCTAATTCACCTATTTTTTAATTTCTGCTTATAGATCTTTCAGTCTAGGCCCGTAGCTAGGGGGGGGGGGGGGATGAGTCTGTCTTGTCAACTAGAAATACATATATATATATATATATATATATATATATATATATATATATATATATATATATATATATATATATATAAAAAAAAAGGTGAAGAAAATATTGGGGAAACTGTCTGTATGGTAGTGCTCGACACGTGTTTCGTGCTTATTAGCACTCATCAGTCGCACATAACCAAGTTATTAGATGGGAAACTTGGAAGTTGAAAAAACACAAAGAGTTCACAGACCAGGGACCTGCTAGCACATTTGCGGTTGTTTTTTGTCAGGAGACCCAGGGATTTCCGGGCAACACCCAACATCACCACGGAGGCTGCAATAGCACCTGCGTGAAACCATACAGACAGTTTCCCCAATATTTTCTTCACCTTTTTTTATAAATAGTCCTGTCGATATTTCTTTATTTCTTTATATTGTTATATATATATATATATATATATATATATATATATATATATATATATATATATATATATATATATATGTATATAGAACGTAAAATGACAAATAAAATAAAGTAGGACTATTCTTTTTGATTCGGGTGTCCTCCTGCATGCTATCGCGATTTCTGGGCCTTTACCCTTCATCAGGCATGCTGACATGGCTGACGAACAGGCCACACTTTGACCAGAATCAACAAGAGACTTTATATCCAAAACAAAACGTTCGAAAAGGATGGGTAAGATGTAGTGGCTGGCGCCAAACCACTTTTTCGTATGTTGCTCCAAAACTTTTGGTTGCTAACATAATAAGTAAAATAACGTCCAATTTCTTCGACAGTACAAGTGCACCACTGTACGATAATATAAGGAAGTTTTCCTATAAATAAATATATAGATAAATAAATAAGGGACTTATTTTCGATATTTCTTGTGAAAAATAAGGTTATATTTTCCACAAGGAAAACCATTAAAAATTACACTTTATTTTGGCCACGGCTGTACCTACATAACCCGGAAAATTGTATCACCTTGTGTCATGGAAATGAAGAATGGATGGAAGTTTTGATCTTGTTTTTAGCAAACTTCCGCCAAATTTGTCGGTCAAATATTACTTACAACACCCTCGCTTCATTTCGGTCCGATCAAAAAGCCATATACATTGGAGTAACTAGGTCACGTTTCTAGGGGGGGGGGGGGGGTACATTTATACAGGGGGAGTATTTAAAGTATTACAAGGCGATATCTCGAAAATGGTTTAAAATATTTTCATGTAATTTTGGTGATGGGAACATATTTATTTAAACATAGTTTTGTCATTTACCACTCTCTCTATTTTGAGGAGTGGGGAGTAACTTTGGAATTTTAAATGGGATGCTTTACTTTTGTTCATAAAATTCGAATCTACGTAAAAACTGCGTATGGGGACAACTTTTTTTATTTGCTGCTTAGGTTACGGAATTATGGTTAACTAAATTTTAATTGAATTGAAAATAATTAAAGTTTGCCAATAAATCAAGTTCACTTATTTCAGAATTATTATTCGTTTCCACGGAATAGCGTTATTTTTACTTAAGTCAGTTGAGAATTTGGACGTTTTAACGGTTTTTCTCAATTAAACATGGTCTCCGGATTTGGACCTCGTTGACTTTTTCTTGTGGGGTTTTATTAAGGACAAAGTGATGGAGACTGCACCTATAACTTAAGATGATATGAAAGATCGAATCCGCTTCGCCTGCTTATTATTGACACCTGAAATGTTACAGAGGCACGAAATTCATTAAGAAAAAGAGTGAGAAGTGTTTGGAAGTTGAAGGGGGCATTTCGAACAACCTCGCAAGCATGACGATAATTAAGATTAAATTTAATGGCAATTTTTTTTTTATTTTATAACCTAATAAATCATAATTCCGTAACCGGAAGAGCAAATAAAAAAAATTGTATTGATTGCAATATGCCAACAATCTTTCTTTGCGTGAAGAATTCGGGGGGGGGGGGGGCAACGATAAGCTGGGGCGGCCCCTTGTTACGCCAATGGCCATATCCACACTATACTGCAACTCAAGGTGCGGTCGCTGTCCACTCCTGGTTTGGTGTCTCGATCCGATCTTCCTTGGGTCAATAAGCTACTTAGGTACTTAGGTTTGTGTTTTTAATAATTTTTTTAAAGTTTTGTGGATCTACGTAATCTACAATTTGTCTATGATACCTACTATGTAATAGTATAGAGAGATTAAAGATCGGCTAAAGTAAAACAAAATGCTAGACATACTGTCGATCTAAATCAGATCTCGCTTAGTTTAAATGAAACTTAACTGGACTGAGACTGGACTTATACATGGATTGCCGAACAGATGAAAGGAAAAGGTGCAAACCACGCGCGCTGACGCACCTGATGCCAATGTTTTTAATTTAAAACCTCATATAAAACGATATTTGGCCTCCCATTATCTATGAAAACCCACTCGTCTAACCCGGTATCCCCTGATACGCGTCGATAACGAAGTTTTATTGCTTCATCTGTTCGGCGGTTTAACTTTAGACTTGATCGTTGCCTATAGTATAAGCAGGTTTAGTAAACAATTAAAGAATAATATGTTATCGGACCGGGAGCAGACCTCGATAGAACCGCGTAGACGATGAGCGGCGCCATAAGTGTGGTTTGAGTATATCGTTACCAGTTTCGTGGTATTAAATAAGATATTCGTATGTAATGCATTCGATTATTAGATTTAAAAAAAGTAATTATTTTTAAGAATCTATCATAATTTTTCAAAACTCTAGGTATTAGATTTAAATCATATGACCTTTTTGACGTTAAGACATTTTTATTATAGAATAATACAGTATTACAATAATCCCATGAACATGCACACTTTCGATACAAACCAGTTTTGGTAACACCCCTCGAATCCAGCTGCTTAGTTTTGCTTGAGTTTACTACTCACATATGACATGACATGACATAACGATGCAAATCTAACGTATTTAACACTATACTTTTTAAAACAATAAAAATAGTGAAAAATATACAGGTTTTTGTGGGGGTTAGTTCCATTGTTCCGGCAACTGCGATTTTATATTCTTTCGAGTAGGTACCTAGGCTGTCAAGACTTTAATCTCCAAAAGAAGTTTTAGAAGAATGGCGTTAACTGCACCGAAGGAAAACTTTTAAATTCAGTAATGTATCCTTGAAATAAAATGTATTTTTTACGATTTCTAAACGTTGGGTAAGAAAATGGCTTTAAAATTCCATTGCCAACTGGATTTTTCAAGCTACTTCAATTATTACCCACTAAAATAATATATCTGCATTATCTTAAAGATTGCTGACGCAGTTCTTGAACTACATTCTTCTACATTATTGAACGAGTTCGTTTCTCCTGGTACCTGAGTTCTGCGCACCACATAGATAAATTTATAATTACAAATACTATCTATCGTGAATTTTCGAAGTCGGAACTATGAAATAATTTTTGTTACCAAGTTTGTATTTAGAATGTAGAACATCAACATAAGTTAAAAATAAGTATCATAAGATCAGTTTTTCTTTGTAACCTAAGTAAGGCACAAATGCCGTATTATATCGCTTAGTGATGCAGCTTACTATATAGCTAAATACCTAATGACTCCACTAAAAAAAATCTTACAAACATTTTTTAAAGTGTTTTGCCACGCACTTTGTTGACAGAAGGTGGTTGAACAAATGTCAATGATACTCTGATAGGTATCTTTAACTATGTACTAACCGCTTGGAGACCAACATAGAAAAAGAGATTAAAAAATTTATAAACCAAGCAAAAAAAGAACAGGGTGTTTTTTGCGAAGCAGGCTGTTGCAAACCGCGTACAAATTAGTTTTTAAAAAAGTCAGATAAATGAATGAGCTAAATGAACCAATTAAATAATCTTCACCCTAATCTATATTATTTTATAAGAAAAAAATCGTTGTCGTCACCATACCAGTCCTGCAAAAAAACATTTTGAGGAAATTGATCCTCATTCAAAAAAGGAACTGTCTGGGAGATTTGTCCCCATCGAAACAAGTACTCCGGGGAAATTCTTCCGCGCCGGAAAAAAGTTCTTAGGGAAAATTCCTCCCCGCTGGAAAAAGGAAGGGATTTTAGTTATTCTTAGGAAAAAATGGACAACCTCAAACGCCCTAGATGTGCAGTGTCATGCAGGTGGCTTCTTGGCATCGATGTCGGGGCCTTAAATGCTTACGAAAAAAAAAAAGAAAATTCCTACTTTAGGCTTAATCCATAGGAGATAGGAGCCCCCCTCGTCGATGGCCAAATGAAAAAAGTCCAGCTTTTCCAAAAAACACGGAGTCCAAGGGAATAAAATCGCCTAAGAAAAGACTTGACAAGTTTAACATCGTGGTACTCCAGGTTGCAGCACGCACATACGCTCGCGGCGCCGGAAAGCGCTGGGGCATCCTGCTTGGATTTTGTTTGCTATATTAACTTTGTTTTGGATGCAATCTTCCAGGCATCCATGACTCTTCGGTTAATACAAAAGAAAAATAAAGCAAACACTTATACTAAAATGAAATTAAGTTGGTCAACGTGGACGCCACGTGGAGAATGCCGCCTTAATTTGAGTCGCCAATGAGGAATATGCACATTTTTTTTTTATTGCATAAATCGTTTAAGGAAGTCATTACAAAGCAAAAAAAATATTTTGAAGAAAATTACTAGGATAATTTAGCTACAAAAAATGTTTACTTTTCGGTATAATTTATTACAATTTAAAAAGCAGATATTTATCCTTAGTGAAAAGTGACGTCAGGAGATCACAAATCTACATGTTAACGTAAAGCTTAACCCAAAGTCGAACAGGTTTGATTTTGTCGGAAACAGTCAGAGGGAGAGAAATCGAATTTTTTGGGTTGATAGAGGAATAGTTCAACTAGCTTCGGTAAAAAATTCAGTTATACAGGATGTTTCGTTTCGGAGCTATTAAACGTCAAAGTCGAAATTTCCGGGATTTCCGTTGAAATCGGGTACAGGTCGCAAATGTGAATTAAATCGATGTAAATTTTCGGAGGTTGTAGGGGACTCGGAGCTTCAGAACTCCACTGAAACTGGTGAGGATCAGAAAATGGCAAGTAATTCTTTAGAATTTTTTTAGGTCGAAATATGCCATTTCCAGACCCCTCTTTGGTACCTAATAACTCGGAAACGAAACGTCAGATCGAAAAACGGATTCATAAGTGAAACTTTAAAATCTCAAATACTTTTTTGCGATACGCTTACCTAAACCTAAAATCACTGGAAAATGGAAATATTTGGAAAAAACTGGAAATTTAGATTTTTGAACCAAATATTTCACGGTTTTTAATTTTTTGTGGGGTCAAAATGGTTCAAGTTAAAATCCCATTACGTCAACGGAAAGAGCTCGTCAAAGTATGTGGTATCCATATTTTTTAGTTTCTTCATTCTCTATAGGAAGGGAGCAATCGCCGATTAAATTTCGATATTTTTACTTTTTTTGCCCTCGACATCGGTACATTTGAATCACTCTGTATTTTTTCCTATCTACTTTTTCCCCAATTTTTCAACATTATCTTATAAAGGGATAATCACACTGTAAAATGAATACCGAATGGGTCATCCAGGAGCGTATTTAAGGGGTAAAAATCGGATTTGCTTGATTTTTTCCGACAAATCCTATTTTTAACCGACATTATTCCACACTGTTTACCCTATTTAGTGATTATTTTTGAGTTTATTTTATCCGTTAATTATCTAAGAATACCTCCCACTAATTGAAACCGCTTATTTTTTCGGTAAAGTTATAGATAAATAGGTTTATTTGCATCGGGGACATCTAAAATTTGAAAATTTTTGAATTTTCGAAGATTGCCATGAAAATAAAGAATTGCAGTTTATTTACTCGAAATTTTTGTTGCAAAATTGAAAGGTTCCCGGACCGATTTCGACTTGAAGTATACATAAATAAGATTTTAGGAACCTTCTACTTTAAGTGCAGGGATATTTCATTTCATGAGTTACGCATTAAATACCATTTTTATTGAGTTTTTGATGACTCTACAATACTGGAATTCGCCATGTAGGTAGTCATGATGAGTCATAAGTTCAGTTTTGACGACACAGCCAATGGGATCACGTTTTATAAGTTTCGAAATTCGCGCGAAAATTTGCAGTTTTAAATCCTTTTTTTTGTTAATAAAGACCAAAATAAATGGATAACAGCAACCGTCATGAACATTAAATTTAATTTATGTAGAGAATATAAAAAAAATTCAGATTTGTTTGGGTTATATGCATATTCCCTATTCTTTCATTACAGCATTTGTAAAAAGACACATTATTCTGTTTCACGCAGCACGTTCAGAAAGTTGTTATTCGTATTAAATACCATTTTTATTGAGTTTTTGATGACTCTACAATACTGGAATTCGCCATGTAGGTAGTCATGATGAGTCATAAGTTCAGTTTTGACGACACAGCCAATGGGATCACGTTTTACAAGTTTCGAAATTTGCGCGAAAATTTGCAGTTTTAAATCCTTTTTTTCTTGTTAATAAAGACCAAAATAAATGGATAACAGCAACCGCCATGAACATTTAATTTATGTGGAGAATATAAAAAATATATTTCAGATTTATTTGGGTTATATGCATATTCCCTATTCTTTGGAAATCAGTTCACTTGACGTCTAGCGGTTGCTGTTAATGGTCCAAGTCATTTCTAAAATTTAACGTTTTCGACTGGATGTCGCAAAATACCTGCTTTTATCATTAGAGACTCCGCTCATTGCATTGGCTAAACCACTTTGTTTCATATTTTATTTATTTATCCCTTAAAACTTCTATTTTTCCAGACGCATGGAAGACAGCTCTGATATGCCCTATATACTTAAATCAGGTGCTTCTAATCTTATAACTAACTACCTCCCAATAGCAATACTCCCGAACTTTTCGAAGTTCTTTGAGATGTCCGTGTGTGAACATATGTTTTATCAAATCAAAAATTTAGTTGTGCCAGAACAACATGGTTTTTTTCAGCAACGGTCTACAGTGACCAACTTAGCTTGCTTTACACAGTTCATATACCAGGCTTTTCACAATAAAAATCAGGTAGAAGATATTAATACGGACTTCTCGAAGGCCTTTGATAGGTTGGATCATGGCATAATTTTTAGTAAGATGCGGAAGATGGGCTTTGATACGGGCCTAAGTCTGTTTTTTGAATTATACCTATTTAGCAAATCGCGCGCAGTTTGTTGAAGTTTCTTCTAAACAGCAAGCGGAGCCCCCCAAGGCAGTAACCTGGCACCACTTATTTTTTCAATCTGTATAAACGACATAATAACAGATATTACCAGCAATAAATTATTGTTCGCGGACGGCTTCAAAATTTTTCGAGAGGTGTCGGGCCCCTCAGACTGCGTCGAACTCCAAAACGACCTAACCTATTTGATATGTAAATGGTGTAAATAAAACAAATTACCCCTTAACATTGCCAAATGTAAACAAGTTACAGATTCACTAAAATCAAATGATATTGACTTCACATACAAACTAAATGATGTTGATTTGGAGTCAGAGTGTTAGAAACTTGGGCGTATGCATGGATAAAAAAATGTCGTTTTCTCAACACATACAAGAAACTGCTCAATCAGCATTAAAAACATTAGGATTTATTATAGGCACTAGCACCTCATTTCATGACGTTGGTTGCTTGAAGACTCTTTATGCTTCCTTGGTAAAATCAAAACTTGATTATGCCTCTCTTATATATGGTCTCCGACCTATAATACTCACATCGACAAACTGGAATACGTTTAGAGGAGGTTTCTGAAGTTCCTAGCATTTAAAGTTGATGGCCAGCAAAGGGCTTTAATCATCCTATTCTGCTAAACCGTTTTGGTTTGAGCTGTCTGGAAAATCATCGAGCATACTTTTCAATTTTATTTCTATATAAACTGTGAATTGCCCTGAATTACTTCAAAAAATTAACTTATACGTTCCACAATACCATTCCAGACAACACGGTGCTTTCTACTTAAGTGCGCCAAACACTAACACTGAAAAAAAGCTCCCTTACACCAAGCATGTAAAAACTATAATAGCATTGGTGATGGTGCAGATATTTTTGGTGACACCTTTACTAAATTTTAGAAAAAGTAGCACACCTTTCTCTCACTGCAGGTAATTAATTAACAGATTGATTACTCTAAATTTTTATATTGTTGTAATACTGAATACTTTAATATATATTGTTTATATTGTTGTATTTTTACGTCCAGTTGCACAGACAAATTAGTCAAGAATTAAACTAATTAGACACTTGTAATGTGATAGCACAAATGTTAATGCCATTGCCAAAGATAACTCTAGACGTCAATTAAATTTGTTACTTGATTGAAAGTTTTGTGCAACGGGCTGTAGTGTTATATAATTAAGTAGTATTTTCCATTTTCTTTACTTTTACATTAAATTTTCTTGTTATTGGGCAGGATCTGCCTGTAACAGACCTGTAAGGTAATGAATATATTACATGTATATTATACTTAAAAGAATCAGCACCGAATTCGTAAACTGTGCCTCTAACTTTATTTTACGACTCTCCCTTATAATAAACAAAATTTCCGATAAGAAAATAACCAATACAAATTTGTATAAATAAACAGTTAGGCAAAGTTGAACGAACTGAACGTCTAATCTGTTTTAAAAAAGTGTAACAGATGAATGGATTCATAAATATGTAAATCTATATATAAATAGAATTGACAGATAAGCAGAGCCGGCGCTTGAAAAATTATTTTTTAAGATACCCCCTTTTCACACCTTTAGGAGCTGAATTCAAAAAACAGACATTGAGCTTACTTATTTCTTATAAGGAGTTTCTATGCTGAATTTGACATCTCCACCTTCAGAGATTTGTAAGATATCACCCCTTTTTCATTCTCTTGGAGATTGAATTTTAAAAAGCTTTTTCTTAGTGGATGTCTATCCTAAGGGAAAGGTATCTCTAAAATTTCATGTCTCTAGGTTTAGCAGTTTGGAATCTTTGACGAATTAGCCGGGACACTTTTTTTATATACATGCATATAATAGATAATATCCTGTTTGATCCATTGCAGTAGAGTGAAAAATACTTATTTTGTACCAACATATTATATGCAGGTGGGCAGAGGCGGCGCACAGTGGTGTAAAAAGGACGAAATTCGGAAAAAACTAAATAGCTTTAAATGTACTCAATCGATTTGGTTCAAATTTTGTACAGTTATTGGGTTTATCCTAGGGAATGCTTGCATAGAATTGCAGACTTCCCCGCCTCCTACCTGCAGTGTGAGCAACCCCCGAATATTGCAAAATTGTAATAGTTGAGTGTTAAATATGTAAAAATAGTTAACCCTCCAAACAATAATGGATGGGTCTCGGCAAATTAAAAAAAGATCCATGGCTTATCAAGTGTGGATTGTTTTCAAATAAATGACCTATATACAGTGACCGGCAAAAAGTTTGTAACAAATGCGAAACTTTTTTACTATCAGTTTCTCGGAAAATTTTATTCTTGATAAAAGATTTTGCTTCATAAAAGAAAAGTTTTGGAGTCATTAAATGCGGAGTAAAATATACAGGGTGTTCAAAATTTAGGAAAATGTAACGTCACAAAACAAAAAACAGTCGAATAATAAATTTTTGAGACTGTCAAATTAATGAGGACCAAAATGTAAGCAAAAAACCCTAATAAAGTTTTTCTGTCGCTCGAACGGTTTTTAAAAAATGGGCAGGTTGATTTGATTTTTCAGTTTTCAAGAGTTAATTTCTTAAAAACGGTTCTAGCGACAAAAAAACTATACTAGGGTTTTTTGCTTGTATTTTGGTCCTCTTTAATTTGGCTGTCTCAAAAATTTATTATTCGATTGTTTTTTGTTTTGTGACGTCACATTTTTCTAAATTTTGGACACCCTCTATACTTAACTCCACATTAATGACTCCAAAACTTTTCTTTTATGAAGCAAAAACTTTTATCAGGAATAAAATTTTCTGAGAAACTGATAGTAAAAAGGTTTCCCATTTGTTGCAAACTTTTTGCCGGTTACTGTATGAGGATTAAAATACATCTTTTATTCCGAAAGTAAAATAATTCGGTTAAATAATAAGAAAACCTAAGATATTTCAGTCATTACTGTGCCCCTTATTTTACAACTAAGCATATATCTTCTGACTAACATTAAATAATATTTACAATGTCAGTAAAAGTAAAGTAAAATAATTAGGAAAACGTAAGCGATTTGAGTCATTAATGTGCCCCTTATTTTACAACTAAGCATATATCTCTTGAATATTATTTAAAAAACATTAACATTAAAGAATATTTACATAATCAGTATATTTAGGATATAAAAGTCAAGTATACTTAAATCAATAGTTCCTTAGCTTCGTTACTCAGTGGGAGGTAATTTTTCTTGGGCTCGGGTCTCATATGCGTTATGTAAGGGTCCGATGTCTCCAATAGTTTGTGCAAAATGTCTTCGTTCGTACTTGTACGGGAGGTTTTCCGAGAGTAATTGATCCTATAAGTTTTGTAATCCTTATTCCTGCTTTCTTGGGCATCTTCAGACCCCAAAAAAAAATGTATCTGGCCTACCAAAAGTATTACAAGTTTCTTCTTTTAATCAAAGTCGTTTTGTATGTGGCAGGATTTCTATTGTTCAACAACACTATGTAGTAAAATGGATATGTGTACAAATTTCCAGGAAAAAATAAAATCTTTTTTGTGAGTGTCGCACTTACCTCACTAATGGGGTGAAAATGCAACACAGCATATTAAAACCAACTTCTACAATAAATAATTTGTTTTGTTGTAAACATGCCCATCATAAATGTGCCAAATTTTTATGAAAAGTACCTATGGAGTTAGTACCTACCTTCCATTTTAAAGCGTTAAAAATTTGTACAAAATAAAAAATTGTATTCAAGGTTGAAGAAGCAATATTAATTTAAAAGCACCATTTTCTGAAACACAACGTTGTGGCTCAGTACTCTGTCGTGATACTGGAAATGTTAACCGAGCACCTAGAGGAAAATTTTTATATACGAGTACTCTATTTCTAATTACTATTGTAAAAGGTAATGGTGCATTTACCCCAAAAAAGGGGCGGATTTAGAATTTCGCCTAGGGAGGGGGGCGCTACGTACACCTTGAGCTACACAAAAGTATATTCCAAAAAGAACGGGCAAGTTCGCGTGCGACATTATTTTTTTATTGTTTAGGGTTCTAAGAAATGTACACTGTTTCATAATGGACGCAATATCTAAACCTGTTCTTGTGAAAACAGAACGGTTTGTCATCTTAACTGTCCAATATTCCCACATTTTTTTTTAATTATACCTTCTGTCCATTTGGACTGATATGTATATGGAAATTTTTGGAAAATATATTTTTTTAAAGCACGTTTTTTCGAAAATATATTTTCGAGTACAGTTACTTAGTTATTTGAAAACTAGGGATGTTTTCAAACCTTTTTGTTTTTCGGAGACCCACTTTTCGAATTTTTTTTAACCACTTTTCGAAATTACATTTCTTTAAGAAAACATATTTTTGGAAAGTTCTTTTATTTAAACATTGTTTCGAAAAAGACTTCTAATATTGATATTAAAAAAAAATCTTTTTTCAAAGTAGGTATGTAATTTACTATCAGAGTCACATACTAGATACAAGGAAACATAAATCTGACCGCACACAAAAACAATTCGTTTAGGTTAGTTCAGGATCTTTTTCTCATTTTTTCATTGACATTTCTAAGCCAGTTGAATTCATAATTTAAATTTAGAAAAAAAAACATGTTTTTTAAAAAATATATTTTCGGAAAATGTATTTTTGAAAGATTATTTTAACAAAAGGTATTTTCGAGAAAATTTTGTAGATCCATTTCCGAAAAGCGTCTTTTAAAGAAGCTGTTTTTCAAAAAACAAATACTTAATTAAACATAAAAAAATGTTTGTTGAAAAAAAAAACAGAACAGGGGGCCATCTTACTTACACGCGACAGGACAAATTGTTTAATTAATATGAAAGTGTAAATATTATAGCATTTTTTTATTTATGCCTTCTGCTCATTTGGGGGGGATATCCTGTACTTGCGTACAATTTTTCTAAAACCAATTTTTCAATTTTTTTTTCAAGCACTGTTCAAAAATAATTTTTTTCAGAGAACCTCTCTTTCGAAGTCAAATTTTTTCAAGCAACGGCTTTTTGAAAAAGTAATTTACGAGAAAGCAACACATACCAAACCTAAGGAAACGTGATCAAACCGAAAAAAGGTGCGTTTAAGTTTGTTCAGGATCTTTTTTCGTCCTTTTTTCATAAACGTTTTCCAAGCTATTAAAGTTCATAACTTAATTTTCTAAATACTGCTTTCGAAAAAATATATTTTCGGACAATGTACAGGGTGATCCCCTATAATGTCGCCTCCCTTTAACTTTTTTATTTTAAGTGTCCAAAAAAATTTAAAGGTATGGTTATGTAGGTACTGAAAGATACTATTTTTTTACGTATAAAGATAATTTGAAAAATGATCAGTATACAAGGAAACACGAAAAGTGCATTTTTTTTAAATGGATCACCCTATATATGAATTTATTTTTCGACTCCTTGTAAAGTTCTAAACATAATTCATATATCATACAAGATACCTAAATTCAACCGTTTCTGAAATATTCGCATTTTAAACATTAGTTACTAATAAAAAATCATAATAATAAAGAATTTTATTAAACAACTGCCAGATTAAGAAATGTAACAATAACAGTAACAAACACAATTTCAATGGGTTATTAAACATAAAGATGCTCTACCGGGCCTCCATTTTCTTCAACACACCGTATAAGTGTTCTTCGAAGTTTCTCTAATGCATCTGTTATGAATGCTGGGTTATTTTCATTTAAATTATTTATTTCATTCGTTAATATATCTTTAAGATTATTGAGGTTTTCAATTTCGTGGCTGTATACACGGTTTTTTATATAACCCCAAAGAAACGCATCCATCGGTGTCAAATCGGGGCTGTTCGCTGGCCATTTAATTGGCGCATTTCTTCCAATCCATTCAGGAAACCTCTCATTTAGGTGATTAAGCACATCACGAATATTGTGAGGGGGTGCCCCATCCTGTTGAAAAATGATATTTTGCAACATATTCAAAGGCAAATCGTCTAAATATTCTTCTAACTCGTTTTCCAAGAAATCTAAATAGCGGGGTCCATTTAAAACAGTATCAAAAAAATACGGACCAATAACTCGATCGCCCAGAATGCCACACCACACATTTACGGATTGCCGCCCTTGGAACTTAAATTCCCTATAAGAATGTGGATTTTCTCTTGCCCATTGTCTGGTATTTTTTCGATTAAACAAGCCACTCGTAGAGAAGGTAGACTCGTCAGTCCATAAAACTTTTTTCAAAAAACTGTTGTTTATATTAATTCTATCTAGAATCAGTTGACAAAATGTGACCCGACTATCTTTTTGCATTTGGGTAAGCTTTGTAGTGGGTTTAATCTTATATGGCTTTAAATTCCATCTTTTAAGCGTTCTTTGGACTTTCCCGTATGAGGTATTCTGAACATTTTCTTCTATTTCTTGTAATGATTTTGGGTTTCATAACACTATCCGGACACCTTTAATTTTGGAATTTTAACACTTTTCTTTATTGATATCGATGCTACTTACGTTTATAAATCATCTTTAATGTGGAAAATACAATATTTTAACTCAGAAATTACTTTATTAGTAAAAAAACATGACTTTTATCACCTATTTCATGGTTTTCCAACATATTTGAGGTTATGGTAACAATCAATTTTGAATGACGTTTTGGATTTATGGGAACACAGTATTGCCACATTTGTAATTTTTTTGGTGTATTAATTCTTTTTTGTAAAATTTTGGCATTAAAGCTGTTGTTAGAAATAATATAATTTCTTCTTGTGGCCAAGGAGTTGTGAAATACATTCTCGGACAGGTTTGCTCAGTTTTAGGTTTCATCAGTATATTTTTAATTTGTTTTATCTTTGTTGAGTTTTTACTGTGACTGCGTGATACGTGTGGGTATAAAATTTTGGCACCACCGCATAGAATTGACATTTTATTGTGCAATTTTTCATATTTCAATAATTTTTTTTAAGAAAAATACTGAATATTCCGCAAATTTTTTTGCAGAAATATACTATTTGAAATCCTTATTTTTCGATGACATGTGAAAAGATTCTTAATTCGGGTGTCCGGAAAGCGTTCCGGACCCTGATTTTGAAATGTTTCTTATGGAATTATTAGGATTATCTTCTATGGCTAGCAAAATATTTAATTCTGCATTTTCATCTCCGTTCACAGTTCTTTTTTTTCTTTTTAAATTTGAAGTTTCTTGAAACTTACTATATATAGATGTGAACGTTCTTCGACTTGGGACATGCATACCGGGATTATCTTCTATCATATTTCTAATGGCAGCGCGACAATTTAAATTATTTTTAATATAATAAGTTAAAATAATTTGTTTTTCTCTGTCTGAGTACGGCATTTTTACTTACTTAACAAGACAACTACAACAATATTGACATAATGTCACTATGGGCATTTATTTTCAATAAACATTTTGTTATCCTAGGGCTTCTTGATTTGTAACAGTTGTTTAAAAAAATATTTGATGATATTGTTTAAAATGCGAATATTTCAGAAACGGTTGAATTTAGGTATCTTGTATGATATATGAATTATGTTTAGAACTTTACAAGGAGTCGAAAAATAAATTCATATATAGGGTGATCCATTTAAAAAAAATACACTTTTCGTGTTTCCTTGTATACTGATCATTTTTCAAATTATCTTTATACGTAAAAAAATAGTATCTTTCAGTACCTACATAACCATACCTTTAAATTTTTTTGGACACTTAAAATAAAAAAGTTAAAGGGGGGCGACATTATAGGGGATCACCCTGTACCTACATATTTATTTAAATTATTTTTTGAAGACATTTTTGAAAAAATGTACTCGAAATACGAGAAAATATTTCATAAATCCATTTTCAAAAAAGCATCTTTGAAAAAGCTGTCTAGTACGTTCGGAATATGTGTATCCGAGAAAATATTTTTGAAAAGTTTCGTTAATCCGTTTTCGAAAAAGCTGTTTTTTAAAGATATTTACTTTCAAAAGAATGTTTATTGGAAATAAAACTATTTGGTTATGTTTCCTTTAGAAGTCAAAACGATCCGGCGCAAATGATAAAATCGCAGTGACATGTGTAAGGATTGTTTTCAGAAACAATCAAAGGGCATGGTATATCAAAAATGTCAAAAAAGGCTTTCACTTTTTATATAACGTATTAGTATTAATATATATTCAAATTTTTGTGGTATAATTCATTTCAAAGACCTCATATAAACGGCAAATGTTTGTTTTTGTTTGTATTTTGTAGAAATGGTTAATGTTTATGTTACAATATTTATTGTTATAAAATTCGCTATTGAAATCCATTTTGTATAAGGCGCCCCCCTAAATTCGCCACTGCCCCAAAACCGCATTTCGCCCAACTCGCCCTATTTGTAATCTTGATTTTTAGTTGCTTCAAAAATTTATTTATAGCAAGAAAACTGTATTCACTTTTTTTACTATTTCTAATAAATTTTGGCGCACGCTTTTTATTGGGAGATCATAATGATAAACAAATTGTACACGTCGATATTTATCGAAATTAAATATTAAAAGTCACATACACTGAAATAATTATTACTGCTAGATTCAATATAAAAGAAAATCTATCGGTTCAACCGATTACGGAGTAAACGCACTCCGTATCCATAGGTACGCAATTTTTTCCCGTCGTGATGTGCCATAGTAGGCTGTGCCGGAGCGGTTCCATTGAACTTTGGGAATTTAAGAAGGGCCAACCGGCAACAACCAAACAAAACAATCGGCAAGGCAAGGTCAATGACACGTTAATTTGATCCACATGACTCGGTACATTTCGGGTGGGCTAACTTTGCGTGCGAGACGGCACATTGTGATCGCTACTAGGTAATGGTTATAGGTAGGTAGGTTTGTAGTTTTTTAAACAAAATTTTTGCAATTTGAATGAATATGAAGGTAAATGACGAATCGTCGATTTCTTTAATCGATGCTTTTTTTGTTTAAGTATTTTCGGCAGCTTTTTTAAATCACTGTGAAAAGTAATCTCTATTCCTCCAGGGTCCGCTCAGTGCGGCTTACAATCGCCCAGGGTGCCATGTGGCAGGACAATTTAAAAAAAACCTTTGACAGTAGTAGGTCTGGGAGAATTTGCAAAGAAAGATCGACATTTTTTCCTTATACTTGGGATTTGTAACATCGCATAATTGGAAATTTTCCTCCATTTTTCGCCACCTCCTCCTCTTCCAAAAAAATATGGTGCTACGGCAAAGATTCCGCAAGAGCGGGCACTGCTTGGTAGAAGTTGATCACGAGATATGTATATTAGTAAAGAAATAAAGAAGTCACCTAACCATCTGTCACCTCCAACGTCCACCAAAGGCGTGGGACAGTGAATTATGTAGGTAACGCAATACACATGACCGTGTTAAGAATGGGGCTCGAGCCCCAGGGCTCTAATCAAATAGATGCGCAATATTTCTGTATGAACACAAGAGTCTGTTTAAAGACCTAGTACAAAAAAAATCACCCAAAACCTGATTTGTATTACTATACGCTAAATATTATGATAGCGAGTTTCGGTCTCATTTTTTTCTGGGCTACGTAGGTCTGGGATACGTAGGTACATTTTTTGAACAGAGATGATAGTCAAAACTGGCCAACCGTTCATAAAAAAACGTAGATACATTAGTTGGGGGGGGGGGGTGATGGATCTGCAAAGGTCGACCGACAAGTTAGTTCCGGGAAACGGGTTCCAAAAAGAAGGTCGTTATTTTTTCCTTTAAGTTAAAATTTCCCTAATCTAGGGATTAAGGGCGCTTCACGCTTGTAAGCAGCAGGCTTTAGGAAATCTCAGCACATGCCTAGCAATGTATAAAATCAAAATTTCAAAAGTGAAAATGTTGGAACCTTAAAAAATAATTAGTACGGTTTATGGCTATTTTCTGGTTTTTCATATCAAAATATCTTACCTGATCCCTGATTTCTGGTCAGAGTACATAAACTAACTAATAAACAAAGTAATAGCAGGTCACATAGCAGCAAACCGGGTAAATATTAAACTAAAGAAAATATCTCTATTGTTATTAAGATTAAGGAATATTGTCTCATTGTGAATGGTAAATTTTTATGAATCATGTCTGGAGAAAAGGATGCACGTCACAAAATTGTCACTAGTTGAAAGGCAATATTTTAAAACACACTCTATTCTGTCGGATACAGATGCATGACTGCCCGTAAATGTCAAAATGTCTACTTAGGTCTATTCTAGTTTGCGATATATGTATGTAAATTCCAAGAAAAATTTTAATTTCCAATCTTAGTTTTTGTAAAGTTATTCAGTGTCAATTAAAAAATTTACTTTCTTTTTAAAATCATGCACCCGTAGATTTCTAGGTGAGTTGTACAATATTTCAAAAGGAGTCGCTTAGGCCCTAAGCACTTCAACCTATGCAAATCTTTGTGTGTGACTCCAGTCTAAAGGTTGCCCAGTTTTCCTAAACTTTTCGAGAAGTTCATTATAGGTTGCCCAGTTTTCCTAAACTTTTCGAGAAGTTCAATATATTCCTGGGAGCCATATTTCTCACTCCCTGGGCAAGGCCTATTTTCTCAATAGGCCCGGGCCTGGGGCCCCACGCTCCGTCCGAGCAACACTATACTTATTTAAATAGTACAAGACCTAAACATACTCTATTTGCAAAACTGAGATGCTAAACTTTTTTATTGCAAAAAAATATTTTATATGTTCTTAAAATCTAAGGCGATCGACAGATTGACATTATTACAGTATTTTGTAAAAATTAAAAATTGCTGTTCCCCACCCTTATCACCAAAAGGATCGCTTAGAAAAACCTGAAAAAAATCATGAACATTGAGATTAGGTGTAGATTGAGCCAAAATTATCAGGATTAAAAAATTCTAGCGAGATCACTCCCTATAACTGCTGAACCTTTAGTTTGAGAGAAATGTTTTTCGACAAAAAATATTTCTCACAATGTAGCAACTTTTGTCCTTTGTTGTTCGTTTTTCAAAAGTTTTAATTTGGCTCAGTCGAAACGCAAGTGCATTACTATTAATATTAAGTCTAGACAACAGTAAACAGTCCTAAAATAGGTATAGAAATATAAAGAAAAACATCAACTACCTTTTTTGCTTATAAAAAATAATTAAAATAGAACAAAACAGAATAAAAAAATCGGTCCAGTGCAAGGTATGCTTGCACAATTAGTGTTCCGTGCCATCAGCCCCCACTTAAATTATAATTATTATTGTATTTGTAATAATAACTATTGGCTTTTTGAGGCGGAGAGGTGATGAACCCCTTTGCCTGTCTTTGGGCTTCTCCATTAGGGTTCTAGTTGAACCTTTTCCCGTTTGTGGCTATCCTCTAAAATATGCCTTTTTATCATTTCAAAGGAGGGTTTAAATCCGCCTTGACACCTTCCTTCGCAATGATGCGAGCTGCCCCATTGCCTACTATTTCTTGAGAATTTCGCTTCGCCTTCCTTCCATGTTTTACGGATTCCAAGAGCCGCCTTAAATAGAATTTTAAAGTTATATTAATTATTTAGCAAAGTATCCTGTGGTTTTATTGTAGATTGCAGTGAAACTAATTGTAGGATATATTATAATGTTCTATCAGATCTCCTGATTTGAATGTTGTCTGACAGCAACCTCTTTTTTGACACCTAGTGATAACGAAAAAAATCATGCATAGATTTCTTCCGATAATCCTGACATATTTAACAGTGGCCATATGTCCATTAAAAGTCATATAATTCATTTTTCTTTAAACCTTTTGACAGTCCACGAAAGCGGAAGCCTAAGTAAGATGTACCGTGGGTGTACTGAAAAAGTCCGACTCACATCCAGAGCTGGAAACATCCCTAGGCATTTCCCCAACCCTTTAAGTGGATGTATGGGGTGGTACCACCCTGGCCGAAGAACAGCTTCCTTACCACCTGCGTTGTTTAAAGCAGTGAGACACAGCGCACCGGCGCGGCGTTCCCAAACGGTCACTGATTGAATCGTGCTGGGCGTCGCGTCGTTCAACCTCAGTGATTAGGAAAATAATTCTCAGTCTGTATTATTCACATATTAATAATATTTACTATATATATATATATATATATATATATATATATATATATATATATATATATATATATATATATATATGCATGCGCATATATATGCAGCCCTCTTATAAAGGATTTCAAGAAACCACGAGAAATATCCCATGAATTACACCCGAGTGTCCATATTATAAGAAATATACAAATAAATAATACTCAGTTGCCTTTTAATGGAAAATAAGAATAATTTTTTATTTTTTCGCGATTTTGCCAGCCCCACCCAACCCACAAAAGTTTGTTTCGCATTCCGCACAGTTGGGCGTATTCTGGACAAATTCAAACGAACTGGAATGGTTTTAAATGATTTTAAGAAACCACATGCAAATTGGAAACTAGAAGAGCATGAAGAAAATGTGTTATAATTATTGAACACAAGCAAACGTAGTTGTAGCAATATCGGAAAGAACAGGGGCCAACGAAATAGCCATAAGAAAAATTTTACGAAAAAGTAGACATCATCCCTACGAGCCGAAAATAAATATTCTTAAAGAAAGTGATTTTGAAGCAAGGTTTGATTTTTGTACCTGAGTACAGAGGGAAATAGGAGAGAATCGGTCATTTGCCAAAGGAATAATGTTTACAGACGAAGCACCTTTTTATTCAAACGGGACAGTAAGTAACTTCTCAAAACTGTAGGTGGTGAGCTGATGAAAACCTGGCTTCATAATTGAGTGCAAAGTGCAATATTCTTTTAGAGTAAATGTCTGGTGTGGAATTTTTACCGTAAGATCGACTGGGCCCTATTTTTTTAGAGAAAACTTGACAACAGCAATTTATTTAAACTTTTTAAGGACTGAGATAACCAATGTTGTTGATAACGTGTCACTACCGGAGAGATTGATATTGTGGTACCAACAATTCACAGCACGGTTGAGGTCAGAAATTTTTTAGACAATTTGTTTAGAGGAAAATGGATTGGCAGATATTCTGAGTATTCCTAGCAAACCTGACCTAACTGTCATGAATTTCTTTTTGTGGGGTTATCTCAAACAAAAAGTGTACCGTAAACGGCCGCTTCAAAACGTGGATCACCTGGAAAATACTATAGGAGAGGCTTACCTTGAAATTGCACCAAGATTTCTGAAAAATGTTATATGCAAAAGGGTTTTCTAGAAAAACAATTAAGTGTTTGGAAAGGGAACGACGGCACACTAAGATGTAAACATTTTTTTTTTGTTTTAAGAAAAAGATTTAAATTTTTGATTTTTATTAATGTTTTAGTTTGAATATAAAAGTTTTTTAAAAAAAGGTTTTTATTAGTTAGCTTCTAAAATCCTATAGATGACATGCTTTTCTAACTGTTGTATTTGATATGGTTAATAATAAGCTCTGTAGCACTTAAAAAATCAAGTACTAGTCCAATAGCGCTCAGGGAATTTTAAAAAAATATTTATTTTTGTGCTACAAAAACTTTGTAAATTTTAGAAAATGTATACCTCTTCTTTAGAAACGTTGCAATATGACGTATAAACTTAATAATAACGAGATAAACGTTAAACACTTTTATGATGCTAAAAATATATGTAAAAAATTAAACGTTAACGTTCAGATTCACTAAGAAAGTTTAAGATTTAGTATTGGTTTAAATTAAGATCTTATAGTTGATCAGTTATGTCTTGGCAGGTTTTTGTCCTGTCATTGTTAATAAGTCGTCATTAAAAACAAGAACTATTGTGATATTTCAGCGATTTACTTGGTTTCCAAATGATTTTAATCTTGGAACGAGTTGCTAGAATGAATTTAGTTCTATTATTGCTGAAAGTACGTACTAAAATTGTCCTTTTCTTGATAAATTTGCGAAAAAGCTCAGAAATAAGTTCATAGTATAAAACTTAGTTGTCTTATTCTTACACTTGTCAGTTTAAAACTTTTGGTTGTCAAATTAGACCGGACTAGCGTTGGAGAATCTGGCTGTAAAATTTTAAATAATGGAATCTCGATGACAAACCACACAACTTTTTACCATGACATTTTTCGAAATTTGTACAAATAATACCATTTTAGGACATTTTCTTCAAAAATATAACTTTTGACAGCTGACATGGATCACGTGCCTATCTTTATGTATGTCATTTTAGGTTCTTGGTCAAGCAAAAATTGATGCCAAAGTCAAATTTGACCTTAATTAAATTTTAAAAAAGTTTCTCATATGATGCAGACTTTTTGGCGGTCACTGTATATTATTCAGATTAAACATTACGGTAGAATCAGGTTCGAAAACGGTAGGTCGAGGCCGTAAACGATAGATCTACCGGTAAACGGTAGACCTGGTAACATTGCAAACAAATAATAAAACAATAAATCACACAATACATCGGCTTTTTTCAAAGGCGGTAGGTATCGGTCTTTTGGTGTATGTTACCAAAGGTAACGCCCGTGGCCTTATGCAGTATTTAGTTATTTTAATAATTTAGTTTAAATGTGACGTCACGAAGCTTATGACTCCCCCCCCCCTTGCCACGTCTTGTCACACTTTGTGGACCCCTCCCTCCCCCTTTACGTGTGACGTAATTAATGGATGACCCCTAACGACAATAATAAAAATTGTAAATTTTAGAAAAATTTTAGGTGCAGATAAACTATACTTATCAAAGAATACTCCCGATTTTTGTTGCAACACAATACCAAATATTGTTCGTTAAATATTACTTTATCTTTGCTACAACCGCGAAAATAACACACTGCAAACAGCGACACCTCATGTTGAATAAATAAGTTTTATAGGGTGGATAATTATCTACGGCAGGAATCTAAAAGTCTGCAATGAACTAATTTTGTATTGTTTACGCAGAACTCCAAGGGATGACGCATGGAGTTATTAGGCACATGGCGTTATTTGGCTCACATACCTTAGTTTAAAATTTTAATTGTCTTTTGCCAGTTAATACAGTACTTCTGCAATGTCGTGTTTACGCCACTGGAAATGAAATTATTCAGTGTAGGTTAAATTCTCAAGGTCAATACACTTTAAACATACTTCCCACAAAGTTGTAGCTTGTAACTTAAACCTTTTCCAGAATTTTAGAGAAGTTTAAATACTTGTCATTCAGTTCCGTATACTTGGATATCCATTTTCATGAAAGCATGGCCGGACCCAGGGCCAGGCGACCCAGATGACTGCCTGGGGCGCCAAAACCACTTAAAACTAAAGTATCTAAAAAAATAAAAAATGATGCCATGTCAGGGGGCCGCGGCATGGCGCAATATTATTAGGTATTGAAATTAAAGATCTAGTATTTAGCAAGAAACGTCAGGTTTTTTTAAAAGTCCTATAACAAGAACAGGTTTTTGGACATTTTTGTCTTAAGACCCGCGCGGAGCAAGATGAACAGGCTTTTTTCACCCTAATAGAAACAGGAGTCAGACTTAAAACAATGCATTATTTGCAATTTCAAAGTGTCGCCGGCAGCATAATAAGAAGAATAGTGATTGCTAGATCAAAAATTGACCCCAGTGTTTAATATTTTTGAGGACAAGTACCTGTATTTTTATTGTTTTTTTTTAATCAATTTAAACTAAAATCTAAATAAATAAACTAATAATTTTACGAGAGTAAAGGTCTATATTTTATATTACAATGTAATTTAATTGTTTAACAAACTTATTTTTTCTTTATTATTTTGGTTTTTGTAAAAAATTAAATAAATTGCACAAAATAAAGAATATTGACACTTTTGTTTATAATGTCCGAAATTAAACAAAAACTGTATTTTTTTATACTTTTTGATAAAAATAACTCTTTTTGTATAGGTGTGGTTTGGTACAGTGTGTAACAAAAATATGGAAACTTCGAAATATCTTGCAAACCGTTCATCCGATTTTTA
The DNA here is from genome assembly GCA_963971165.1 of Philopedon plagiatum. Taxonomy (NCBI): domain Eukaryota; kingdom Metazoa; phylum Arthropoda; class Insecta; order Coleoptera; family Curculionidae; genus Philopedon; species Philopedon plagiatum. Next base: position 97,237,709 of record OZ020191.1, read on the forward strand.
TGAAATTTTGTACGCTTAAGTACGAAATTACGCCCGATCCAATGGTGAGATCCACATTGTTGTCAAGTTTAGCGTTTTCCTGAAATTGACAGGAACTTTTTTTTAACAGAATGATCTATATTTCATTCCATTTTCAAATTAAGCTTAAATTTCTGAATACTTCTTATTGGGAACATTTTATCCTACAGTTAACGGTTTTTGAGAAAATGGTGGTCAAAAATCGGCTTTTTATTTTATTTTACCTTAAAATACCTGTTCACCAAAGTATACCTGAAATGTCTGACATTATCATTTTCGTTTATTTACAAAAAATGGATTATTCAACAGAAAAACAAAGAATTTAAATTTTAATAATACTGGGTTATGGGGACAGAATGCGAACGCAACAAGAAGTTTGTAATATTTTTAATGACAACTATCCTGACAGAACTAAATCTAATGTGATTAAGTTTTAAAAAACTTCTTCAAACTGAAAACGTAAAAAACGCTAGGCTCTCTGGCCGACCTAAAAGTGCAACAGATGGCGATAAGGCTCTGAATGTTTTACTCAGTTTAGAGGAAATTTCCCATCTTTCTACCAGAACACTGGGAAAAGAAAACAACGTTTCACACATGTCCGTAGACCACCTTCTGAAAACCGAAAAGTTTCATCCGTACAAAATAAGATTTGTGCAAGAGCTCTTAGAAGATGATTACGACAGGCGCTTGGAATTGTGAGAAACCATGATGGAACGTTGCAACGCGAATTCAGGTTTTGTCCACCGAATAATTTTCTCTGACGAATCAACATTTTTTTTAATGGAAAAGTTAATAATTGTCGATATCGGGCCAGGGAAAATCGTCACTGGATATCCGATACCATATGCGATATACCCAGTTCCCCCAAAAGGTAAATGTTTGGGCTGGTATAATAGGTCGGAGAATAATTGGCCCCTTCTTCATGCAAGAGACATTAAATGGAGAAAGATATTTGGATCTTCTAAGAAATGAAATTGTCCCGGCTCTTGCACAACTATTTCCAAATAATCGTAAGCAAGTGTTGTTACTTTATTTTACCTGTTGTATTGATTATTTCAATATGATTTTTTAGGCAATAATCAAGCACCAAATGATGAAATATGGTTTCAGTGGGATGGTGCCCCACCGCACTGCCCATAATGTTCGGCAATATCTCGATGGTGTTTTTTAGAAGATGGATTGGACATAGGGGTACAATCGAATGGCCAGCGCGGTCTCCGGACTTGACGCGTTCTCGACTACTTCTTGTGGGAACACCTCAAAAAGGTTGTTTTCAAAAGTAAGCCAAATGACAACGATGCTTTAAAGTTAAGGATAGAAACAGAATGTAGAAGAATCGAAGAAACTGACATTCTTCTAAAGGTTTTGCATGTTTTCCGCAGTATTTGGCTTACTGCCAAGAAGTAAATGGACAAGATTTTAAACATTTGATTTAGTTTTCTTCATCAACTTTTAAATTATTTCCTTCTGTATTGTTTATTCTTGTACTAAATATCCAAATAGTATAGCGTTTTTTACGTTTCTAGTTTGACGAATTTTTTTAAAACCTTACAGTAGATTTAGGGAATGGATTTCTGTCAGGATATTTGTCATTAAAAATATTACAAACTTCTTGTTGCGTTCGCATTCTATCCCCATAATCCTGTATTATTAAAATTTCAATTCTTTGGGTTTGTGTTAAATGATCCATTTTTTGTAAATAAACGAAACTGACAATGATAGACATTTCAGGTACACTTTCGTGTACATCAGGTATTTTAAGGTAAAATAAAATAATATAACGATTTTTGACCACCATTTTCTCAAAAACGGTTAACTTCAGGATAAAATGTTCCCAATAAGAAGTATTCAGGATTTTAAGCTGAATTCGAAAATCGAATAAAATATACAGCGTTCCATTAGAAAAAAGTTCCTGTCGATTTCAGGAAAACGGTAAACTTGACAACAATGTGGACCTTACCATTGTATCGGGCGTAATTTCGTACCTAAGTGTACAGAAGTTCATAAAAATCGGATGAGCGGTTCGCAAGATAGGTATTTCGAGGTTTCTATATTTTTGTTACACACTGTATATAATTTTTTTTGGATATGAGGCGCCAAATTTGAGTTCTGCCTGGGGTGGAAAAAACACTAGGTCCGGCCCTGATGGGAAAAGAAGGCCGGATTTATTAAGGAAACGTTGCCCAGGAACCTGTTAACAAGAGTTTTGGCGCGAATATATGTAAAATAAAAAGGTCATATTTCGCCAAACATTATGTTTGGATAATGTGAAGGTATGCATGTACATATCTATGGTTAGAGGCAAAAGACTAAACCAGACGGATTATTTTTTTTATAAGGAATACTTGGATCAGCAATATTATTCGCAATCAAGTGTTCTCTTTTAAATGAGCGAGAAGGGGTAATAATGTGTAGATATCAGCTAACTAATAATATTAGTCAACTAATATTATCCACATTTTTAGTATCCTTGAAAATTTTTGTATGAATGAACGAAGGTTAACCACTACCTACGCTAGTAATGTTGATGTTATTCTAATTTGCCCAGTTAAAACTACGATTCTCCTAAAGTATGATAGCTGTTTTAGGATTTAATTTATCGTTCATCCCTTTTTAGCTTTCGTAATTTGGAATACTAAATAATACAGCTGACTATTATTGGTAGGTATTAAACATATGTACGGCCTAACGTAATATCCCCATTACGTTAGGCAGCTATAAGCTTAGATACCTGGAATCAGTGGCGGTTGGTGAAATTTCAAAGTTGTATATCTCTGGTCCTACGTACAGGACCCGCACCAAATTTAGGGGTTTTAATAGTGAGCCCACTGGGAATGTTTTGGTAAAGAAAAAAACATTTTGTAATTTGCGAAAAATAGTTGAATTTTTAGTGCGCCCCTCCTAGGAAAAAAATGAACGCGCCTAGGTATTTTATTTATTATTTTTCCTAAACAAATTTTACATAATTTTGTCGACAGTTTTTAAATTTTGAGACAAAAAAATGTGTTGGTAGAAAGTTATAGTCATTTGAATTTTTTTTTAATTATATTTTAGGCTTGTCGTAAGGCAGCTAGATTTTTTGGCAGGATTTTAGATCCACAAACCTGGCGTTATTGATTTTTATTTGTTTGTTTGTCTATTGATTGATATATCTATCCCCGTGTAAGTTATAGGCCAGTATTTTTCCCAGTCTTAAAAATTACTACTTCTTGCCCTGTGATGATGGCCGCGACCCTGGAAGAGGTTGTGACTTCCTGCTAATTATGCTACTTCGTTTTGATATACCACCTACTGCAAATAAATATCTTTAATTTTTTCCATGGCATGCCCTGTATATTTGTTATAATGGTCATAATAATTCTTAACAGTGTACGTATACACAAACCTAACTGTCCAACTCATCCAACCAGTCGATTAGTAACAGAATACTTTTGCAAAGAGCAATGATCCCACTGACTGGCGCACTTTCACTTCTAATGATTTGCAGTAGGCGGACGACACGGCGAATGATAAGGTACTTTCCCAAAATTCATGCAATTTGATTTGCTAGATCTGGTACTATGCAATAACTTTCACTACGGCGATTAATGTTTGGTGGAACATTGTATTTCATATACACTAATAGTTATTATGCGTACGTATGGATATTTGCATATTTAAATTTGTACACTTCAAGGACTGTAAATAATTTGGTAGAGTGTTACGGTCTTTCCTTTTTATCCCAAGTGGAAGTAGCTCTTTGAGTTTTACGTGGGAAATAAACTCATACATTTATAAACGTGAAAAAAACACACAGGTTGCCCAGGACCCAGCCGATCCTTAAGAACTACGGGCCCTAACTTGGAAAGGCCCTGAGTCGACTTTTAACAAAAAAGTGGCCTTTTTGCCCCGGATCCCGAAAGGGGTTTCAACGTACATAGTCGTATTATGATACCACAATAACATTATGTTTAGTAATAATATGAGTATTTGCTACCAATTAGTGGCATTCATCCCAGTGGTCCTAAAAATAAGACGGTCAGAAGGTAATAGTCAGAGTAATGTTATTGTAAAAATAATTGATTTATTTAAAATGATGTTACAGGACAAGTAGGTAATTAGTACTCACCTGATGTACTTAACTTAGGTAATGTTACAAATGACACCTTCTACTTGACATGCACCAAGTCAGTGGTAAAAACTATCTATTGAATTACGAATAGTTTTGGGCTCTAAGTTAAGGTAGGGTAGGTCTGCTGCTCTTGCGGATAAAACCCAGCAGAATATTACTGTTATTGATCTCAATTCGAATTCTAGCTTTTAGATGGTCAATGTTTTGTGTCCTATTCTAGTAGACTTGCTCTGTTAAATATTCCCAAAGAACATAATCTAACAACCTAACGTCCGGGGATCTTGGTGGCCATTCAACTGCATCTCGTCGACCTATCCAGCGGTTTGGAAAAATTTCATCCAAGCACCTTTGAACATTAATATAGTAGAGGAGTTAGGCGTCCCACTGTACCGGGAAGATAGCAACAGGAGGCCTTTTTGTATTGTCTTTTAGCATTTGGATTAATAGGGAATAACATGTTTGCCGGCCTGTTTTTGGCCGGAATGTTAATAAAAATAGGCACACAAATATGTTATGTTTTACTTTCTATGATGCACTGTAATGTATTGTAATCGAAAAATCAATAAAAAAGTATTTAATGCGTGACTGATCTAATGAAATGTACCATGTCCATCCACACTAGAAGGCCCATAAAAATGTTTCCATGTATATTTCAAGTCGAAATCGGTCCAGGAACGGTTTCCAGATCCGGGGACTAAAAAGGTCTCCGGGACAAAATTTCAAGTCCCGGGACTAGTCCCGAAAATGGTCCCGAAATTCTAATAATGTTGCATTGCAACAAATTTTCTATGAAAAAATTAATTAAATATTTCATGTAAACTAAGTATTTTATTTGAGTGATATCAGTATAACAGAACAGCAATAAACATAATACGAAACGAAAAAAATATATATTAATATTAAAATAAACTAAACCGAGTGAGGATAAACAAGTTTAATGTAATTGTAAAAAACAATACAATAAACACTACATTCTACAGTGTGAGTTCTTTTTAAGTGTTACAAGGCGATATCTCGAAAACGGTTTAAAATATTTTCATGACATTTTGGTGAGTTAATAGGGAGATGGGGGACATATTTAAACATATTTTTGACATTTATGTTCTTTCTGTATTTTAAGGGGTGGGGCGTAACTATGAAATTTTAAATGGGATGATGTACCTACTTTTGTATATCAAATTCGAATATACGTAAAAAACTACATGCCATTTTTTTTTAATTGCTCTTTTGGTTACAGAATTATGATTAACTAAGCTTTGACTGAATTTAAAAAATAAATGAATTTTACCAATAAATAAAGTTCATTTATTTTTCATTTCCATGGGAATGCGTTATATTTTCTGAAGTCAGTTGAGAATTTTGACGTTTTAAGGATTATTTCTTAACTGGCCTGCTAGGTCCTCGGATTTGACCCCCCTTGACTTTTTCTTGTGCGGGTTTTATAAAGGACAAAGTAATGGCGACTGCACCTACAACTTTAGATGATATGAAAGACCGAATCAGCTTTGCCTGCTTATTAGTGACACCTGAAATGTTACAGTCGGTACGAAATTCATTTAGAAAAAGAGTAAGAAAGTGTTTGGAAATTGAAGAGGGACATTTTGAACAAGTTCTCAAGCATGACGGACGATAAATCAGTTTAAATTAAATGGTAATTTTTTTCAGATTTTATAACCTAGTAAATCATAATTCCGTAACTGAAAGAACAAATAAAAGAAAAAAAATATACCTACGTAGTTTTTTACGTAGATTCGAATTTTATAAAAAAGTACCTCATGACATTTAAAATTTCAAACTCTCAAAATAGATGGAGGGAATAAATGTCAAAATTATGTTTAAATGTCCCCCCATCTCCCTTTTAACCCACCAAAATTTAATGAAAATATTTTAAACCGTTTTCGAGATATCGCCTTGTAAAACTTTAAAATGCTCCCTCTGTATATTGAAATAAAATGAAATAATAACCATTATTTTGATGTAAAATAAGACTGCTGAATACCAAACGCCGGGAAATTCCCGAATTTGTCATCGCGTATTTGTGACGTTGCTATAAATTTCGGGACTTTTGAGGGCCCGGGACTCTTCCTGTGGTCCCGGGGCTAGATATTTTGAGAAAATCTCGGGACCATCCCGGGACCAGATACCGGGACTGGAAACCTCAATTGTAAGGTCATCGAAAAATCAATAAAATGGTATTTAATGCGTAACTCGTCCAATGAAATGTACCGGAATCCAAAATAGAGCTTCCATTGTATCGTTTCCATGTATATTCCAAGTCGAAATCGGTCCAGGAACTTTCCAATCTTGCAATAAAAACTGGCACTTTTGCGTAATACTGACCCATCATATATAATTTCGATATAAAGCAAGTCCGCTTCTTTTGTTTTTTCAGGCAGTCGTTTTAAATTTGCAATTTTTTAATTTTTTCCTGCCCCGATGCAAAAAAACCTATTTATTTATAACTTTAACAAATTTTGTCTATTAGTGTGGAGTGTTCTTAGATGATTAAGGAAGAAAATAAACCCAAAAAGAACTGGTAAATAAACGAAAAATAATAAAATAATGCCGGTTAAAAATATGATTTGTTGGAAAAAGTTTAAAAAATCCAGTTTTTACCCCCTAAATACGCTTCCGGATGATCCATTCCAGATTCATTTTAAAGCCTCATTATTCCTTTATAAGAAAGCGTTGAAAAAGTTGGAAGAAATTACATAGGAAAAGATACAGAGTGATTTGAATGTACAGATGCCATCGAAAAAAAGTCAAAAAATCGAAATTTAATCGTTGATTGCTTCCTTGTTATCAAGAATGAAGAAACTAAAAAATATGGATAACATGTATCTCGACGAGCTCTTTTCGACGAGGTATACCTATATGATTTTGATTTGGAGCCATTTTGACCCCGAAAAAAATTAAAAACCGTTAAAAACTTCCATCAAAAATCGAAATTTCCAGTTTTTTCCAAATTTTCCCAATTTGCAGGCATTTTAGGTATTGGCAGAAGTATCGCAAAAAGAAAGTATTTGAGATTTTATAGTTTGACGTGTCAAATCGTTTTTCCATGCGACGCGCGACGTTTCGTTTTCGAGTTATTAAATACCAAAGATGGGTCTGCAAGTGGCATTTTTCGACATAAAAAAATTCAAAAGAATGATTTTCCGTATTCCGATACTCACCAATTGTAATAGGGTTCTGAAGTCTCGGGTCCTCTACAACCTCCGAGAATTTAAATCGATTTAATCCACTTTTGCGATCTGTAATCGATCCCATACGAATTCGCCGAAATTTCGACTTTGACGTTTAATAACTCAGAAACGAAACACCCTGTATAACTGATTTTTTGACCAAAGCTAATCGCACTATCTCTCTATTAACCCAGAAAATTTGAACGTGCCTTCCGGGAAGAAGACTGCTGGCAGACAAAACATTTCTGAAAGGGTATGTGTTAACTTACTTGCATGCAAAATTTCAGGATGTTTGGTAATGGGGATAGCGATTGTCGAAAAATGGAGTAAGTTAATCCGCTTCTGCCACCACTTCCTTCGTCCGCAGAAGCATTTTTCCGTTACCATCTATCGCTCCCTACCTGCATTCAAATTCTCACGTCGCTGGCTCAAAGGAAAACTTAAAAAAAATAATCGGAAGTGCCTATTTTTATTCATATTCCGGGCAAAAATAGGCCGGCAGATATATCATTCCTTGTTAATCCAAATGCTAGGAGTCAATACAAAAAGGCCTCATGTTGCTAGCTTCCCGATACAGGTTGAACACCTCTAACTCCTGGACTAATACCAAAATGGGGTGGTGCGCCATCTTGTTGAAACCATATTCTTTCATATGGAATATATGGATGAACTTCGTTAGGAAAAATAACTACTTACTCGGGTATTAACTCAAATGTGAGGAAATCTAAATAGCGTTTAGCTGTAAGATTTTCGTTGAGTGCGTAACTGGATTTTCGGGATACTTTACATTACATAACACGCAAACTCAATTTTGCTGCGTATTCGGACCCCGCAACCACAGCTGGCACGATTACAGCAGAAAAGTAATCGATTACTGATTACAATTACTTGGTTGAAAAAGTAATCAATTACTAATTAGGTACTAATTAAAGGTAAAAATTGTAACCGCTTTCCGATTACTTTTGTAATCGTAAAGTAATCACCGTGCACGATTACGATTGTGAGTACTTTTTGCTTGATCAAAAGAAAAAGTAATTCATATTAGTAAATAATAGGTACAGGGTGTCCGAAGAATCTTGGTATGGGTAAATATCTTTGCTATTTCAGGTCAAAAATTTTAAATGCAACCCTATCCCGTGTGGTACATCATTTTACAGGTTCTCAAAAAGAAACATTTTACCGTAAACCTGAGGCTTGTATCTTAATCAGTTTTTAAATGGCAAGCTTATAAAAATTAAAAATCGTGAAAAAAATTGAAATACCTTTATTTCTCTTATTCCTTTAAAAGTTGTTCAAAATGACCACCGTGAACTTCTTGGCAGTAATAAAGTCGATTTTGGAGCTCTGCCAAGAAAGTAACGCCTGCCATTCTCGAAAATGTGAGAAGTGAGTAGGTACCAAAATCGACTTTATTACTGCCAAGTTGTTCATGGCGGTCATTTTGAACAACTTTTAAAGTAATATATAAAAGAAATAAAGGCACTTCCCTTTTTTTACGATTTGTATTTTATATAAGCTTGCCATTTAAAAACGAACTAAGATACCGTCCTCGGGTTTGCTGTAAAATGTTTCTTATTCGACGACCTTTAAAATGAGGCACCACACGGCATATGGTAGCATTTAAAATTTATGACTTTAACTCACCCCTTAAGGGGGTTGAAAAAGTTAAATTACAAATAAAAGTAGATTTATTATCCAATAAGATACACCTAAAATTTGATGTCTCCATCTTTACTAATAAGAAATATATTGGCCCATACCTTTTCGGACGCCCTGTATATTTAAAACTAAAAGTACAGTTAACAACTGAGAATAATATTCCATACGCGTTTTTATACAAGGTGTTAAGAGTATTATGATGTATATAACAAATCTTGTAGAAAAATTATTGAATGTTTCAGTGAATCAAATCGCAGTCTACTTTGTATGATTGTGTGTATTATGTCTTGGTAAATTTGTACTTTGCGCTGTAATACCTAAGTGTTTTTAAAAATGTTTGGCACTTGATATTATTTATTATTTAAACTAATGAGCACAAAATAAAAAATGTACACCAGGACAGTCAGAGAGAATATTAATTTGTTTACTATAATAGTGACTGTCACATAATACCATATATGATGTACGATTATTTACAGGACTGTTTAGTATCGCTCTATAGAAAGGTATTATCCGAAGAGAAATATTGAAAAATTAGGTCAGCTGTACAATAAACTTTCTAGCAGCGGCATGCATGCGTAGTTCTAAGAGCTTTTCTATTGGAGGGCCGCTTCGGCATGTAGTAGGGTCACTTAATATATGCAAAATACATAGGCTTTGTTGCATGCAGTATTATGAAAGGACTCATTATTGTTGTTTGTACCCCAAAATATAATTTACATATTATGGTAAAGGGATGAAAAATGACAATTTTTAAAATGGTATCTACTTATATAGAGTGGACTTAAAGAACCTTCTCCGTTGGGTAACATGTGATGAAAGAGAATTAGAAATTTCTTAGTCGATTTCAGAGCAAGATAGATTTAAAACGGATGATATGGAATGGCGTTAATTTGTTTTTCACTTGGGCCCAAAAGCAACATTTCTCATTAAAAAAAATACCCAACAGTCAGTTATCTTGTAGTTGAAAGCGAGGTCCCAGTGTTATCTTGGAAAGTTTCCGTCAATTAGTGCACAAAATTTGCAAGATTTTTTTCGTCAGTAGTAAAACAAGTATTACTAATTATTTTCTTTATTAAAAATAATTTTATTTATGCATACAAAACAACACCCAAACTTGGAATGCTGACGAGTTAAGGTTTAAGATTTAGTAGTGGGCGTTTAGCAGAGATAACAGGCATTTTAAAATTTCTAATTCAAATGGTACAATTGGAACAACAATCAACGACTATTTGGGACTACATATTCAGGTGTCTGCAAGATTGGTACACCGAATGTTGACGCCCGAACAAAAGCGACAGAGTCGCCACTTCAGAAGCAAATTTGGCGCTGTTTAACAATACCAAATCCGAAAAGTTTTCTGTATCGGTTTGTTAGAGTTGATGAAACTTGGGTACACCACTTCGACCTTGAGTCTAAACTCCAAAGTAAGGAATGGCGATACCGAGGATATTCACCAACTCGCAAATTTAGGGTCCAACCCTCAGCTGGTAAGATTATGGCTACAGTTTTCTGGGATGCTGAAGGAATTATATTCATTGATTACCTGGAACGTGGCCACACAATCACGGGTTAGTATTATGCAACATTAATCAATAAACTTCGTGATTGGATTAAAGAAAAAAGAAGAGGGATGTTGCCTCGTGGAATTCTCTATCATTAGGACAACGCTCCATTTCATAAAAGCCGTGGTTTCTTGAACGCAATTCACATTGCTGGTTTCAAACTGATGGCGCATCCACCATATTCACCTGACCTAGTTCCTAGTGATTTTTATTTATTTCGAAAGCTAAAATAAAGTCTTCGATGAACTAAATGTGTCAGCGACGATGAAGTTATGATAGCAGTTCAAGACTTTTTTGTAATCAAAATCCTGAGTTCTTTGAAAGAGGTGTTTCTATGTGAGAACATAGGTAGAATAAGTGTCTTCAAGTGCACGGCAGTGGCGGATTAAGAAATTTTAAAGTTGTATATCTCTGTTGCTGTTTTTTTTTTAAATTATATGTTCGGTTTAAAAAAATTCAATGACTATAACTTTCTACTAACACATTTTTTTCTCTTAAAATTTAGGAATAGTCGACAAAATGATGTAAAATTTGTTTAGAAAAAATAATAAATCAAATACCTAAGCGGGTTAATTTTTTTCCCAGGTGGGTCAATTCAAGAATTCAACTCTTTTTTGGCAAATTCCCCGTCAGTAGCAACAGAGATATACAACTTCAAAATTTCTGTATCCGTCACTGGTGCATGGTGGTAACGTAAAAAATAATTTTGTTTCATATGCTAGAGGCAGTAAATACTGTACAGCCCTCGTACCCTTCGAGGTTACTGAGGTTGTGGCATCACTCAATTTTATCTTACAAACGTTAAAATAAGTTAAAGAGCGAAGAGCAGACTTTAGGAGAAACTGAAAGTTTCCGTCAACATATTGTCGCGCTAGGGGTCGTCGGGGTTGATAAATTAGGCTGCGGTTTACCAAAACACTTATATTGATACCAGGTACAAGCACAATAATACACTTACGTCACTAAGTTGGGTAGCGTAGGGGGCAGCTTCTAGCCGAGTACTTTGTCAGCCTAAAGGGCTGGCGCTATTCGTACTATGCGTACTATTCGTGCGGCACCACAGTGACGCCTCCCTGTCGGGACGCGACAGTAGCGCGCTCCCAGTCGGGACACGACGCCTCCTTTTGCACCTCGCTGGTACGCTTTTTATATGAATCCCCCAAGAACAGTTTATACTAACAGTTCAAACTGGTCAGGGTTCATAAAATAAAGGCGAGGCCAGCGATATGCAATCGCAGCACGTAGAGTGGTTTCCGAAATGTTAAATAAATAATATGAAAAATGTATAGAAATTTGGAAAAAATGATGAATATCTGGGGAAATATGACAATATAACGTGATATGACAAAATGACAAAATAAAAGAAACTAACGGGAGAAGAGGGGCGTTTTTAAAAAATTTTGTACATTATATCGTTTTCAGAGCGGTAAGGTCAAAAAAATCCAGTTTACATATATTAAGAAAATATTGGGACGGGGAATAGCAAAGGTAAAATAAAGGGAACATCTTTAACGGTTGTTGTGACCAAAAGATCAATTTCAATTGACGCTTAATAACAATAAGTAAAATAAAACTGGATAATAAAATTTTATCAACAGACAATGTTTTCATTGTAATATTATCTTAGGTATAATATCAGTAGACTTATTGAAGAAGTTTTTAAGATACTTTATCTCCAAAAGATACCTATGTTGTTCAGAAACAATAAGAACAGATGAATGTTCATATGAAAAAATAAACAATTATTTAATTACTGGCAAGTAAAAGTTCTATAGGTGATCAATACTTACTGCGGCTAACGGTGAGCAAAATGAGGTGTAAATATTATTATGCTTTGACGAATATGAATATGAATACCTGAATGAACACTTTACAGTACCTAGTTTTTGAGTTGTATCACAAAATGTATGTCACTATAGAGTCATGCCTGGTTTGTTTAATTTTCTATCTTGGTAAAAATTTTAGAACTGGTCTACAAATGGACATATTTTCTACTATATACAACAAAGTCAGTCAACGACACTAAACTCTATCAGAGTCAGTAAATATCCCTAAACTCCATAAATGTCAACAAATAACACTAAAATCCATCAAAGTCCAAAATAATTAAAGAATTCAGAGATGGTGTACCAAACAGCACAAATAGAAAGCACACTAAAACATAAAAGACTTTTGAATTAGGAAACATACTTATAGATCTGTGGGCTCACTTCAAAATTGAGGAAACATGATGTCGCCGTTACAAAATACCGCCTGTCAGAGAGAATATTAAGAATTGTTAAAAAAAAGTTTCATTTTGTTAAAACAGTTACACGTTATAAAAAGTTATGCTCGGCTTAAGAGTAAAATTGACATTAAAAAATTTGAGATATGATCTTCACATACACATGCACGGCTTAAGCGATGCTCTAACCAAAACCTCGTGAAAACACATTTTTTTTATTTTGGACTGCCATGTAATCTTTTGATACGAGATTTAAGGGATTGAAAGTTTGGAGCGAAAGCGAAGTTCCATAATCTGGGGAGGTATGAGTGAGCGAGAGAACTGGGACGTTCTAGGTTTTTATAGCTGGGCAGTAAAGGGATGCATATGTAATGCGCTTCTTGTTGTACTGTTAGGAACAATATTCAAGGGGGAAATGATTGCGGTTAGTTCTTCTGCTTCTACGCAAAATCCGTGGAAATATCTGTAGAAAAGAGATAGATCCTACAGACGGGGAGAACGGAGTTTTCTGGTGAGAACTGGGTCATTGATGAATCGGACAACTCTCTTTTGGATAGAATCAAGGATGCTAAAGGTCAAAGGTGATGCTGTTCCTCAGATGTGAGAACAGTATTCTAGGTTAACTGAACATGGTTTTTGGCACCCCATATTAGTTGGAGATTTTGCGTATAGGATAGGTGGATAGATCTCCATATTGTCGAACTCTTGATTTAAGACTTGTTTGGAAAAATGAATATTGAAGTGAAGAGTACTATCTTTAGCGTAACTGTGGATGGGATGGATAGTTCAAGAGAGCAGGTCATTAATGTGAAGAAAAAATATGTTTGGTGCCAGAACTAAACATTGGGGTACGAAAGCATTGATATGATGTCGCATATGATATGACCGTCCGCCACAACATATATGCGACGATTAAAAGAAAGGTACAGATTCAGGTAGGATAGTTTGGGAGGAAGATAATTTGTTGAGGAGTGCACCATGCCATACTTTGTCAAAGTCTTCTTGGAAAATAAAATGCCAATATACCGGTTTCTAGGATCAAAGTAAGTATATGGATCCGCAGACTTTATCCTAGATATGTCATATCTTTCGATAAGCGGGGTAATATTTTTGCCCTGAACCGATTTTATATGCTAATCTGTTTGACCAGGTATATCATGGCTTCTTGATCCGATCATAGACCCCAATAAAACGATATACAAGATACAAAACTTGTGAAATAGAAAGAGCCAGAATATTGTTCAATTCTCTTTTAAGTGGATCGAGTTGCCGCGATGCACAAATCCCGATCAAAAGTCCGAGGTGATAAAAACGTATGCACGTGAACACCGCACCGGTTCCGGACTTTGTGTAAATTCACGCTTTTCTACAGTGACATTAAAGTGAAGAAGCCATACTGTAGATATTTGATGATAACACATTGACAAAATTGGTTTTTAATAAATAAGTACAAAAAAAAGCAATCCACAGGTCATTGATCCCTACTCTCTTATCGATTCCTATTATGTAGCCGACAAATTTAAAAAGCAAAAAATATTTTCAGGTATTTTTATAGCTGACAAATAAATTGTTCCAAGTTCATGATAAAAATTGCCAAGTTTAAGGATTTTAACAAAAATATGTTATCTCCATAATTAAATTCGTTTATATTAATAGATATTTTTTTATATTTACACAGCTTACAAAGTTATAAGTTATAACACATTTGTCGGTCAATGACCTGTTACAGAAAATATAAAGCAACCCATTATTAAAATTTTTATTTATTTTAAGCCTGTGATGAAGTGAGATTATGTTTTTAACAATTGGGCTTTGAGGTGTAAAAATGACTAGGTACAGTTTACAGGAGGAAAATTTCATATTTGTTCTGTATTCTTCACAAGTTTTTTTTTGCTATTTTTGCGACTTTTTGTACAGCCGCGTTATTTTTCCTTTATAAAATAAGGAAAAACCCAAAAAATGTCCTTTTTACTTCAGACAAGGGGACAAAATGGTAAACCGACATAAGAAAGATAAACAACTGAAGGCCAATCTGAGAAAATTCTTGACATTAAACGGTTATATGTATATCTAATGAAATAATTTTTGCGAACCCTAATAAGGAATATGCATATAACCCAAATAAATCTGAAATATTTTTTTTATATTCTCAACATAAATTAAATGTTTATGGCGGTTGCGAATTTCGAAAACTGTAAAACGTGATCCCATTGGCTGTGTCGTCAAAAGTGAATTTATGACTCATCATGAGCACATGACCAATTCCAATGTTGTAGGGTCATCAAAAAATTAATAAAAATGGCATTTAATGCGTAACTCATGCAACGAAATATCCCTGCACTTATAAATTAGAAGGTTCTTAAAGTCTTATTTATGTATATTTCAAGCCGAAATCGGTCCAGGAACCTGGAACCCAGGAACTGGTATTTTTGAGAAATTTTGACACATCATATCTTAATAATTTCGAGTAAATAACTGCAATTCGAAAATTCGGAAATTCAAAAATTTTCACATTTTGCTTGTCCCCTATGCAAATAAACCTATTTATTTATAACATTAACGAAAAAATAAGCGATTTAAATTCGTGGGAGGTATCCTTAGGTAATTAACGGATAAAATAAACTCAACAAGAATTAGTAAATCAGCAAAATAGTGTGGAATAATGTCGGTTAAAAATAGGAATTGTCGGAAAAAATCAAGAAAATTCTTACCCATTAAATACGCTCCTGGATGACCTATTCGGTATTCATTTTAAAGTGTGATTATGCCTTTATAAGAGAGTGTTGACAAATTGGGAAAAATTAGATAGAAAAATATACAGAGTGATTGAAATGTATCGAAGTCGAGGGCAAAGGAAGTAAAAAAATCGAAATTATTCGGCGACTGCTCCCTTCCTATAAAGAATGAAGAATACGGATATCATGTATTTCGACGAGCTCTTTCCGATTACATACCTATATGGAATTTTAATTTCAACCATTTTGACCTCACAAAAAATTTAAAAAAGTGAAATATTTGGGTCAAAAATCGAAATTCCCAGTTTTTCCCAAATATATCCATTTTAAAGTGATTTTAGGTATAGGTAAATGTATTGCAAGCAGAAAGTATATGAGATTTTAAAGTTTCACTTATAATCCGTTTTTCGATCCGACGTTTTGTTTTCGGGTTATTTAGGTACCGAAGAGGGGTCTGCAAATGGCATTTTTCGACCTAAAAAAATTCTAAAGAATTACTCGCCATTTTCCGATCCTCACCAGTTACAATAGAGTTCTAAAGCTCCGGGTCCTCTACAACCTACAAAAATTTACAGCGATTTAATTCACTTTTGTGACCTGTACCCGATATCAACGGAAATCGCGTAAATTTTGACTTTGACGTTTAATAGCTCCAAAACTCCGAAACGAAACATCCTGTATAACTGAATTTTTCACCGAAGCTAGTTGAACTATTCCTCTATTAACCCAAAAAATTCGATTGCTCCCCCTCTGACTGTTTCCGAGAAAAACAAACCTGCTCGACTTTGGGTTAAGCTTTGCGTTACCTGTAGGACACTTATTTTTGCTGATTTGACGTCATTATTCATTAAGGACAAATAATTTTTTTCAAAATATTTTTTTGGGTTTGTGATGCCTTCCTTAAACGATTTATGCAATGAAAATATATGTGCATATTCCTTATTGCAATATTTGAATATTGAAGTGGCCACAAGTTTAAGCATCAGAATTCATCACTAAAAGCAGCTTCCATAGCTTTTTTGCGGGAAAAGAATTCTAATAAATTGCAGAGTTGCTTTTACCTATGTCTATTTCTATGTTTTACCAAGGATTAATAATTTAATTCTATCACATTTTTAGTTGTATAACGTGCATAACTTTTACATAAACTTTTTCCAAAACATTTGTTTTCCTTATTCTTAAATGCAACAAGTGCAAAACAATTCTAAAACATTTTAGGTATCCTGTAATTATCTAAACAAGAACTGATATATTAGCCGTAACACTGAAGTGTCAAATGTCCGAAACTTTCCACCCCATAACCTTTTAAAAAATTCATTTATTTAGCAGATTTCAACAGTTTATTCAAATATCTGTATACTTTTAACTCTACACCACAAATTTGGGATTTTCCATGAAACATCGCTGCAGAATCAACAGTAAGGGATTTAAAAAACGTTTTTGCTCCCTGTTGGGCGCCAAAATTAAAACAATTATGAAATTTGAAAATAGGTGTTCCGTTTTTTTTTTGTAAAACTTTTATTAATATATCGTTCTTTAAAAAGCAGGTACCCTAAAACCAAATTAAAATAAAACATATTTTCTATGAATTTCTAACGATAGATATACAACAGAACGATATTCAAAAAGAAATTTAGTGAGTTTAATGACATTAGTAGAAACCAACTGGACAGAAAGAGAAGCTAAAAAGGCGGCTTTAGTTTTGCCCCACGTCGTTGGGCGACCAAAATTACAATTGTGATTTTTGGCCCCTAACATGGAATGAAACAAAAAAATGCGTTTTGTATTGCAGGTCTGGATGAAATTTAAATATTGAAATTACCCCATAAGATATATACGAGTGCTTACAATAACAATCACATTATTGCATATACCTTTGATACCCTAAAAGTTTTTAAAAAATATCCAAATCTCTTATAAAATATCCTTTTAAACAATGTGAATGTTCCTGTTTATCCTAAAAAAATTATTGGGGTTATTCGAGCAACGATGGAGTAAAAACAAAAACCTAACAGCTTATAGGTACTGCAAAATATGTTCCCTGGTACAATCTTTTTAAAAGTTTCTGCGTTTTTTTTAAGATTCCTAAACTGTTTTGGGTTAATCATTTTCTCTGGGACGATCTGTATTTGATGAATGGTAATTCCAGTGGTGGAAAATAATAAAAGTACCTACCTACTTAATCTATTTTTTAATATAAAAATTGATAATCAAACAAATTCTTTCTAAAAACTTGGCAACTCTATAAAAAGTATATGAATAGACGAAGGATCAATGACTATTATGATGCTCTTATTCCACCAATTACTGTTTTCTCCTATGCTGAAGATTTTAAGAACACCTTTTTTACCTTATGGTAAAATTTTAGATCATACGGATGTTTTTGAGATACATACGGGTGTGCTTGAGATAAATACTAGCAACCCTAGCTAACATGTAATATTCCCATTGTAATTCTTGTTACGTTACATCACACTTATCTCTCTCATTCAAACCTAGGGTCTCCTGATTATGGAACAAATTTCCTGCAGATGTTTTCCCTTCCCCTCCTAACCTCCAATCCTTTATACCCCGTGTCAATAGATTATATTTCCCTTCTCTTCATGGTACGTTAGCTCTTAGGCTTGACGTCTACGTGGGCTCTCCCAGATAAAAAATCGGTCAAGTGCAAGCTATACTTGCACCTCGACTTAACCTGAGCAAACCTTGGCCACCCGCCGTATCACATCGCATATGCGCGGAACAGAGTGAGGAGCGTTTCGACTGAGAAAAATTAAAAATTTTGAAAAACGTGTAAGGACAAAAGTTGTTCCTTACATCGTGTGAAATATTTTTTATCAAAAAACTTTTTCTGTAAAACCAATGGTTCAGCAGTTATAAGGAAATAAACAATTAAATTGTTTATAACAATTGATCGCGCTAGAATATTTCAATGTTGATAATCTTCGTTCAATCTACACCTAATTCGTTCGTGATTTTTTTCAGATTTTTCTGAACGATCCTTCTGGTGATAAGGGTGGGAGACAGCAATTTTTAAGCGTTTTGAGTTACACCAAAAAATGTTTCCAAAAAATGCATAAAAAATACATCAAATATATTTTTAAATTCGTGCTTCAATTAGCTTTCATTTGATACCCTCGACGATGCCCTTAAATTTTTTTTTCATGGTCGACTTTACCCCCTGAAATAATTAACCCCCAGAATCAAAATTCAACTTTTTATACTTGACGTCTATAATTGGGCCACCACACTCTATCTCTGTGCTAAATTTCAAATTTTTACGTCGAATAGTTTCAGAGAAAATCGCCTGTGACAAACGGACGGACGGACACCAAAATGATTTCATAAGTGTTCACGGAACACTAAAAAAACGTTACTGTCCTACCCGAACGCAGCTTAAATTTAATTCTATAAAAGAGGATGGAAAATAGCGATATAACTGAATTGACAAAAATACAGTATGAAATTTTTTTTTATTTTTTATTTTGTTGTCCCTTTCTTTGGGACACTCAATAACAAAATTATAACAGTATCCTAACAACTAAGGCAAGGCAATTAGGGACGAGCCAAGGACGCAAGTTCCTGATGCCTGTATGACGACAGAAAGTTGCATAACGCATGACAGTATGTTATTTACAACTTACAACCATAAACTGACAAAGAAATGTATAACACGCTTTTATCGGACCGATGATAACATTTTTATAAAGCCGTTATGCAACGTTAAAGGACGGCTTTAAATTCGAACTCCATCGGCCAAATTCTCCAACACTATACCGCATACTGACTAATTCGACAATTAAAAGTCTTAAACTCACAAGTGTAAGAATAAGACAACTAACTTATGTATATAATACGAATTTTTTCGAGTTTTTTCGCAAATTTATCCAGAAAAAGGCAATTTTAGTAGGGTAAGATGGGGTAAATCGGTGGTGGGGTAA
The DNA here is from genome assembly GCA_963971165.1 of Philopedon plagiatum. NCBI lineage: Eukaryota > Metazoa > Arthropoda > Insecta > Coleoptera > Curculionidae > Philopedon > Philopedon plagiatum. Next base: position 97,257,147 of record OZ020191.1, read on the forward strand.
ATCGGACGTAAAACTAAAAAAAACAAAAATTTCACACTAGGTACTTTCATACTCCTTAGGTTAAGTTAAAATATATCAAAACGTTGCTATATATTTGGCAACAACTGGGGCAACAATAAAAATAAGTTTCAATTGAAATATCTAATATAGAATTAAGAAAAGAAAAAATAAGTCTGTATTCGATTTTTTTTATGATTGCGAATCTAAATTTCAATTCTTTTTTCTATATAAAACATTTTATGGACCACCCAGCTTTAGACAAAATTAACCAAAACTGTTATGACTCGAAAAAGAATGTTCTGCGCTACATTAATTTGTATGTAAATATTTTTTACTGTTAAAAGGTGAGTAGGGGATAGGTTACCTACAAATTACCCCATTGCATTGTGGGGAAATCGGAGGTACCAATAAACACATGTTTTTGTCCTTACTTTGATTAACTATAAGCCTCTATCTTGTAAATAAGTCTCAACAAAGTGATACCAGGTCCAAAAAATCCCTGCCTTAAAGACGATATTTTGTGTGTCGTGGATCCACCAGTACCAGTCAGTTCCAGACATCTCGGTCTTACTGAATCAAACTACATACCATACTGTATACCTAAGTATTTTGAAGTTTATTTTTCTTTATTCTAAGTTCATTTCTACAATTTTTTAAATAGTAGTAGGTATAGTTGAAACTCGTTTTCAGGGCCCAAAAAGCCAATTTTTGTCAAATTTTATTACGTCTTAATAAAGATTTGGTAAGAGTTAAAAATTCTATTGTCCCATTTATATTATCCCATATGAGTCAGTGGCGTTTGGGAAAATTTCAAAGTTGTATATCTCAGTTCCTACTTACAGGACCCGTGCCAAATTTAGGGGTTTTAACAGTGAGCTCACTGGGAATGTTTTGATAAAGAAAAGTGCATTAGTGCATTTCGTAATTTGCGAGAAAAAGTTGAATCTTTGCTCAGCTTCTACTGGGAAAAAATGAATACGTTTGGGTATTTTATTAATTAGTTTTTCTTAACAAACTTTATATTATTTTGTCAAGAATTTTTAAATTTTAAGAGAAAAAATGTGTTGGTAGAAATTTATAGTCGTTATTTGAATTTTTTTAAACAGTTATAATTTACTACTAATTATTAGTAGTAAACAATCCGTAGCAGTTTCAATTCTTTAGTGCAAGCCATGGATGAGGACTATGAGGAGGCCTATATCAAACAAATCTGGTCAAAATTCGCAATTTTGGTTTTCTGTTTCTTTTTGTAGTCTTCAAAAAAATGTTTTTAGTGCCAGTGTATTTCATAGAGGTGCAGTTTTTGGATTGGTGTTTGAGCACCACTTTCCACCAGCTTTTTACATGAAAGTGAATAGAGTTTGGAGCCATACATCCAAAAACCTGGGGTGAAGTGGTGGTAATTTTTCTTTTACTTTTTTTTGTGGTTAAAACTTTTATAATTTCAAAACAATGTTAGTTTGCACATTAGTGGACACACCTACTATAAAATTTTTTATAATAGGAACAATTTCAACAGTATAAGCATGATTTAAAAAACATTTTCCACCGATTTACCCCATCTTACCTTACGTACTTTTCACAATAATTTAACTAAATTCATTATAGCAGCACTTTCCAAGATGGAAATCATTTGGAAAACAAGCAAATCGCTGAAATATTACAATAGCTCATAAGTTTTTAATGAAAACTTGTTAACAAAAACCTGTCAAAGTCTAACTGATCAACTAGAAGATCTCAATTTAAACCAGTACTAAATATTAAACCTTTTTAATGATCTGAACGCATATTTCTAGTTTGGTTTGGTCAGTTCAACAAACCAGTGAGAAGCCAGTTTTCTGTAGTTTAAACTTAACATTGTGGTTTACCATAACTTGTTATAGTGGGCCGTAAAGGACGTACTGAAAATTTTTTTTAGGGCGTGTCGCCTCAAAACAAAAATCGCCGCAAAAAAGATAATGGAACTATTTACACATAGTTTATATTACAATACAATAACATAAAGACACTGGGTTTGATTTTTTGTAGAGACATTTCGCCAAACGATTTTTGGAGATTAAGTAGTGGGGATTCTTCTTTGTGATAAATCTATGTATGTAAAACTAGCTGGCGCCCGCGATTTCGACCGCGGTATAACAGTTTTACTCCATTACAAACTTTGAACCCCCATTTTACTCCCTTAGGGGTTAAATTATTAAAATCTGAAAAACACGTGTTTAACCATTTATTTTTTGGAGTACTTCTATAAAGTTTCAAGTTAATAGGACCAACTAATATTTTTTCTTCATACACACTTTCAACCCCCCTTAGAGATTGCACTTGAAAAATCCCTTCTTAGTGAGTCTCTTTACAGGCGCGCGCCAAGCCGAGGGTGCAAGGAGTGCACCGCACACGGGCGGCAAATTTCAGGGGCGGCAAAATGCCGCCTCGTTTTTTCATAATAATAATAATCATAAGAAAACGTTTATCATGTTTTGATATCAGTGAAAAAATCACAGTTCGTGAAATATCGCGCATCACATCACTAACGAGTACCTACCTACAATAAATTAATCACTGCTATAAAACTCGTTTCTTTCCCGATCACGATTATGCCATGAAATTGGGTTCTTCCCCGGCGATTCGGTGAGTCCCCGGACTTCCAAAAAATTTGTGATTCCCCAAGAATCGATGCGAAGTTATAAAAGCGTTCTTCGGCTTGACGTGCGTTGGTTAGTTCGTATTATATTCATTGAACTGGTTACTTGCTACTGCTACTTGCACCCTGTTCATTAATCTGTCTTAATTATTAGTGGGTGTAAATTGTGATTAATCTATCAAAGGTAGGTGGACATTATTTAAATTGAATTTGTGTTTTATTACTTTTATTCCAAACTTTACATTGTTATTTTAATATTTTATTTAAAATTATTGCCTATTCTATAAAAAATTTGTTAAATTTAACATCCTGTTAAAAAATTTGCAGCAAATTACAGATCGGATATTAGATTTTTGTTTCCTTTTTAATTGTTATACTTCTCTTTTCTAAAAATCAGAAAACCTAATTGAATTATAATTGGTTATATTTATTTTAAGTTTCCAAATTTAGACCTTAAGCGGTTGGATTCAATAAAAAATTTTGTATGTGTACGTGTTTCTTCGAAGAATTAAAAAATAATAATTTTATTCACTAACCGGTCGGTTTATAGAGCAAAAATATATGTATATGAGAAAGCATTATGACCGTGTGATTGGCAGCGGTATTTTTTTGATTAATGTTAATTATTAAATTAATTTAATACTTTTTACTTTAGATGTCTGATGGAAGAAAAAGACTGTCAGGTGCCGAATATCGGAAAAGAAAATTGGAAAAAGGAAAAAACATGCTGCAAATTTTTTTGCAATATTACAAGTGTTTTTAGCAATGATGGGTATAGCGATTGGCAGCATTTGTCTCTAAATTTAGAAAGACACGAGAAAAGTAAGGAACATTTTAGATGTTTTAAATCTTGGATGGACTTAAAAAAATCTTTAAAATATGAACGAACGGTTGATGCAATTAACGAAACATTAATAAATTTAGAAAAAAAATGATGGAAAGCAGTTATTGAAAGAATTGTATATGTAATTAAGTTTTTAGCGAGGCAAAATTTAGCTTTTAGGGATCATAGCAATAAATTATATGAAAACAATAACGGAAACGTTTTAAAATTAATGGAAACAATTGCTCAATTTGATAACATTATAGCTGAACATATTGGTCGTATTCAACATGATTCCGCTAGAATGCCACACTACTTGGGTGATAAGATCCAGAATGAAATCATTTCCTTAATTGGTGAAAAAATTAAAGCCAATATTATCAGTTTATTAAAATATTCGAAGTATTATTCTATCATATTAGATTGCACTCCCGACATAAGTCACGTGGAACAAATAACAATAATTGTTCGCTTTGTGTATCTAAACAATACCTCAAAAAAAGTTGAAATACGGGAACATTTTTTAGGCTTTTGTCCAATTTTAGATACAACCGGGGAAGGCTTAACAACATTTGTTATTAACTTTTTGAACCGCGAAAACATTGATATCCATGATATGCGCGGTCAGGGTTACGATAATGGGAGTAATATGAAGGGCAAACACAATGGACTTCAAAAAAGGATTCTTGATTTAAATCCAAGAGCTTTCTATGTGCCTTGTGCTGCGCACAGTTTGAATTTAGTTATAAATGACGCGACCAAATCTTCACTTGAAATCGAAAATTTTTTCAGTATTGTTCAGGAAATATACGTATTTTTTTCTGCTTCAACCTACCGTTGACATATTTTGAAAAAAGAGTGCCCCTCGTTAACTGTAAAAGCACTTTCAGATACAAGATGGGAAAGCAGGATTGATGCCATAAAAGTTCTGCGTTATAATTTAGAGATAGTGTATGACGCTTTATACAACTTATTCGATGATGCATCTCGAGATGCTAACACAAGAAATTTAGCCGAGTCATTGTTAACTAAAATAAAATCGTTCAAATTTATTTGTTCAGTAGTGATTTGGTACAATATTTTAACAAAAATTAATATTGTAAATAAGGCAATGCAAAAATCTGACATGGTTCTTCCAAAAATAAGCGAAATGCTTAAAGATGTTAATAATTACTTGAAGGAGTGCAGATCAGACAATAGTTTTGAAACCATTTTGGCTGAGGCAGCAACAATTGCAAAGGAAATAGATTGCGAAACAACATTTCCAAAAGTAGGTACTATTAGACCGCGCAAAAAAAGGCATTATTTCTTTATGAAAATACTGATGAAACGATTTATGAACCGGAACATCATTACAAAATCAATTTTTATTTTACAATTTTAGATACAGCAATTTCCAAAATAGAAGAACGTTTTGAGCTTTTGAGCGCACATATCGAAAGTTTTGGTTTTTTAAATGATATTTATTCTTTAATGTCGGTTGATCGAGAGACAAAAATGAAATATTGTGCAGATTTACAAATTAAACTGTCTGATCCTACAAAAAAAGAAAACGATATCAATGCATTAGATTTGTGCGATGAAATTGAAAATCTTGCACCATATATTACAGAAATAAAAAATATGAATGCAGCAACTGTTCTGGATTATTTATTTTCACATGACCTCCATAATCTTTTTTCAAATATTACGGTAGCATTAAGAATATTTTTGTTCATGCCTGTAACTGTAGCCTCTGGAGAAAGATCGTTCTCCAAATTAAGACTTATTAAAAATTATTTAAGATCTACCATGTCCCAAGAAAGACTTTCTAATTTAAGCATAATAAGTATTGAAAGTCAGTGTGTTGACGAATTAAATATTTCTGATATTGTCGATCAATTTGCAGTGAAAAGATCAAGATTAAAATAAGTAAGTAGATTTTAGTTTTGCACAAATGTACAGAGATAGTATTACAGTAATATATTATATACATAATTATATTCAGTATCATAGTATGTTATTATATAATTATTATGTATTTGTGTTGTCATATATAAATGCTTACTATAGTATTGTTTAATAAAATACATTTATGTAAAGTGTGTTTTTTTTTCAATTTTTTGCACTCAAATAATAATTTTCAAATGAATTTAAAATATGACATTTAAATACATATAAAATTTTATTGTGTTTTATTGTCGACATACATAGGGGCGGCAAATAAGATCTTGCACCCGGGCGGCAAATTTCGTTGGCGCGCCCCTGAGTCTCTACATTATAAAATAAAACTACTGACCAAATTTCATATTTATAGCTTCAGTGGTTTTGGCTCGGCGATGATGACTCAGTCAGTCAGTCAGTCAGGACATGTTTTATTTTATAATGTAGAGACTCGCTAAGAAGGAATTTTTCAAAATTCAACTCCTAAGGGGGTTGAAAGTTTGTATGGAGAAAAAATATTAGTTAGTCCTATTAACTGGAAACTTCATAGAAGTAGGTACTCCAAAAAATAAATGGTTAAACACATGTTTTACAGTTTTTAATAAATCAACCCCTAAGGGGGTAAATGGGGGTTCAAAGTTTGTAATGGAGTAAAATTGTTATATAGCGGACGAAGTCGCGGGCGGAAGCTAGTGGTAAATAAAAAATAATTACCCCTTATAAAAAGGTAGGTACCCACTGTATTAGAGTTAAATAAAAATACATACAGGTAGCTTAGAAACAGATTGCATTTGTATTTCCACTTTTTACCACTGTGTTGATACTGATGAATGAATACTTATTAGTTATTGTCTTTAATAAGTACGTAGGTACATCTAAAGAAGACTAACTGTTACACATACCTTATAGACTGACTGTTCTACCTTTTTTTAAATAAATCTATATCTATTATTTACTATATCTATTATTTAGTAATAGGTAGGTACCTAAGGTCTTGTTCCCTATATGAGGTTTATCACTCCAGTGCCGTTTAACTACCTATGAAAATTTAGTTTTCTTTTTACATTATATTCGTACCCCAATAAAAATACCTATAATACTTGAACGTCAGGAAAGTGAGAATTTCGGTTTTCTATTAAGTACTTTTTTTAAAATGAAATTTAGATTTTTCTTTGAGAGCTGTGTTTCCTTTAAATTGTTGTATGAAATTGTTCCTGTAATCATGCGTCTCTATGTTATACTTCTGACTTCATACTATAAATTAAATAACCTCCTTGATCCTTGGATATTTAATCTATAAATGATAATTTTCCTGTTCCACTGGGTATGTAGAATTATTAAAACACTGAGTAGAAAACCTTGCAACCAAACATATTTTGAATTATGCTAATGCTGAAAATACCTTGAAAATATTATTTTCGAGGCAATGTAATGATTGTAATGACATTTGGCTAGCCAGTGCGCAAACGTTAGCGCCGCCCACCATCACTGACCTACATTACTAGGGGCCGATGACCTCTCCGAGCGCTAAATACAATCCAATGGAAAACGACAAGATCGACATAGACGTTCTCTATTATTTTCCTAGGATATTTTCAGCCTATTGCCGACTTTAGACATTACTTTCACGTTCAAAGCAATTGTTAAAAGTAAATGTTTACCTTTTTAAAGGGATTGAGTAGGTAGGTAGGTACTTACATTTTTTAGAAGGATCAAGGAACTTTATCTGATTTAGATAAAAGGCAATATCGCCTTTGAATGAATCATTGCTTAACGTTCTTAATTCCACCACAAAAGTTGTCCAAAGAATTATTCAAAAACAAAAATGTTTATGGCAAAAGTCACCCCCAAAAATTTATAAACATCACAAGCACACTACACTACTGGCAGTTGTTGCAATATTAAACTGTCCTGCAAAATTCAAGTAATCTGACGGGAGATTATTGTTTTTGTTTTTAAACAATTGAAAGTTTATCAGTTCACTTTTTACTAAATTTCACTGTCGACGGCTACACGAATGTCGTGAAAACCCGCGGATTCGGTTCTCGAGGAATTACAATTACACAGCGGCACTTAGGAAACGATTTTCCTTGCAATTCAGGTTGATTTGGGGGCTCGGAAACGTTAAATAAGTGCTGTGAAAAATAAGGACACCGTGTACGAAGAGAGTTGCGAGTACGTAGCTGTGCTAGCCGGGACTGTGCGAGGTGAATGACCTGTGGCTTACAACATCGCATTGGTGGGGGAAGGCAGCACACGAGAATTTCGCTGCCGGCTCGCGCGCTCGTTCACACTGCATCTTTCGTTTCCGCTTTCGTAACAGGCGATTAGCTCTTGGTGGAAATTCATTGCGCGAAAAAACAGTTTTTGACAAAATATATTCATGATTATTCACTATTATACGGGAAGAAATGCAACTGCTTTTCTTACGACTAAAGGCACTGGCGTACGATCAGCGTAAAGGGCGTATTTCTTCATCCCAAACCTAAGCAATTTTTTATCTCTTTTTAAAGTACCTACTGAAAATATGAAAATTTACATTCTGATTCACTAAGGTTTAAGATTTAGTACCTACTCCTACTGGTTTAAATTAAGATCTTATAGTTGATCAGTTATGTTTTGACAAGTTTATGTCCTGTCATTGCTAATAAGTCGTCATTAAAAACTTAAGAATTATTCTGATATTTCAGCGATTTGCTTGGTTTCCAAATAATTTTAATAATAAATCTAGTTCATTATGGGCAAAAGTACGTACTAAAATTGCCCTTTTCTTAATAAATTTGAGAAAAAACTCGGAAACAAAGCCATAGAAAAGTTTACAGAATATTTATTGTGTAACTTCGGCCATAGTATAAAACTTAGTTGTCTTATAGGTACCTACTTACAATTGTCAGCAGTGCCGGCCTTACCTGATTTACCGCCGGGTGCAATTTAAGTACCATCGCCTCTTGTAAGTTCCTAATTTTTAGAGTTAAGGTTTTAATAATAAAAAATTCGGTCAAGTGCAAGCTATAGTTGCACAATTAGTGTTCCGTGCCCTCAACTTAACCTGAGCAAACCTCGATGGCACGAACGCCGTATCATAACGCTTTTGCGCGGAGCATTGGAAAACGTGGAAGGATAATCGTGAGAAATATTTTCTCAATCCTGATAATTTTTGTTCAATCGACACCTAATTGTCAATGTTTATGATTTTTTTTTAGATTTTTCTGAACGATCCTTTTGGTGCTAAGGGTTTGGGACAGCAATTTTTAAGCGTTTTTCCTGAAAAATTTAAAAAAAATGCATAAAAAATGCATCATACATTGCTGAATTCGTGCTTCAATAAGCTTTCATTTGACACCCTACACGATGCCCTTGAATTTTTTTTTCATTTTCCAATTTACCCCCTGAAATTAACCCCCATATTCAAAATTCAGCTTTTCATACATTACGTCTATAATTGGGCCACCACATTCTATCTTTGTGCCAAATTTCATCTTTTTACTTTCACAGAAAATCGCCTATGATAGACTGACGGGCGGACGGACGGACAGACGGACGGACACCGAGGTGATTCCATTAGTGTTTCGTTTTCACAGAACACTAAATATTTATAAAATTTTGACACAATGAAACAATAAAGCACATTAGCGACGTTTTCTTTACTGAAATAGTTTTTTAGCACAAATTAATAAAAAAAGTGAGTTAACACAACAGATACACTGGTTGGGTACACAAACAGACACTGTAGAGTTTTATCTCTATATTAAGCAACGAAAATGACCGACTGACTGGCTGACGTAACAACGCACAGCCCACACCGCTGAGTCTAGAAACTTGAAATTTTGAACAGAGGTTTCTTATACAGTAAAACTTGTGTTAACGGACACCCTTTTATATCGGCCACCTGTGTTATCGGCCAGTTTCAAGCTAACAAAAATCTGCTTTATAGGAAATCCCGTAAATAAAATCCCTTAGATAATGGACACCCTTATAAAACAGCCACGGCCAGACGTACCTCAATTTTTATAACCTATTTCTAGGTAAATCAACCTTTTCATATTGGCCGGAATTTCTTTGGCCTAATTTGTATTTTATTATTTTATGATTACATTCTGCAAACTTTAAGGGTGGAAATACCCAACAGATTTAGATAATGTTTTTGGTAGGTGTATATTTTATAAAAACGTTTGTTCGCTATATGTACATGAATATGCACCTAATTAAATAAAAAACAAATCTCCAAATGAACTTTTATTTTAGTTATAATTAAACTGTGATATGTAAATGTTATTAGGCTTTAGAAACCCCTCTGAGTAAATGTTTACTTTTTTGTACAAATAATAACTGTTACCTGGCAATACTGGCCACCCTTCTATAAAGGAAAATTATTCTTAATTTTATGGTGGCCCTTATAGACAAGTTTTACTGTATAACGTAGAAATGTAATAAGGATGTTTTTTTTTCAAAATTGAACCCTTAGGGGGGTGAAACAGGGGTTCTAACTTTGTATGGAGACAAACTATTAGATGATCCTATTAACTCGAAACTTCATAGAAATACTCTAAAAAGTATGTTTAAAGACGAGTTTTACAGTTTTTAATAAATTAATCCCTAAGGGGGTGAAATGGGGGTTCAAAGTTTGTAATGGAGTAAAATTGTTATACCGCGGACGAAGTCGAGGGCGAAAGCTAGTCTCTATCTCTATATATAAAAGAAGAAACTGACTGACTGACTGATTGACTTGAAATATGTACTAAATTAAAATCATTACAATTAAACATCGCTTGTTAATTAATCTTCTTTGTTGTTTCATCAAATCAGGAAGGTGGAAGAGGAGTTCTTCCTCGGTCGAGGTGGTAGTGGTGGTACCACCCCACCGCTGGGTCTAGAATAGGGCTTGCAATCTCGGACGTATATATATTTGGATCCCGATATTTTCGGGATTGAAGAAACAAAATCCCGGGATCCCGGGATTGATCCCGAAAAATTGTAACATTAATAAACGTAAATTATTTTTATTTATAATACATGGTGTTAATAAAAATGTGACCAAACGTCAGGGTATTATTCCTTACTCAATTTTAAGATAAAAAGTTCATATAAACATAGGTACTAAACGACTTTATTTTTAAAACACAGGGCGTTGAAAATTTTTTTAAAGGTTTTTCCTGAATATCTAGAAGACGCAAATTAGTATCAAGAAGAAACTTAGTGACAATTTTTAATGCATAAAGGGGAGTCTTTTAAGCAAAAAACTATTTTTCTCATATTGCCACTGGCGTGCACAGGGGTTACGCTCGAGCTTTAATTTAAAAAAAAATATATAAGTACGACACTCTTCTTCCAATCTGATAGGATTTATGATTTAGCAAATAAAACTACACAAATCACCTCTTGAATTGTTGCGCTCAGATTAGCCGTTTTCGATAAAAAAGAAAAAATGTGAAGTTATGCATAACATTATTTATTAGTGTAATTTGTTGAAAATGACAAAAAAGAGAACACTTCTTTAAACAAATTTGACAACTAGCAAGACTCCTCTTTATGCATTAAAAATTGCCAATGAGTTTCAACTTGATACTTATTTGCGTCTTCTGGTTATTTAGGATTTTTTTTAACTCAATACCCTGTGTATTAAAAACAAAGTCGTTTAGGACCTATGCTTATATGAACTTTTTGTCTTAAATTTAGCAAGGAACAATACCCTGAAGTTTTGGCACATACTTTAGTAACACCCTGTATAGTAATTTTAAAATAAAAACAAAACAAAATATATGCAGAGGACACATAAAAGCATAAGAAGGAAAAATAATTTTAATTATTTTACATACCTAAGTACTTAAATGAACCTTCCAGGGTTGCCATATCACGCCTTAAATATTATTTTTAGGAAAAATACTGCGATGATGCTGGAAGCGTTAATTTATTTAGGTTTTTTATAAGTGCCCAATCCCGGAATTTTTCGGGACTGAATTTTTAACGGGATCCCGGGATTTTGGAAACCCGGGATTGCAAGTCCTAGTCTAGAAACTTGAAATTTTGAGCAAAGGTTTCTTATAATATAACGTAGGAATTAGGAATGCACTAAGGAAGGATTTTTCAAAATTGATGTGAAACAGGGTTTCAAACTTTGTATGGAGAAAAAATATTAACTGATCCTATCGTATCAACTCGAAACTTCAGAGAAGTAGTCTAAAAAATATATGTTTAAACATGTGTTTTACAGTTTTTAATAAATCGGTCTCTAAGGTTGAGTATGGGTTGGTATGGGTTTTTTAAAATAGGTTTTTATAAAGATTTATTTAATAGTTTGTTTTTGGGTCTACTCCCAAATTTTTCTGCCGGGTGTAGCTACTACCTCTGCACCTCCCTAAGGCCGGCGCTGCTTGTCAGTTTAAAACTTTTGGTTGTCAAATTAGACCGGACTAAATTCATAATTTAAATTTAGAAAAATTATGTTTTCTAAAAAATATAATTTCGAAAAATGTATTTTTGAAAGATTCTTTTAAAAAAGATATTTTCGAGAAAATTTTGTAGTCCAATTCCGAAAAAGTATCTTTCGAGGAAGCTGTTTTTCGAAAAAATTTCGGGGTTGGTAGTTTTGCCAAGAAATTATTTACCTACAAATAAATACCGCAAAAATCATAAAATAAGTACTGTATTATATTGAACATTGCTACTCTAGATGTTTATGACTTTTAGTATTACTTTTCTGTCGTATTTTCGGCTAAAATTGTTAGCGGGTTCCCGTTTTGATACGTCTGCGTCTCCTCAATAGAGGTCACGCCTTGTACTAAAAGTATGATACAGGCTGCCAGCTGTGGTAGATATGAGATTACCAACAATTTTTAAAATGTTTTATCGATAAAAATAAAATAAAACCCAAACAAGTGCTAAACTTGTTGCCAATACACCTTTTAGAGCCGATCTACATAAACAAACCAATAACAAAAATTTTAAAAAACTCTACCCTAACATAGCCTCGAACCCACGGAAAAAACGAAATATACTTAACCAAGAGAAACAAATCCCAAATCAAATAATAACTCTAAATAGTCTCCAAAGAAATAACATACATTTTTGTATTAAAAAATAAAAATAAACAAAACAAAAGAATTGTTGTAAAAATTAAAAAACTTAAGACTAATCAAATAATGTTTACCCAAAATCTTTTGTCAATAGATTCGGAACGGAAGGTCGATGGTCGAACATTGAAAGATAACCATCGACATTAACTTCGATGTTTGTGACCCCTAACATCGATGGCAAAACATCGAATATCAATAGCTAGGGATGTAACGGGTAGCGCTTTTTAGGATCCGGCCAAACCGGGTACCCGGTCAATTAAGACCAGGTAAAACCCGGTACCCGGCCGGGTACCCGGTCCCGGGTACCCGGTCTTGCGGAATATTACTATTGGCAATATCTTCTTTTACTTCTAATCAGTGGGTCATAGCAGAAAAGTTGCTGGAGCTGCTACAACCATTTGAACAAACAACTAAACATTTCAGCAGTACACACTGTACTATATCGGAAGTAATTCCTACAGTTTTTTCGCTAAAGAGGTTTTTAAGAGAAACACAAGTTCCAGGCTTAGGATCCATGCAAGAAAATCTTATGGAAGGATTAAGTCGAAGGTTTTCGAATATCGACACGAACAATAATTATCTGGTTGCATTTTTTACTGACAGATAATTTGAAGGAAAAAGTAATAAAATATATCCTCGAAGCAAATTTGTTAATCCAAAATAATGAAGTTAATTTGTCATCCAATTCAGATTCAGATGACAATGTTCCTCTTAGTTTGTATACAGATAATCCATCCTCATCAAAAAGACCTAGAGAAGATAAACGCTCAGTTTGGGATGTGTTTACCAGTATTGCAAACACGCGAGATACAAATAAAAAATCATCTGCTAAAGCACCAAATATACAACAGGACGTGGAGGATGAAATAAGTTCATATTTGGTGTTGCCGTTAATTGATAGACAGTCAAGCCCATTTTCGTGGTGGCAAATAAATTCGCAGAGATTTCCTAATCTAGCAAAGCTTGCTAAAAAGTTTCTTTCAGCACCTGCCTCAACAATATTTAGTGAACGGTTGTTTTCAGAAGCGGGTAATATTTATGAAGAAACCCGAAACCGACTATCCTCTGAGAATGGTGAAATTTTAGTTTATCTTCATCACAATTTGCCATTAATTGATTTTAGTTATTAAATGTTTTAACAAAGTTTATTATTATAACCTTTTAAAATCTGTTTTTTATGTATTTTTTATCATCACAAAAATACACCGTTTCAGTTCTTTTATGTTTTATTTTATCAAAAATAGAAAACATAATAAAAAAACCGGGTACCCCACCGGGTAACACCTGAACCCGGCAAAACCGGGTATCCGGCCTTCCCGGCCGGGTACCCGGTTTTGGCCGGGTAGACCGAGTACCCGTTACATCCCTATCAATAGCAATACATCGCCCAGATCTCTAGCACTTGTCATCAGGCTGTACACTGTACATATCTCGCGTCGCGTGAGTACCTTGGTCGACATAACCGTGTTGCGGGAATCGTCCATCAAGCGAAAAATAGGAAATTATAGTATCAGAAGAGCAGCCCTATTATAAGAAATGAGGATACTTTGGAATGTCGACATTTTAGCTTTGTTTTGGTTCAAATTTAGAACTGTTTTAGAACGGTTCGTGACTGCGTTATCGAATATTTCATGTTTTATTTTAGCCTGAACTATTGCGAAAATTAAATCAGAATATATATTTTAAAATTTTGCCCATTGTATTTTAACTAAATAATATAGGTTTTATTTCTATATTGTTTTGAATCAAAATTAAGTGACCAAAATTCAAAAACGCAGTTTCGAACCGTTCTAGAACAGTTCTAAATTTAAACCAAAACAAAGCTTTTGACTGACCGAACTGTGCTCAACAATCGACCGGACATCTTCATCCTGCACAAAAACGACAAGGAATGCTTTATGCTCGATGTCACCATCCCGCTAGACGACAATGTACGAAGAGCTAGAACAGAAAAAATTAGCAATCACCAGGACCTAGCTGAATAAATAAAAGCAATATTACCAGCTCAAAAAAGCGCAGATCATCTGCATCGTTATATCGTCCAATGGTCTAGTGGATAAATACTTACCAAGTTTTTCAAGAATCTTAAGGGGTTATATACAGTTAGAATTTTCAAAAAATCGATTTTTTTAAATTTCATTTTCGTAATGTACATATATTCCAGTACACACACAGAAAATTTCAAGGCAATCCGGCGATTATTTTCGAAGTTACACGCATATTTGTAAACACGTGTCAGAGCGATTGTACGCTAAGTAAAGTGCTTTTGAAACTTTAAACGCGTTTTTCTCAAAACTGTGTTTTTAAAGTCGGTGACGGAGATTTCTCGGAAACGGCTGAACCGATCAGTCTCAAATTTTAACACAAGCTTCTTAAGTATCTTTTTTACTAATTAATCGAAGGGTTTTTCTCACCGATAAATATTTTTTTATATAAACAATTTAAGGCGAAAATTTTGGTCAAAAATCGTTTTTTTTTTAGAAGCCGCCATTTTGTCAAAAGAATTTATTTTGCTTATTCCTTCGATTAATTAGAAGATTATACATTACTTTAACGAAATCCGTTTGGTTTTTTAATTTTCGATGATCCAGTCCAGAGATATCGTTGTCACCGCAAGATGCCTTTTTTGAGAGGAACTCCTGGAGATCAGCTATAGCAGCTTTCAAAATTATTATTTTTACAAATACAAAAATCTTACAATACAGTTAAAAGTTACCATCATATGTGTACAAATTTTCACATTAATAAATTTAAAAGTCTTCTCAGGAAAAATTCTTGACAAATCGCTTTTTTTAGGCCTCCTGACTGTTTTCTGGTTCCTGAACCAGACAAGTTAATTGGAGTTATGCAGAAATCGCCCATACTGTCGACCTGTGCCCTTCTTAGAAAAGTATTGTCACGGGAGTAAGTTGTTGGTCAACATGATCCCAATTTGCTCGCCAATTTACCAGAGTATCTGTGAACAAAAATATAATATAATATAATTATAATAATAATAATAATAATAATAATAATAATAATAATAATCATAATCATATTTTTGTTTTGGTTTTGGTTGGAACCGTGTAAGGTAATAGAAAATAGCTTAAAGCATAACTTTCGGGCTTAATTCCGGGATTCCGGGATTTTGTTTCTTCGATCCCGAAAATCCCGGGCTCCAAATATACATCTGGGATTGCAAGCCCTAGTTCTTACTTACACTTCAAAAAAATTGTCTTTCCTTAAAAGCCCCGAAAAACTAAAATTTAAAAGCAGTGGCGGCTGGTGCCTTGTATCAGGGAGGGCGAAAAAATTAGATTCAAATCATAAAAAAATTCACACATATTAATTAACGCCACTTAAATAACCCCGCATAACGGCACCTCCATCATATGTGACAAATTAGTTTTTCTGCGCAATCTATTAGAATGGGCGAAATTTGTTCTAAAATGCATTGAGGTAGTTCATCTGCAATTTTGACATGTTCGAATTTGCAAACCCCTAAACTAAAACCGCTAAAATATTTTTCCATCCAGTTCATAAAGTAATATATTACAGTTTAAGTTTGAGTTGATACATCTGCAGTATCGTCAGCCATAATTACTAGATAGACGGGTTCTTCTCTTCGAATATGTTCACGACATACCTCGGGCATACATTGTAAAATTTCATTCTGGATAATTTTTGATGTGCCTTTAAACACTGTAGCGTAAGCTGTGACTGTAGCTTCTTGAATATGGTTATTAACGGCATTATCAGCATTTGCTAAAAAAACTAAACAGTTCTAAAAATATCCCTCTATTTAAGACGTTTTTTTCCTCGTCGTGACCGCGAAGAGCAAGATTACGCGTTCCGCAAAGCTTCAATATGTCTGATATTTTTGAGAGTAAGAGTCCATTTTTTGTTAGTTTCATTGAGCTTACGAATTTCATCCGCATAAACTTTACTTATATAGATGTAGCAAAAAGTAGCCAAAAGCTGACAAGATTATTTCGATATTTGGCACTATTTTCATGTTTGTATATTTTCATAGAAAGATGCTTTAAATCATTTCCTCCATTTTTTGTCCAGTTATCATTACCTCCAAAAGCAGACATACAAAACAGAAAAACCAGTTTTTTTCTCGCCACCACAAATGCAGATAGTTTTGCTGTCAATATTTTTGTCAAACGCCTAGCATTTTTGGTATATATATATATATATATATATATATATATATATATATATATATATATATATATATATATATATATATATATATATATATATATAAAAGATTTATTGTTTGGGTGTTACGCCACTCTACTGTTAAGGAAAATAAATATTTTTTAAAAATAATAAAAGTCACTGCGTTTAAACAAAAAACAAACCCTGAAAAAATAAATGTTCTGTACACTGTCAGTGACTTTTAATTATAAAAAGTATGCCTGACCCTAATCTATCTCTAGTGTAGTATATATTCGGTCTAAAACCTAATCTGAAAATAATTTTTCTGACGTTTCGAGACCTAATATCTAGTCTCGTTATCAAAGAATCTAATAAATTCAAACTAACTAAATTAAAAATGAACTAAGTAATTATAAAAAATAATTAAAAAAGGATACAAGAGTTTTCTGATGGAATTCTTGTGATTTTTTCGAAAATATTGCTCTGATAATGGTTTCGTGTTTTTGTTTTTTTTTGTCAGCATGAGTTTTGACATTAGTCAAAATGACAAGTCTTCAGGTAATGCAGGAAACATGACTATGTACCGTAGGACAAAAAAATATATAACTACCTATCTATTCAATAATAAAATTATTTTTACTAACTTCCTGTCTAAGTATTGGTAGCCAAATTCTGTTTATATCTACAGAAAAATTAGAAAAACATTTATCGTTATTAAGAATAATAGTAGCGCTTTCAATTAATTTACGCCTATTAGAGAAAGTTTCTCTAGATAAAATTTTAGAATTATTCCACTCTATCCTATGACCGGTTTCAAAAACGTGTTCACCTAATTTACTTTTAAAAAATTCGCGACGTCTTATTAAATCCTGATGTTCTTTATACCTAACACTAACTGGCCTAGATGTTTCACCTATATAAAATTTATCACACTGACATGGTATTTTATAAATAAGATTTTTAGAAGCTTGATCTTCATTAAAAGGTTTAACGTGAGTTACAAGAGATCCAATGGTATTACGTGTTTTAAAAATTGTTCTGACATTAAAATTTTTACCTATTCTTTTGATTTGTTCTGAAATACCTGGAATATATGGAATTGTTAAGTTTATTATATCTAAATTATCATTAAAATTATTTTGATTATTATTATAATTATTATCAAACTTTCTAAAAGATCTATCTAAAAAGTCATTAGGGTAGTTATTTTCGATTAAAACTTTTTTAATAAAATCCTTTTCATTTTCTAAACTATCTCTATCAGAACAAATCATTTTAGCTCTGTCATATAAACTTTTTACTACACCTGTTTTTACCGAAGGACCATGATTTGAGTTAAAGTACCTATTAGTGTGTGTTGGTTTTCTATATACTGACGTTTTAATTCTATTATTTTCTTTAAAAACTAAAATATCTAAGAAAGGCAAAGAGTTATCAGGTTATCACTCTCCATCTCTGTAGTATATTTAATAGTCGGTTCCCGAGAATTAATGTAGTCTAGGAAAACATCCAGATAATCTGCGTTATGTTGCCATATAGCAAAAATATCGTCAACATATCGCCACCATCGTCAACATATCGCTAGTCTGTTTGGATGCATCCCGACAACATTACTCTCGAAATCCTCCATAAAAATATTACTCATTAATGGAGAAAGTGGTGAACCCATCGCCATACCTAAATCTTGTTAATAAAAATCATTACCTAACTGAAAATATGTCGTTTTAATACAAAAAGTTAATAAGTCTAATATTGTATTAATAGTTAATTTAGTTCTCTCGTGTAAATTATTATCATTTTCTAATCTATTACGCACAATAGTTAAAGTTCTATCTACCGATACGTTAGTGAAAAGACTCACTACGTCAAAACTAACCATCACACAGTTATTATTTAAATTTATTTCTCCTATTCTTTCGATAAAATGTTTAGAATTTTTAATATAAGAATCTGTATTTCCTGCTAACGGATTTAGAATATCTAATAAATATCTAGCCAATGAATGGCATGGCGAATTAATACTACCTACTAACTATTGGCCTAAGAGGTATATTAGGTTTATGAATTTTCAGCAAGCCAAAAAAATGTGGAGGTTTACTATAATGCGGTGTTAAGCGCGACCTTTCTAAATCTGTAAACTCATTTTTATGTTTAAAAAGCAACCTATAAATTTTATTATCAATACTTTTCGTTGGATCTCTTGTTAACTTTGTATAATTGCCGTCATTAATTAAATTATTGATTTTATCTTCATAAATGTTATTATCTAAAATAACTGTTGCATTTCCCTTGTCAGCTTTTAAAATTTTTATAGTATTATCATTTTTTAAATTTTTTAGAGCTAAATTTTCGTTTTTTGATATATTTGACTTAATTTTAATCGGTTTATCCAAAATTAATTTTGACCTAACTCTAAACTCATCTGCACTTCCCTGTGGAAGTTTTTGTGCAGTTTCCTCAATAGCGGTAATAAGATCTACTTTAGAAATATTTTTTGGAGTTACAGAAAAATTTAAACCCTTTGATAAAACTAATTTTTCTGAAACCGATAAAGGTCTATTATACATGTTAATTACCGTTCTATTAATAAAGTCTGAATTATTATTTATCTCATTTAACTCTCTACCTAATTTTTCATTCATCAAATTTCGAAATGTATTAATATGTATAACTTTTTGTCTATTAGAATGAAAAGAATAGCTATTATATGTTGAATTATCAATCCTATTAAAATCATTTCTATCTAAAATTCGTTCTATGTTTTGTCTAATATTATTAATCTCATATCTAAGCTGTTCCTATGAAATTGAATTCGTTCCCTAACTAAAGCTTTATTTGCTCTCATTATAATGTTATTGCATCTATTACTGAAGTAAGGTGACCTTAACCTAAGTCCTTTTGGTATTAAGTCATGTTGCCTGCATTTACACAAAAAAGTCATACTGTTCTCAGCATGCTGTAAGCTGATGTACGTTTTTTCTAAATTCCTAAAAGATAAAACAATGTTAGGCCCATACCTCAAAAATAATGTCTGTTTGATAATAATTATAATAATAATCAAAATAATTTTAATGATAATTTAGATATAATAAACTTAACAATTCCATATATTCCAGGTATTTCAGAACAAATCAAAAGAATAGGTAAAAATTTTAATGTCAGAACAATTTTTAAAACACGTAATACCATTGGATCTCTTGTAACTCACGTTAAACCTTTTAATGAAGATCAAGCTTCTAAAAATCTTATTTATAAAATACCATGTCAGTGTGATAAATTTTATATAGGTGAAACATCTAGGCCAGTTAGTGTTAGGTATAAAGAACATCAGGATTTAATAAGACGTCGCGAATTTTTTAAAAGTAAATTAGGTGAACACGTTTTTGAAACCGGTCATAGGATAGAGTGGAATAATTCTAAAATTTTATCTAGAGAAACTTTCTCTAATAGGCGTAAATTAATTGAAAGCGCTACTATTATTCTTAATAACGATAAATGTTTTTCTAATTTTTCTGTAGATATAACCAGAATTTGGCTACCAATACTTAGACAGGAAGTTAGTAAAAATAATTTTATTATTGAATAGATAAGTAGTTATATATTTTTTTGTCCTAGGGTACATAGTCATGTTTCCTGCATTACCTGAAGACTTGTCATTTTGACTAATGTCAAAACTCATGCTGACAAAAAAAAAAAAACACAAAACCATTATCAGAGCAATATTTTCGAAAAAATCAGAAGAATTCCTTCAGAAAACTCTTGTATCCTTTTTTAATTATTTTTTATAATTACTTAGTTCATTTTTAATTTAGTTAGTTTGAATATATTAGATTCTTTGATAACGAGACTAGATATTAGGTCTCGAAACGTCAGAAAAATTATTTTCAGATTAGGTTTTAGACCGAATATATACTACACTAGAGATAGATTAGGGTCAGGCATACTTTTTATAATTAAAAGTCACCGACAGTGTACAGAACATTTCTTTTTTCAGGATTTGTTTTTTGTTTAAACGCAGTGACTTTTATTATTTTTAAAAAATATTTATTTTCCTTAACAGTAGAGTGGCGTAACACCCAAACAATAAACCTTTTAAATATGAATGCGCCACAATCATACAGACATTATATATATATATATATATATATATATATATATATATATATATATATATATATATATATATATATCTATATATATATATATATATATATATATATATATATATATATATATATATATATAATAAGGGGGTTTAACGTCTGAAATAATATTAGGAAAGGAAAATCGTGGCTAATCTGACAAAATCGGTCCGGGGTTGTCCATTAGATCTTGGACTCCTCGTACTTTAATGCGAGAGCATACTTACTGGTTTTGTCCGACTAGCCACGATTTTCTTTTCCTTATACAGGGTGTTTCAAAAACATGTGCCATCGCTTAAAGGAAGATTCTTTGAAAGAAATTAAGATAAAAAGGTCATATGAACATGGGTCCGCAGATGCTTTGTTTCAAAGATACAGGATGTTAAATTTTTTAAATGGCCTTTTCATGGTAAGTGCATCTCTCAATCTGTTTGGAAAACTAAACTAGTAAGGCGGTTAATAAAATTGCATTTATCTCTTAAACGAAGTGAAAATTGGAAAAATATGAAGAGGTAAGTTTTGTTGAGAATTTAACATGCTATTTGATTGGGATACGAAAATGTGAAAAAATCACTGTCGTAGATTTTTTATTGCAAATGTATTGTACCGTCTTCTCATATGTACGCCCCTGGAGGACCTGTCAAAGTCTTTTTACAGTCAGAATTATGCTTAATTTAAGTACTTTCCACGACGTAAATTTCATCAAAATTGATGAAGCCATTTTGAAAAAATTTGGAAAAACTGAAATTTTTTTAAAAAATTTAACACCCTGTATCTTTGAAACAAAGCATCTGCGGACCCATGTTCGTATAAACTTGTTGTCTTAGTTTCTTACAAAGATTCTTCCTTTAAGCGATGGAATGTTTTTTGAAACACCCTGTATATATAGGAACATGTACGATAAGAATTGTTTTTAAAAAAATATTTATCCATAATTGTGTGTTAATTGTATAATTAATTCATATGTTATTTATACAACTGCACAAGCACAAATGGAAATAATAATTGCACAATTTGTTGCATACTGAAAAGGTTAGGTACTTGAATATGGGACAGGGGAGGGTCCAGTTTCAGATCCCTCCTTGCTACAGGTAATATTTAAAAATAGGACAGCTTAGCCAATTAAACAAGACATTAAACGTCTTCTTGATGTTAAATAGTGGCCGTCTTG
This sequence comes from Philopedon plagiatum, assembly GCA_963971165.1. NCBI lineage: Eukaryota > Metazoa > Arthropoda > Insecta > Coleoptera > Curculionidae > Philopedon > Philopedon plagiatum. The sequence continues at coordinate 97,279,063 of OZ020191.1, forward strand.
TTTCTAGTTATTTTTAAACGTCAGAATTTTTCATATGAGACGAGAAATGTAACAAACGCAAGTAGGCACATTTTCTGTTGTATAAGTTTTAAATAGCATACTTAGAAAGTCTTAGATCTTTTCTGGTGGACATTTATTTTCCTATATTTTGAAAGTATTATTTTTACTTAATTATGTCTTGGGAATTTATTAAGAATTTTACATCAAAGAAGCTTGGAATACTATTACTTTTACGAATCTCGATAATACAGGTAATGACCAGCGGCGTAACTAAAAAATTTTAAATTAATTAAATTTTGGAAGTATTTTTGTAGTGTTAGGTATTTTATAATACCAGTTATTATTTAATTGTAAAAATACAGGTATTAGATTATTGTCAAAAGTTGTCAATCGATGTGAATAAAACGTCTGTACAAAATATATGTTTTATGTGCTTTTTCTAACTTTTAATGGTGTCAGGTGTAGCAAAATTTGAATAAGTAAGGCCAATGAAGAGAAAAATGAAGGTTTAAGTGAAGCTGCTAGTGCTTCGTATCAAGTAAAACTACCTGAGCCTTTTAACTTTCAATGTCCAGCAGAATGGCAAAAATGGATACGAAGATTTGAACGCTTCCGTGTTACATCACAACTGGACCGGAAAGATGAAGTCAGTCATGCAATCATGTTGCTCTATTGTTTGGGAGACGAAGGTGAAGATTTGTTAGATTCTTTTCATTTGACGAGTGAAGAAATGAAATCTTATCAAAAGGTTAAAGAAAAATTTGAAATATACTTGGGTCTAAAGAAAAATATAGTTTATGAACGTGCTAAATTTTTGAAAAGACGGCAGCTAGAAGATGAGCCAATAGATATATTTATTAACGACTTACATAAATTGGCAGAAAGCTGTGAATTTGGAAATTTAAAAGAAGAATTAATAAGAGATTTGATTCTAATTGGGGTGTTTGACGGAAAATTATCTGAAAAATTACAAATGGATGATACTCTGACGTCAAGTAAGGCAATTCTTAAGGCCAGGCAAGATGAATCTATAAAACTGCAGCAGAAAGTTATAAGAGATAAACCAGTATCAATTTTCAATGAAGTTGAGGCTGTTTCAACACATCATGTTCAAAGAAAAGGCTTGAATAAAATACATAAATGTAGCATATGTGGCTTTACTCACAATGAAACATATTGTCCTGCAAATAATGCTTCTTGTTTCACATGCGGAATTAGGGGTCATTTTAGTAAGTGTTGTAGAAGTAAAAGAGCAGTAAATGAAATTATTCCTAGAGAAGAAAGATGTCGACAAGAGGGTGAGAATTATTTTGGTGAATTTTCAATAATGGAATTAGGCGCTGACAATAGTTGGAAAGTGACGTTGAACGTAAATGGTAGAGATGTTATTTAAAATGGATTCCGGGGCTGATGTAACTGTTATTGGATTACAATTATGTGAGGTGTTACAATTAAAAATACAAAGTACAACAAAACACTTTTATCGGCCAGGCAAGACCAAACTGCGAGTATTGGGAGTAATAAATGTCAAGCTGTCATATGAAGAATCCTCCGTTTTTGAAGATGTGTATGTAATACAAGAACAACCTATTCCATTGTTAAGTAGACAAGCTTTAATGAACTTGGGACTTGTAACGTTGAATATTCATGCAGTCGAGTTAGATAATATATTAGTACAATATAAAAATATTTTGGGGGGTATGGGATGCCTAAAAAATACTTATTATACAATAAGATTAGACCACAAAGCCGTACCATTTGCTACTCCTCGAAGAGTGTCTTTAGTACTCAGAGATAAAGTTAAAGCAGAATTAGACAAGATGTGTGCGAACGGAATCATTAAATCTGTAGACGAACCGACAGAATGGTGTGCTCCAATTGTTGCTGTTCCTAGAAAAGACTGTCGAGTAAGATTATGTGTAGATTATACAGAGTTAAATAGATTTGTGTTAAGAGAGCAGTTAGTACTACCATCTGTAGAAGAATCATTGGCTAAAATAGAAGGTGCTAAGTTTTTCTCCCTTTTAGAGGCTTCGAACGTGTTTTGGCAACTACCTTTGAGCCCAGAAAGTTTTAAAGTTACTACTTTTATCACTCCTTTTGGCAGATACTATTTTAAGAGGTTACCTTTTGGTATAAGGTCTGGACCAGAAGTTTACCAAAAAAATATTAGTCAAATTCTTAATGGTATCGATGGTATTGTTAATCAAGCAGATGATATTTTAATAACAGGGCAGACACGTGAAGAACATGACATCAGGTTAAAGAAAGTTTTGAAACGATTAGAAGAGCAGGGTGCAAGCCTAAATGTTAAAAAATATAAATTTGGCGTCAAAAGTGTTAAATTTTTGAGACATTTAATAGAAGATGGATATATTCGACCAGATAGCGATAAAACAACTGCAATTAAGTATTTAGAAAACCCGACAAATATTTCAGAACTTAAATCACTTCTTGGGATGGTTAATTATTTGATGAAATTTGTACCAAACCTTGTTACTTTAACAGCTCCTCTGAGAATTTTATTAAAGAATGAATATGAATGGATTTGGTCACAATATCAACAAAAGGCATTTGAAGACATTAAGAATACTCTTACGAATTTACCTGTTTTAGAAAGTTTTAAAAGAGATGCATTAACACGAGTAACAGCAGATGCTTCGACTTTAGGATTGGGTGCAACAATAGAGCAGTTACAAGAAAATATGCCTGTGATGTATGCGTCAAGAAGTATTACTGCAACGGAAACTAGATACGCACAGGTGGAGAAAGAAGCACTAGCATTGACTTGGGCGTGTGAAAAATTTGCCAATTTTTTAATAGGAAGAAAGTTTTTACTTGTAACAGATCATAAACCGTTAATATCACTTTTAAGTCAAAAACCAATTTCCGAATTATCAGCAAGACTTCAGAGATTCAGAATGAGACTTTTATGTTTTGACTTTAAAATTTCATATCTGCCTGGAAAGCAAATGTTCACTACAGATTTTTTGTCCAGAAATCCTATTAATAATACATGTCCTAATGAAAATGATGTTTTAGAAGAAAACATGTTTGTACAGAGTATTATTGAAGCACTCCCATGCACTAATAAAAGACTTCAAGAAATAAAGTTAGCCCAAGAAAGAGATGTAGAAAGTAATGTAATTAAAAAATGTTTACTAAATGGAACATGGAATAAAAATAGTAACTTCTAGAGATTTAAAGATGAATTTAATATTTGCGAAAATCTTTTATTAAAAGGAAATCGTATTTTTGTGCCAAAAAATTTACGAGGTGAAATGTTGAGAAAAATTCACGAAGGACATATGGGAATTGTTAAATGTAGAAGAAGAGCTCAAGAATCAGTTTGGTGGCCGACAGTTAATGAAGATGTAAAAAATTTTGTTGGAAAATGTCACATTTGTATTGAACACCGAACTAATCGAGCAGAGCCTATGATCATTTCAGATCTTTCTAACCAACCTTGGGAAATAGTTTGTGTTGATTTATTTAAATGTCAGCAAAAATGGTACTTAGTAGTACAAGATTTTTATTCTAGATTTCTAGAGGTAGTCTATATAGATAGACTGACATCACAATGTATCATAGGAAGATTAAAAAATATTTTTGGAAGACATGGTGTTGTCCTTGCTTGATACGATCAGATGGGGGTACCCAGTTTACGTCTGATGAATTTAAAATTTTTTCACAACAGTATGGGTTTGAACATGCCGTATCCAGCCCACACTTTCCACAATCTAATGGAGAAGCTGAAAAAGCAGTAGATACTGCAAATATAATTTTGCTTAAATGCAACGATCCGAACTTGGGACTTTTAGAATACAGAAATACTCCTTTAGAATCAGGTTTATCACCAGCTCAGTTGCTGTATGGTAGAAAGTTAATATCGACTTTACCATCTTTAAATGAATATGAAAAAACTACTGATGAAGCGATTAAAAATTTTCAAGAAAAAGACAGAGAACTTCGAGAAAGAAATAAACGCAATTTTGATAGAAGAGGCGCAAGAAATTTGCCAGAGCTTAATTCAGAAAATAAAGTATGGATTCCTGATCTTAGAAGATATGGTAAAGTAATAACAAAAATGGAACAGTACCCAAGATCATATATTATAGAAACTAGAGAAGGAGAGATAAGAAGAAATAGACATTTGATATGTGACGAGAGTGAAGAGGAGCCAGAACAAATAAATAGGACAGTTGACCGGTCTCACTTAAGAAGGAATGTTTTAAAACCATTAAAGTACCAATAAGCTTTTATTTATTAAAGAAAGGAAGATGTAGTGTTAGGTATTTCATAATATCAGTTATTATTTAATTGTAAAAATACAGGTATTAGATTATTGTCAAAGGTTGTCAATCGATGTGAATAAAACGTCTGTACAAAATATATTATGTTTTATGTGCTTTTGCTAACTTTACAATTTTTTTTCTTTTTGCGACCTTCGCTGTTCCGACCTTAAAATGTAATGTTTCTCGAATATTAGTTTAGGAGAATGAATAGTTTATTATACAGTGTGGCCAAAAAAGTATGCAACATATTGAAAACTTTTTTATATTGATTTCTCAGAAAATGTTGTCCTTTCAGAAGGAAAAGTTGTAGAAAATTAAAAACCTTGTTGAAGTTCTAAATTTGAGTTAGGTATCTTAATTTTTAACTTTTTCTCCTTTCGCGATTTTTATTAAAATAGAACGACACTGGTGAAATTTTTATTCATGCAATATTAGTATATTTACCAAATAAAGTAAGCATGGGTTTAAATTGAAATTTTATTAAATAGTTGCAAAATGTTTACATTTTTTTAGGGACAAGAGTCGTTTAGCATTTTCGTAAAAAAATATTTAATTTTAAAATTTGCAAAAAAAAGTTACATTTTTGGGCCGCTTCACCTGAGATCTGAGAAAGTTCTGAAGAAAATTTTACTTCCAAGCTTTTTTCATAAATTTGACCAGATTGTATCGAAGAATTAAAATTTCATTCACCTCTAATATCTTGAAATTAATTAGTTTTTAAAATTTTTACCCTAAAATATTTTGTCTAAGAAATAATTTCAGATGTCATTTCTTTAAGGAAAATGAGAATATTTTCACGAAATTTGGAATTTGTCTATAAAATCTGGTCAAATTTATGAAAAAAGCTTGGAAGTAAAATTTTCTTCAGAACTTTCTCAGATCTCAAGTGAAGCGTCCCAAAAAATTAACTTCTTTTCGCAAATTTTAAAATTAAATATTTTTTTACGAAATTGTTTCTAGAGTACCCAATAGTACCATCCTATAATTTGGTGTGGGTCCCATGCGTAGGAACTGAGATACGACACATCTAAAATTTCACGGGTCGCGCCTGAATTGTAGACAGAATTTTGACATAAGTATCAGTTTGAAATTCTTTCAATTTCTCCACAAATATGTATATTGATGGGTGAGTAGTGTAGAATGATTCGTTAAATTTCGAGTGGAATGATTCACACGCATTTGTAGTTCTTGTTACTGAAGGACTACTCTCGGCCCATAAATATGGCGGGAAATCTGAGTCTTCTTCAATATATGACTTGACAAGATAATCACAATACTCAACTACTTGTTCATTTTCTGGTCGTATTGAACATAGGTCGAATACAAACCACTCTCCAACATCGTTTGGGTTTAAATAGGTGAGTCCAAAAGTGTATTTCAACCACTTTCCTATTTCTGAGTCCTTATCCTTATAATGCTCTGTTAGTCCCAAACTTTTAATTTTTCTGTACCTTAGTGAAGATGAAATCGGCACCCATTAATTTTTGATTCAGGCCAAACACATTGTTGTGCATTGTGTATGGCCTTCTCAAAGTCTACAAACACTTCATTTGAATAAAAGTTTAAATTAAAATTCCTTAAAATTTATTAAAATATTTTTTTTTAAACAAAGGTTCATATTGTTTATTGTTTAATAAACAAAATGTAATGCCCATTTTGAAATCCGTGTATGGTGAAAAGTTGCAAAAAAACTTTAGTACAGTAGGTAAAGGTGCCATCCCTATACACTTGAGATATTTCACACATTGGGCGAATATTTTTTTCACATGAAAATACTAAAAATATGTTCTTTTACACTATTTAAAAACAAAACGTTTTCGCCTCTACATGTTTTGGGTTTGTAATTTTCAAGAACTCGAACTACTTCATCTATTTTCTTTGGTAACGATCCCGGCAATACTTTTTGTCTGCAGTTATAAACATGCTTTCTTATGTACTCTCTGTCTCTGTCTTTTATTGTAAATGTGGTTGGTAAATCGACGTCCAACTCACGTCGTATCATCTTTGGGGGATTTTCTGAGATTAAAAAGTGTTTACTGTGCTAGGACTCGATCATGTAATCAGCAGAACAGAAAATGACCACAACCACGAAGCTGATATACAAAAAGTAAACCGTCACATTGTATCCACGAGCTGCAAAAGGAAAGCCGTTAGGTCAAAGCTCATTTCCGTAAATACTTTTGATAATTTTAAGATCCATTATGAAAATAGCACGATGTATACTAAAGACCATTTGAGATAATATAATATAATAATATAATATAACCCAATGTGAGTGAGAAATTTAATAATCTAATTACATACACCTACCGGATAATTACACCCTGTTAGGTAGAGGCCCTTTTCTCTGGTGGCATAATATCTGTGCAATTTTAAAATCCTAAATTCGTAGCAGGTACAATATTATTCTTGGGGGCACAATTACCTCCGCCGCGCCGCCGCCGCGCGCCTGTTCAAATACCTACTCTAAAAAGACGTATAAAATAAGCACTTGCTTTTTAAAAAGTAGGCCGTGAAAACAATTCAGTTAAAAGTAAATGACAATTTCAATTTAAACTCATGCTTAAGTTATTTGGTAAATATACTAATATCGCATGAATAAAAATTTCACCAGTGGCGGCCCTTTTAATAAAAATCGCTATAGAAGAAAACCTGGACCAAGTTTTTAATTTGCAACTTTTCCTTATGAAATTTTGCTCAATCTTTAAAAATTAAGGTACTTTACTCATGATGCAATTTTGAAAAAATGGCATTTGCTTCCTTACTATAAGCAGTACATAAAATCTAAAATATTATTTTACCGTTTTAAGGCAAGCACCAACTTTTATCCACAAGAAAATTTTATGAGAAATCAATAATAAAAAAGTTTTCCATAGGTTGCATGCTTTCTTGGACACACTGAATATTATGCCGAAGCCATTTAAGCCCCATTAACCATCACCCGGGCCCTCCTTAGACCCTCCCCAGATCAGTTGGCTAGTTACGCCACTGACCGGTCCTAGACCAAATGGCGCTCAGGGCTGGATCCGAATTTGGCGCCTCCCTCTCTTAGAGAAACTCAGAAAAACCGCAATAGATATTTATTTTTTCCACATACTTATACAATGTGCCAAAGTATGTATTGCGTTATTGCCTGTACTTGAAAAAATCTATAAAAGCTATTGCCATTATTCATAAAAAGTTGAGGTTATCTAAGAGATGTGATGGGCAATGAGAAAATTCAATTTTCTTCAACATGCTTTGTGAGAAGGCAAAAAATATGAAATTTTACGACAAACTACAGAACTACGCCTGTTTTTTAGAATTAAAAAATGGCATACAATATGTTATTAGGGATGGAGATTTAGTGGCGATAATAAAGTGAGAGCCTACATGGTAAAAATGACAATAAAGTAGTTATTTTGCTTTTCGATTTTTCTTTTTACTGTTTTGTTTGTGAAACTTCAACAAATTAAACATTTTTAAGCAATTACTGGCGATTTTGGTTTGCTTACTGGAAATATCGAAAAAATATCATTTTTAACATACAAACGACTTTATATTCGCAATTAAACAATCCTGAATACCATTTTTGAGAAATTTAGTTTATTACTTTAATCTCAGCAGTTTCTTAATTTTGGATTCCTTGCATACCCTGGTTAATAAACTTGAAGTTTCTTATTGTTAGTCGCATTTTTATATGGGCAAAACCTTTTATAATGAATTAATTTTTCCAAAAAATCAGAAAATAAAGGACAAAAAAATCTTTAGGTTTAAATTGAATTTTAGTGCCGTCGCTAAGGTGTTGGCCGTTCGTGTTCAACTTAATATTTGCCGCCCTAAAAGTAATAATAATAAATAACTTATGGCCTACCATTAAATCATTTATCAAAATATTCTATTAAAGAAGAAAATCAAAATACGTAGAACTTGACATCCGAAATGTTTTTAAGAGGAAGGTCGTATTTTTGAGAACCTCAATTATGATTAAAGTAAGGTAAAGTAAAGGTGGCCATCAAACAAGTATGTTTTTATTTTCGATTGAACTTTATAATAAAAAATTATAATACAAATGTTCTCGACTGCATGCGATCATCGCTCAGTGTTGTTTTTTAGAATCATGGCTAACTTGATTTTTATAATAAAAATTAGATATTGAATATGGAGCGGTGAAACCCAAAAAAAAATTATATCTGATTTATTTAAGTGCATCAGAGTGCTTTAATTGAAGCACAAACAGCACCATTTGTTTTGGCCCTACCCTATACTTCGTTTTTCTGTAAAATCGAAATGAATGTTTGCTGGGATTGAAGCGTCATAAGTCAGAAACTACCGAGTTTAGGAATATACTTATGAATGAATGATATTACATTATTACATGAAAAATATTCAAAATTTTCCCTAGAATTTAGAACCGTAATAATACACTCACCCACAAAAAAGTGACGAACAGAAAATTTACTTCTACTTTGAGGCGAAATATCTTTTAAACGGTTTGTAGCACGATATTGAGGTTTTAACTGTTGGATAGAACCATTTGTTGGCAGAAATGTTGTTATTAGTTTTTAGCTTTTTATTATTTGTATTCCAATAAACAGGGTAAAAAAAAGAAGTATGTTTTTTTGCTAATTTTTGAAACGCCCTGTGGAGTGTCATGACAACCAAAACTCAACTAATAAAACAACATTATTTAGGATAGTCCTTTAGCAACATTTTGCTTTTTGAACCATTTTCCTACCTGTTCGGTAACCTGAGATTCAGCATTTTAAAGAAATTATAACGTTTTAGCGTAAAAATAATGGTTTACTCATGATGCAATTTTGAAAAAATGGCATTTGCTTCCTTACTATAAGCAGTACATAAAATCTAAAATATTATTTTACCGTTTTAAGGCAAGCACCAACTTTTATCCACAAGAAAATTTTATGAGAAATCAATAATAAAAAAGTTTTCCATAGGTTGCATGCTTTCTTGGACACACTGAATATTATGCCGAAGCCATTTAAGCCCCATTAACCATCACCCGGGCCCTCCTTAGACCCTCCCCAGATCAGTTGGCTAGTTACGCCACTGACCGGTCCTAGACCAAATGGCGCTCAGGGCTGGATCCGAATTTGGCGCCTCCCTCTCTTAGAGAAACTCAGAAAAACCGCAATAGATATTTATTTTTTCCACATACTTATACAATGTGCCAAAGTATGTATTGCGTTATTGCCTGTACTTGAAAAAATCTATAAAAGCTATTGCCATTATTCATAAAAAGTTGAGGTTATCTAAGAGATGTGATGGGCAATGAGAAAATTCAATTTTCTTCAACATGCTTTGTGAGAAGGCAAAAAATATGAAATTTTACGACAAACTACAGAACTACGCCTGTTTTTTAGAATTAAAAAATGGCATACAATATGTTATTAGGGATGGAGATTTAGTGGCGATAATAAAGTGAGAGCCTACATGGTAAAAATGACAATAAAGTAGTTATTTTGCTTTTCGATTTTTCTTTTTACTGTTTTGTTTGTGAAACTTCAACAAATTAAACATTTTTAAGCAATTACTGGCGATTTTGGTTTGCTTACTGGAAATATCGAAAAAATATCATTTTTAACATACAAACGACTTTATATTCGCAATTAAACAATCCTGAATACCATTTTTGAGAAATTTAGTTTATTACTTTAATCTCAGCAGTTTCTTAATTTTGGATTCCTTGCATACCCTGGTTAATAAACTTGAAGTTTCTTATTGTTAGTCGCATTTTTATATGGGCAAAACCTTTTATAATGAATTAATTTTTCCAAAAAATCAGAAAATAAAGGACAAAAAAATCTTTAGGTTTAAATTGAATTTTAGTGCCGTCGCTAAGGTGTTGGCCGTTCGTGTTCAACTTAATATTTGCCGCCCTAAAAGTAATAATAATAAATAACTTATGGCCTACCATTAAATCATTTATCAAAATATTCTATTAAAGAAGAAAATCAAAATACGTAGAACTTGACATCCGAAATGTTTTTAAGAGGAAGGTCGTATTTTTGAGAACCTCAATTATGATTAAAGTAAGGTAAAGTAAAGGTGGCCATCAAACAAGTATGTTTTTATTTTCGATTGAACTTTATAATAAAAAATTATAATACAAATGTTCTCGACTGCATGCGATCATCGCTCAGTGTTGTTTTTTAGAATCATGGCTAACTTGATTTTTATAATAAAAATTAGATATTGAATATGGAGCGGTGAAACCCAAAAAAAAATTATATCTGATTTATTTAAGTGCATCAGAGTGCTTTAATTGAAGCACAAACAGCACCATTTGTTTTGGCCCTACCCTATACTTCGTTTTTCTGTAAAATCGAAATGAATGTTTGCTGGGATTGAAGCGTCATAAGTCAGAAACTACCGAGTTTAGGAATATACTTATGAATGAATGATATTACATTATTACATGAAAAATATTCAAAATTTTCCCTAGAATTTAGAACCGTAATAATACACTCACCCACAAAAAAGTGACGAACAGAAAATTTACTTCTACTTTGAGGCGAAATATCTTTTAAACGGTTTGTAGCACGATATTGAGGTTTTAACTGTTGGATAGAACCATTTGTTGGCAGAAATGTTGTTATTAGTTTTTAGCTTTTTATTATTTGTATTCCAATAAACAGGGTAAAAAAAAGAAGTATGTTTTTTTGCTAATTTTTGAAACGCCCTGTGGAGTGTCATGACAACCAAAACTCAACTAATAAAACAACATTATTTAGGATAGTCCTTTAGCAACATTTTGCTTTTTGAACCATTTTCCTACCTGTTCGGTAACCTGAGATTCAGCATTTTAAAGAAATTATAACGTTTTAGCGTAAAAATAATGGTCAGTGGTCGAGTGTACTATTTTCAGATGAATATCGTTTTTGTTGGAATTTGGAGATGGGCAGGAGAAAGGTACTCAGAAGGAATGTTTGTGGAAAAAGAAAATTTTGGAGGTGGGTCTGTAATGGTGTGGGCTGGGATTTCCACTGAATACCGTACAAATTTATGTATAGTAAGAAACACCCTAAATGCTCAGGGGTACATCGATATATTGCAACAGCATGTTTTACCAATTGCTCCCATAATAAGAGATTTTATTTTAATGCATGATAATGCCCGTGTTGTAACACAATTGTTGGAGGAGTCCGGTATTGGGCGTTTACTATGGCCCGCTAGAAGCCCGGATGTGAATCCAATCGAGCACCTATGGGACCAGCTGGGCCGAAAACTCAGAAATCGATTCTATGCTCCTCAAAATCGCCAACAACTCGAAGAAGCGCTCATTGAAGAGTGGAACCACATAACAGAGGAGTCAATAATTGCAAACCTATACGAAGCATGCCCCGATGCTTAGCGGATGTGATGATAACTAGAGGCGGAAACACCCGATATTAATTTATGTTTATGCATTAATTTTCTTGTTTTCTGTTTTCTTATTAGTGGAATAATTTAAAAACCTGATCAAAGGATTTTTACACTAAAACGTTATAATTTCTTTAAAAAGCTGAATCTCAGGTTACCGAACAAATAGGAAAATGATTCAGAAAACAAAATGTTGATAAAGGACCATCCTAAATAATGGTTTTTTATTAGTTGAGTTTTGGTTGTCATGACACCCCACAGGGCGTTTCAAAAATTATCAAAAAAACATACCTACTTCTTTTTTTTTACCCTGTTTATCGGAATAAAAATAATAAAAAGCTAAAAACTAATAACAACATTTTTGCCAACAAATGGTTCTATCCAACAGTTAAAACCTCAACGCTATGCTACAAACCGTTTAAAAGATATTTCGCCTCAAAGTAGAAGTAAATTTTCAGTTCGTCACATTTTTTGTGGGTGAGTGTATATTGGGGTTGCTATTTAAAATAATAACAGTTAAGACGTTTCCGGTGAAACTGAAAATGACTGTTACATGTTTTTTTTTGTTAAGAATATGCATGTCACTCAACCTTATCGATGACCAAAATTTCAAATTTTTATCTAGAGCCAGTTGGCGGCCTAGATAGTGTTTTGTTGTCACCCGGTATAAAAGAAGGCAGTTAACTATAACACAAAAGTAAACGCTTTTTAGGAAACTCCTGAAAAGTAGTTTTTAATAAATTAAAACAAAAATTTGTCTGAAAGTTGACGTTACGACGTTCAATAAATAATATTCTATTAGTGCAATAATGTCCCATAAACATTGGCAATGTTCTGGTTTGGCCCCCATCTGAGGTTTGGCCCAGGCGGCAAATGTCGCCCTGCCACCCTGTCCAGTCCGACTCCGGGAGCAACAGATTGCGATGAAACTTAGTATAGAGAAATTCCGAAATATACAATCCAGGATAAAACCTGGCGCATTCACCAAATGTCACGAAAGTTTGCTATTGATTTAATATTTAGTAACGGTATATGTATAATGTATAAATAAAAGAAATGTTTTTAGATTTGTATCAACTTTTTCTTAACATTATTTTATAAACAGGGTAAGTTAAGCAACGACAAAGACTGTTAGCTATAAAGTATGCAACAGGTGATAAAAATTTCTGTTTTGTAAAAATTTGTTTACAATATGAAGATAGTAACGGTTTTCACTCTTTTAATATATAATATATACCTAACACTAGCGCACCCAGGATTTTGTCGGGGGGGGGGGGGTCCAATAGTGCAATTCGGTGGATTTTGTCATTTTGTCAGTTACTAGTGCACTTTTTAATTTTTGTGTGTCTAGGATGTTGGTGGTGGGGAGGGGGGGGTCACAGACCCCAGCCCTCTCCTCTGGGTGCGCCACTGATACCTAATATAATATATAATTTTATATCTAATATAATTTTATATCTAATATAAATAAATAAAGAAAAAAATATATATAGATGGGGTGTGTTACAGCTATAAGTACAGGGTTATTCATTATATTTTGACTCCCACCTACAGCTCTTATTACAAGTTATAGAAAAAAACCTTAAATACAAAAGTTTTAGGTTTTTTCACGTAGCATCATTTGGTAATAGCGGAATTAAAAAATCGACTTTACAACATTGAAAGAATAAATTGAGTTATATTTTTTTAAATGGAACACCCTGTATATTATTAGTTCAAATGAAAGATCTCTTTGTTCTGATTTCAAATATATATATATATATATATATATATATATATATATATATATATATATATATATATATATATATATATATATATATATATATGTATATATATATATATTTCTTTGAGGGTTCTTGGGTTTTTGGATCCCGGGGAAAAATTATACAAATTTGTGGGTTCTTATTAGTAATTTATTTACAATTAAAACTTAAAAATATCCTACCTTCGAACGAAACTTCAGTGGTGCACTGGTAAAAATTTGTAATAGTTTACCAGTGCACCACTGAAGTTTCGTTCGAAGGTAGGATATTTTTAAGTTTTAATTGTAAATAAATTACTAATAAAGCGGTTTTTAGCTTTCAAAAAACAAAAAAAAATTCTGATGAAGGTCGAAGAATACGACCGAAACGTAAATATAATGTGAAATGCAAAGTCGATTTTTTATTTTCGCTATTACCAAAAGATACTACGTGAAAAAACCTAAAACTTTTGTATTTAAAGTTTCTTTCTATAACTCGTAATAAGAGCTGTAGGTGGGAGTCAAAATATAATGAATAACTCTGTACATCCTAAAAATTATTAAATCAATTTGATTTTTTTTTTACAAAAAGAAAGCTTATTGGCTAATGAAAAGGACATTGGCTACTTTTTATCCCAATAAGTAAGATTCGGCAGTGCCGTAGCTAGGCTTAGTGGCGCAGTGGCGAATTAAGATATTTAGGGGCCCTAAGCACAACAGGTCAGAGAGGCCCCTAAACTCTTCTCTAAATATTAAAAATGCAAAGAAATAAACTCTTCGCTAGTGTCATAAAATTCGTCAACAACTCGAAAGAAAGAGACTATTTTTAATTCTCGTCCAGATGCCCTGTTGCTATCGCGATTTACACTGAGAATGGCTGAAGAAGAGATAACCTTCAGCCACCCTGGGTATAAGTCAACCTGTTGGGTCCGGAAATCGTGATAGCAGGAGGGCACCTGGACCAGAATCAAAAATAGTCCCTTTCTTTCGAATATTTTTTTTTATTGCTAATATGTTACCCATAGACCAAAAGAATTTCCCTCTTCTCTAAATATTTCCCCTGTCTCCTTTATTCTTTTTCTCGGCAAAAATGGCTGCATTTTGACATATAGCAATATTAACGCACCACCCAAATTCGCCACCAATGTTCTTTATTTTCGGAACCTGTAGTCCAGTTTGAATGAACTTTTTTGCATTTCAGGTTCTTTCCTCAAAAATATCCTTATACCTATTGGTATTTTTGTTAAAAAGGTTACTAAGCTGGGTGAATAAGAATTTGGCGTTGTTTTCAAAAAGTGTGTAACATTGTCGAGTTTATTAGTAATCATAACATAACGCAGTTGGAATTAAACTCTAGCCTGAAGTTTCAGTTTCCTTAGCCATTCATTTTTCTGATATTTGATTTAAAGAGATATGCCGTTTTCTAGCTCAACATGCTTTTATTAAATATTTGAATAAAAAATAAAATTAATAAAAGCATATTGAGTTATAAAAGGTCATCATAACCCATTAATTAACAGAGGTGCAAGGATGAATGAAATAGGAAAATGTTAAAAAACATAAAGCTAGAGTTTGCTTAGAACTGCGTATTCCTAGTATACTCCACAGAATGTTTGGGAAAAAACCCTCAAATCCTACTTATTACGCCCAGTACGAATACTAACTTTTTAAAACAATTTTCGCTGGCGCGTTAATTGTGCGGTACAATTCATTTACTATATGGTATAAATCTAAAGAACCAGAGTTTTTTTTAAATTTCATTTTCCTGTAATTTGGAATAAAGTGCAGTATAAAAATACGATATTGTCACAGATAAAATTGTTACACTCGTCCCTTGGAACTTAATTTAAAAAAATGGGAACTCTTTGGAACACCCTAGGCAGGCTATAGCCTAGGGCCCAACCTTCAGGGGGTTCCAAAGAGTTTCCAAAGTGAATGGTTAATCCGCCATTGCACGTATCTATTAAATGTACATTATTTTATCTGGGACAGTCCACGTAGACTTAAAGCCTAAGTACTAACGTACCGTGGGTGTCTGAAGAGAAGGAAAATGTAATCTATTAACACGGAATTTAAAGAATTGGCGATTGGGAGGGAAAGGGAAAACTTTGCAGGCAATTTGTTTCACAACCTGGAGACAGGCATGCATGAGCGAGAAAAATGGAATGTTCTAGGTTTTTGTAGCTGGACAGCAAAGTGATGCACACGTAAAGCGCCTTGTTGTTTTGTTAGGAACAGTCAAGGGAAGGGAGCAATGATAGCGGCTAGGTCCTCCGAGCAAAATCCATGGAAAGTAGAAAAGGAACAGATCCCCAACAGCGCGGCGATGAGCGAGAGTAGAGAGTTTTCTTGTGAGGACTGGGTCATTGATGAGTCGAATGGCTCTCTTTTGGATCAAGTATGTTAAGTGTCGAACGTGATGCCGCTCCCCAGATGTGGAAACAGTACTCTAGGTTAGGTCTTATTTGGGAACATAGAGAGTGTGTAAGTTGGAAGGGGAGAATTATTTTCTTGCTCGAAACAGATAACTAAGCTTTTTAGGTGCTAATGTGACTATTGAAGTAATGTGTTTGTGCCAGCACTGCCAGCTGAGATTATGTTCGAAAGCGATGCCAACAAGATTCAACGTTTCTTTGTTCTCTGGGGCTTGGCCATCCATGTGGAGGGGATAAGTATTTCCAAATTTATTGCGTGACAGGGAGCAAGACGGGGTTTTGGAGGCGTTAAACTAAACAATGTTTTTGGCACCCCAGTCTAAGATTGATTGATGATCTTGGGAAAGGGATAGTTGAAAAGATCTGTGTCTATTATCTAGCTCTTGATTCGAGACTTGTCTGGAAAAATTAATGTTGAAGTGTAAAGTACTATCGTCCGCGTAACTGTGGGTGGGATTGGTAGTTGAAGAGAGCAGGTCATTAATATGAAGAAGAAGCAGGTTTGGTGCCAGTACTGAACCTTGGGTTACGCCAGCATTGATAGGATGGGGGTTATATATATATATATATATATATATATATATATATATATATATATATATATATATATATATATATATATATATATATATATATATATACATATATATATATATATATATATATATATATATATATATATATATATATTATATATATATATATATATATATATATATATATATATATATATATATATATATATATATATATATATATATATATATAACTAGTTTTATTGTACTTCTTGGGCTTTCGGTCAGTTTAAATTAAAGTCTTGAAATGGTTTTGACGTTTCGGTTTATTTCATCTCTAAACCATCATCAGAATCCTAATAACAAAGGTGTAATAGTAATATATTTTTCTATGTAAGATTTATATAAACAAGAGATAGTAGAATAGGACATACCTTTTAAATTGATTTCACTTAAACACTACATTTTAACAAAATGACTTATTGCAACAGGGTTTTAAACTAGACTGATTTGTGGATGTTTACAGTAAAGAGCTTTGGTTTTATTATTCCAGATGTTTAAGGGTAGGGACACAAAAATTTTGCTTTTATTTTCGTTTTACTTTTTTATGATAAGGTTGTTGTAAATGGTACTTAAATTATCCGTATCTGTTCTATCGTTTAGGGTGTTATGGGTTTTTTTAATATGTATCATTTCCTTTATGTTTCGTTTTTTATAGTTTGATTCATAATCTAAGATTTCTACGTTATTAAAATTAAAGTTGTGTAAATATTCTAGTGAATGATTTGATAGAGCTGTTGAACTGTGACTAACATTTCTAATACTGTTTTGATGTTCCTTAATTCTGTTTTTAAGATATTGCTTATATATAACATAGCTCATGTACCTACATCTCCACACACCACGGCCGCAGCACCAACGGCAACGATACGTGGTGTCTCTGTTTAGTCTACAACACAACAAATAAACTCGGGGTTCGGGTTCGACGATCATTTGGGGGCCCCCAGTTAAATCGGGGTCCTAGGCACTTGCCTAGTGTGCCATTTATTTCTTGCGCCTGTGGCAAATGCCACCTTTTCCACGCCCTAGCTGCGGTACGAAAGTGCGTCACGAAAGTGGGTCTTGTTCGAAAACTGGACAATCAATAAACGGAATTCTTTTAAATTAGGAGGAACTCAAAGCGTGCCAACTTTTTGCTAACAGCTTTTTGTATACAGGGTATGCCACGATAAGAACTAAAATGTATGCGACAGAGGCAGAAAAATGTTTTGTTTTGGAAAGGTTTGTTTACGTAGGAAAAGGTTTTTGCTTTAATTGAAGCAATCTCTCTCAGACAAATATTAATTATTCAGTAGTTAGTTGTATTTAGCATAAGTAGGCATAGGTTGTAATGATTTATAAAATGAAATGTGCTTTCTGTCTGAATGTGCAATTTTAAAACGAATCTTTTATTTTAGCTTTAAATCGGGAATGCAAGTTGGAAAAAGGGGCGCGGGGAATGGTGTGCTAAGAAACCCAAAAAATAATACTGCTTTCATACACCGCCGGGCAAACCAATTTTCTATAGTCAATGTTTGGATGCATTCAGTAAAATTTCAATACAGGGTGAAAAATTATAAAAAAACTGTTTAATATTGCTACAACTTTGTAACATTAGTTTTAAAGAGTGCGAATACGAAGCCTAAAATCTGAATTAATAATTTTTTTATATAGACTGGGGAATAAGAAAAAATAAAATTTTGTCAATCTTCACTGTGAATGTGTTTGTAATATAACCCTAAATACATATAGGTACAGCAATTTAAGTTGTTATAAAAACTAAGTAGTTAATGTAACTTACGTGTGCTACTAATAAGGAAGAAGAGCTGGTACGCAATTTAAAATTTATTATATTTTATTTATTTACACTTTTGCAGATTTTTAAATTTGTAGGTAATGTAGGGTCCTGTTTCCAGGCTACGAACTTCTGTCATCTTTTCGTCTTCATGGTGGGGTATGTGCCTACGTTCACAGCAGTGTTTCTTGCACCAGACTCCCGAACCTGGAATCAGGCCAGCCCGATATTCTCTTGCTAAAACTCGCCCTTAAATCTTCTACTAAATTTATCTGTTGCATCTTTCGCTCCCCATCAGATAAATCCTACAATGAGTTCTTTGACTATCTCTCGGCAAAAATCGGCCATCTCACACTGAAAAAACATTGTGAGACATTTCACTACAATTGTGTACCTTTTTCCAACAATTTGTTCTCAAAAACGTTCAAGACCAATTTGTAGCAAAATTTGCTACAATTGTATGAAAATGTATAAAAACTGTTGTAACTAATAATCCAATTCGACTAAATTGCTCTACAAAGACTTTGCTACAATTTTGTGTGAAAAAAAGTCCAAACGATTTTTACAGTGCATCTCCGAATTTCCCTCCGCTGAAGTTATTGTCCTAGACGACTTCAACGTCCATAGCAAGGAATGGTTAGGATCCACAAAAACTGACCCAGAAGGCAGAGCAGCAGAAAACTTCGCAATCAGCAACTCGCTCACCAATTTGATCAGAGAACCAACATACTTTAACCGCGTTTCTACCCATAATGCAAACCCACTAGATCTTTTTCTTACCACCCATCCTGAGCCTTACTTAACATCTGTATGCGCTCCCCTTGGTCGTTCAGATCATGGCCTCTTTACCGTCTCTTGTCCCATACATCCCGAGTTTGCTGAAATCATGCCAGAACGCACGATCTGGCACTACAATTCTGCCGACTGGGATGGTTTTCGAAACTTCTTCTCTGCTTTCCCTTGGAACCCTGTCTGTTTTTCCACTCCCGATCCATCCGAAATTTGCTCTCATATCACAGACATTATTCAAGCAGGTATTGAAGGTTTCATTCCACATACCCGTAAGAAACCTAAACTCCACCATCAAAAGCCATGGTTCTCCAAGGCCTGTGACAAAGCCAGGCTCAAAAAAGCCCTAGCTCACAAAAGGTATCTTCAAAATCCTACACCCGAAAATCGGCAAATTTTCACCTAGGCCAGAAATCAATACATCCAAACTATCTTAGAGTCCAAAAATGCTTTTAGCAACCGCATAAAAGATAAAGTGCTTTCCTGACGGCGGCAAATCTTTCTGGTCACTTGCCAAAAACATTAGTCAGAACTTCTGTAGAAGCACTTTTCCTCCCCTGACCTCTAACAACGAAGTTATCTCCACCTCTAAAGGGAAAGCAGAACTATTCGCCAAACAATTCGCTGCCAATTCCACCCTGATCCCTCCTCCCAATTTCGCTCTTCCAACCGCTAGTCTGTACCCCACAAAATGCCCGATATAATACTTGAGGTCAAACAAGGTAAAAAAATTCTTCTATCCCTTGACACCAACAAGTCCTCTGGTCTGGATGGCATACCAGTAATTGTTCTGAAAAAATGCGCTCTAGAACTTGCACCCATCTTAACTCGTCTTTTCCAGATCTCTTATGATAAGGGTATCTTCCCAGATAGCTGGAAGACTGCTCGTGTGCAGCCTGTCCCGAAGAAAGGTTCCAAGTCCCTTCCATTCAATTATAGACCTATCTCTCTGCTCTCCGTTGTCAGCAAAGTTATGGAGAAAGTACTCAACTTGCAAGTTCTAAAATATCTAGAAAAACACAAAATCATCCATGACAGACAGTACGGATTTCGTCATCAAAGATCCACAGCTGATCTCCTTAGCTTTGTCACACATAACTGGAACAAGTCTGTTGAATTTCATGGCGAATCTCAGATTGTTGCTCTCGATATTTCCAAGGCCTTTGACCAAGTATGGCATGCCGCACTCCTCAACAAACTACCTTCTTGCGGTCTTCCTACCAAACTATGTAACTGGATCGGCAGCTTCCTCTCTAATCGGCGCATATCTGTTGTGGTTGACGGTCACTCATCTAACTTCCATCCTATCAATGCTGGTGTCCCCCAAGGTTCAGTCCTGGCACCAACCCTATTTCTTCTTCACATTAATGACCTACTCTCTTCAACTACCAATCCCATCCACAGTTATGTTGACGATAGTACTCTTCACTCCAATATTCATTTTTCCAGACAAGTTTCGAATCAGGAGCTGGATAATAGACGCAGATCTATGTACCTATCCCTTTCCCAAGATCTTCAATTAATCTTAGACTGGGGTGCCAAGAACCTTGTTTAGTTTAACGCCTCCAAAACCCTGCATCTGTGAAAAAGAGCAAGAAAAGGGAAAATGAAATACTGGCAAGATTAGCAAAATGGCTAATCATTACCGAAATTATTGTCTCATGTTGATTTACATATACGAGTATTACTCCACTAGGTCTGACAATAGTCGCTGGTAATTTGGTGTTTTGTTAATTTTGATAATATATGGTTATCGATAATTAACTTAGAGATGAAGTCAAGAAAGACCACATTAAAATAAATTATATTTTATTTTAATATTTACCATGTCATCGAGTTGATATCTGTCAGTCATGAAATTAACAAATCCCAAAAGATTAGATGAAAATCCTCAAACACAATAAGGCATAACAGCCATCAGTGCCATCACAACATTTAGTAGACCTCTATATATAACACAAATAATTATTATCAAAGTTGTTGTAGTAGTAAATTAACAGATTTTTTTAAAAAAGTAACTTTGACATGAAGTCGTTTTTTTCAAAGCAAAACTAATAATAATGAAATTTTTCTATTTATGATGCTATTAATTATTTTAAAATAATTTTTAGTACCTTATTTTAATTTTTTTTACTTTTGACAAGGTCATCAAACTAGGTACCAAAAGGCAAAGTTTTTAACTTAATCAACATATAAAAAATATGCTTCTTCTTAAGTAAGTGGTAAAATAACTCAAAAACTCTAAAACAATGTTATCCCTGCATGAGTCTAGTTAGTTGCGAGGTCGATGATATTGGTAATTCTTTAACATTCATCAATTCGTCAAGAAACAGGAATAAAGCATAAGCATTTTTTTCCAAATTTAGCAAATTACAGAATCATTGGATAAATTTCGATAAAAAATATTTTGAATCATTTATTGTATGGGCGGCCTACTTATACTGGGTTGCTTAAAAGTCCCGCATACAAGTCCTATTTTGAATGCGTTATTTTTAAATAAAACGCTTGAACATCTGAATTGATCTAAAGATTTATTCATTTTTCGTAATGTATTTAGGTTGGTTCAGGTTTGCTTACGATTGATTTAACAATTTACTCATTTTTTGTGATGTATTTAGGTATTTTTCTTTAACCCGTTTACCCCAAGTTACCCAAATTTTTATTTTCAAATGGCAACGTGTGTCTGATGGCTGCTCATTGAAAAGTTCGTTAAAAACTAAATCCAACCATATGAATGGGCTCTTTTTTGCCTGGGTTGGATTGGGTCATTGTATAGAGGAAGGACCAATAGAGTTTTTTACGTTTTACTTTACGATATTGTTAAGTATATTTTGAATAAATGAAAAAACAAAATAAGTCTCCTTAGTCGCAAATGCTTTAACCTAGGCTACATTACTATGTTTATTTTCACTCAACTCCAAAAGCTTTTTACGGGATGGAACTGCCCTCTTTATACCGAAACGAAAAGTAAAGTCTTCAATTATGTATTTCTTATTAGTGATTGTTTTCGAACTTTGTAGTAGGGTCTTACTTTTTTTCCTTTTTTCTATGCTAGATGCAATTTAGCCCGTAAAAATTAAACATTTGTCGAAATGTATTCCCCAAAATCACTATCTACAAAAAATCGGTAGATTTTTCCCCTGTCAAAAATACTTAAAAATTTACCACTTGGGACAAATTGGACCAAAGCCATCAACAACTGATGCTCACAGAGTAGCAGATAGCCTGATATGTGCACCAATGCGCAAACCCATCGGCTAATCTCCCATAAAGAAGCAGACTCTTATTGGCAAGAAATACCCGACGTCATTGTCTAGATGATTTAATTTTAATTAAATGATACCAAGTTTTTATTTCTCGATTAGAAAAGTTTGGAATAACTCACGATCCCTTTACTATCGTAAAACGCACACACCACAACGTAATCTAAGATGTTAGTATTAAAATTATGAAATTCAGATTTAGTGAAAGAGCAATACGTTATCTTACAGCTGAACGGTAGATAGGTACTGAAGTTAAATTTCCTCTCATTTGACCTAATACTTGCATTTCGCAGTTATTTTCCCCAATGTAATCGATTCAAATGTTCCCCAAGAGATATTATGGTTTGAACAAGATGACGCTGCTCTGTATTATGATATTAATATTACAGATCATATTTTTCCACACTGAAAAAATCGTTTGGACTTTTTTTCACACAAAATTGTAGCAAAGTCTTTGTAGAGCAATTTACTCTAATTGGATTATTAGTTACAACAGTTTTTATACATTTTCATACAATTGTAGCAAATTTGGCTACAAATTGGTCTTGGACGTTTTTGAGAACAAATTGTTGGAAAAAGGTACACAATTGTAGTGAAATGTCCCACAATGTTTTTTCAGTGCAGATCGCTGGACTCATCGATGGGATGCAATTGATTGGCCACCAAGATCTATGGGCTTAATGTTGTTGAACTATTTTCATGGGGATACTTAAAGGAGTTTACCGCAATACAGCAGAAAACGATAAGAACCTAGAAGGCAGAACTAACGTTGTCACTCACTTATCGCCTCTTTGTCCGCGGTAACGCCTGTATATCGGATTAGGCGATCCGCTGACTGCTCAAAGGTGATCGTTCTTGTTAAAATGTCAATAAGAGTAATCGAAACCACGCATGCCGAGGCGATGTGGAGGTGATGCGGAGTTTATAAATGAGTGACAACCATAGATTTAGAAACAAAAAGGAGATACCATTATTAATATTTTAGAGCAATCAGAGATTTCAAGGTGTTAATAAAATAATCTGGCCAACTCATTAACCTTCAGCAAGAGGAGACGCAGCTGTTTATTCATAACTAGCCTTTTATTTGCTTTATACATGGTGCGTGTGTAGGACAAAGAGCAACCGGTATAATTCCGTCTTGGCGTGCCATCGTAATGCTTTTCGGGCCGTCTGTATTCCAAGTATCAAACTTCTAAAAGGACAGTTCCGGATGAATAGAATCCATTTTTTTCAAACAGTTGGAGCTGGCGCATCATTCCGCAAAGTTTATGGATAAAGTTCTGTCAGGAAAAACCAAAAATCACGTAAAATATCACTACACACATAGTTATATTCCGATCTGCCTGGAAAGCACAAACATAAAATTACGCC
Source organism: Philopedon plagiatum (assembly GCA_963971165.1). Lineage (NCBI taxonomy): Eukaryota > Metazoa > Arthropoda > Insecta > Coleoptera > Curculionidae > Philopedon > Philopedon plagiatum. The sequence continues at coordinate 97,302,671 of OZ020191.1, forward strand.
TTCAGATTCATCAGATCTGTCAATAAACCAGACCGACGCCACGTGAAGCGACATTGCCACCCTCACTCTAAATTTCGTCGCCATGCAATGGAAATAAATTACTAAAAATTTATTTCCACGAAAATTTGTATATTTAATTAATCCTTAGTCATATGTTTTAGCCTGTGATATTTATGATTGAATAAGTATTAACCCACAGTAATTGCGTTATTTTAGTAGCGTCTATCAATCTGCCAATATTCTACATATCCGGCAACAGCCGTTTATTACGGTTAGTTTTGGCAATTCGGAATTATATTTTTAATATTATCGTAGAAAAAGTGGTGTCACCTTTAGTTCCCAGAACCATATGCACTTATTGCCTTGCGTTGGAAGTAGTGACAGTGTTCTCTGTAGTTTAAAAACTGAATAGCCGGTTGAGTGTTGAGTTGGCGTGATCGCTCAGAGAGATCGCATGATGGTTCTGGTGAACGAGTAGGTAGTGTTATGCAACCCACACTTTTAGCGGTACCGGTTGGTATCAATACTTTTACTTTAAAATTTGGATGTATCATTTTTACATAAGAGACAACATATATTATAAGCGAAACAAGGTATCCGGTGCTGTCGATACTTGAAGGTATCAAGTGCAGAGTATCAAATAGATGCTATAACAGGAACAAAAAAATGAATATCGGGTTCGTCGTGACTGTGTCAAGCCACGATGGTCCATTTTGCGTGCAGCTGAAGACTATGAAGGAATGGTTATTCCGTAAGCCCTTTGAGGGCCCCTTATGGATCTGGGTTGCCACCCCAAATATTTTTTCCGGGCTTTTTTGTGTACCTTACGTTTCTTTGGATTTATTTGGCTCTTCGATGCCCTTATGCCTGGAAGGATAATATTGTTAAATGGATTTTAAGCTGTAATTACTGACACGCACACTTCAGACCTGCCTAATAACCTTTAGGTAAGCTTTTTTCCACTTCATAGCTTTAGAGCTCGGTACGAGAACACTGAATTCTGGGTTTTAATTTTCTCGGCTAATTTTGGATTATCTTCTCTAATTTTTTTGATAACGCCCACGTGTACATCGATAGGCGAACTGTAACGGGAGGGCATATTTTTTGTGATAAATTTATTACTAAGCCGTGGGGTGCCTACTAGTGGATCTATATCTTGTGTTGATGAGTGACTTACGTAGTTATTACTTGATTAAAAGTTATTCTAGGGTTTAATATTTTATCTTAACTTTATCTGAATTTTGGGGCATTAATACCTATATACTGTATATAGTTCTATTTTTATTTTTGATATTGTTTTGCCATAGCTTTACAGTGTGTAACCTAGAGCCCAGGGCAATTGTGTATTGTATGCCACCCAAAAACAGGCATGTCAATTTAAATGTCAGTTTTTATGTGTCTAGCATGGCAAGTAGAGTTATATAATGTTGTCTCAAGTAGCTTATATTAAATATTCGACATGGTATGAACGTAACTATGTTGGAATAGTATATTCTGTAACAAGGTTAGAATGAAAAACTTGATACGAGTGGAAAATTCCGAACGCGAGCGCTAGCGAGCGTGAGGAACCACGAGTATTGAGTTTTTTCATTCTAACTGAGTAACAGACTATATTTTCTCCACGACCAGAAAGTATGAATCAAATTAATGAATGTCCAATTCTATATCTGATTCATTCGATTTTTCACTCATTATTTCATTTAAATTGAAGCTTTTCTGATAAAAATTATGACGCCGCCACTATTTGCATCTGTCACTGACAATTTTGAAATCCACGGCAATCTATGTCGTTTGGTTCGATTACAGAATATTCATACCGTACCTTGTTATGGAATGAAAATACATGCGAAACACATAAGAAGTAAGTGTTTCAGAATAAATATTCTAACTCAAGAGTAAGAATGTATATGTTCTATTATTAAAAATGATTTCGGAATTTCTACATTCTTTAATAGTTGTGGAGAAATATTAATTTTATAATTGGGATGAAATGGGATCGACAAATTTTATGAATAAATTTCCTTTATTAGTCATAGATTGTGTTACGTTGTGATACCATCTGATTTAGTTGAAATTGATACTTAACTATTTTCTTGTTATATTGGAAATTGCAAAAGGTCTTTTCTTTAATGAATTTTGTGAACTTGACAGCTTTCTGTACCTAGTTTTTTAATATCTCATACCTTTTTTATCGGCTTTAATTGATGTTATAGCGGTCGTGGGACAGTGTTTATCTGTAATTATTTTTATTTAATTACCGTTATAAGCGTAAGGTACTGTATCTTTGATTTTCCACTATGTGGTGGATTAATCTCAATAATTTTGTATAGCTAATTGGCTTGTTGTATTATGTTATGTATCTTATATTTTGTGATGATTCTTTGGTCATTCTAGTTACTCAATTTCGTTGATTATTACATAGAACGTTTAAATGCTATGTTTGAGGCTCTACCTTTTTATTTGTATAACCAAGGTATTACCTAAATTCCTTGGATATATTTATTATATGTCTATAATTTGATTATGTAAATTTTTCTGAACATGCATAGATATAATTCGTTTATATGAATATTTTTGCACAGGCAGATTACCTTCTCTTATGGTCGTTTTATTTTTATTATTTCATAAATTAGTTGGCATCGGCAATGCCAGTAGTTTTTTTTTAAATTTTATATCTTTGGTTTAGTATAAAGTATTTTTTTTGATTTACTGTCAGTCGTAGTGATATAAAGAGATAATTGCTTAAGGCCTTCATCCAGTCATAGTTTTGCTTTGCATTTGAGTTTAATATTTTGCAAGTTTTATTTGCTTACTGCCTGTTTTCCTTGCCTTGAAGCATACGTTTTTCTTTTTTTATTATTAAGGTCTCATTCCTATCTCACCTTTTTTACATCTCATCCTTAAATATTTCACCACGGGAGCTTTCAACGTTAACTTGTTCTACATCTCATCTTTACATTTTCTGCGAGAGAATCGTCATCTCTCGTCAGGAAGTTTAAGCCTTTATCAGGAGCCAGCAACTCACTGGAGCGTCCCCTACGGTGGTGATCAACATGCCTAGTCCGCGATAGCCTTGGGCCTGGACACCGTCATCGGAGAACAACGGAACCCCTTCAGGCAACCTTTTTATCGTTTAATTTTTTATATTGATTAATACCAACTTCACTGACAGTTTAATTGTTTAAATATTTCTCTCGATTCAGTTGACTGATCCCCGTCACTCCTTTGTCATTATTTGGTTTACCATTATTTTTCTTGTTTTAAATTGCGTAGCAGCTTATTTTAGAGATACCTTTGGAATAGGACCAGTTAGTTATATGATATAATTTTTTCTTTTTCTTGCGTTGCGCTTAAAGTTGTATCTTTAATTTTCTTGTCTATGACATTTTCTTTTGCAATCTTGCGTTGGGTATATTGCGTTTAATGTTCTTTGTCGTGTGACCTACCCACACATACCTTATTTTGCGTCTTTTACGTCAATCTGCGAGTCACGTGACCGAGTAATGCAAGTATTTCCAGTAAAAAGTGTTCATAACGCCTAGGAAATAAATTGTAAATTTGTTTTTGAAATTTAGGTCTCTTATTTGATTCACCAAGCAGCACAGTTTGAAGTTAATTTCTTTATGTTTGCTTTAGTTACTGACTGAGTTGAAAGCGAGGTCCCAATGTTATCTAGGAGGGTTTCTGTTTTTAACCCGGCTGCAAAAACACTGGCACCCTTTTAAACCCCCCTACTCACCGGCACTTGAGCTGGGGCATTCTTTGGCACGCACGCGCAAGCTACTCGCATTCGGCTGGACTCATTGACTTTTTAAATGTCGAATTTTGATTTCTCAGAACTTTGAATTTTAGTTCTAAATTGTAAGTTGGAGTTTATTAAATTCTTCTTTATTGCGGAAAAGAGCATGGCACGTTCTTAAAAAGTAGGTGGGGGCCATATCTCAGTGATGTGGTATATTTTCAGATTCTAAGATAATGCAATACTGTGGGTTTGATATCTGCGTGGCACGTGCCGTAGTCCAGTTCATTCATGGCTTAAACAGTTGTCAAGGCGTAGTGTTTTGTGTGTCACATTTTTGACAGGTCGGAATACACGTACTGTCAACTGTGTGGAAAATATAATTATTTTTATCCGGAAGTGTCTTTTCACAGGTATGCTCTATCACCTCTTTAAGTAAAATACTCAATTGCCTTTTCTGGGTAAAACATGCTCTATTTTGGCGTATAAGAAATATTTTTTGACAAGTCTATCTTATGCTTGTATACAATAGCTTCTTGCACTTTGATTTAATAGATCCTATAATTACTGTGTATATAGTTTTGTGCTCCAAAAATAGAGGCGTAAAAACTAAATACGAATATCCGATTTTTTGGGTATTTCCAAATGAAGGTTAAACGATTTTAGTAATTTTTTAACAGCAGATACGAAAACAAAGACTTTCTTCTTTTTAATCGAAATGTGAGAAGTGACACAAAATAAAAGAATAGGTAGATCATAATCTTATGTATTGTGACTTGATAAGTGGTCCTTAAAAATTCATTTATCGATCCTGGTACGTAAATTAATATAATTTACCAATAAAATACGCATGGCTATTACAACAGCACCGTACAAAAAAAAAGTGAGATCTCAAAAAAAGATTACTGTAAAACAGAGCCAAATTCACGTGACTGTTCGGCCGTAAAAAGTAATATGACCTGAGGTGGAGCCAAGTTCAACAACACTGTTACTTACTGGGTCTGAAACTTATTCTTCATATCTTCTACATATCTTCAACCAAAACTGATTTTATGTGATCTAGCCGTTAGATAGGCATTTTTAGTAATAATCATAGCCGTGCCACGTTGCAGTGATACATTAGGCCATGTATCAAGTTTTTGGGAATAAAATTGCTTTATATTGTCTTTGTATATTAACCCTTAGAATCAATAAAACTTTATATTTTTAAAGCTGTCTGTGCACTATAACAGAAATAGTGTTTCTTTTCACAAGACCACGACCTAAATATGGCGAACATTTTGCCCAATTGTCTAATGCTTTCTTCAAGTCCACAAAAGCAATGTGCGTCGTCTCCTAACCTTTCCTTTATCTTGGTCTCAATTCATCTGTAGGTATACAAGGTGTCCGAGAAAGACAACAAGACCTTTGGGCGCATAGGCGTTTCTAGGTGGGGGTTCGGGGGGGCTAAGCCCCCCTCAAATCTCGAATTAGCCCCCCAAATCCATCTGAGTGGCCTAGCCGCCTGTATATAAACCAGGGACTTAAGCCCCCCAAATATGTAAACCAGGGGCTTGAGAACCCCCCCCCCCCCCAAAATATAGGTCTAGAACCGCCTATGTTTGGGCGGACGAAATACCAGCAGATGTAGAAGAGGATAGAGAAGACAAAATATAAAACAGACCTTAATAGATTAATACGTCGAGTCTATAAGAAGAAAAAATGCTTAGGGACTTTCAGAAGATTATAATAATCACTATGCCAAAAAAGGTAGTTGCAGATAGATGTGAAAATTATCGGACCATCCAAAAATTCTGATACGAATTATACAGGGTGTACGAAAAGTCTTAGTATGGGCAAATATCTTTGCTATTAGTAAAGATAGAGACGCCAAATTTCATGTTTATCTTATTGCTTAATAATTCTACTTTTTTATGTAATTTAACTTTTTTAAACCCCTTAAGAGGTGACGCTAGGGAGTTGACGTCAAAAATTTTAAATGCAACCCCATGCCGTGTGGTACCTCATTTTAAAGGTTTTCAGAAGGAAACATTTTATCGCAAACCCGAGGTCCGTATCCTAATTCGCTTTTGAATGGCAAGCTTTTAAGTATTAAAAATCGTGAAAAAAAGTTAAAAATTTAAATTCCGCTATTTTTCTTATTACCTTCAAAGTTGTTCAAAATGACCACTATGAACTTCTTGGTAGTAATAAAGTCGCTTTTAGAACTCTGCCAAGAAGTAACACCTGCCATTCTCGAAAATATGAGAAGTGAGTTCTAAAATCGACTTTGTTACTGCCAAGAAATTCGTGGTGGTCATTTTGAACATTTTTTAACGTAATAAGAGAAAGAAAGGTACCTATTTAAATTTTATTTTTTTTTCACGATTTTTATTTTTTAAAGGCAATGTATATTTAAAAACAAATTAACATACGGACCTCGAATTTGCGGTAAAATGTTTATTTTTTAAAGACCTTTTAAATGAGGTACCACACGGCATAGGGTTGCATTTAAAAGTTTTGACATCAACTCCCTAGCGTCACCCCTTACGGAGGTTGAAAAAGTTAAATTACATAAAAAAGTGGAATTATTAACCATTAAGATGTGCCTATAATTTGGTATCTCCATCTTTACTAATATAAAAGATATTTGACCATAATAAGACTTTTCGTACACCCTGTATAATTCTTATCAGAATTTTTGATGGTCCGATAATTTTCACATCTATCTGCAACTACCTTTTTTGACATAGTGATTATTATAATCTTCTGAAAGTCTCTAAGCAGTTTCTCTTCTTTATAGACTCGACGTATTAATCTATTACAGTCTGTCTTATATTTTGTCTTCTCTAGCCTCTTCTACATCTGCTGGTATTTCATCCGCCCAAAGGTCTTGTTATCTTTCATTTCTTATAGCACTTGATTAAATTATTCCCCAAGAATTTCCTTTCTTTTCTTCCTAATCTTTTCGGCAGTTTTTTAACTCCTCTGATTTTTATGCCATCGCCTTCATAAAATTTGTCTAAATATCTTGTCCATATGTCCATATTTAAGGTTTTTGTTTGCAGTTGGCAGGAACCTTACTTTGTTGGTCTTTGCTGCGCTCTTTCCAAAGTGTATTTTGACTTTCATATACGTTACTTCTTCTTTCCTTTTTTAAGTTCCTCTTTGGTAAACTCAGCGCATTTTCTAATATATTTTTTTGCCTTTTTTACCTCTTCTGTTAACTTCATTTTTAAGTCTTTATATTCAATTTGGCCCTCTCTATTTATACAAATTTCTTCTTTCGTCCACTATATATACATATAATATGCTTATTACAGTAGGAATCAAATAGAAATCAAGACGAAGCCCTTTTTCTCTCCGTGCAGACTCGTTATAAACATAAAAAATGCACTAGGTGCCAATATCAAAGGATTTTAATTTTGAAAAAAGTTGTATTCTTTTATTACAAAATATCACGCTATGTTTTAACAAACGCTTGATCATTAGATACATTTGGGAGTTAAATACATTACTTGTAACTTATGTTAATTAAACCGATTAGAAGTAAAACAATCCATACATTACATTGCTTTAATTATTGCACTTTACGAAATATGCAGTAAATGCTATTAGAGGCAGAATGTGTAAAATCCTGGCTTAGACTAGACGTCTCAAACCTACCCTAATATTTTTGCTGTTGGCATCTACCTAAAACAGTAAGTTTATTTTTACAGTTCGATAGTTATAAGTAGGTTAGGCATTTTATTCTTTGTGATCCAATTCTTAAAACGGGGGAAATGATTCCCGAGAGAGAATTACTTCGTTCAAGTTTTATAGTTTGCTGGATGACTACTCTCTATTGGGAGAAAGTAGCTTAGTCTGTTCTACGATTCAGGTCACTGTTGATCTTTTGTGATTCATTCTGCTAACTAAATATTTAGGTATTACTGTACTGAATTAGCCATTTAAAGAGAGTAAATTCTTTGATGTAGAACTAGAGGTGATAGAAATGAAAAAAAAAATGGTACGAATTAGCTACTTATTTTGGCAGATCACGATGTCCAAGTATTTGCCTAAATCTGGAGCTAGTCTGTGAAGTCTGTTTGAGTCTGTGAGTTTCTAATTTCACATTCTCTTGTACTTTTAATTAATTTAAAAATAGAAACGATATTTTAAAAATGGGGGGTTAACTTTACGCAGCACCCCATAATTCCCAAAACAAAAGTTTGACCACAGTGCTTTAATCAAGCACAAGTGGAAATTAAACCAAACCTGCTTAATAATTCTAGAGGCGTTTTACAGTTGTTTGCGATTTTCTAGGCCAGAACTCTTTTTGCAAAAGTTTTATTACAATCATGTTTTGTGCTTTTTGTGACACAACAAATTCAACAACAAAATGCTATTATAATTGTATAGAACTGTACAGAGATATCCAAATAAAAGTGAACATTTCTTATAACTTTTTATTTTTAAAGATGGAAAAAAATGTTAAATTTGTAGGTTTTAGGGATTTTTATTGATCATTCAGATATCTTATCAGCAAAACAATTGAGCATCTATTAAAAAAAATAGACCAAAGCAAACCCAAACATCGATTTTCTCGCTTATTTTAAATTGGATGGTATGATTTTTATCATGTTTTTGGATTCTAGGAGAAGTTCTACACATTATTTTTATAACATACCTTATGCTTAAATCGTTTTTGAAATCTTTCAAATTAAAAATTATTTCGCTTAAATATGCTTTAAACGTAACTATCCAGGTTGCGAACAAAATACCTGCTACTTTTTCTTCGTAGGTAAGTCAAAGCTAATGCCAAGGTTGATAATAATACTTTAGTCATCGTGAATTTATAATTTTATTTTTATGGAAAATGAGTTATTCTATTAAACAATAAATGTTGATTTTTATTATTTATCAAAAGAAATTTTCAACATGTCCGCCATTTAATTTTTCGCACTTTTCATATATTCTTCTCTGCCTCTGAAGTGTGTTTATAATACTTTCAGCATAATTTTTGTTCAGAGTTTTTACTTCATTTTTCACCTTTCTTTGAATTGCTTCAATACTTTCGTTATGATTACTTTGTACGACATGTTTCAAATATACCCAAAGAAATATATCTAAAAATGTGAGATCTGGGCCATTTGCAGGCGAATGTAACGTTCCATATCTACCAATTCATTCTTTGCACCATATACTGCCTGTGGCACAAGCCAATGGCTCGGGAATGCCTTCATACTCTGAAGAATACAGAGTGGAATGTTTAGTGATTGTATTTGATTGTATTTGATTAATAATAAATTTATCTTATCTTAAAGAAGATTTGGCAACAATGTCATAATCAAAGAGAAATGCCAAACTATGCCTCATTGGACTACATAAAATTTAGTTTTAAAACCTTGTAAAGAAAAAGTGGTGCCGTTCTAATATGCGGTCTACCGTCCTACATACAGTCTATGTGTGTACGCTATTATTCTAATATGCGGTCTACCTGCTAATAACTTTAACATTTAATATCTAATTGTAAGGTAAGGTAATCTCTTTGCAAATAATACAAAAGCACTAAACCCCTTTTAAATTTGTTTGTGGAAACAATTATTTATGTTATTAAAAGCTTCAACAATTAAACCTTCTTTCGTGGAAATTTAGTACCGAGCAGTGCCTAACTCCGCCCGCATAATTATTCCAAAAATAGTGATCTCTCAGGTATGTTAATCCTGCACCCCAATTCCGCCCCGAGCGTATTTACTTTATTTTTGCGAGTTTGGGAAAATCCGATTAGAGTATTAAAGTAATAAAATAATATAAATTGTGTTTACTGCATTTAAAGAAGATTACAAAATTATTATATGCATATTCTACTTAATTGTTAAGGAGGAAGGAAGATTGTTTCTTACCAGTACAATCAAAGTGTAAATTTGTAATTTTATATACATTAAAGGTTCCTAATTGATAAGACGTTACTAAGGTAGACCGCATATTAGAACAGAGTTAGGACGGTAGACCGCATATTAGAACGGCACCGAAAAAGTTTATAAGGTATTTTGTGGCACTCCCTAGAAGGAAATATTTTGTAAATATGCAGGAATGTTTGTGATTTGATTTCACTAAATCTTGAGCGGATGTTCTGTAAATAAGAGCGAATTGATGAGGAACTGCGTATAAAAACATAAAGCAAAAAACTTTGACCTATGTGAACACAATTCATTGAAACCTTACGTAAAGATTCTTTGTAAAAATGGTTTATATTCCCAAAGGGTAGAGATCATTTACAAAATATTAAAAATCCAATCCACTTAAAGCACCTTATATAAGGAGCTATTTTACAATATCCCCTTTTATACGAAAAAAGGTTTAATTTACAAACGAACCTCAGTTGTTAAAGCGTGCGCTCAGTTTACCAGAACAATAGTTTACTATTACTGGAGTAAATTAGGTAAGTTATATTAGAAAGAATTTTGCGTGGCCAATAGTCCAATACACTAGCTTGTAAGGCCAACGCAAAATTTATATATATATATATATATATATATATATATATATATATATATATATATATATATATATATATATATATATATATATATATATATATATATATATATATATATATAAAACAAAGTTGAAGATTTTTCTAAGAATCTCTAATATACAAGGATATTCGTAGTGAATGGCCTATGCAGAGTGTTCGAAAACGAATGGAATATATTTTAGCAGTAGCTTTCTGCAATTAAAATAGACCGATTTAGACCAACTTGTCTTAATACAATTTTGTTTCTTTAAACCGTTATAAGGCTTAAGAACTTTTCATCCAGATTCTCCAACGCTAGACAGGTCTAATTTGACAACCAAAAGATTTAAAGTGACAAGTATAAGAATAAGATAAGTTTTAGGAAGTGACTCCGCTGCCGGCGCCGGCAGCCATCATGGATGCCGGCGCCGGCAGCCGAGCTGGTTGCCGGGGAAGTGGCTCCGCTGCCGGCGCCGGCAGCCATCATTGATGCCGGCAGCATTAGAAAATTAGTGTCAAAATAAGATGAGAATCAAAATACCTTAATTCAATCAAAACATAATAATTTATTATAGCGTAAACTTTAACGAAACTTAAATCTTCCTACAAAAATATAACAATTGTTATTATTCTGCGAATTTAAGGGTAGAAATAAGAAAACTAAACCCGTATAATATACCTTCAATAAGAGTGTTAAATTTGTCTGATATCAATTGGATTGGAATTATTGTCTTCTATGGGCATATTGCCATTTTTTGAGGTAGAAATATCTAGCAGAGCATATGGATCTGTAACTCTGTGTCTCTGTTTTGCTAGAAAATTGAAATAAGCTTTGGATGAAGTATGATTGTGATTTCGTTCAATCCCCAGGATGCATAGAAATTGTTTACACTCACTTACTTTCAAGAAAATGCTAACCTGGCAGCCTTTCTTACACGTGGAACACTTCCTTGCTGACTTTTTAATTTTTGTCTTGAATGGTCTTCCACCTTTAACACAGGCTAACCGCAGATAATAGTATTTCTGCTATCACGCAACCAAAACTCATTGTTTGTGGCTTTCTTGTATTCCACCAAAACACAATTAAAATTTTCATATGAAGAAAATTTATCACACACTCTTATTTTATAGTTTTTACGCAAAATTAAAACAACACAATGTTTACATATCATTTAAAATAAGTAACTATAATTATTTTAGGTTAGAACTGCCGGCATTCCGTTTTGGCCGTATCGGAACCGGCGCCGCACCGGCTGCGGAGTCACTTCCTAAGTTTTACCACAGATCCATCTATGAGTTTTTTTCGGAAAGTCATAAAGAAAATGGCAATTTTATTATCTCCGTACGTATTCTACACAATAATTAATTGTACCAACAAGACTCAAGATAAGAATCATTTGGAAGCCAAGAAAATAGCTGAAATATTGGCATAACTTTTTAGTGACGACTTATTACCAGTGGCAGGACAAAAAGCTGTTAAAACCTAACTGACCACCTTTTAATTTAAACCAATACTAAATCTTAACACCTTTTTAGTGAATCTAAGCGTTTTTTCTATTTATTTAAGTTTTATTGCTCGTTCTTTAGGCTTTTTAGTTTAAACTTGACATAAGGGGGTTTTGGGGTAGCCAAATAAGAACATGTGTAGTGTTTATTATGAAACATAGAGAGCGCATCCTACACATACTTTTGCATTTCCTGGTATTTTTTCTGCGGATCAATTTTAAAAAAGTTGTTTGTTTTTCTGAAAGAGTAATCGATTTAAAAAATGCAATCTTATCTAAGGGTGCTAAAGTACAGCGATTAAGAGAAGAACAAAATGCTAGCTTGTTTGTTTTTTGGATATCTTGGTTCAATTTGCTGTATTTCTTGGTAAGTAATGGGAATCTGTTGTTAAAATGTATCTTTATAGAGGTTTTACATTCTCCAAAACAAAACATCTTATCAATAGCCGTACCTTATCAATATCATTCATTTCAGCGGTTTCGATCTGACACCCGCACTTTAAATCTGAATTTAAACGAGAATACCCTTTTTTTTAAAATAAATTGGATGCTATTTTTAAAAAACAAACAAATACATATATGATCACAAAAAATGCCAGGAAAAACAAAAATATGTGTAGGTGTTGTCTGCGCCATCTGTTTTTCACACAAAATAACGTTAAAAGATAGACCCTATAGAAGATCTCAGGAACTACTACTCAGATTTTTTTTTAAATTCTGGTCAGAGGAGTAGAAGATTGTAATATAGACTTTAAAAATATTTTTTAAGATGAAATATTGTTAACTCTTACTAACTGACATAAACTTTCAAATTTTAAATATAACATACTATAAATTATTGAATTCCTAAATTCTACCGATATTCCGAGTAATATACTTACAAAGTTAACTAATAGCAACGATATATGAGCGGTATAACTGTTACCGCAACAGATAACCGTCGGCTCGGGAACCGATTGGGAACACGTTGACGGGAAGAGGCGTACAGTGTGTCCATTCAGCATTTTAAGGCGACAAAAATATATTTGAGGCGATAAGCATATTGTTTCTACTTTTATGTTTGATAAATGCGCGTGTTGTAGCTTGTAGCATACAAAAAATAATGAATCAAGAGAAACACCAAAAAATTTGGTTAACACAAATTTTATTTGCAAAAAAAGATGTACATACACAAAAGGTCAATTAAACAAGTATGTGTGTTTACTTTGCCTAGAAGTAAATACAAATTTTATTACTTTTTATGCTCTTCATAATTTTTCCTAGATACTGAGGTAATGAAAAATGCTTAAAGGGAGATGATATAATGTAGTCATTAACCGTAAGCCTTGTTATAATATCTTGGAACATTATTAGGTAAAAATAGACACAAATAACTATATTATATTGTAATTTGGTACCTCTGTTACTAATAAACACATTTAAGGTTTATGACCTTGTTATTCATTTGACAGGTAATAGGTACTGTAGCAGAAAATAAATATGAAATATGTAATAGGAATGAAAGAATCTGTCTCTCAGGCAGTGCTTTTAAAGACTACAAAATAGTGTTCTCCAAGTTTTATCTATTCTAAATAATACTACACCTAAGTATCCAATACCTACACCATAAAAAATAAAACATAACCTATTAGCTTAAACTGTAACTAGCTACTATTTGATTAAGGCGTATTTGTGTTAATCTTACTTATACAGTATGAGTTTTAATATCAAAATCTAATCACTTTTTAATAATTGTAAGACATCTTTGATAAACTGACCTAGGTTTATGTTTGCTGCTTATGATTACGTCTGGAGAGGCAAGGAGGTAATTAAACACATCGTTGTTGGTATCTTCTCTTGATGGGTACTACTATATGTTATAACCCTAGTTTGGCTAGGTTCCGACTATAGATTTTTATACTAAGTCACTCTAAGTCTATTAGCAATAAACGTAGCTAAAGCATAATTTGCCGTGTAGGGTCTATGTGTAGCGGGCTAGTTTTTGGACAACTGATGAAGTTTTTTGTATGTCACAGATTGTCGCGAGGAGGCTTTAGAATCTTCTGTCATAATGAAAGCTACAGCTCGCTTTCCACTGGTCCGAACAGAACTTGCTGCCTCGTCTGTAAGCAAGTCAGAGTCGACAGTTACAAGAGCTTTCCTTTCCTCTGCTTTGTTCGTAAGCTGGATTGTAAAAATGACTTTTTTGGACGTCCACGTAATCCAGCGGACGCAGATGGCCCCTGTTCAGGATGTACAAGGATATAAACAATTTTGGTTATCAGTCAATTGTTGTAGGCTTCAAAAAATATATACATACTATCTTTTTTAAGTTTTTAAAAGTTAAACCCATATCTGACACTTTCTGCTTTAGTTTTCGCGAAATTTCGAAGTTTTTGCTTAATTTCATCAGAAGGGGCTTTTAAACTTCATTTCTTAGCAATAATTTTAATTTTTTTTTGTACTTTTTCGGGCCGTTTAGCTTTTCTCCAAACATTGCAAATATCACGTTGCTGCCATTTTCTCTGCTGCAAAGGGAAATATTCCAGTTATCGCAAAAATTCGACAAAAATGGCTAGCAAAGTTAATAAGTTTAGATACTAGCTTTTGCCTTGACTAAGCCGATAATTATAACTAGACTAGCGGCTTCCCGTTTTGATAGGTCTGCGTCTCCCCAATAGAGGTCGCGCCTTGTACTAAAAGTAAGATACAGGCTGTACAAGCCCATTAACAAGTGCTAAACTTGTTGCCAATACACCTTTTAGAGCCGATCTAATTTGTTAAATAACAAAAATTTAAAAAACGTCTACCCGAACGCAGCCTTGAACCCGCGACCTCTTGGATCACTAGCTGAGACTGTACCTCTAGACCACGTTGCTAATGTGAGAAAACCCTTGCCGATGCCGCTATATTTGATGACTAACATTGGCGTGGCTAAGAGATAGTACTTCTACATTTAGCAGCTAATTAATAATACATTAATACAATGCAAATGCAATGCGTATATTAGGTACCTAATTAGTTTTTCTTTGTCCAACTAAATGTTCTGAAAGAGTATATTTCACGGGGCGGTTCGAGTGTATTTCCATAGTGGGAGTGGCGCAATATTATTGGTGGGCCGTCGACAATTTTGTTTCTTTTTAACTTCCTATATCTGTTTCTCTCTTAGTTTTAATGAATTTATATCGTCCATATAAACTTAGGCCAAATTAATATACGACCCAGCCCGGAGCAAGCTTGGATATCTTTTGACGATGGCTTGGCTTTTGATTCTTTCTTGGGGAGTTTTCACATGGAACTTGCGCTTTTTTGAAAGAAAAGTTGGTTTTAAAAAATGAATTATTTGGTGGATCATTGAAAATAAAATTAGGTGGTCCATTGACCAAATGACCTTATGGGCGGGCCGCGCCTGATAGATAGAATATTTATAAATTACTTCAGAATGTGGTTTGTGGCAATAAAAGGGAATTTTGGAAATATATAAATAAGAAGAAGGGTGCATACACGTTCCCTAGTGTGATGAGCTATGATGGCATCACTAGCGAAGATCCCGATTGTACATATTGTTAACTTTTTTGCAGATTATTTCTCAGCTTCCTATATCTCATCTAGTAATAATGAAAATGATTTAATTTTTGACAACTTTGATTCTGGAGTTGCTGTATCTATGTGTAAGATCTCTGTGGTTGATATTTTTAATAAGATTCATAAACTGAGAGATAATCTGGGCGCTCGCCCGGATGTGCTAACGACTGTGCTTATTAAGGGATGTCGCTTGGCGTTATCATTGATCTTCAGTAAACTGTATAACTTATCCCTTCATAGTGGAGTTTTCCCTGGTGAATGGAAGAGGAGATGTGTGAGCCCCATTTATAAAAGCTCAAATAGAGCGCAGATTGAAAATTACAGACCAATTTCTAAAATCTCTATTTATCTAAAATACTTGAATCTATAGTGACAGATTACCTCTTTTTAAGAATTACATTTTTTCCGAGCAGCATGGGTTCTGCACAGGCAGATGCACTGTTACAAATCTTTTAATTTATGTAGAAGCGCTGCTGAGGGCACTGGAGAGTCGGTGTCAAGTAGATGCTGTTTACACCGATTTCTCCAAGGCCTTCGACAAGGTTAATCATGGTCTCTTAATATCAAAATTGGGATTTATCGGAATTTATGGATCTCTTCTCTCATGGATGCAGAGCTACCTGATTGGGAGGAGGCAGGTCGTTCGCTATAAGAACTACTTGTCTCGCGAGATTATTGTGGAGTCTGGAGTCCCTCAAGGGGCGCACATGGCTCCTCTTCTATTCAATCTGTTTCTTAATGACGTAACTAAATCCTCTTCACATGAAACCGCACTTCTCTTTGCGGATGACTTAAAGGTTTTTAAACGCATTGAAACAATCTAAGACTGCATTGATATGCAAGCTGATTTGGATTCATTTTTTTCATGGAGTTCTAAAAATAAGATGAACTTAAATCTCAAAAAATGCAAAGTTGTGCGGTTTTGTAGGAAGAGGACAATACTTGATTTTGATTATAAACTGGGTGTTGTTTCGATTGATGGTGTGGAATCTATCAGGGAAATTGGGTTGTGCTTGATGATCACTTGGCTTTTGGTGGGCATATAGGTGACATTGCTAATGGGGGGCTAAAACTCATTGGCTTTATATCCCGAAATTTATCAGATTTTAATGATATTTCATGTCTAAAGAATGTGTATTGTTGTGTTGTTCATTCCATTTTGGAGTACGCATCACCGATATGGACGCCATACCACAGTATCTATAAATCACACTTGGAGAAAGTTCAAAAACGATTTTTATGATTTTTGGGATATATTATGGGTATACCCAGGGATGACACTGACTATACTTCTCTTTTGCTTCAACTTAACTTAAAGTCTCTTGATAGCCGGCGAGAGTATTTTGACTTGCTTTGTCCTCTTAAGATTGTAAACGGCATCATTGATAGTCCACAACTACTTGAAATTATAGGTCTTAATGTCCCTCAAAGAATGATAAAGCATGTTGAAGTATTTTCTGTATATGCGCATAGGACAAATTATGGAATGTATGACCCTATTAATAGAATGTGTAGCTTGGCTAATAAATTATCCAGAGAACATGCAATCTTCGACATATTCAATATGTCGTTAACCCAGTTCAAAAACTTTTTAAGGCGCTATCTTTAGTGGATGGGATTTTGTTTGTTTATTTTAATATTGTTATATTTTATATTTGTGACTGAATTTTAACTTTGCCGGATTTAATAATTTTCTGGTATCTATTGTAAAACTTAAAATATTTACCTAATCCGTTAATAAAATATTTATTTATTTATAAAGGTTAAGATTTGTTTTATAAGTACACATTTGAAAGGATATTAATGAATTATGATTTAGGATTGGAATACACAACATGGAATTTATTAAATTGCCCATGCGTGTTTGCCATTATTCATAATGGCCTTTATAATTACTTTGACCATAGCACATCCAGAGGGGCGGAAAATTTGAAGCAATAAATTATTTATTTATTTATTAAAATAAAAATAAATCGTCCATTTCTTTCTTTCCTTTATATTAAATATTTACTTTTTTCAGTTACTTTTTAGAAATGACTTTTGTTAATACCACACTTAATAAACTAACAAATGTTACAACAGAAGACGAAGGTACAGAAAACAACATTGAAGCAAAGATTATAGAACAGTTTAAGAATAATTGGGCTGTAAAAGATTGGACAAAGGGATATTTTAGCGAAGAATACATTTATGAAATAAATATTTATTGGTTACAGTTTAGTCCCCCTAGTACCACCAGCTTTTTTATTTTGGGAATATTGTATATTTTGATTATGACAATTGGTGTCTTTGGCAACTGTTTAGTTATTTCGATGTTTATAAGGTTGGTAAGATAAAATAATATAGGTATGTGTATTTGTGTATATGCATTTCTGTGTGCTTGTTAAAATAATAAATACAATTTTAGTTACTTATAAGGGCGTTTTCAAATCAGCAGCCAGAAAATTTTAAAAAGTTGTTTAACACAAAAATCGACAACTGTTCTAAAAAGCCCTTTACAAAAGAAAGAAAAAATATTTAATGTTGTAGTCTATACATGGAGATTACGGTTTAAAAAATGGTAGTTCTTGAAAAACCTAAAAACTTCCTAAATCATTCTAACATTATATCAGGTTTTAATAAATTGTTTTTGGTGGAAAATGATACCTATATTTTGACTCCATGCGCATGAAATTTATCATAATCATTTTTTCATAGATCGACCTCTAAAACAGAGATTATCATTTGATCAGACTGTAAACAATGTTTCAAGGACAAGGGCATTTTCAGTACTTTATAAAATAAAAGAAACAGCACCAAAAATAGTATTTACGTATAAACACAAACCTCATTAATAAAAAGCTGTTATCTGCAACATCATACAAAGCAAAGGTTGAACAAAACAGACACCATGCTTCTCGAATCTTCGCTCGCGTTCTCATTTCGTTCAATCTTTCAGATCATAGCCTTATCACCACTTGTGCCACGCACCCTGAGATCGTTGAGAGCGTGTTAGAACGCACATTCTGGCACTATAATTCTTTGGGATTTCTCGGCTGTTCCAAATATGGTTCCTGTTGATTGTATTGCTTCTTAATAATCCTTTCCAAATTTGCTCTCAAATTACAGACACCATCCAACAGCTTGGCATTGAAAGTTGCGTTTCACACTTTTCCAGAAAACCTACACCATATAATTATCAAACCCCCAGATTATCAAAGGCCTGTGATAAAGCCTGGCTAGAAAAATTCAGACCCACAAACGGTTTCTTTAAAATCCTACTCCTAAAAATCACCCGCGGCAAGAGATCAATCCAATTACATTATCTTGAAGTATACCATGCTTCTAAAAACAGCATGAAGATAGAGTACTTTTCTGTTACAACGCCAGCAAATCTTTCTAGTCATAAGCCCTTTTCTCTGAAAATGAAATTTTCTTTCTAAAGAGAAAGCCGAACTAATCTTCCTGCCAATCTCCTTCTGCGCCTGTCTCCCATAAAATACCATTCAATAGTACAGCGAGTTTAAAGAATTCTTCTGTCTCTTAATAATAAAAAATTCTCTGGCCTGGATAGCATTGTCCTAAGAAAAGGCACTCCATAGCAGTGGCGATCCGTGGTCAGTAAAAGAGGTGAGGCCAAAAAAGTTATAATATGAAGCATATAGTTTTATTTAAAACATACATCAAAACGTAAAATAACATAAAACGGAAATCAAATGGCAAACTTAAAAACAAACTAAGAAAAATGCAAAATTATGTTTTATAGATCAAGTCTCTCTTTCTGTTGCACTTAATCGCAAACGATCCTATTACTAAGTTATAAAATGAGTCAGAAGAATACATTTTAATTATTAAGCCTTTTCTATAGACACTACAGCCAAACCATTTAACCTTTCTTGTGCAATCGAATTTCTCGAATAAGTTTTATGAGTTTTAAAGCTAAAAAATTTTTCTCAACTGAAACCGATGCTCCAGGTAGTGTTGGCTATTAAATAACAATTTGTACATTTCTGATAAAACCTCGTTTAGACCATTTTTGTACATTTTGTCTCTATAATCTCTGGCAAAGATAAGGAACGGAACTGTTTAAGTAGAGGGATATGATACTCCCCGAGTCTCCGCATGCGCAGTAGGGTCGACCTTGAACGCCCAGGTGTGCTATTGTTATTTGGCCTTGATATGCGCAGGTGTTATTCCAAGGTCAAGGTCAAGAACTTGGCCTTGAACGCGAGCAGATGTTTCTTTGTTTGGTGATGACCAGGTGTACGATGCTTATTTCAAGGTTACATTTGCGGTGCATATTTTCAATGAATGCGAGCAGCTGTTTCTTTGTTTGGTGATGACCAGGTGTACGACGCTTATTTCAAGGTTACATTTGCTTGGCCTTGAACGCGAGCAGATGTTTCTTTGTTTGGTGATGACCAGGTGGACGACGCTTATTTCAAGGTTACATTTATGATGTTAGTTTACCTTGAGTTATTACTGGGGTGTAACATGTTTTGGTATGACGGTCGAGTGGGTTGGGTCTAAATGTGGATCGGTATATATGAGGGTAGGGGGGGTTAAATTTTAGTATAGAACATTGTGTTGAGTAAAACGGTTCAAGCAAGTTAATTTGAAAGTCATGGCGTACGTGTGTGAAAATTGTGGTAAATCATTTACTCGGAGTTATAATATGTTACGACATAAACGAGAATCGTGCGTAGCACGATTTGAAAATATGCATGGTGGAAAACAGCGAAAAGTTGACGATGGGGCATCAACATCCGAGGTGCGTACTTGCACTTGCTGCAATATAACCATACCAGCAAATCGAATGGCAGGTCATCAAAGAACAATACACCATAAAAGTAATGCATGTTCACCAATATCAGCTGGTGTTGAGCTAGTGTCCAGTGCTTTTAGAAATAGGATTGCCACATACCGTATATCAAGTGATAATGAACATACTGACTATTCATTATTTTTTGATGAAATTAAAGCAAGAGTGTTAGAGGTAGTAAGTGACCTAGTAAGAGTGCGTTGTGCTTTGAAAGTTAATATGGTGGTTGTTGGTCGGTATCTTTTACCAACACAAGATAATATGTACAGTGACAAGTCATTTAATACACGCAATGAAATTGTCACTTCAGGAAGCGATTTGGAAGAAATATATCAATCATTAGTGGAAGCCATGAAGACTCAATCGACTGAGTTTCAGGAAAAAGATTCAGGTATGTTATAAATTAACGACTAAAAATAAAATAAATACTTATGTCATTCTTTTTTGTTTTCGTAGGTTGGGCTCTGGAAAAAATTCTATACCTGGAAGTAAATGTCAACGAGTATAAACCTTTTGGTGGATCTTCATATATAAAGTTACCCCGATTCATCGAATTGAAAAAAGCCATCATCAATGTGTTTAATCAAGATGAGTGTTGTTTTGCGTGGTCAATCGTGTCTGCTTTGTGCCCCACCACTAGAATGGCATCACAGATTCAATCTTATCCACACTATTCAAGAGTGCTGAATTTTACAGGTATAGACTTTCCAGTAAAGTTGCGTGATATATCAAAATTTGAAGAAATGAATAATATTTCAGTTAACGTTTATGGTTTGCAAAAAAATTTCGAAAATAATATGTTAAAGTACGAAGTTGTCGGTCCATTAAGGTATTCGGGTAGAAAACTTAACAGACATGTCAACTTGTTGTTAATAACAAAGGATTGTAGTATTAAAGATGATGATGAACATATTTGTGATACGCGTTGTTCTAAAAGTCATTATTGTTGGATAAAAGACTTATCGAAATTATGTTCCAGTCAAATTACATCACGTAGGGATAAAATGTATTTTTGTGATGGTTGTTTGATATATTTTAGTTCACCATCATCTTTGATATCACACCAAAAAAATGACTGTAACCACAAATATTCATTAACACCATCACTAAATTTAAAAATAGATAAATTTGGAAGGAGTGTAAGTGAAAATATATTAAAATTTGACAACATAGAAAAGCAAATGCGTGTACCGTTTGTCGTTTACGCGGATTTTGAATCGGTGCTTAAACCACTGGATACAGTGGAACCGAATCCCACAAATTCTTACTTAGTCAAAAGCATCAAACATGAACCGTATTCTTTTGCGTATTTAATTAAGTGCTCCTTTGACGATTCGATTTCAAAATTTGAGCTCTACCGGGGAAACGACGCAGCCCAGGTTTTCGTTTCTCGACTTGAAAGTGATTTAAGATCTCTTTACAATACATACTTAAGAGATATAAAAGCAATGGAAACTTTAACGGCTGACCAAATAGCGGAGTTCAATAATGCCACAAAATGTGGTATATGTGAACGACCTTTTGAAAATAATAATTGTAAAGTAAAGGACCACTGTCACATAACTGGGAAAAAAAGACCTGGTGCTGCTCATTCGATTTGCAATTTAAATTATAAGTTACCCAATTTTATTCCAATTATATTTCATAACTTGAGCGGGTACGATTGCCACATGTTTATTAAAGAGTTGTGTCGTCACGGAGACAAGATCGATGTTTTAGCTCAAAGCAAGGAAAAGTATATTTCGTTTACGAAAAGTATTTACGTTCACGATTATGTCGATAATAAAAGTGGGACAATAAAGAAAAAATATTTGAAATTGCGGTTCATCGATAGTTTTAAATTTCTATCAACATCACTGGAAAATTTGGGTAATGGATTAGCTGTGGGTAGTTTCAGGGAAACAGGAAAATATTTTTCTGATAATGAGCAGCTTAATTTAATGCGTAAAAAAGGTGTTTTTCCCTATAGTTTTGTCGATTCAATAGACAAAATGAACCATCCAACTTTACCCACAAAAAATCAGTTTTATGATAGTTTGTCAGAGGAGCACATTAGCGATGAAGATTATGATAGAGCTAAAAAGGTGTGGGACACATTTAATTGTAAGAATTTGGGGGACTATTCGGATTTATATTTGAAATCTGATGTTTTATTATTAACCGATGTTTTTGAACAGTTTCGCGATACTTGTTTACAAACGTATAAACTGGATCCAGCACAGTACCATACCCTTCCAAGTTATTCGTTTGATTGTATGTTGCGTATTTCTAAGGTAGAGTTAGAGCTATTGACCGATATCGACACGGTTCATTTTTTCAAAAAAGGTATTCGAGGCGGTATAAGTCAGTGTTCAGAAAGGATGCACGCTGCCAACAACATATATGTACCAAACTACGATCCTAACGAGCCATCATCTTTCATTGTTTATCTTGATGCAACAAATCTGTACGGTCATAGTATGTCGCAAGCATTACCATTTGGCGGCTTTAGATGGTTATCAGAGCATGAAATTTTAAATTTAAATATTATGGATGTGGACGATAATGGTCCAGAAGGATACGTTTTGGAAGTTGACGTTCATTATCCGGATACGCTATATGATGATCATTCCGACTTACCCTTTTTAGTTGAAAATATTGTACCACCCACGGAATCGGCAAAATTTTCAAAGTTAATTCCGAATTTAAACGATAAAAAGAAATACATCATTCATTACCGAACATTAAAACAAGCAATCAATAACGGCCTAATGGTAATGCAAACACACAGAATTTTAAAATTTAATCAATCCCCCTGGTTAAAGACATATATCGACTTAAATACAGATTTGCGCAATAGGGCAACAACAAAGTTTGGTAAAGACACTTTTAAATTAATCATTAATGCTGTTTTCGGCAAGACCATGGAAAATGTGGAGAATCGTAATGATATAAAACTAGTCACCCGATGGGAAAATGACAGGAATAAAATTGGGGCACGAGCATTAATTTCTCGTCCTTATTTTAAAAGTTCAACGGTTTTTAATAAAGAATTCGTTGCCATTCATATGGATCGATTAAAGGTAACTTATAATAAACCAATTTATATCGGATTTTCCATACTGGACATGTCGAAAACAGTAATTTATGATTTTTTCTACTCATTCATTAAAGCAAAATTTGGCAAAAATGCTTCTTTACTGTATACAGACACAGATTCGTTAATATTAAAAGTTTACACCGAAAATTTTTATCGTATAATTGCAGAAAATCCGGATAAATTCGATACATCCAATTATACCGAAGGAAATATTTTTAACATAAAAAAAAGCCAGTCAGTAGTAGGTAGAATGAAGGATGAATTTCCAGGTGATCCAATAATAAGTTTTTATGGTACCGGAGCCAAAGCTTATTACATAAACTCAATCAGTAGCGAAATTAAAAAAGCGAAAGGTATAAAAAAACGTGTAATTGAAAAACAGCTTCACCTGGAAGATTATCGGAATATCGTAGAACGTGGTGGTCAGATATTTCGAAAAATGAAAACCTTTCGAAGTTATAAACACGACGTTTATACCGAAATAATTAATAAAGTTGCTTTATGTCACCACGACGATAAACGTTATATTATACCATCAACAACAAAAACTCTACCTTGGGGACACCCAGACATAAAGTTTTACGAAACAAACCCTGAAGATAACCTAAATATGTTAATACAAGCTATGCAAAGTTTTTTACCCGAAAATATTAGTTATAATTAGAAAAATGTTGGAAAGTCTATGTTTTAGAAAAATAAAAAAATATTAACTCCAATGTCACGTAGTTTTATTAACCACTATAGTAATAGCAATAGTTGAAATTTTATAACGCAGGATAGGAAAATACATAGATAATTGTTTCAATAATATGTTGTTTTATTTTACAATATAGTAATAAAGTTACAAAAATAAAAATTAATTAATGTCTGGCTTGTAAACTTCTCGAAGCATCCATTGTCTTCTCAACATATCAGATCTGCTAATCGGCCCTCGTCGACACATCAGCGTTCCACAGTAATGACACTTAACAATCCTTACTCTCAACAATTCAATATAACTGTAAGATTGCATGTGGTCAGTCCAAATATATACTTCTCTTTTACAATTATAGCAAACAGCAGAAATTATTATTTGTGCTCCCGAAAAAGTCTCAGCTGGACGACTGTTATCTTGATCTGCGGGCAACATTATAGTTTCTGATAATAGGCATCGAAGGAAAGAGAGTGTCTATAAATATGGGTTGTCTGGGTCATATAACCTTGAGAGCACAAACAATAACAGAAGTAAGGACACACGATTACCTTGAAAATATGTCCTTGAATCGCTGTTTAGCCGTAGAACGCAACCTTGTAAGTTGAATTAACTTGTTTGGCCTCTAAAGCATCAACCGTCAGATAGGGTGGGGGAGTTTATGGTGGGGTGATAAGTATAAATTTGGTTTGCTAGGCAGAGCATTTCATAGTTCGCTAGAACAGTTCGCCAAGTAAATACATTCGTCAGTTAAGTGCAGTGAGTTAGTTAGAAAAATGAATTCCGGTAGTGAGTCGTTGTTAAATGCGTTTAACTTGGATGGAAGTATCCAAGCAGAGTTGATGGGGCAGGACGTTATTGACCTGCTGACCCCGGGTGTGTTTGACGAGTGGCACAATGACGACGTGCTAAACACTGCGTTTGTGGAAGAAGAGAATGTGGGTGAAAAAAAAGTATCTTCGGCGGTTGATTACGTCAACAACTGGACGGAGAAGGACGGCGGGCGCATCAATATCATAAGTGATGTGGTGGTAAAGAAGGCGAGGCGGCAACCCACTACGAAGTTGGAAAAGCTGCTGAAATTGCCAAAGACAGCCGGCAACAATAAAAGTCAATTTTATGCAGCTATGGAGGGTGAACAGAAGAAGAAGAAGAAATTCGTGTTCAAGCGACCAACAGTGCCAGTTCAATACCCCGATTTTTTGGAGACGTCACAACCACCGAAGCCTCTGTCACCGGTCGTCATCATTAATGAAGGCCCAAACTCGACAACGCCCGAGCCGCCGAAGTCCATGCCTCCGATTGTGTTGGTGGCCGACGCTGACGAAAAATCGCCGATCGCGAGTGCGCCGATATCGCCAATAGTTGGGCGTGGAATGTGCCGCAAACCATTAAAGAAGCGGTGCAAGCGGCTATTCGAGGCGGTTAGTCAACCCCGTCAACCTGCTGCTGCTTCTTCTGCAGAAGTGCCGATACCGGACTGGATGGAAGAGTTTTCTCCAAGCCAGAAGTGTGCCTTCTCCGTGGCTTTTAGTGCGAGGCAAAAACTAGTTGATGAACTAAAAAAGAACGATAGTGATGTGGCGCAATACGAGAGACAGATTAAGGAACTGCAGGCGAAAATTGAACAGTGTAAAAGTGAAGGGGAAGTGTGTAGAAAAAGACTTAAGTTATTGGACAATTTTCCATATAATTAATTTTAGAATTTTATTGTAAATATAGAGTTAAGTTATTTTTGTAATAGTGTTGTATATATAAGTAAAATAAAATGTTTTTGTATATATGATAATAAAAAGTTAAATGAAACAATATTTTTTATTTCTAAAATAAGTATGCGAAAGTTACACAAAATAAAATAAAAATGCAAAATAGAAAAAAGAATAGACGAAAAAATGTAGGGCCGTAACTTTAGGTGTGTAATCATTAGATGCACACAACTTAAGTATGCGATAAAGTGTTATGTCTGTGAAGAGAGGCTACCCGTTACAATGCCTGAGAACATGCATCTTATTTGTAATAAAATGTGAATTTTACTGCAAGTAAGATAATAGACCAAACTCTCGGCATTTTCGTAGAGAACTTACTAGAAATTTAGCTAGTTCTAACGTATGGTAAGAACGTACATGTCTTTATAGAGTAACACAATATTTTCCAAAAGAAATTAATTCTTGAGAAATATCATGTTACTTGGGATGTGACATGAATCAACTACAAACTACGATCAAATATTTTGTAGCCCTGAAAAGGGCTGATTTTGTCGGGGTAGGTCGGGGAGGGCATGGTTCCGGGATCAGTTGGTGGAATCAGCTGGACCATCATCATCCTGATGGTCCGTGATCCACCAAGTGGATGAATCGGCCGGACCGTCATGACCTTCCGGCGGCGGTGGTGGCACCCAATCAGTGCTGGAGTCTGGCTCCATGTCTTCAGCCGACAACTCCCCATTTTGCCAATCCATGTTTGGCAATACCAGACCCACATCTGCTTCTTCGACCGCCCGCTCATCTTCCCAGGCATTAAACATATCTTCTGCCTCGATGTCTAGAAGTCGTTCGATGTCCAAGAGTAGGTCATCCATATCGACATCATTCATGTCAACGGTATCATCGCTAAAAACCGATGAACCGCGACTCAATGGTCTTTCGAAATCCATAGTTATATCTTCGTACTTTAAGATTTAAAAATGAAGTGATTCTGTGACCCGCTCGTAACCGTTTAAATAGAGATAATCTACCCCCTCCACCACTCCATCCCCACCTTTCCACCGCCAACAAACTAGAGTTTATTATACAAATGCCCTCCATCCAAAAATGATACTGGCGGACTTCACTGTCGAAAACTGCTTTTAGTTCTCAAAAATGGTGTAATTGTGTTGTGGAAATGTGACCGACAAAGAAACTTATGCTCGATCCGTCTGGACTTACATAATTTCTATCTAATGTCACAGATGCCGTGGCATTAGATAAATACAAGTAAGATCAAAATATCCTGTACAGATGCCGTGGCATTAGATAAATACAAGTAAGATCAAAATATCCTGTCATCCTGAAAAGGACGGATTTTGCAAGGAAAATTATAGTCGATCCGACTGGACTTATATAATTTTCTACCTAACACCACATGTACTATGGCATTAGGTAACTAAAACTACGATGAAACATTCTGTGGCCCTGAAAAGGACCGTTTTTCAAGGGATAAAATCTTATTTGTAATCAGGCTCGATTACAAATAAGGCACGCACTCTTATGTTGTAGAGTACCAAGAGCTACTCCACAACCTTTACAGTTCGGTATGTGCGCGCGACTACCGAAATCTTGGGTTACATGACCACTGAAGAATTGGTCACCAGCCGACTTGTTTTCCAAGTCGGCATAGCAGCCAATACACCAGCCGTCATCACCCACCTTCACCAGGTTTAAGATCTTGCACACCCGGCGGGATCGGACGGGGAAAACTTTCCTCTGTCTAAGTGCCCAATTATCCAAATTCCTAGGAGTATCATCGCTTAAGTATCCATCATCATCTGATGATGCCATGTTGAGATGAGCGAATGTAATGAAGTAAGCAGTCGACTCGAGCTGCTTTTAAAGACCTCAGCTTCCCCCACCCTTGCTAAAAATACAGGAGGGGATGATGGTGCGATTCTATGACGACTACCAAGATATGATAGAACCCTTAGGAGATGACAAACTTAAACGCTGAAGGGTGTTTTACGTGCAAAGATATAAGAAAAAGAAATATATAAAATTCAGTTTTGGAAGGTCTAAAATTGCACCAAAGACCCCCAAAGACCCCCAAAAACCTCGAAAAATCCCGGGGTGGCCACTTCGTGCCCCCCCGGGCCCCCCCCAGATCGGGGGCTCCGCCCCCAAACCCCCGCCAGGGGCTACCGCCCCTGGACCCCGTTTGGCTTTTGCGCAACGGAGGCGGGCCAGCGGGTGGGCGGTGGGGGCGGCCGGGGGGGCGGGGGCGGCGCGGAGGTTAGGTCGCTTCGCGACCTAACGACGCTGCTACGCAGCTAGCGCCGCCCCCGCCCCCCCGGCCGCCCCCACCGCCCACCCGCTGGCCCGCCTCCGTTGCGCAAAAACCAAACGGGGTCCCCTGCGCGGGGGTTTGGGGGCCTCGCCCCCGAACCCCGGAATAACAGTCAAATTGTACAATTCACATTAGTTTGGACCTGACTATCTTTTCATAGTTCCCTGTTTTCCCTAAAATACATACCTACTCCCTAGGTCTTTTTTTGACCGACCTCTTATTACTTTTAATGACTCAAATCACTCGGGTCTTATTTAAAAACGATTATGCCACCCATCCCTCATGCCTTCGCCCTATTCCCCACAGCTTCCCTATACTACCCCTTTGAATTAATTAGAAATCTGAAAAATGTCTTTTTCAATTTTTCCAAATTAAATATTGAAAAGTCATTTCCAATCACAAAAAGTTTACTCTAAAATATTTTCCTATAACTTTTTTCGATCTGAGCTACACTTCTCCCGTTATTCATGAGCAAACCCAATCAAACCCCATAATTCTTGAAATTTTGATTAGTCTGATCATTTTGATCATAAAAAGTTTTATGTCAAATGTTCTGAAATGTCCTTGAACTATCAAATAATAATAATAATATTAATAACAAAATTCTTATTATTTGTATTGGCTAAACAAACCCAAGCAAACCTGAGCAAACCCACAAGTTATGTGCTTGTTGTCATTGCTTTGATCCGAAATAAAAATATTTTTGTTATATAAGGGTTAATGTGGTTGCTTTTTTTGTAAAAAATATACAAAAATAAAAATCTTAGTGGGTCGACAAATATCGATTTTTAGTTCCAAAAATATACGTCTCGGAAATAACTAAATGGATACAATTTTTAAGTTAGAAAAATAACAATTTTAACGGATCTTGGACCTTTAACTTAAAATAAGTTTTAGACACTTCTAGGTAAATTATCGAAAAGAGTTATGCAAAAATGCCAACGTCTATTTTTAAACGTCCTGAAAATGTCATCCTTGGTCATCTTTGCATTTTTCACCGATTCAGTGTCAAACACAAAGTGACTAAGAATATCTAAACTACGATCAAATCTTTTGTGGCCCTGAAAAGGGCCGTTTTCACGGTGGGTTGGAGAGGGAAACCTAGAGTGGTTGTTCCCCTCTCGCGATCTGCACCGATCGCGGTGCAGCTCGCCGTCTTCGCACCTCCAGCCGAGTGCTGCGACGGCTCCGGCGACGCTCCGTGAGCTCTTCTAACAGAGCCGCCCTTTCTTCAGGACCCAGCAGCATCTGTGGTCCTTCCACCACTTCCACGGGCTCTGTTGGAGCCGGCTCCGGTGGTGGTTGCGGTCTTGGGATCGGCTGTACGATAGCCGTTGGCTTATTCGCGTTTTTTAAACGCCAAGCCTCCCAAAACTCGCTTATTTTGGACTCCCTTGTCGTCCTTAACATCAGCCTGTCCCACTTCATGGCTGGTTGAGAAATGAAAATTGTGATGGCTGCTCCCGCTTTTAAAAGCATTTAGGATGGTGGGGGGTGAGAGTGGGGGTGAGAGTGGGGCTAAACAGTTGTAACATATCCTTTCAGAGTAACAAAATATTTCCTATAGAATAGATTTCTTGTTCGAAATATTTTGTTACACTGAAAGGATACGTCTGTTTTTGTCATACTTAAGAGCAGGTTTGCCAACGTTCTATGTGAAACGACACAAATTCAGATGTATCTTTTTGAGCGTATCAACCCAGAGTGAATTTATTGTTTAAAATATGTTTCTTGATAGAAAGTTATGTCACTTTGAATAACTAGAGGCATATGCGTTCTTATCATACATAAAAACTACAAGCTAAATCTTGCAAATGCTCTTTCTCTCGCCATCTATGTATGATTTAAACACATAATGCATCTCTCACCCAAACTAACACAATTTTTCCTTCGAGAAATATCTTCCTTAGGAAACATAGTGTTTAACTACAAACTACGATCAAATATTCTGTAGTCCTGAAAAGGACTGATTTTGTCAGGGGACAGGCAGGGTTGTCGTATGAGGAGCTTTATTTGTAATAGAATTTACATTCTATTGCAAATAAGGCAAGACTGCTGATGAACGACGGTAAACAGTCTCTCCCTACACAAAGCACACCTCGAGTGGTTCCGCCTTTGATCACCTCGCGAACCCACTGTAAAATGGGTTGTGACGAAATGAACATCCATAATCGCAGCTCCAAATCCTCTCGTGTAGCAGTTCATACACAAATCTCTAGACCCCCATGAGACGTAGGATTGCATGATGCAATACCTAGGTCTAAGCCTACGCGGTCTGCGTACGAGCCTATGTTGCACATTTGGTGCGACTGCCTGCTCGTCGTCACTAGAATAACCATTATCCGAGCTTGACGACATTGTGGCTTCGAGTGAATTTAATTTTCTAAATCCCGTCTTATATACTTTCTTTTCCCCACCCCTCTCCTAAATTTCTCTCTATTTTTCGCCTCATAACCTTATTTACCAAAGCCCCACATTTGAAGTATTAAAATAAGGCAATAGTAAAAATAAAACGCAAATATGTCCTTTATAAGTTTATTTTAAATATGTAAAAATATATAATTTGGAGAATTACATAACTTCAAACTAATGTATTGATTTGTTAGTAACAGAACCATTAAGTATATTGTAGCTAAAAAATGCATCGTGAATAACTAACGCGTACACTTTAATGTCTTTAGGAAATTTACTTTTGCGTGTTTCAAACTCCAATTTCACGTCCACTGTGGACGTCCTCACGGCTTCTGGTTGGTGACTGCAATCGATTACGAATAACGGATTTTTCAGATAGTCGGCAAAACTCATCATAGGATCGCTCAGTTCTCGCTGGTAGTAGCTAGCTTGAAAATTCTCATAATTATAATAGGCTGCGGCATACAGTTTCTTTGAAAAATCTAAATTCCATCTTTCGTACGGAAATACGGCAGAGTTCAGATAGAGCCTAATATCACTTATATCGGCCGTTGTAAATTGTGTGCTATCTTTTGCTCTGTTGTCGGACGAGCTAGTTGGTTGAAAACCGATAATCAAATATCTCGGTTTTTCGAGACTCGTGCTAGTTCTTAAGGCCCAAACGTCTGACGATGTTTCTCTCAAAGAAGGTAGCTCGTAAAGATCCCATTTACGGTAAGCCATTGGAACGTTTGCGTTACTGCCACCTTTATTCATGCGTGATAATATCTTTAACTTCTGTCGATCGTCTGGAATAATGTGACGAATTTTCCATTCAATTTTTTCAATTGAAATGTCTGCATCTACTTCGCCGATATAGCAATTGTTGAAAGTGCGGGCGATAATTAAAATCAACTCTTGCTTGACGTTAAAAATACCCTTTGAATAATCCTCTGCGAAACCCATGAGATATTTTAGAGGAAGCTTGCCGGAGAACATGTTACTTGTGGAATCTAGTATCCCTTGATTTGCTTCGTCTAGACCCCATCCGCATGCCATGAGAGCTCTATTTTGTGCGGCACCCAATGACACCATAGTTTTCATCGTTGTGGTAATTCCGGGTTTCCGAACGACGGCAACTTGCTCCCCTCCCATTTCATAACGACATTCGTCGAATAGAAAGGCGATGGCATTATTTGATAGATAACATTTTTTACTAACATCTTTGGGTTTAAATGTTCCTTCGATGTAAATGTAACTATCCGATATATCCAAAATGATATCTTGAAAGTGTACAGGTATACGAATTTCATCGGAATTGCGGAATGTTGGAGAACCGTAAGGTTTATATGTGTGTTCTTGAAAACTAATAATGGAGTTATCAAAAATGGGTTCGGTAAAAACTTCGATTTTGTCACTGCTAGCGGCCATCATTTTCTAATTTTTCTCACTTTCAAACCGATCGATTGTAGAAATTTGCAATCTTTCGCGGAGAGCTGGCGATTGCTGTGCGGATGTGTTTTCGATCGTCCGTCTGACTTGCGAATGAACCTTGACTGTGTTGTCTGCTTACTTTTATGTCGTTTAACTGAATCTTGAATTGTTGACAGCTTATGCAGTTGACGGTTAAAGCAAAAACCCATTATACGATTTTTTTCAACTCTAGTTTAACTATTATTTTCTCACCTCGAAAATCGATCAAATCACCGCTATCGTCCAAGATGCGTAGAGTAATGTTGTCGATAAACTGACGACCATCCGGCATTATCGGCATATAAATATTATTTTGCGGTTCTTTAGAGATTTTGTAACCGGGTTCGACGTCAATATCAAATTCAAATAACGTATGACTTTCCAAAGAATTCAGGTATGCTCCGGAAATTATATTACAATCCACACGTACGATGCGCACTTTCATTATGTCCACGATGGTACTTGATTCGTGTCGTTGTCCACCTTGCAGCAGCACAGAGCCAAATCCGAGCACTTTGCCGATACTATTGCTACCTCGAAAATCGATGCTATATTTTGACTTTAGCTCACATTTTAACGTATTATTATTGGCTGTTAATGAAAATAAATCGGTACCAACTTCATTGCATGACTCTTTTAAAGCGGTGTACATGGCTTTTGCTATTTCATTAATTTCGTAAGCTCCTGGTGGAATCCTTACATACTTTGGTATCGCTGTTTTCAAATGGCTGAATGAATTATTGCTTTCGTCGATATTAAAAATCGAATTATATGTGTAAAATCCCAGCAGTGCAACTCCATATTTGTCTGTTGTATTTAACTCGATGGGTGGGTAAAAATCCGCACTTAAGACACTTGTATGTCCTGTTAGAGTGAATGTGTAAGACATGACTGACCACGAAACTATTTGTGTAGCTATTTTATTGCTGTTTGCAACAGTTAAATGGATTTAAGCTGAAGCGTTGCTTTATTCCTTTGGACGTTTTTAAACTGTTTTCTGCCTTTATATTCACATCGTTAATTTTGCAATAACAACAAAATATTTTTTTTGGTATCGGTCCATCGCCCTCGTCCGAATCTGAATTATTGCTATTATAATGTTCGAAACAGTATTGATATTTCAATATATCGACGTCACTTTTTAGGTGATTAGGTAACCTATCCCAAACTAGTGCTATTTCATTTGGAGCTAATGCGATCAACACTTCTTTGGGCGTATTTTCTAACTGTTCGGCAGTCATTTTTTGTAATCCTCCGACTTCACGATATGCTTTAAGTGATAGCAACATTTTGGTGTAGTTGTCACGTTCCATTTGGGGTGTCAAAGACATACTTTTTACGATTGTAAAAGAAACTTCAAACACAAATGTCCACACCAGACTGTTCCGAATTCTTGTTGACGGTCGTATGTATAGTAAATTTTCTTCGTCGCTTCGGAACCCATCTGCAGATATCGTACCAATTCCATAGGTGGGGGTAAATCACCGAAACTATCGTAGTATGTTACATCAGAATTGCTTTTTCTATATGCTACCCAATGAGTCCCTACACCCGACATACTATCCAAATTTATAATGGCGGCCTCATAACGTTTGGGACCGCGTACAGGTAATGAATCTCTCATATATACGCCTCGAAAGTGTGGTATTTTCATTTTTAAGGCGTACTTTTCTATATCAATATTGGATAGTGGTCTTTGAGGTAGGGATTCTATTAGTTTTTTGATTTCTTATTTTTGCCGTTGTTTATATATAATCCCAAACCTGTGCGATATGGTTTCAAGTATAATCCATTTCCTCTTGAACTTAGATGTAAGCCGGTACCTATTTTTTCTGCAGTCGACTTTTTTACTGCTTTTACGGCACGCACGATGCCTGCTGCACCACCTGCTAATGAACCTAAGGCCGATAGTCCTGCAAATATTGGTATTAACGGTAATATCCCCCCAGTCTTCGGAATTGGAATGATTCTAGGCGTGCGAATTTTTCGTTTGCCACCGGCTATTCTTAGGGATTTACGTGCAGCTACTGCAGCTATTTTCGATGCTTTCATGATATTTTTCTCGACAAGTTTTTTCCCACCAGCTTTTAACAATTCTGATCGAACGGGTCGTCTAATAGATGATCCAAAAGCTACTTTGTGTAGTCGCTTATGTTTACCAACGCCTTTACCTTTAGTGTGGCGGCGGCGGCGCTGGAAGCGACGTTTACCTCTAGTGGATGCTTTTCTCGATTTTGATGATGATGATACACCCATACCAAAACGTTGTTTCGCTTTCATAATGTTGGTTACCAACCAAGCTGCAGCTTTTTCACCAGCGCTAGAGTCTTTAGATTTTACTCTTTTCCACGCGCTTTGCTCGAGTTCCTGATCTGCTTGGTGGCGAGCACTTAAATTTTCACTATTACGCAAATAGGCTAAATCGTGTTTTTTGCATGCGACATCCAAAGAATTAATTCCTTGATCTCCTCTTGCCACACGTTTTACTACTTTCGTCCCGGGCCCGCAATACTGATAGCCGGGAATGTGTAACTCAAACGGTAGCCTATTAATTACTGAATTAACAATACCGCTTCCAGTCTTACTTGATAAACGAGACCGTCTACTTCGTCTGACGAGCGACATCTGAATGATAGTTTACGTGCAAGTTCAGTATAAAATATAGATTTTGTTAAGATGCGTATCGTCAATCTTAAACAAAAACTTCCCGTCGATAATCTCGATGTAAAGGTCGGATCTGGACTAGAACAAAAATTATTTAAAAGACATGGTCCTTTGCTACCGTCATCTATTCGTGGATTATTAATAGGACCTTCAAACTGTGGAAAAACAAATGTTATGATTTCGCTGCTTACTCACCCCTCGGGACTGCGTTTCGAAAATGTTTATATCTACTCAAAGTCGCTCTATCAACCGAAATATGAATATTTAAAGAAAATTTTATCACCAATCAAAGGTCTTGGCTACTACGCTTTTAGCGACGCAAATAACATTGTGGAACCGTCAGATGCTAAACCTAATTCAATATTTATTTTTGATGACGTTATGTGTGAGAAACAGGACGTTATAAGATCGTATTTTAGCATGGGACGTCACAAAAATGTGGATGCCTTTTACTTGGCGCAAACGTATTCTCGTGTTCCTAAGCAGCTCGTCCGGGATAATGCCAACTTCATTATTATGTTTAAACAAGATGAGATGAATATGAAACATATATTTTCCGATCACGTTTCACCCGACCTGACGTTTACACAATTTCAAGAGATGTGTGCTAAATGTTGGGATAATAAATATGGTTTTTTAGTTATTGACAAGGACAGTGATGTAAATTCGGGCAGATACCGCAAGGGATTCGATAGTTATATATTCCTATAATAATAACTTGGATAATCATTTCATCGTTGAACGGTGCTTTGAAAGCATCATGAATGAAGAAATCGAATTAAAACGAAAGCTACTGGAAACTACAAATGCGGTTAGAAAAAAATTTAAACAAATTAAAGCAGCTAAAGTGCAGAATGAACATGATTTGGAAAAGTTTTATGAACCAGTTTCTAAACCACTAGAATCTATATCTAAAGCCGTAAAGCAGCAGCAGCAACAGTACGCAACTAAAAAATCAAGTACTACGACTAAACCACAAAGTCGGAGTAGCAGCAGCAGCAGCTCGGTGGGAATGGCGAAACTGTTTGAAGAACATCCAACAGAAGCGGATTTTGAAACATCTACACCGATTTCGCAAAAAACACAAATTCCTACACCAAAACGTGGAAATCGTGAGTCACTGTTCGAAACCCCTTCCCCATCAACGATAACATCATCTTACACATCACCACACACATCAAGTGGTAGCAGTTCAGCCGCAAAAACTATTCAAGATTATTTAAATGGATTAAAATTCGAACCGTCCCGTTATGATACCGTGTATGGTGTACGCTTTGGTAAAAAAGACAATAAATCAACAAAATATATTGGCAACTTGGTGGTTCGTTTTCTAACAAACGGAAAGATGGTGTTATACAAGAACAAAACAAACATTGCTGAATTCGATGGAACGGCTGAGCTTTACGATTTGATTTTTCTAAAAAATCCAGCATGCTTAGATAATGAAGACGAAATTAGTCTAGATGTACTTCGAAAATACCAAACCATTTTGAAATTGACGGATGCGACCTACGACGGTTATGACAAGAAACGTGGTTTAAGGGAAACCCGATGGAGAAAATATTTACGAATCATAAAACCGCTAATTATGGGAACCAAACTGGGTGGTGGTGTAGGAAGAAAAAAAGGCGACAACAAAATCCAACTACCAGCAAAAAAGCGCCTATCGTCGAAATCATCTGAATATGTTTATTGGAATAAACCTAAGGAGTTAGTGGATAGATTACGATTATTGTGGGGGTCAAAAGTAGCTGGACATACCGGACATGATAATGAGATTATGTCAATTATGGAAGAGCTTCGAGAAGAAGGAATAATATATTAAGTTTTGCACGTAGTTGCCATCCTCAGTGTCTGATAAGACGTGGAACCTTATAATATGGATCCTAGCCGAGAAAAAATTAAAGTCGTAAATGAATTACATAGGACAGCAAGAAAAAATTTTGTTAGAAGACGTACGGTCATAAAAGGATATCGAGATTTGTGGCAAATTGATTTGGCGGAAATGCAGCAATATGCTACTGACAATGATGGTTACCGTTACATTGTTGTATGTATAAATTGTTACTCCAAATTCGTGTACACCAAAGCAGTTAAGAATAAGACCGGTGTTGAAGTTACGAATGCCATGAAAAGCATCATTGAAGAAGCATCATATGCACCAAACAATTTACAGAGTGATCAAGGAAAGGAATTTTATAATAGCACCTTTCAAGCACTCATGAAAAAATATAATATAAACCATTATTCCACATATAGCACGAAAAAAGCGGCAATTGTGGAGCGTGTTATAAGAACTTTGAAAAATAAGTTATATAAACAATTCTCGGCTAGAGGTTCTTACAGATGGTTACAAATATTACCAGCTATAACGAAGACCTATAATAACACTAAACACCGCACCATTGGAATGAAGCCTAACAGTGTAAAAGAGGATACCCCTATTAAAGCATATGACTATTTGAAAATTGCTCCGAAGAAAAAAAAATTTCATTTGGGTGACATTGTTCGCATTAGCAAGTACAAAGGTGTATTTGACAAAGGATATACGCCTTCCTGGTCCACGGAACTGTTTGAAATAGCAAAAGTTAATATTACAAATCCACCTACCTACTTGCTACAATCATTGGAAGGTCAACCTATTAAAGGATGTTTTTACGAAGCAGAACTGCAAAAGACAGCTAGCCCTGGTGTTTATTTAGTTGAGAAAATTCTTAGAAAACGCAAGAACAATCAAAACGATCAATTGTTTGTAAAATGGTTAGGTTTTCCAAATCAATTTAATTCTTGGATAGACAAATCAGATATTGTATAAATATTATCAAATAGGTTTTACGTTACGTATGTATGCATTATAAATGATAATAATAAATATTGCTTTTCATAATTATGCGTTTTATTTTCAATTTAACAGTATAATTATGTTTTTAAATAGAACTTTATCTAGGTTGGTTTCCATTTTGGTTTTTTGGATCCTTTATCTTCGCTGTAGTATACCGTGCAGCAAGTGAGTGAATTTGATACATTTTTTCCTTAAGATACGTAATTTTGGTCTCATCATCTTCAAACATTTTTTGAAAAACCGGTACTAGCACATTACTAAGTATGGTATTTATCTGCGAACCAAGTTGATGAACTTCCGTAAGGACATATTCTTTGGTAGCAGCATCATTATCATTTATCGGTTGGGCAACATTCCTTAATAATTTTCCCTCTATATCAAAATGTCCATCTGAAGTAAGTTTAAATCCGATTCCGGGCAACCCTCGCGATAACTTGTTACAAACAGGAGTTTTCTGTCGACCAAATTTATCAATTGTGTTGTTAACACGACCCATTTTAAAGTAAAACTAATTCACTCTCTTTATGTTCAGCCTATATATAATTGACATAACTAATAAAAATTCATTTTACCATACACCATGAAGCAAGTAAGATTTGACGAAGAAAGAAATATTATCCACCGTATGTCTGTTTGGTGTTTTGCATATAGACAAGCCAGACAAAGTAATTTTCAGCAACTAATACTTAATAGATATCGTTTTCAAAGGAGAATTGCAAAAATGGATGTAATGCTAGCGAGGATTTTAGAACGGAACCACAGAAATAATATATATCAAGAGCGATTTGTTAATTCAAATGTATGGTGAATAATAAACATATTTAGTACAAAAAGATTTTTATTAAGATTTAAATAATACATCCACACTATCATTAGAAAAACGCACTTATTCACATAAATTTAAAATTACATGACTATCATAAGAAACTTTTACACTATATCTAAATTGTCTCTATTTTTCGGAATTACCAGCGCTGCCCTTCTTGGTCGAATTCCATGGTCTCACTATTATTACGTTCTGATGAACCTCCTCCCCCTACTCCTCCTCCTCCTCCTTCTAAGAAAACAGGACTTTGCGGTGATTCGTTAATTATTTCGAGATCTTCAAAATTGCTTGAAGAAGTCCAGCGCTGCCCTTCTTGACTGAATTCCGGCGTATCGTGATTATTATGTTCTGATGAACCTCCCACTGAGACAGCGAGACTTTGCAGAGATTCACTAGAATTTTCACGAGATATTTGTTGCGGTGATTTCATCCCATGTTTCTTATGGTACTCATTTTGACACCATTCACAGAAACCCATTATTCCACTAATAAATTCCCAATTTTCGCAATTGGCACACATCTGACGACCGTTTACAGAGAATGGGCGAACAACTGCAATTTGACGTTCACTTTTTGGTGACTGCATTTTGAGGAAATAAATTACTATGCAGTATTCTGGAAGTACTGAAATGCAGACTGAAACAAGAAAGTTTTGTGCCTCTATTTGTATCTGTTAGGTGACCTTCAAACCCCTCCACTCTCATATCCCATGTAAAATCGAGGTCACCATACACAGAATAGACTTGTTTCTTTATCTACATGCGCGTAATACGTATACGCTGAATAGCTTTTTCTTGATTCAACAATTTTGAATCGATTTCCTTAAGTCTTTTTGTAACAGATTGCAAAAAATCTTCATTCGCCTCTTCAGCAAGCTTTTTATTCATTTCATTAAGTTCTTTTCTAACATATTCCAAAACATCATTATTCACTAATTCACTAAGTTTTTTAATAATTTCACGCCTTTGTTCAAGAACATATTCCTGATTAGCGGCATCCCCAGGATTCTTTGGTGGTGCTACATTAGTTAAAGATTTCCCTTGTATATCATATTGACCATCATCGGTCAATCTAAATCCAACTCCTGGTTGTCCAACAAGAACAATGTGATTTTGGTCATTAAATTTTTGGCGCCCAAATTTATCAATTGTGTTGTTAACACGACCCATTTTTAGCTTAAACTGATGTGATTTTTGTGAAGGTTGCCTATTTATAAAAAATTAAACAATAATTTAGGTACATAATCATTTATTTAACATCTCATGTTATTATATTATACAATGAATTAAAGATTTTCTTCATCTTCTTGAACACACTCCATTTCGTCATCGCTAACAGTAGCCAATGCTTTACTATCAACTTCATTGGTGACTGCTTTATTTCCAAGGTCATCAAGAATAGTGGTATCATCTGCGGGAGCCAAACCATATTTTGTAGCTAATTCATCGGGTAAATGGGGCACTTCGAATAGGTAGCTTCCCAATTCTTCATTTATCATTCCAGCGCAAAATTCGTCCAGATCAATGGTTCCATATAGGTATTTCTCGCAAGTATGTGCTCCAGCCGTGAAATTTACGGCGTCTTTCATATACTTCCTATACTGACTTTCACTAAAACCCACATCGGATTTACCATAATTTGCAAAGTGTACTATTTCTTCAGCCAGCTCTCTTAATTTACATGATAACCAATTAATGTACATATCTCGATTTTCAATGACAGTAGGGCAGTCACACATCTTAAATAGAAAATAATGGATATGTGATTGTGTGTGACTGTGTGTTTTTCGATATATACTTAACAAGAACTATTTTATTACATTTTAAATCAACATTAAAATAGCCTAATCAACAATATATTACAAACAACCAAAATTTAACAACGCTCTAGTATTACCTCCAGAGAATACATGTGAGCTTTGCCCCAAATAAGTTAAGGTGTACTGATCACCGGAGTTATTCATCATTTCAATAGTATCCTCTGTCAGAATTTCAGCTACGCGTGATGGTAAAAATGTTTCAAATGTTGCTTGATGTGTTGGATCAAACAATGTGACGATAATGGCTTTTCCAAAACGTGAAGTCAAAGAATTAATTTTTTTTATCATATAAATTTTGCCCACCGTTAATGTAGAGAATTTTCTACGTTCCAGAAATTGAATATCTTGGTTTATCATATTATTAATTTCGGCTATGGTCTGCTTTGAAATGCTCATGATTTAAAATACAATAAAAACAATTACTGTCAAGTACCTTGAATAAACACTTGTAGAACACACCACAAACACAATACTTTATATGCCAAAGCAACAGTTAACGCATACGATGTATGAGTGACAATGAAAGCTATTTTCGAAATGAGCCATATTTATTAGGAAGTAATCCAAGGTCAAGTATTTATTTATGGTGGGAGGAATACATCCGACGACCTCGAAAAATACAAAACAAATGTAACCTTGAAATAAGCGTCGTCCACCTGGTCATCACCAAACAAAGAAACATCTGCTCGCGTTCAAGGCCAAGCAAATGTAACCTTGAAATAAGCGTCGTACACCTGGTCATCACCAAACAAAGAAACAGCTGCTCGCATTCATTGAAAATATGCACCGCAAATGTAACCTTGAAATAAGCATCGTACACCTGGTCATCACCAAACAAAGAAACATCTGCTCGCGTTCAAGGCCAAGTTCTTGACCTTGACCTTGGAATAACACCTGCGCATATCAAGGCCAAATAACAATAGCACACCTGGGCGTTCAAGGTCGACCCTACTGCGCATGCGGAGACTCGGGGAGCATCATATCCCTCTACTTGTTTATCAGCAAAAAAAATTGTAAGCTCGGTTTTGCATCGGTCTTTTTGGAAAAGATTTTTATAACTTTGAACTAAATTGTTAAATAACTGATTTAAAAATGATACCTACGTCAAAATCGGCAAAAAGCGTCTGGTTAAATTAGGTTCAAAAATAATAACTTATTAATACCGTTAAATCGATCTGTAATTTGATTATCATCAAGCACTTCATAAAATAACGCCTGGTAAGTCAATGTAACATCATTGTTAATTAGGTCCTTATTTTCGGTTCTTGCCCGTATACTTGTATAAT
Source organism: Philopedon plagiatum (assembly GCA_963971165.1). Classification (NCBI taxonomy): domain Eukaryota; kingdom Metazoa; phylum Arthropoda; class Insecta; order Coleoptera; family Curculionidae; genus Philopedon; species Philopedon plagiatum. The sequence goes on from OZ020191.1 coordinate 97,343,864, forward strand.
AGTACTTCTGAAGTAGGTCTCCCATTACTAAGTTTCATTTTTTTCGCGTTGAGAACGCATAGAAAATGATGTTTGCCGCAGCAATAAAACATCATAAAATAATGTAGCTCCGTTCTCAAATAAAATATTATTATCTAGAAATCAGGAGGCCAAGCGCTTTACAGGTACAGGCCTCTCTTCACTATAAATTCGCCCGTGGAAGCAACGAATACCAATCATAGATTAGGGTTTGTTAGATACCAATTGCGTGGAAGTGAGTAATATAAACATACTAAATAAAGACAGAACCATTCACACATGTCCAGAGACGAGCTGCTTCGAGAGTCTAGCGCTCACTGGTAGGGATGCTGAAAAAATATCGATATATCAAATAAATGATATTTTTTGTTCGATATATCGATATTTTTAGACGATATTTTTTATACCGATATATCGGAATATCGATATTAAAATCTTACTATCGGATCCGATATTTTTCGCCAGCTTTAGTAGCTAGATGGTGAAAAGCAAGAGGCCATCGCAAGATAAGAAGAAGAAATTTACTGGCAATTCGGACAATTTACAATACGAATTTCTGGCTGGACGTTGCTAGCCGACGAGACGCCATTGTATTTTAGAAGAGAAGATTTACGAATTTCGGTTCGTTTTCGTTTCGACTGTTTGTTGGACGCCATTTTGCAACGCTCCAACGCCGCAAGCCAGTGTTGGCAATCGGCGGACTTTATTCCGATTTTCGGACACTTTTGAAGCTATGGACTTTTTTCGGACCTTGAAGAAATTCGGACTATTTCGGACTTTTTGGATACCAAACGAAAATAAGTAGCATCTAAAAATATTTGAGTTTGGGTTTTGGAACGTAGCTCGGATCGCAACAGTACCATGGAATACTAAACTTCATTTGATCTGTGTTTTTACATCTCTTTTTATTTCATGACAGCATTAAAAATTAAAAGATAAATGTATAATCTCGATCGTCGAAAGTTGAAATAAAGCGTGTCGCAGCATCGCGCCACTAGCGAATTTATTGTTCCGACTGACTGTACGACTTACAAGTCCTGCACTGGCTAATCGTTATTGAAAACTTAATGATAATTTAGTTAAAAATTTGATTCAGCTTTAGTGTATCTAAAATGGACAGTTTTTGTGAGAAGGAAATATCGATATATCGAAATATCGATATTTTTTACCGATATATCGAATACCCGATATAATATATTTTTTAAATAACATATTTTTTTCCGATATCAACATCCCTACTCACTGGGCCTCTGCTGCATAGGCCGTTCTCTCATAGAAGAACTTATTGTTAACATACAGCGCGTACTGCGAATATCGCATGTGGTTCTTTTTTAGTCGAATATATTGTCGCAAATATTAGCGCTTCCCTTGTAAATAAAAGTGGCTTTATAGACGTTTGCTAAACCTTTCCACGTTTATAATTGCCAAATTTATATAATAAATTTTAGATTTGAAGTAATGTGATGAAGAATAGCAAAACAAAACATGATAATCAATCTTACGAAAATTTTCATTTTTACATTTAAATTAATTGTAGTGAGGCCGGGCCTCACCTGCCTCATGCTACCGATCGCCACTGCTCCATAGTCCATCTTGTCTTCTTCAAACTTCTCATGACAAACGTGTCTTTCCAGATAGCTGATAGACTGCTCGTGAACAGCCTGCCCCCAAGTCTCTCCCATCTAACTAGAGGTATGGTTCTCTTCTGCTTATTATTTGCATGGTTACAGAGAAAGTCACCAACTCGCAAATTCTAAAATATTTAGACAGTCCGTCATTAATAGTGCACAGCCGATACCTTTGTCACACATAACTGGAACAATGACGTTAAATTTCTTGGAAAATTTCAAGTTGTTTCGATCAAATACAAGTAAACACAAAAATATTTTGACGAATAAAAAAAATGCTAAAATAACAATAAAAAACAAAAGTTTTTAAAACAGTCTTATATGCTGTTGTTAAAATATTAACGATATTTATGTCTTTAAACAATTTTCGAATTTAAACGAATTCAATTTTACTGCAGATTTCTCTTGATCTCTTTAAGAGATTTTAAGAGATTGTTTTAAAAGTTTGTTTCGAAAAGCTAGAATATTTCGGTGTGGATCTTACTCTCTCTAATAATCTAGAAGAAAGAACTGTACATTGTGACTTTGTAAACGGCAGTAAAATGTTTTGAAATATATGAAATCACTGAAAAAAGTAAAGATACCTATAGGTATTAGAAACTAATTCTAAAGAGTGTTTTCAAGTTACAACAAATCAGAATTTTGGAGTTAGGACTTCTTAAAGCTTGTAATAATTACAGTTTCTTCTTGAAAATGTGTAGTTTCATTAAAAAGCATTATATTGCGTTACCACCTAACATAATATTGTAATAGCTGGTAGTAAAAGATACTCCAAAGAAATTTACTCGTATTCTTGAAACGACTCACCCACGAGAAATTGAGGAAGTACTAGAAGTTAAAAATGACAAATGGAAATTTAAATTATTATTGGTCATTCGCCCGTAGTGTTGGCGTAGACTTGAGCAAGCGCGGCCCGTGAAATTTTAAAGTTGTATATCTCTGTTGCTACTTATGGGACCCATGCCAAGTTCAAGTTTTTTAATAGTGAGCATATTAGGAATGATTTGATAAAGAAAAAAATATTTTGTAATTTGCGAAAAAAAGTGTTTTGAATATTGAATTGACCCACCAGGGTAAAAATTAACACGCTTAAATACATATTTTATTTATTATTTTTTCTAAACAAATTTTACATCATTTTGTCGACAATTCTTAAATTTTAAGAGAAAAAAATGTGTTAGTAGAAAGTTATAGACATTTGAATTTTTTTTAAAATTATTTTTAGGTTTCAAAAAATTGAAACTATAACTTTCAACTAACACATTTTTTTCGCTTAAAATTGAAGAATTGTCTCCAAAATGATGTAAAATTTGTTTAGAAAAAATAATAAATAAAATACCTAAGCGTGTTAATTTTTTTCCCAAGTGGGTCAATTCAAAAATTCAACATTTTTTGGCAAATTACAAAATATTTCTTTTCTTTCACGGATAATCAATTGCTGCAGAACTATAAACTAAAAATCTGTTTTAGATACTTAAATAAAAAAAGAAAATTTGTAGCGTTGTATTGTATTTTACTGATATTTTCTCTAAGTTCGCCATTTTGTCAGTTACTTGGCAACATTGTTTTAAAAAATAATAAACGTGCAACCACATAACCACAAAGTGTGCGACTGTATATTTTTTAGGTGTAAAACGCTTAGAACGCCTTCAAACTTCCTTGTTGTTAACTTAGCAGCCAGTGATGGCCTCATGATGATGAAAATGCCTGTTTTCATATACAACTGTTTTTACAAAGGTCCCATTTTGGGTGATATAGGTAAGGAACTCGGTTTTTCTGATAAAGTAGATATTGCCAGAGATTAATATAATAGTCTCTGATATTTCTTGAAACTATGGTTTGCTTGGGTTTGCTTATACCAGGGATGCACACACCGCGGCCCGCGGGCCGCATGCGGCCCGCTGTCGATGTTTATGCGGCCCGCCAACGAATTTTAAAAGCGATATTTGTGCGGCCTGCCATCGACTTTTAAAAGTATTCGTCGCCGCGCTCCGGTCCAAGCATATTGTTACGAGACTAGAAATCTGTAGCATCAACTAGATTACAGATTCGCGAAACACGTCGGTAGATCCCCGAAGAAAGTGGATGGTTCTCGATGTTTGGTAACTCGTATAAATTCGACGCATCGCCGGCTACCGGGGCAGTTAAGTTTTGACTACGGATAAGCGAACGTTATACTGTTTGAGAACTGTAATCTGTGACGAGTAAATATTTCGTCGTTCGAACTTGGCTTTTACCGACTGTAACAATATAATATTAATTTTGATATGGATAAACCAGGCCCCAGTAAGAAACGTAGTCGTAAGGTTGAAGATGAAAATCGACAGTTTCATGATATTTGGACCGAAAAATACTTTTTTATTTCATCGCATAACAAAATTGTCTGTTTAATATGCAAGAGTAGTGTTTCTATTCCGAAGGAATATAATGTGAAAAGGCACTATGAAACCCAGCATCCTACTTTTACCACATTAACTGGCGAAAATCGAACGCAAAGAATTTCCACTTTACAACGGGAACTAATAAGCCAGCAATCTATGTTTACAAAACCAATTCAAGATGCTGAAACAGCCACTGAAGTTAGCTTTGAAATATCTCGAATAATAGCGAAAACTTGTCGGCCTTTTAAAGATGGTGAGTTTGTTAAGCAATGTTTGGATATCGCCGCAAAAAAAATTTGTCCGGAAAATGTAAAGAAGTTTGAAAAAATTCAGTTAAATCGGATGACTGTTCAAAGAAGAATTACCGCATTAGCAGATAATATAGAAGAGCAATTAGCTACGAAATCGAGAAGTTTTGAGTATTTTTCTATAGCGCTCGACGAATCTACAGATATAAGTTCAACTGCTCAACTATTAATATTTTTACGAGGTGTAACGCAAAATTTTGAAGTGAGTGAAGAACTGATTGGTATGAGTTCTTTGACAAGTCAAACCAAGGGAAGTGACATGCTCAAAGCTCTTCTAGAAAAATGTTCTATAATGGATTTGGATTTAACGAAAATATCTGGAATTACAACTGACGGAGCACCTTCAATGGTTGGAAGTACATCTGGGATAGTAACTATGTTAAAAACATATTTACAAACTAAAAACATAAATACCAAGGAATTAATGCAGTTTCATTGTATTATACATCAAGAGGCCCTCTGTTCAAAATTATTGGGATTTGAAAATGTTATGAAAGTTGTAGTACCTACCGTAAACTTTATAAAATCACGAGGTCTCAATCACCGACAATTCAAACAATTTCTCGAGGATATTGAAAGCGAATATGGTGATCTCCTGTTTTACACTGAAGTAAGGTGGCTAAGTCGTGGGTTGACACTACAGCGGTTTCTTAACTTAATTGAAGAAATCCAACTATTTCTGGCGGAAAAGAAAAACGACGTCCCCGAACTCGACAACCCTGATTGGCTGTGTGACTTAGCGTTTCTTGTAGACATCACAAATCACTTGAATGTCTTAAATACGCGACTCCAAGGCAAAGATCAATTGATTTCGCAGCTATACTCTCATGTTTCGTCCTTTCAATGCAAATTGAGTCTTTTCAGGACACAAATCAATTCAGCCAATTACGGCCATTTTCCGAACTACAAAAAAATTATGGAGAAGTTCAATAAAACTGACGTCAATTTCGCTCATGTTGAAAAAATTGATATTTTGATACAAGCTTTTGAAAATCGTTTTGTAGACTTCAAAAAAGTTAAACCGCTATTGGACATTTTCAGCAATCCTTTCACCATTTCACCCGAAAATGCGCCGGAATCAATGCAGCTGGAATTAATAGACATGCAAAATGATGATAATTTAAGAAACAAATTTAATGAAGGTAATTTACTCAACTTCTACCTTTGCGTTGATAAAAACGCTTATAAAGAGTTGCGAATAAATGCATTGAAATGCGCAAGCTTATTTGGATCGACGTATATTTGTGAACAAATGTTTTCAGTGATGAAACTTAACAAAACGAAAAACCGAAACCGCCTGGCAAATGAAAATTTGGAAGCAATTATACGTGTGGCTACAATTAATGTGGAGCCAAATATAAAAAAACTTGTTAGTTCAATGCAATGTCATGCATCAAAATAATAAAACATGAAATATTACATTGTAATGATTACATAATTATTACAACAAACATTTTTGAAGGTTCTTTTATTTTTATCATTGTATTTCATACTATTTAAAAATAAAAAATTTTGTGTTAATAAATATTGTTTGTAGTGGCCCGTCCTTGGCTTATATTTTTCCCGAGTGGCCCCTGCTCCCTATAAGTCTGTGCATCCCTGGCTTATACCTATACGTAACATCAGATACTACTTACTGTCTGATACTTACTATGCACGCTTAAATAGAATGAACTAAGTTTAGTAACTGTATGTAGATTATTGTAAATGCATGCATATAGATGTAAATAGCCAGAAAGCTGACCACAGTTATGACTATACATAGTTACCTATTTAGTTTAGTTTTCTTAATGTATTAGTCGCTTTCAATGTTTAGGTTTCTGCATTTGCCTTTATACTGTGTTGTAAGGGCTGTGGTCTGGGAAATTACTACGTAGTAGTAGGCCAGCTCTAATGTTCGTTAGTAATAAATTGACAGATCCCTGAAAATTGTGGAATCTTATTTTTATATTCGAATGTTTCTAAACCTCATCTTTCAACAAGATAATGTTTATTGACATGTGGTTAGAATAGCTTTAAATCACATTTAAGTTAATTTTCTACAGTGACCAGAGAGTTCCCAAACTTTTTGTTAATCCAAGCGCGGATCCATGACCCCCCCCCCCCCACAAATCATCAATAATATGTATAACTATTAAAATATACATAAATATAAAAAAGTTAAAATCATATTACTGTTCACTGAATGATCCCCCCCCCCCCAAATATTACCGTTCCCTGAATGACCCCCCCCCAAACGAAGTTCTGGATCCGCGCCTGTATTATTCCAACTCATATTACGGATTGAAGACTGAACGATTTGAGCAAATCATTAGGTTAGGACAAAGCTAAGGCACAGCATGGAATAAGAAATTATAAGATCAAATTAATTACCTTATCAATTTATGCCGAGTAGGTACCGACCGACCAGACATTATTCTCGTTTCTAATTTTAATTATTAGTGTTTCTAGGAAAGGAAATTATTTACGTTAAATTAGTGTGGTTTCTTCTATGTCACTAATTGTAATTACTCACTTACGAGTAGATATATTGTATACTTTTCAGCTTGCCGAATATATGGATTTTTGGGTGGTTTAACTGGAACAGTATCTATTGCCACTTTAGCAGCCATTTCTTTGGATAGATATTTTGTAATTAGGTATCCACTGAGGACAAAATACACAAAAATACGAATAAATCTGTGTTTGGTAAGAATACCTTAAGCAATATTTTGTTTTTTTTTAACTAGACTTTCTTCAAAGTTTGATTTATAATGAACCTAATGATACCTATACTACAAAAACATTTAAAAGCTGATATATGAATTCTGGGATTAGGTTAATTCCTTACACATAACCACTCTCGTTGCCGCAATGAAGAAGAATTTAATTTACTCCTACTTAACCTTTAGAATTAAAATCCAAAGTTCACAAAAAAAAATCAAAATTGACAAGTACTTACTGAAATACAGGACAAAAAAAGTTAAAAAATTGAAATTTAATCGGCCATTCCCTTCCTATAAAGAATGAAGAAACCAAAAAATATGAATTTGATGTATTTCATATGGGATTTTAATTTGAACCATTTTGCCCCCACAAAAAATTAAAAACCGTGAAATATTTGGTTCAAAAATCGAAGTTTCCAGTTATTCCCAAATATATCCATTTTCCAATGATTTTAGGTTTAGATAAATAATGTGCTGCAAAAAGACAGTATTTGAGATTTTAAAGTTCTACTTATGATTCCGTTTCTCGATCCGACGTTTTGTTTTCGAGTTATTACGTACCAAACAGGGGTCTGCAAATGGCATTTTTCGACCTAAAAAAATTCAAAAGAATTACTTGCCATTTTCCGATCCTCACCAGTTTCAATAGAGTTCTGACGTTCCTGATCCTCTATAATCCCCGAAAATTTACATCGATTTAATTCACTTTTGCGAGCTGTACCCGAACCCGATTTCAAGGGAAATCGCGGTACTTCGAATTTGACGTTTAATAGCTACGAAACGAAACATCCTGTCTAACTGAATTTTTTTCCAAAGCTAGTTGAACTATTTCTCTATTAACCCAGAAAATTCGAATGCTCTCCCTCTGGCTGTTTCCGAGAAAATCAAACCTGTTCGACTTTAGGATAAGCTTTACGTTAACATGTAGATTCACACTATTTATTATTTTTTTTGATCTCCTGACGTCATTATTCATTAAGAACAAATGGCTGATTTTTAAATTGTAATAAATTATACCGAAAAGTGAACATTTTTTGTAGCTAAATTATCCTAGTAATTTTCCTCAAAATAGTTTTTTTTTCGGCTTGTAATGACTTCCTTAAACGATTTATGCAAAAAATATGTGCATATTCCCTATGGTAATCCCGTTGACTCGTGCCATTTTTACCGACAAATGATGGGAACCTGACCAGTACTCACCAGTGACAAATAATTGTACAAATAAACCACTCACACGACATGGCAAGTATACACCATTAACAAATATTGGCGAAGTACACCACTCGTCCAAGCACACTTCACACGTCATATATTTTCAATGTAAACTGACTTTAATTTTTTTTAAAGTGAAAATACAAAATTACTCTAAAGAAGTTTAAAATCCTATCTCTTCGGAATGATCAAAAAAGCAAATAGGTACCTATATGAAGAAATGTAGTTTCCTTGTATAATTAGAAATGGCCTGGGTTTATCCTTTTTAAGGGAATACCCTAGAGCAGCGTTTCCCAAACTTTTTTGCTTGTCGACCATCTTCGAAAATTGATAATTTCTCGCGACCCGCGTGAATTTTCGAACAAAAAAAAACACAATAAGAAAAACAGACTTTAGATTAGAATGATTTAAAAACATATTTTTAAACACTGTTTACGACCCACCAAAAACCAGCTTGCGACCCACAGTTTGGAAAACGCTGCCCTAGAGTCTATATAGAGTTATCCAGAGTTTACAATTATTAATCATTCATAGTCAAAAAAAATTTCTGACCGCATCTACCAATATTTGATCATATTATCACTCGGTTTCTTAAAGCATTTAATCAAGTAGTAACTTTGCCCAGTTGACTAATTTTAATGATTAAATTGCTTTGAGAAAGTGACCCTATATATATATTTTGAAAAATTTTAGATTTGTTCTTGGATATATGGATTATCATTTTCCCTTATCCCATTTCTTAACATTGGCTTGGGCAAGTACCAGTACGAAGGTTATTTAACAAGCTGCAGTTTTGATTATTTAACTGAAAACAAAGCCACAAAAATATTTATTTTGGTCTTCTTTTGCGCAGCTTGGGTAGTTCCATTTTGTCTAATCTCATTTAGCTATTTCAAGATCGTGCAGGTAGTTGGACGGAGTTCTTGGTTAGCATCTGCAAACAGAGATTCTTTTAGGTATGTATTTATAGCGCGTTCGGTAATGCAATCTTCTCCATCGTTTTGCTCGGAATTTTTGACGGTCACATGACCTATTATTGTAAACAGTACGACCGATCACGTGTCTGGCAATAATTCCGAGCAAAACGATGGAAAAATTGCATTGCCGAACGCGCTATTAATATCAATTGATAATAAATGGTCGTACATTCAGTACTACAGTTTTTTGGTGGTCAATTAACATGAATATATTTTACAGCACTAATGGTGCTTCTATTTCTACGTCTGCTAGTGTGCTTCTAAAACTATTCTGCTATACAAAGAAAGCTATTTTATTTTTTATTATTTAACATTACGGATAAGTTGCTATCAGACATATATCTTATTTGTTGCAAGTTTATTTGCAAAATCTGCGCAAATATAGATTATAGAGTATCATTATCTACAATCTACATAATGTAGGTTATGTTGGACCAATATAAAAATATTGTTCTTGAATATTCAACAAAGAACATGGGAGTATAAATACGAGTTAAAACTATAGATAATCTTAATTTTTCTTTACTGCTTCTAGCTAAAATATGATTGACCGAGTCCAAGATTAAATAAATAAAAAAATATTCGTCATTTAATCCTACTTTTGCATAACCAGTAACAATTTACACCAGGTATAATTTTAGGCATATGAAAGAAGAAGATGCACGCAAACAAGAAATAAAATTAGCTATAATGGTACTAATGGTAATATTTCTTTGGTTTATCTCCTGGACACCCTACGCCATCGTAGCACTCCTTGGTATATCTGATCAGAAGCATTTAATTACTCCTTTAGGTTCGATGATACCAGCTCTGTTTTGTAAAATGACAAGCGCAGTCGATCCATATGTGTATGCAGTATCTCATCCAAGATTTAGAAAAGAGCTTTCAAAAATGCTTGGAATGGATAAAAAGAAGGCAGTAAAAACAAACCAAGTTTGGTCTACAGAGAACATGCAATGCAACATACATGCAAGCTCAAAACGTTATCAGTCAAAAGAGTATATCGACGATGGGGTTGAAGAAGAGGTAGTTGAAATTGAGTTAAAATCAGTTAATTTAGGCGAATCATCTACTGAACAAGATTTAACGTTTGAAAGCGAAACAGAACAACGTCTACAATTTCAAAGACAAGCTTTCTGTGCGAGGATATTATGTCGTAATCCTAGTTTCAGTAATAAACCTTCTAGTTTTAGAAGACTTTCAAGAAAATTTACATCACATTCCAAATCCAAATATGACTACAAGAAAGAAAGCAAAAAATACTGAACAAACCTAAGCAAAACGTAAGACAAACTTTTATAGACTTGAGACTAAATTGGAAATACTCATGACTGTATGTGAGAAAATGTGTAATCTTCATATTCCTAGTAAAATACTTAAAGAAGAAGAACTGCGATTTAGTGATATGATACCAAATAATCCTTATAACTTTTTAGCCAAAATATTGTTAAATAGAAAGTCTGCTTATGCCTCAAAATTGTTTAAACCTAGCAGCTTCGATCTGCTTTGCGTGAGGTACAAAAGTAATAAAACAAATTCAACGAACTACTAGTGAGTTTTATTGATGAAGCGTTACTACCATGCGCTAAATTAGTTATTCCATACTAACTGATATGTATTTGCCCAATAAATTTTAAACGTATTATGAGTCTAAACCAGATGAAAATTATCAATTGATTGAGCAAGCTTTGAAAAGGTCCATTGCATTGCATAAATATGATGTAATAAGGGATATAAACCATTTTTTCCCAAATAAGACCTAACCTAGAGTACTGCTCCCACATCTGGAGAGCGGCACCACCTTCGACACTTAAGATCCTTGATTCTATCCAAAAGGGAAATCGCGGTGCTTGGAATTTGACGTTTAATAGCTCCGAAGCGAAACATCCTGTCTAACTGAATTTTTTTCCAAGTTCAACTGAACTATTTCTCTATTAACCCAGAAAATTCGATTGCTCTCCCTCTGGCTGTTTCCGAGAAAATCAAACCTGTTCGACTTTAGGATAAGCTTTACGTTAACATGTAGATTCACACTATTTATTATTTTTGTTGATCTCCTGACGTCATTATTCATTAAGAACAAATGGCTGATTTTTAAATTGTAATAAACTATACCGAAATGTAAACATTTTTTAGCTAAATTATATTTTTTTTGGGTTTGTAATGACTTCCTTAAACGATTTATGCAAAAAATATGTGCATATTCCCTATGGTAATCCCGTTGACTCGTGCCATTTTTAACGACAAATGATGGGAACCTGACCAGTTCTCACCAGTGACAAATAATTGTACAAATAAACCACTCACACGACATGGCAAGTATACACCATTAACAAATATTGGCGAAGTACACCACTCGTCTAAGCACCGAATACGGTGGTCTAAGCACACTTCACACGTCATATATTTTCAATGTAAACTGACTTTAATTTTTTTTAAAGTGAAAATACAAAATTACTCTAAAGAAGTTTAAAATCCTATCTCTTCGGAATGATCAAAAAAGCAAATAGGTATATGAAGAAATGTAGTTTCCTTGTATAATTAGAAATGGCCTGGGTTTATCCTTTTTAAGGGAATACCCTAGAGCAGCGTTTCCCAAACTTTTTTGCTTGTCGACCCACTTCGAAAATTGATAATTTCTCGCGACCCGCGTGAATTTTCGAACAAAAAAAAACACAATAAAAAAAAACAGACTTTAGATTAGAATGATTTAAAAACATATTTTTAAACACTGTTTACGACCCACCAAAAATCAGCTTGCGACCCACAGTTTGGAAAACGCTGCCCTAGAGTCTATATAGAGTTATCCAGAGTTTACAATTATTAATCATTCATAGGCAAAAAAAATTTCTGACCGCATCTACCAATATTTGATCATATTATCACTCGGTTTCTTAAAGCATTTAATCAAGTAGTAACTTTGCCCAGTTGACTAATTTTAATGATTAAATTGCTTTGAGAAACTGACCCTATATAAATATTTTGAAAAATTTTAGATTTATTCTTGGATATATGGATTATCATTTTCCCTTATCCCATTTCTTAACATTGGCTTGGGCAAGTACCAGTACGAAGGTTATTTAACAAGCTGCAGTTCTGATTATTTAACTGAAAACAAAGGCCACAAAAATATTTATTTTTGTCTTCTTTTGCGCAGCTTGGGTAATTCCATTTTGTCTAATCTCATTTAGCTATTTCAAGATCGTGCCGGTAGTTGGAAGGAGTTCTTGGTCAGCATCTGCAAACAGAGATTCTTTTAGGTATGTATTTAATATTAATTGATAATAAATGGTCGTACATTCAGTTCTACAGTTTTTTGGTGGTCGATTAACACGAATATATTTTACAGCACTTATGGTGCTTCTATTCCTACGTCTGTTAGTTTGTTTCTAAAACTATTCTATCAAAGAAAGCTATTTTGTTATTTAACATTACCGATAGCTATCAGACATATATATCTTATTTGATGCAAGTTTATTTGCAAAACTCAAACAAATATAGATTATAGAGTATCATTATGTACATAATGTAGGTTATGTTGGACCAATATAAAAATATTGTTCTTGACTATTCAACAAAGAATATGGGAGTAAAAATACAAGTTAAACCTATGGATAATCTTAATTTTTATTTACTGCTTCTAGCTGAAATATGATTGGCGGGGTCCAAGCTTAAATAAATAAAAAAAATATTCGTCATTTAATCCTACTTTTGCATAACCAGTAACAATTTACACCAGGTATAATTTTAGGCATATGACAGAAGAAGATGCAGGCAAACAAGAAATAAAATTAGCTATAATGGTACTAATGGTAATATTTCTTTGGTTTGTCTCCTGGACACCCTACGCCATAGTAGCACTCCTTGGTATATCTGATCAGAAGCATTTAATTACTCCTTTGGGTTCGATGATACCAGCTCTGTTTTGTAAAATGACAAGTGCAGTCGATCCATATGTATATGCCGTATCTCATCCAAGATTTAGAAAACAGCTTTCAAAAATGCTTGGAATGGATAAAAAGAAGACAGTAAAAACAATCCAAGTTTGGTCTACACAGAACATACATGCAAGCTCAAAACGGTATCACTCAAAAGAGTATATCGATGATGGGGTTGAAGAAGAGGTAGTTGAAATTGAGTTAAAATCAGTTAATTTAGGCGAATCATCCACTGAACAAGATTTAACGTTTGAAAGTGAAACAGAACAACGTCTACAATTGCAAAGACAATCTTTCTGTGCGAGGATATTATTTCCTAATCCTAGTTTCAGTAATAAAACTTCTAGTTTTAGAAGACTTTCAAGAAAATTATCATCACGTTCCAAATCCAAATATGACTACAAGACAGAAAGCAAAAAAAACTGAACAAACCTAAGCAAAACGTAAGACAAACTTTTATAGACTTGAGACTAAATTGGAAATACTCATGACTGTATGTGAGAAAATGTGTAATCTTCATATTCCTAGTAAAATACTTAAAGAAGAAGAACTGCGATTTAGTGATCTGATATCAAATAATCCTTATAACTTTTTAGCCAAAATATTGTTAAATAGAAAGTCTGCTTACGCCTCAAAATTGTTTAAACCTAGCAGCTTCGATCTGCTTTGCGTGAGGTACAAAAGTAATAAAACAAATTCAACGAACTAGTAGTGAGTTTTATTGATGAAGCGTTACTACCATGCGCTAAATTAGTTATTCCATACTAACTGCTATATGTTTTCCCAATAAATTTTAAACGTATTATGAGTCTAAACCAGATGACAATTATCAATGGCTGTTTGAGCAAGCTTTGAAAAGGTCCATTGCATTGCATAAATATGATGCAATAAGGGATATAAACAATGTTTTCCCAAATAAGACCTAACCTAGAGTACTGCCCCACATCTGGAGAGCGGCACCACCTTCGACACTTAAGATCCTTGATTCTATCCAAAAGAGAGCCATTCGACTTATCAATGACCCAGCCCTCACGAGAAAACTCCCTTCTCTCGCTCATCGCCGCGGTGTAGGGGATTTATCCCTTTTCTACCGCTACTTCCACGGATTTCGCTCTGAAGAACTAGTCAGTATTATTCCCCCCTTGAATGTCCCTAACAGAACAACAAGAGGCGCGTTACGTATGCATCCCTTTACTGTCCAGCTACAAAAGCCTAGAACAGACCACTTCTCTCGCTCATTCATACCTAGGGTCTCCAGATTATGGAACAAATTGCCTGCAGATGTTTTCCCTTCCCGTCCCAACCTCCAATCCTCCAAATCCCGTGTCAATAGACTACATTTCCCTTCTCTTCAGACACCCACGGTACGTTAGTACTTAGGCTTGAAGTCTACGTGGGATGTCTTAGATAAAAAAAAATTGGTTTCTCAATTTTTTTTATTTATCTTTTTAAAGACTGTAGTCAAAATGAAATACAAAAAGTTTTTTCGAATTTTTTGCGCTAGAAGTGAACCTACGAAAATTATTCCAAAATATTTTTTTGAGAAATTCATTCATCATTCAAAACAAGATTTTAACGGGTATACGGGTATTTTATTACTTGTTATCGTTCATTGTTGAATAAAAGTATCCTAAGAAGTATAGTCCTTCTAATTTTTTCGAATAAACTGAACTAAACGAGTTGCTAAGTGGTAGCATAGACTAAATAATAATATCTACTCTCTGGTGGTAGTAGGAATGTTGTTGCTTAGCGGCGAGATTTTTCAAGTTTATTCCAAAAAATTAGAAGGACGAGCGGAATTTGGTAAGATAATCTCCATTTTAACGTTTACATCAAGAAGTGGACAAAAAATATGAAAAATGATTTTTTTTAAGTGTTGCCTTGTTGGAATTTTTGACAGGAGGGAGAGTATCACGGCAATTGTTATGTTAAAAAAGTTACCCGGATAATGTTTCTGCCAAAGTCATATTCGGAAAAACACCAAAGTGAGTAAAAAATGTTTGCAAAATAATTTGAACTGCAACCATATCGACGCTCTTGCCTGATTAGTATTTACTGACGCATTATGGGAAAAAGTGCGAAAAACCTGGCCAAAAATAGTTGTGTTAAATTAGTCTCGTATTATTATTCTAATGTTAAGTTAGTGAAGTTAAGGCTTGTAGGTAGAAATAAAAGGGCAGCCTGGTAGATTTTTACATTATTTATGTATTACTACAAATGACAATGATTAAAATTAAACACAAATAAATGAAACCTATTATAATCTGTTGCGGGTCCGAAAATAGATTTATTAATTCCTTTTAGTAATTTTTTTTGTTACCACTTTTATAATTCATAAGCTGTGATATGCAGGAATCTGAGCTTAGTATTAGCCGTGACATACTCCATAATGCGTGTTCTCGAAGATTTCCTCATGAAATTCTCCCTATAGTTTCGGATGTTTTCGGGCTTCTTGAGCCATTTCAGACAGCGTTCCGATTGGTAGAAAACAAGGTTTTATCAGAAGTTGCACCATGCATTAAAATTGTATGTATAGTGGTACTCATTGGATACCATTTAAACAAATCAACATATATTTTCGCAGTTTCTTCAGTGTATGCTTGAAATTTTTCAATGTTGATTGGATGCCCACAAGAGATAGCCTGTAGAATAATATGGAACTAATCGACAAATTGCGTTTTATCTGTGAATAAGCAGGTTCTGCTTTTTCGTACAAAATGATAACATGATTAAAAGAATGTTCTTTCTGAGCTTTACTACAAAATAATGTCTCTGACTTTTCCAGTAAAATTTCAAAAGTACATTTCTCTTCATTAGGTATATAAAGCTTTTCATTAAGCCCTGTAACGATAAACATCACAAAACTGCAGTAAAACCATAGGAAAGGGAAAAAAGAAAACAACACACGATCACCTACTAACCCAAAAAAATCAAATAAAATATGTTGCCACTACCAATAGCAGCTTTTCTAAAGATATTATACACAAAGTTTAATGTGTTCAGTTGTTTAAAACCCCAAATTTATGGTTGGGGAATGGGAGGAAATATATTAAGTTCCACAAAAGACTAAATCATTAATCAAACAAAGCTAAGTAATAAAACGACCCGCAATTCAAAAGTAAATAATAGAATACCTACTGATGTTGAGTATTACCATAGACTAAATAATACCTAGACGAACACTGCCGCGCAACGAAAAGCGGGTCTCCCTTGATACATTTGGTGGGTTTACTGGTTTATGGTTTAAAAGTTTGTTGGTTTACCATTATATAAATATGTATATTATGTATCTACATGTATATATAATGGTGGACACAAACTTTTAAACCATAAACCAGTAAACCCACCAAATGACTCAAGGGAGACCGACTTTTCGGTGTATTCGAGTGTCTGTCTAGATTCTTTATAGTCTCGTATTACTTATCTCTAGGCTCTCCATTATTTTTTATATCAAATATAAATTCCACTGAAACTTGCAAGGTACTTTGCAATTTTATTTCTCAAACTTTAGTTCCGTAATTTGTGACAAAAACGTTCTTTAAAACAGTTGATTTGAAACTGATGGCGCGCGGGCGCATGTCACTTCATGCGATTTAGGAATGCAACATCACAACATAATATAACTAAGTTTCTCTCACAGCAGAGGTTTTTCGCCCGTATTCCGAATTCCCAATTTGGATTAATGGCCAGGTTTTTCCTATAATTTCCTTTAGTGTGGCGTTAGGTTTAAGATATTTTTGGATATATTTTTCATCGAAATGCTGCCGAAACGCGACATTATTTATTTTTTAATGAAAGATATTTGGTTTGGTTACCAAGGATGCATGTTTAGCTTCGGGTGGTATATGGCAATGTGACACCAGCTACTTTTTTGTGACAACGACGTGGAAATTTCACCTATACGGGGTGTTGCAAATTTGGTTCATGAAATTCTCCCCTGAATAAAACGCGTGCATTGAAAATTATGGGCAATATTGGACAAATCTGCATTCATGCGGTTTAGAGTAAGCGAAAGCATTCGTGCACCATGTGCACTCAAGCTTTTTTGCCCACACTTCATTCTTTTTGATTCATTTTTTTGATTGTCTTAATACCGATAATTTTCAAGGCAGTTGTTACCGTAAAATGGGGTGAATAGGGTCACGGGGGTGAATAGGGTCAAAGTGTGTTCGTTACCTTAATCCAGTTTAAAAATAAAATGCGCGAATGGTGCCGATTTTCGAACATGGCTTTTACATGTTGACACTTGCCAACACCGGACGTGATAGTTATGTGTGCTGTTAAACAACCTGTAGCGGCGTGTTAGCCACGATAATATTCGTAATATTTAGCGGCAAAAAAGTTATCCCGTAAACGTGTCCCGTCTTTTTGTTAAAATTAACGGACAAAGATTTTTGTGTTTGTGTAACTTAAAGGTAAGTGTCCCAGCAACAAAGTTATATAATGAGTGTTTTATTATGTTACCTGGTGTTTGTGTTAAACCGATTTTTTTTTTGGCGAAAATTTGATATAGATTATTGGCCATTACTGTATTGTAACACACTTGATTCGTAATATAGGTACGTTTAGAAACCAATGTGTACTTTATTTACATATTTAACCTATTTTTTACAATAATATTTTTGGTTTTTTTAGCAAACAAGATAAACACAAACAGCCAGGTTATCCAATGCTAGTCCGGTCTAATTTGAGAATCAAAAGTTTTAAACTGACAAGTGTAAGAATAAGACACCTCAGTTTTATTCTAGGAACTTATTTCTGAGCTTTTTCGCAAATTTATCAGGAAAAGGACAATTTTAGTACGTACTTTCCACACTAATAGAACTAAATTCATTACAGCAACTCGTTCCAAGATGAAAATCATGTGGCAACCAAGTAAATCGCCGAAATATTTCAATAATTCATAAGTTTTGAATGACAAGGACAGGACAAAAACCTGTCAAAACATAACTGATCAACTATAAGATCTTAATTTAAACCAGTACTAAATCTTAAACTTTCTTAGTGAATCTGGACGAAATATTTTATGTAAAGTTTAATATGTAACTTTTGTTACCTATGTTTGCAAACAAAGCCAAAAAGTATCTGTTTCAAACAGTTTAGCTGACCCTTTTTAACCCAGTAGCGGTTTACTCGTATTTTAGAGTAATTTTTAAGGCGTGACCCTATTGACCCCGACTTTGGGGTGAATAGGGTCAGGGCATAAAAAACTATATATATGCTGACTCCTACTGAATTTCTTAAAACTTATATTATGGTAGTTCTATTCTACAAGTAGGGACTCATACTAGTAACCTATGTCCAAATTTTTCCGGACAACGGTTTCAAAGTTATCGAGGTGTAAAGTTGAAAATTGACCCTATTCACCCCATTTTACGGTATATTATGCATATATGAAAATATATTTTTCCATAAAAAAACCTTATTTAAAAATACGTGTCGTGTTTACAATTTATTTTTTGAAAATAGGTTTTTTAAAGTCGTTCGAAAATATGTAATATAGGACTCTGATGGTTAAGAAAATGCTGATAAAAAGGCAGGAAGAAACATGAGCAAACATAAGCAAATTTTACTAAATTCAAAAAAGATAAATCCGTGCACGTTTACACAGGTTGGTTTAGGTTTGTTCGAAATTTTCTTACACATTCTTTAAACTAGAACTATTGAATCTACTCTTGGAAAAACTGCAATTTTGAAAAGTGATCTCACAAAGTTTTCAAAAAATATCTTTCCGAAAATTTGTGTTTTTGAAAAAATGCGATTTTTAAAAGATGTGTTTAAAGAACAGTAGATACTTTCAAAAATTCTTTTTAAAAAAATGTATTTTCGGAAAATTGCTTTTCGAGAGATCATGAAACTAGGATCAGATGTACATTTTTCAATACGGACATGCCATTTTGTTTGGGTTTCTTGATAGCTTAATAATAAGTCCTGGGTAATGGCTAATACAAGGCGGAAATTTAAAAATAATTTTTTGTTAGACAGCCCACGTAGACTTCAAGTTAAAGTACTAACGTACTGTGGGTGTCTGAAGCTGAAGAGAAGGGAAATGTAATCTATTGATACGGAATTTAAAGGATTGGAGATTTGGAGGCGAAGGGAAAATATCTGTAGGCAATCTGGAGATCCTAGGTATGAATAAGCTAGAAAAGTGAGGGGTTCTAAGCTTTTGTAGCTGGACAGAATTTTCTTTATAACTTGAAACAGCGCTAAAAAGTCTTTTTGCCGGAAATTGCATCGTTGCCTGATGGTGCGGAAAATCCGGTCTTTAATGAAATCCGGGCGGAGTCCGGTCAACGCCTTTAAAATTCGGTCAAGACCGAATTTATCCGGTCAGATGGCAACCCTATATGAAAGGGAGTTAAAGTTAGTAGAAATGAGTAAAGACAAAATCAGGAAAGAAAAAGCCTCGAGCGTCATAGAAATGAAGGCATCACGCGTGCTCGGTCTCGTTTTAGAATTAAGCCAGGAATATTCTAAAAGACGACAGGGCACGCGTGTTACCCTCATTACTATGAACGCTCGGGTTTTTTCCTTGCTTGATTTGGTTTTACGACTTGCCCGAACTCTATAGTTAACTAAACCTTGTTCATACAGCCTTAGATTGCCGTCCCTCGAAGGTCTTAGAGTTATTGCTACTTGAAGGTCGAAGGTCTTGAAGATCTTGCAGGACTCTAGATGATAGGCACGATGTCTATCGAACATCGTCTACTAACCAACGTACACTGAAAAAACATTGTGGGATATTTCACTACAATTGTGTACCTTTTTCCAACAATTTGTTCTCAAAAACGTCCAAGACCAATTTGTAGCAAAATTTACTACAATTGTATGAAAATGTATAAAAACTATTGTAACTAATAATCCAATTAGAGTAAATTGCTCTACAAAGACTTTGCTACAATTTTGTGTGAAAAAAAGTCCAAACGATTTTTTCAGTGTAGATCGAACGTATAACTTAATATGTGTACATCTGTTTTCTTTAAATACAGCTCTTTCTCACAACACTTAGAAATAATATATATATATATATATATATATATATATATATATATATATATATATATATATATATATATATATATATATATATATATATATATATATTAGCACTTAAAAGAAAATAGACTGTACAAACAAACAAATACAATAAATGAAAAGAGTGTAAAACAACAGAAAAAATGAAGGAAGGGAAAAAGAATGAACTGGACAATGATCTGACAAGCGTTCAATATACATATTAAGAAATCTCGAATCAAAAATATATAAAAAGAAGATCGTTGTTATGAAATTCAAAAATCCCCAATTACTGTTAAATGAACCCCTTAAATACATAAGTATTAAATTAAGTTATAACGCGATGGCACATTGCAACTGATTTGATATTTCGTGGACATAGGGCAAAACAGCAGCTATCGAATTTTAATTTGTCCTCTCTAGATTATTCCTAAAATGTCTGGAGTTTAGTCATTTACCAGGTTGTTTTTCAAATGTATCACCGTAAAATACTTCCTTTTTAAGCAGAAACTTGACTTACATATCTGAGAGCAATAAAAATGATGCGAAAATAGGTCCAACTTTAAAAAATCCATAATATGTGTTCTATAAAAAATTTGAAAGCAATTTTTGTTGTGGCTATAGTAGGCTAACTACTTTTTGATATTTTCAAATTTTAGCGGAAATACCTATTTGTAAAGTTTGCTTACATATAGAATTTTAAAGAACCGTGGTCCTAGTCGAAGAAAAAACAAAGTTTGGTGTGACTTTTAAAAAAATGCCTAAATATGCCTAAGTTGTCACATACATTAGAGGATTACACAACTGTTAGGAATATCCAAAAATCTAATCCGACTTTGTCCGATTATTGAAAAAAAAATTTTTTTTTCTTTCGTAATGTCGCTCATGCAGGAATCCGAAGTTGATTTTTAATGCCGCTTTGAAGATTTTCCAGGTATCTTATTAATTATATTAAGTTTTCCAAGCAGTAACACGTAAATTTTAACAAATTCAACTTTTACTGAGAAAAGTTGGGTTCCCAAAATGTTGATTCATGGATACCGGCGCTGGCACCCGAGTACAAAATTTCTCGGGTGCCGGAGCCGTAGTCCAGATACGGCCAAAACGGAATGCCGGCAGTTCTAACCTAAAATAATAATTACGTCTTTTAAATGATATGTAAACATTGTGTTATTTTAATTTTTCGAAAAATCTATAATACATGAAAGTAGGTGATAAATATTCTTCATATGAAAATTTTAATTGCGTTTTGGTGGACTACAAGAAAGCCACAAACAATGAGTTTTGGCTACGTGATAGAACAATTGACAATCAAAGACAACGAAATCCGAATACTGTGGTGGATATTAATCCGACTCTGAAATACTAGTATCTGCGGTTTATCTAGCAAAACAGAGACTAAATTTGCCAGAAAATGTCAAACTTACTACGCAAGAAGCCCTGAAGGCTGGGGCAAATAAAAAAATCATTTTAGATAACATAATTAGAGAAACAGGTTGTAAAATAACATTAAAGGACTTCACTAATCTAATTTCGGAAACCGTAGCAAGACGGAGGCAAAGAATTTTGAAGAATGCATCCACATTTTAAGAAAATTCATACCACTGTGAAATTAAGTTAAGTTTAGTTTTAGTTTAGTTAAGTTTAATTAATCAAAATGAGCTTTTTAATGATTTATTTTTCCAAGATGACAGACAGAATGAAAAAGTACATGGAATGTTTTCCAGAGATTATTTTTGTTAATTGTACTATCCTTTATAGTCTCTGATGGTACCTATTGCCTGGTAAATCTAAGGTTTGCGACTTACATAATAATGGTAGAAGATGGAAGCGGCCTGAGTGAGATTGTAGTTATTTCATTGTTGGCGAACGAGGGTGAATTTATTATTATTAGATTATTTACAGAATAATAATAATTAATTGTTATATTTTTGTAGCAAAATTTAAATTTCGTTAAAGTTTACACTATAATAAATTATTATTTTTTGATTGAAATAAGGTATTTTGATTCTGACCTTATTTTGACATTAATGTTCTAATTTTTCCGGCAAGCAGCTCGGCTACAGGTGACAGCACTTAGCAAGGCTGTAATAAAAGAGCAAAGAAAATACAAACTGATTTTTGAAATGAAGTTGGGATACTAATAGACGTTGTAAAACAGAGCGAGGGCACTACAAACGATGCCAGTACAGCTGGAACTTTTTTCCGACATTACGAAAAATCAGCAGCAATCACTAGATTGAACGAAAATTTAATCAAAAAATTTGCTGTAATTCTTTAACTTTCTTCGGGTCAAAACTTAAATGGTGATACTTTTCGAGAATATTTGACAAAGCTATATGTGTCATTATATAGTTGGTACTATATGCCATCAAGATTTCATATGTTATTAATACATGTGGCATGCGAATTTATCGGCAGAGGCATCAGAAGCTAGAAGTTTCGTAAATTTCGAGAACATTACGCGCGAAAGCGAGGACGGACCGAGAATATTGAGGACATACTGCACAGGTTGGGTTTGACCGAAATAAACTGCTTGTCAATAGATTCGGAAAATGGAATTTTTAGCCCCAAATTTGGAACGCTGTAATTTAAAGAATATTATTGATCGATTTTGATGTGCTTGGCAACAATAGAAAGCTTTTTTCTTTCTAAATTGTAATTTTAGAAAGAACTTAGAAAATATGAAAAACTACATGATGTACCGGGTGAAAAACAAGTGATGGAAAACATCGGAAACTTTCGCTAGTGGCAATTTAGATAGCAAAATGGGTTCACAAGATCTGAACATAGATTATTAGAGCTTCCTATCATATCCCCAGAAGTATATGTCAGAATTTTGATATCTCATTTTTTAATGAAGATTTTTCATTCTTTCCACTTTTATTGATTTTCACTCTTTGAAAGACGATAAACGAAGGTAAGGGTACCGAACAGCTCAGTTTCCACTACAAACTCATTCGGATAGTATTCAATGAATAGGTTTTTTATCAAACTGAATCAAGAGTGTAACGATTTTATACAGGGAGGACCAAATGAATAAAAAAAATTACTTTTAACAATTAAGCGTTAATTTTATTTTACATTATTAATGATTTAGGCAGTGTTGGGCGAAAGAGTTTGATAATGAATGTTAACAAAATCCTAAAGGGTTAACAAAGACCTAAATGTGTTCAATTTATTTAGCTTTATTGTGAATAAATAGACATAACGATAAGATCAAAAACAAGCTCACTAAAAATGACATCGTTTTTAAAAAAACGACGGGAACAAAACTGCAGACCATGAGATTTCAAACACAAAATTCAATCAAAAATATGTATTAAAAAAAGACCTCTGAAGAATATTAGGGATTAAAGATATTTATTTTTTTGTTTTTTTTTCGGTTTGTTAGTTTATGTTAATGTTATAGAGAACATGCTTAACAATAATTTATGAATTCGATTTGAGACAGGCTATAGTCACAGCTTACCATGTGCTATAGTTTCCGTCAAAAAGGCGATAATTAATACATATTCTTGATTGAATTTTGTGTTTGACATTTTTTTAAAAAGTATGGCATCTTCAGTGAGCTTGTTTTTGATCTTATCATTACGTCTATTTTTTCAAAATAAAGCAAAAATTGAATACAAAGTCCTTGTTAATTTTTTCACCCTGTAAAAACCTTTAGGATTTTGTTAACATTCACTATAAAGCTTTTTCGCTCAACACTGCCAAAATCAAATTTATGTAAAGTAAAATCAAATTAGGGCTTAATTGGTAAAAGCAATTATTCATTTGGATAAAATCGTTACACTCCTGATTCAGTTTGATAAAAAAAACTTATTCATTGAATACTACCCGAATAAGTTTGTAGTGGAAACTGAGCTATTCGGTACCCTTACCTTCATTTTTCTTCTTTCAAAGAGTAAAAATCAATAAAAGTGGAAAAAATGACAAATCTCCATTAAAAAATAAAATATCAAAATTCTGATGGATACGTCTACACATATGATCAAAGGTCTACTATGTATAGATCTTGTAAACCTATTTTGATATCTAAATTGCCACTAGCGAAAATTTCCGATGTTTTCCAGCGGCTGCTTTTTCACCCTGTACATCAGGTAGTTTTTCATATTTTCTAAGTTCTTTCTAAAATTACAAATTGAAAAGAAATAAGCTTTCCATTGTTGGCAAGCACATCAAAATCGATAAATTATTCTTTAAATTACAGCGTTTCAAATTTGGAGCTGAAAATATCAATATCCGAACCTATTGACGAGCAGTTTATATTGAGAAAAAAAATGATCTGTTCTCAGAAATCGAAACATTTTTTAAAGAAACTAACGTTGAGAAAGACAATTATTATAGATCAGTCTCCTGCTCAGATTGTGAATATTAGGTTAATTAAAGTATGTTTTTTTTATAATTAGTATTTAAGTCTATTGCTTTAAACCGAAAAACATATTATTTATTTATTTTGTCAAAAAATATTTATATACTCCAATATATGTTTTATATGCCACAATTTTTGCAAAATAGCGAAGTAAAGTACCTACCAATGTCCACGAATTTTCGATTTCGTTATACTGTGCGGCGGCGTCTTGACAATATCAAAAGCTACATTCTAGAAAACCACCGGTTGAGAACACACTTATAAAACTCCGAAAGTCGGTACCTCTCTTAAGATTTCCCTTTTAGCCCCTCTACCGAAGCACGAGCACGCTTCTTGAATTCATTGTTACAGGGGTGGAGCAATACCGAATTTCTAAAAAAAGACATTTAATTGTTCTTACAAAGGCTGTTTATACAAAGGTTAAAAAACTATACTAACTTATACTAAGACCTGCTTGAATACGTGATGGAAAAACCTCTTGTATTTGATAATTTGTTTGTTGTAGACAAGGTGTTGGAACTCCAAGGTAGGAAAATCAGGCTCAAGAATCTTTAACAAGATATGGATATCCGAATTTGCAATCTCAGCAGATGTTCTCACTTCATTCCAATTTTTTTATCAATAAAGAAAAAGTTTCGTTATATCGTGTCAAATTCAAAATTAACAAATAGATATTTATATGACCTTTTTAAAGACCCCGGTATACTACTTCCTTAGCTAAGAAATCGTCGTAAAATAAGGGTTGGTACCTTATTTATTACTTCCAGTGCTAACCGCTAATTTTCAGAAAAAGGGAATGACTTTTAACGTTTCCAAGCTATAAGCAACTTTAAAAGATTTATTGTTTGGGTGTTACGCCACTCTACTGTTAAGCAAAATAAATATTTTTTCCTTAGCAGTAGAGTGGCGTAACACCCAAACAATAAATCTTTTAAATATTAATCCGCCACAATCATACAGACATTATCTATAAGCAACCTTTTAAATTTTTTGTGAACCTTCTCGAAATGTAGGTAAACCACATGTTTAAATTCGCAACAACGAGATTCTTGACTAAATATGGTAATCCCTAAAATGATTTAAAATAAATTATATATCCTCGTAAACAACTATTCTGTTACAGATATTTGGCAAAATATAACAAAGTCACGCTAAATTTCTATATGGTCTATTGGCTTTTTAACCTCAGTAAATCAAGTATGGTCCATTAAATCCTGACCTCCAATAAAATATCGCTCTGTAAATTATTCCGCATGTTCATAAGATTATTCCCTAGGTACTCGAAAAAGTTTTGTATTTATGGAATTTTTTATGAACTCTCTGTGAAAATATGTAAAGTAAAGAGAAGAAAAATCAGTTTACATTGAAAATTTTAACACCCTGTATCTTGGAAGTAAAGCGTGTTCGGACTTTTGTTAATAGAACCTTTCTTTCTTATTTTTGGTCAAAGAATTACCTGTAAAACTTTGTGAGTAAAGGTTTTGCAACACCCCATATAGGGTAATCAAAAACTGAATGAAAATATCAATCGTATAATACAACTTGTAGGAAATGTGCTCAGGTGATCATCAAAATTTGTACTGTAAGACTAACAATTAGCGAAACATTTGAACAGGCACTGCCCGTGAGTTTTTTCGAAGTTTTCTTACAGATGGGGCAAATTTTTGTGGACAACTAGTGATATCAACGTAACAATCAAAATACACTTTTTTAATTAAGAGAGGTTTTTTAGTAATGTGCCTATGCGCCCAAAGCAATATTATTGGTGAGCCATCGAAAATTTCGTCATATTATATTTGTCTCTTCTTCTTCCTAAAGTGCGTATGTTTGTTTCTCTCTTAGTTTAATTGCATTTATATAGTTTTCTATTTTCATATAAAGCTATGAAGTCAATTTAAAATACGGCCAAGCTCGGCGCAAGCTTGGCTCGATTCTTTATTGGAACGTTTTCAAATATAACTTGCACCTTTTTAAAAGAAAAAATAATAATTTTTTGGTTTTAAAAAATAAATTATTAGGTGGATCATTAAAAATAAATTATTATGTGGGTCATTGACCA
The DNA here is from genome assembly GCA_963971165.1 of Philopedon plagiatum. Taxonomy (NCBI): domain Eukaryota; kingdom Metazoa; phylum Arthropoda; class Insecta; order Coleoptera; family Curculionidae; genus Philopedon; species Philopedon plagiatum. The sequence goes on from OZ020191.1 coordinate 97,370,482, forward strand.
AATGACCTTATGGACAAGCCGCGTCTGCGTTTATAGAAGATCGATTTCTCAAGATGGCGAACAACGCCTATAGTCCAGTGCAGTTAGGTTTTTACCTCGGAACCCGTTTATAGTGAACGGATTTTCATGGGACTTTTTTATTGAATTTTTAATCGTAAGAACTCTAATCTTTTACATTAAAAAATATTGCTTATAATTATTTAAACAAATAATTCTTAATTATCTAATGAATCTTCATGTTTTACACAATAAAATTGATAAGTTTTAATTTTTTTCTCAATTACTCACAAAAGATACAACTTTCACAAAAAATCCATAAATTTTTAGAAAAAGTGATAAAAAAAATGTTGAAATGTAATATCTTTCACAATTCCAATGTGATCATTAAAAAATAGGATTCTTGTGATTTTCGATACTGCTGAGAATGAATCTATGTTCAAAAAATGAATATTCAAAATTGTCCATACAAAACGGCGAATATAAAGTCACAAAATACGTATATAAATCGATTAAAAAGTAGTCATTAAGGTCAAAGAAGTGTCCAAATGAAACAATATGAAATTTCGAGCGTAGTAAAATATTTATCATGAAAAAATTATAAAAAAATAGTATAAACAAACATTTTTTGTAAATAATATCTTTATTCATTGTCCTCATTCTCTATTTCATTCATTGATATCACTGGTGCTGCATTCAAGCAGCTTACCTTTGCATTGTGAACAAGCTGGAAAGCAATGCCAACTACTTTCCTGCATCCACAAGCTGGTTCACATCCGGTCTTCCACGAAGAAAAGATCATTTCCAGCAAATTTTCAGGGGCTGGTGGCTGAGTCATTTTAATTGGCTGTAACAACTCATTCTCAATTTTCCATCTCCAATTTTTTGGTCAGACACTTTGTCCTAACCATAACTGCACCTGTAAATACACCCTTTTTATATGCTCCTGCTGCATCATGTGTAGGCACCAATATCGACGCTCGAATTTTTAGACACTTCAGCAGCTTCTTTGCGTTTTTCAATCAGCTTGGCAAAGCTGTTCTTGCCCTTTCTGTAAGACGCAGCCGTTGTGTCACATCCTGTAAATGCATGTAAAAACAAGACGTGTTGTTTACTGATGGGTAGAGTTTTTTCAAGACTTTTATTTGAACAATCTTGTTGCGATGTCTGACTTCCCTATTACCTTATTTTACAGGTACTTCAAGGTTCCTTCGAAAATTTCAGTGGAGGTACGAAAACCGCAACAATAAAAAAATCCAATGAATAGTTTCATACCCACTTAGAGCCGTATACGCGTGCATTCAATGTTTATGTAAAAAATTTGTAAACATCAATATTTAAACTTTTTTGATAAAAAAATATGTTTCTTTTGTGTTTGTATGACGAACAACATGTAGATTCATTCTATAATTAAGAATTGTTTGTTTAAATAATTTAATAATTACTAGAAATAATTTTTTAATGTAAAAGATTGAGGTTATTACGATTAGAAACTCAATGAAACAAGTCTCATGAAAATCCATTCACTATAGACGGGTTCCGAGATTTTAGATTTCTCACGGCTACCTCCACTGGACTCCTACACCTTAGGCCAAGCAACAGAGCAAAACATTAGCAATTTTTTGACATTAATCTTATTAGAAAACCGCCTGTGCCATCATCTGAAAGACGATTCATAGATGATTCCTGTTATATTTTAGGCCAAGCAATAGAGCGATTTGTCGTGACATTAATACTATCAGAAAACCGTCTGTGCCTTCATCTAAAAGACGATCCGTAGATGATTGCTGTTATATTTCCAACTCTGAAGTTTTTTCCTTTAATTTATTATAAACATTTTTAAGCAAAAAAACGCGATTTTTTTAGTTTTTTGCTTATAAAATGGAAAGTGATGAAGCAATCTTAATGGTGTCAATGGACGATTTGTAGAGAATACCAATACGAACAAAATGAGAGGTCGAACGTCCCGATAGAATAAGTAGCAACGGAGAAAATCCGGAAAAACCGGAAAAATAAGAGTTTTTTTTTTAAATTCATACATCGGCCATTTTTAAACGTAGAGGGCTTTAACTTTGGGAAAAAGTAGTAATTTATAGCTACTTTATGTGTGCAAAACCCCGACGCTGTCCGACAATTAGATTTGCCACAATCGTCATTTTAATTTTTCAGCACACTATTTTGCAACAGGTCTGGATGCTCTATGGATCGTCCAATTTTAATTATTGAAACGGATGTGAAAAGTACAAGTTTAATTGAACAATATGTATATTTTAGTTTTTCCATAAAATGCTACGAAACCGGTTGAAAATGCACGTAAAGATGCGTGAAAATTACTACTTTTTCCCTAAGTTTGAGCCCTCTACGTTTAAAAATGGCCCATTTATGAATTTTCTAAAAAAACTCTTTATTTTCCGGTTTTTCCGGATTTTCTGCGTTGCTACTTATCCAATCGGGACGTTCGACCTCGCATTTTGTTCGTATTTTTATTCTCTACAAATCGCCCATTTACACCATTAAGATTGCTTCATTACTTTTCATTTTATAAGCAAAAAACAAAAAAAATCGCGTTTTTTTGCTTAAAAATGTTTATAACAAATTAAAGGAAAAAATTTCAGAGTTGGAAATATAACAGGAATTATCTACAGATCGTCTTCAGATCATGGCACAGGCGGTTTTCTGATAGGATTAATGTCAAAAAAACGCTAATATTTTGCTCTGTTGCTTGGCCTATTCCAACTTTGAAATTTTTTCTTTTAATTTGTTATAAACATTTATAAGCAAAAAAACGCGATTTTTTTAGTTTTTTGCTTATAAAATGGAAAGTAATGAAGCAATGTTAATGGTGTAAATGGACGATTTGTAGAGAATAAAAATACACACAAAATGAGAGGTCGAACGTCCCGATAGGATAAGTAGCAACGGAGAAAATCCGGAAAAACCGGAAAATTAAGAGTTTTTTTTTTAATTCATAAATCGGCCATTTTTAAACGTAGAGGGCTCAAACTTTGGGAAGAAGTAGTAATTTATAGCTACTTTATGTGTGCAAAACCCCGACACTGCCCGACCATTAGTTTTGCCACAATCGTCATTTTAATTTTTCAACACACAATTTTGCAACAGGTCTGGATGCTCTATGGATCGTCCGATTTTAATTATTGAAACGGATTTGAAAAGTACAAGTTTAATTGAACAATATGTATATTTTAATTTTTCCATAAAATGCTACGAAACGGGTTGAAAATGCGCGTAAATATGCGTGAAAATGGCCGAGCGCGCGAAAGATGTCGCGTAGCGCGAGAGCAGCGGAGCGAAGGGGGGCCAATATTCGCGCGTTCGGCCATTTTCATGCATCTTTACGTGCATTTTCAACCGGTTTCGTAGCATTTTATGGAAAAACTAAGATATACATATTGTTCAATTAAACTTTTACTTTTCAAATCCGTTTCAATAATTAAAATTGGACGATCCATAGAGCATCCAGATCTGTTGCAAAATAGTGTGTTGAAAAATTAAAATGACGATTGTGGCAAAACTAATCGTCGGACAGCGTCGGGGTTTTGCACGCATAAAGTAGCTATAAATTACTACTTTTTCCCAAAGTTTGAGCCCTCTACGTTTAAAAATGGCCGATATATGAATTTAAAAAAAAACTTAATTTTCCGGTTTTTCCAGATTTTCTCCGTTGCTACTTATCGTATCGGGACGCTCGATCTCTCATTTTGTTCGTATTTTTATTCTTTACAAATCGCCTATTTATACCATTAAGATTGCTTTATTACTTTCCATTTTATAAGCAAAAAACTAAGAAAATCGCGTTTTTTTGCTTAAAAATGTTTATAACAAATTAAAGGAAAAAATTTCAGAGTTGGAAATATAACAGGAATCATCTACGAATTGTCTTTCAGATGATGGCACAGGCGGTTTTCTAATAAGATTAATGTCACAACAAATCGCTTTATTGCTTGGCCTAACCTACCCACGCCGCGCCAATTTGCATTTACATACAAAAATAAAGCTATTTGCCTAAATTTTTGCATTATGAATGTATATGAAGTTTTTCGACCTATTGACTGACCTATAACAAACCCGTAATATCACCCCTTATATTCGTGCATTACATAATACCAAATATCAGTAACAGCATGCATGGTTATTTTAATGGGTCATCGCTCGCAATATTGTGATTGATTTCTATTTAATTAATTAATTAAATATTGCAATTTAAAAAAAATGTTGATATTTTATTATACTTCAGAAAAGTTGCAAACAAAGACTTGATAATAAATCATTGAATACGATAAAACGAGAGCACCAAGAACAAATATTGTGTTGTCCGGTAATCTGTAGTCCCCCTTGCTCTCATTAAATAATTTAAATAAAAGTGGGGACACCTATAAAAAAACACCGACAGGTTTATGCATAGACAGTGGTGATACCTGCGAAATATTGTGACCATGAAATTATATTTTGTATTGTTAGTTCTTCTTGGTAAGTAAACAATAAAACAGATATTTAATTTAATTTTGATAATTAATAGACATATCGAATTTTGTCAAAGGAAAATGTCTAAAACGCCTTATAAAAACTAATATTCCATATTGTGTTAATACTACCTAGACATCCTAATTTGTCGATTATTGGGAAAGAATGATAAAAAAGTTAAATTTCATATAAACAAAAAATTGAGGTACCTTACCTTAAGCCAGTACACGGTTCATTTTATTGTCAAACACGTCAAAACCGTATTGTTAATACTTGTTTGACATGTTTCTACATATTATAGAAAAAATAGAGCTTTCAAAATGCCTATTAACACCCTACAGTCAATCATAATATTTCTCTTTAATAATACATTTATTACTCACGCATAATTTGATAAGTAACCACGCGTGCCTTAACTAAGTTTAACCCAAAGATCTTCCCACTTCCATTTTTTTTCAGATTATGTTAAAGTGGTGTGGTATAAGTAATTTAAACCCAAAATGAAAATCCTAGATCAATAGTTTGAAAAGAAAACTTGATTTTATCTTTTTTTTTAGGTTAAGCGGCCTTATTGTATGAAAAAGAGTAGTACCAAACTTTTTAAGGCATATATAATCTTTTTCAAGTTCTGGAAACCATATCTTCTTAGTGAAAATATTTAATATTTTTAAAGGGCTTTGATACCTATCTCTTAAATGGTACATTCAAGTACGATGGTTTATGACTTGTTTTAAAGATAATGTAATTATCTAAAAATCAAAAAAATAGCCTCTCTGTCTACATCTGCTCAAAAGATATAGGTAATAGAAAGTTGAAAAATTCAGAAAAAAATTATGGAATCAGAATGTTGTGATATGTCAAATTATAAGTTATGGTTAAAACTGTTTATCATTTTTAAAAAGCTGACTCAATTTCAAGCAAAATGAAAAAATCTTTTATCTGGATAAAACCAAAGATAGGATCGTCGGAAACTGTAGGGCGCTAACGAAATGCATTTTATAGCTGTATTATTAAGTTTTCCTAGAGTTTTACTTACTTATTGAAAATTTAAAATTAATTCCTTTTAATTCAATTTCCCTTAAATAAATTATTTTCAATGTGTCATTTTGTCCTTTTATATACAGGGTGTTATGAAATTCACTGCATATACTGAAACCGGTAAATCCTAATTTGAATTCAGATTGGGGAAAATAGTCATAAATGGCGCTTCGCAATAATAAGCCAGGTATCGCACCCAAAAAAAAAATTGTTTAATCACTGCATACCACTGATAATAAAACACATGATCATATAAAGAACAAAAGAACAGTGAGCTAGGTTGTTGTATTGCCAGGTCTCTTAACAATATTTTAACAATAGTTTGAAGAAATAATATTTTTATTACATTACCTTTAAATAAAGAAATCCTAGTAATTCTCCCAAAATTCTCAATTTCAAAAAGTTAAAATACTACCTATAACACAAATTTAATAATACACTCTAGAGAACAGCTGTTAACCAACAAATATAAATACCTTAGCTTCAACTAACTATTAAGGAATTGAAGGTATTAGTGTTTTACTAATTTAAAATGAACATCACTAGGTGCGGACGATATTTTGTAGTAAATGGCTTTAATTTTTGTTAGTATTTAACGGTTTTAACTTTTTCTTTCACAAATTAAAAGAATAACAAAAATAATGTACACGGTATTATTAAACTCGTCAAAATGCATCTTTGGTTTGGATTACACAGCTGACGCTGACGCACCAGTTTGGCCGGCCAATCAGAAAGGTCGGAATCACCCTGCAATCAGGTTGGCGCTTGAATTACGATGCGGAATGGGGTCAACTACCTTTCAGCGTGGCTTCGGCGGCTACATAATAATTAAAGCTTTGCAAACGGGGGTAAATCCAGAGACGGCTTCTAACCTAGTTGGAAATAAAATCAGGATTCGATGTGCATATAAAATACAAATATTTATTTACCCACATGGTGTTATTTGAAAGTGCGAGATAAGAAAATACCATACAGGGTGTCTGAAAAGTCTTAGCAGGGTCAAATATATTTACTATTAATAAAGATAGAGACACGAAATTTTAGTTGTATCTTATTGGTTAATAAATCTACTTTTTTATTTAATTTGACTTTTTAAACCCCCTTGGGGGGTTTACTCTAGGGAGTTGAGGTCAAAAATTTTGAATGCAAACCTATGCCAGGTGGCCTCTTCTTTTAAAAGTCTTCAAAAAAGAATCATTTTACCGCAACTCCCGTATTTTAATGCATTTTTAAATGGCAAGCCTATAAAAATTTTAAATCGTAAATCGTATAATCGGGCGGGGCACAAGTCGACCATTAGTCGACCTCTTGTGCCATACAGTATCAGTCTGCGCTGATATTTTTTTGTTTTGTGGGGCACTTTTTTTCTTTTTCCCAACTTTACTTCTTCATTTGTCGTTTTTTTGTCGTTTTTCTATTTTTTGTTTTTTGACATCTGCGCAGTAGACCAAAATGCGTAACTCGCGCAAACCGAGCGTGCTAGACATGCGTACGCAATTTCAGGAGATGTACTTGGGTGTCTACATTCGAACCCATTCACTTTTAAGAATATATCCCCAATAGTGAAGGTACCACTACGTAGTTAACTTTATAGCTTTTTTCCCAAGGTTTTTTCGACTTTATTTTTCGTTTTTTGCCATCTGCGCAGTAGACCAAAATGCGTACCACTCGCCAACCCAGCGTGCTGGACATGCGCACGGAATTTCAGGAGATGGACATTGGTGTCTACATGTGAACCCATTCACTGTTAAGAATATATTCCCAAAAGTCACGGTACCACTACGTATTTAACTTTATAACTTTTTCCCAAGTTTATTTCGACTTTATTTTTCGTTATTTGCCATCTGCGCAGTGGACTAAACTGCGTACCACGCGCAAACTAAGAGGTCTAGACATGCGCACGAAATTTCAGGGATGTACTTTGGTGTCTACATTCAAACCTGCCCACTTTCAAGAATATATCTCCAATAGTAAAACTACAACTACGTATTTAACATATTTTTACGATTTTATGACGTCTTATTTTTTTGAACATTCTTAACTATGTGACATTGTGACCAACCGTGCCAGCCTTACTAATCAGTTATATTACGCACTGACTTATTTCCGGCATGGCCGCCTCTTCTTATTTATTCAAGCATTAGCCTTACCATAGTTATCGAGACTTTTGCGTCCTGTGAGAAATTCACAATATTGTATGTCTCACGGAACCCTCTATGCGCGAGTCGAACTTGCACTCAACCGTTTTTTTTTATTTCACACAATCACGGCAACGCCCATCAATTAAATTATTTCTGTCAAATACCGTATGTACTTATTTTCGGCATCGACGCCTCTGGTAACAGACCAACAGTGACTGCCTTAGTTATTACGTAAAAAGTTGTTTAGAATGGCCACCATGAACTTCTTGGCAGTAATAAAGTCCGTTTTGGAACTCTGCCAAGAAGTAACATCTGAGAAAAGACCTTTAAAATGAGGTACCACACGGCATTTAAAATTTTTGACCTCAACTCCCTAGCGTAACCCCCAAGGGGATTGTAAAAGTCAAGTTACATAAAAAAGTAGATTTATTAACCAATAAGATGAAACTAAATAAAACTAAAATTTGGGGTCTCTATCTTAATTAATAGTAAAAATATTTGCCCATGCTAAGACTTTTCAGACAACCTATATGGGTTTTCGTATTTCGCACTTTCAAATAACACAATGTGGGTAAATAAATATTTGTATTTTATTTGCACATCGAATCCTAATTTTATTTCCAACTAGGTTAGAGCCGTCTCTGGATTTACCCCCGTTTGCAAAGCTTTAATAATAATAGCTCTGTTCGCACAAGAATCACAAACCAGTCAGAGCCAATGAAATTGCTGGAACCCAGTTGGCAAACCGTCACGTTACCAAATCCCTAAATCTTGATTGGCGCTGATCGGTTTGTGATTTCTCTACGAACAGAGCTATTATCCCGTCGAAAGATATCTAATATTATTATTATGTATTTAAATAGAATATTTTTTTTACCAAATTTCTTTCTGTAATCAAAGAATTTGGTTATAATTTTGCAGTTGTGCTCAATTAGTGTGATAGCAAATTATGCGAAACCATATTTGCCACTACCGTCTGTAAATGTAGTAAATGTGTTAAAATTAGTGGGATATGTTTAATTTCTAACCATTTTTTAAAAGCAGAAAGTTTAAGCTAGTAGTTTGTGTTACCGAATAGCATTGCCTATTTCACTGTGCTTACAATGTCAACCAAATTTCACGAGTACATATTTTCCCATATTAAGTAAACTGCTGTTAAATTAAAATATACATTTTTGGTAAAATGCGCATGTGGAATTAAAAATTGGATTATTTTCTGTTTTCACTAAAACTGATAAATAAATGAAATGTTTCGATAATATTTAAATATGGCAATGTCCTGGCTGGATCACTTGTTTTTCTTTATAATATTAGAAGGTATGACCTCACATTCTTTAAACGCGTCGGATACGGGGGTGGTTTAGGGTATTTTTTTAAAATACAAAAATGTACGATTTGAGGGGAAAAAGTATTGGGTATGTCTGTAGACTACCCCAGGAGTCACCCATTCAAATATATGTAGTGAATTTCATAACACCCTCTAGAATGATACATCGAAAATAATTCATTTAAAGGAAATTAAATTAAAACGAATTAATTTTAAATTTTCACTAAGTAAGTAAAACTCGAAAAACACTTTATAATACAGTTATAAAATGCATTTCGTCACCGCTCTCCGCGGTTGGCAATGTCAAGACCGTCGCGTAGGCGCGGACATGCAGTTTCCGACGATGCTATCTTTGGTTTTATTCGAGGTAAAAGATGATTTTTTTTATTTTGCTTGAAATTAAGTCAACTTTTTAAAGATAATGAACAGTTTAAACTATATTATAATTATTGAGATACATCACAACAATCTGATTCCATAATTTTTTGTTCGAATTTTTCAACCTATATATATATATATATATATATATATATATATATATATATATATATATATATATATATATATTCAGGGTGTTACAAAAAACATGTGGCATCGCTTAAAGGAAGATTCTTTGAAAGAAATTAAGGCAAAAAGTTTATATGAACATGGGTCCGCAGATGCTTTGTTTCAAAGATACAGGACGTTAAATTTTTAAATGGTCTTTACATGTTAAAACCGATGGTTTCGAAAACTAAACCAGTAAGACGGTTAATAAAATTACATTTATCTCCTAAACGAAATGAAAACTGAAAAAATATGAAGAGATAAGTTTTGTTAAGAATTTAACATACTATTTGACCGATATAAGAAAATGTGAAAAAATCAGTGGCGTACATGTTTTTATTGGAAAAATATTGTACCGTCTTCTCATATGCATGCCCCTGGAGGATCTGTCAAAGTCTTTTCATGGTCAGAATTATGCTTACTTTAAGTACTTCACACAGTGTAAATTTCGTCAAAATTGATGAAGCCATTTTGACAATATTTTGGAAAAACTGAAAAAAATTTTAAAATTTAACACCCTGTGTCTTTGAACCGAAGCATCTGCGGACCCATGTTTATATAAACACCCTGTATATATATATATATATATATATATATATATATATATATATATATATATATATATATATATATATATATATATATATATATATTGAACAGATATAGATAGAGAGGCAATTTTTTTGTGATTTATAGAGAATTGCATTATCTTTAAAATTAATTCATAAACTATCATGTTTGAATGTACGAATTAAGAGATAGGTGCCAAAAAGTGACGAAAAGCTCATTTTTTCATCTTTTTGTAGGATTCTCACAACCATTTAAAAATATTAAATATTTTCACTAATAAGATATTGTTTCCGGGACTTGAATCGCCTTAAAAAATTTGAATACTACTCTTTTTCATTGAACAAAGCCGCGTAACCTAAAAAAAATTGATAAAATCAAGTTTTCTTTTCTAACTATTGATCTAGGATTTTCATTTTGGGCTTAAATTACTTAGGCCACACCACTTTAACACAATCTGAAAAGAAAATGGAAGTGGGAATACCTTTTGGTTTAAGCTTAGTCGAGGCACACCGTGTAACCGTCACTACTTCAGTGTGTAGTAACGTGCTAAATACATATCAAATACTTGTCAATTAAAACAAAAATTTTACCAAGCACGCCATCAAAAATTTACAGAGTCAATAGACACCATTTAAAGACCAATCAAAACAATTGAAAAATTGTCAAGTTGCCATGCCATCAATACAGCGGACGCTATGATTGGTCAAGCTTTAGTGTCAATATTTTATTCCTGGGTGTTTGTAACATATTTTTATATTTTATGGAAAAAATATCAAGTAGAAATCGGCTATTGAAAAAATAGCAAGACATATTCGGAGTTACGATTTTGTTTGTTTTGTACTCTATTGTAAGAGTAAACGTAATAGGTTAGTTGCACGTAAATCAACTATAAATAGTATTAAAGGCGCGTGTAATAGCTATTACTAGGGGTTGAAGTGCAACTAATTCATACCCGAAACTTTACAAGCTCGTTAAATATTGGACCATTACCAATATTCCCCTCCCTACATCAACATATCCATTAGAAAACTATATTAATAATACTGACTATATCAATATTAATACTTGATTGGAACAAAATGTTTGACAATAATATGGCCGTACGCTGACTAGGCTGACGTTTAAAACAATGTTATAAAATTGTTTAATAAAAATTTCCTTTAGGCTACTTTACTTTATTCTATAAAAAGGCATGCTAACGTAGTAACCAATTATTTAAGAACAATTTCTTAATTGATAAACAAAAACAGATGTACGTATTGTCTGCCGAAGATATCTGCAACCGGCAAAATAATTTAAAGAATGCAAGGGACGGTTTAGACAACGTTGCAAATTTTTTTGTAAACCAGATGTGGTAAGTTTAAATCTTAATATCGAAAAATGAAACAGTTTTTCAAAACTGGTTTACAAACAATTCGTAACGTTGTTTAACCTTTCCTTTGCATTCTTTGAATTATTTTGCCAGTTGCAGATATCTTGGGCGGACTATGTATCGTGTAAGGGAAACATGGAGCTAGTTCTTAAGTGTAGGTACAGTTAAAGTTGAAATCAAAAAAGAAATGTAAATTATTAGAAAAATATTGATTAAATAAAAAATGTTCAAAATTTTATTGCAATTTCAAAACTCATGGTTTGGTCACAAAATGATATTTTTTAATAATCAAAGCGGATACCTATAGAAATACTTTACATACGAGATTGTTACATTGATTCATAAATAAAAACGTAAGTATTCCTTAATATGGATTTAAAACAAAAATTATTTACGATTAAAGCTAACTATTATTAGCACTTATCGTTTGTGTAAATTTGATTAATTTATTTAGCTTAGAAATTGCTAATTATATACAGTGTGCCCTAAAAGTGTGCAACATATGGGAAACTTTTTTACTATTGATTTCTCAGAAGATTTTATTCTTGATAAAAGTTGGTGCTTCTTGTCAAACTAAAGAGTTATCATATTTTATGTAATGTTGTAAAGGTGCAAAGTGCGTTTTTTCTTTAAAACTTGCCAAGTGTAAAGCACCCTTAACTTTAAAAATACACTCACCCACAAAAAAAGTGACGAACCGAAAATTTACTTCTACTTTGAGGCGAAATATCTTTTAAACGGTTTGTAGCACGATATTGAGGTTTTAACTGTTGGATAGAACCATTTGTTGGCAAAAATGTTGTTATTAGTTTTTAGCTTTTTATTATTTTTATTCCAATAAACAGGGTAAAAAAAAAGAAGTATGTTTTTTTGCTACTTTTTGAAACGCCCTGTGGAGTGTCATGACAACCAAAACTCAACTAATTAAAAACCATTATTTAGGATAGTCCTTTAGCAACATTTTGTTTTCTGAATCATTTTCCTACCTGTTCGGGAACCTGAGATTCAGCTTTTTAAAGAAATTATAACGTTTTAGCGTAAAACTAATGGTCAGTGGTCGAGTGTACTATTTTCAGATGAATTTCGTTTTTGTTTGCATTCAATCGATGGACGGCGAAAAATTTGGAGATGGGCAGGAGAAAGGTACTCAGAAGGAATGTTTGTGGAAAAAGAAAATTTTGGAGGTGGGTCTGTAATGGTGTGGGCTGGGATTTCCACTGAATACCGTACAAATTTATGTATAGTAAGAAACACCCTAAATGCTCAGGGGTACATGGATATATTGCAACAGCATGTTTTACCAATTGCTCCCATAATAAGAGATTTTACTTTAATGCATGATAGTGTCCGACCCCGACCCCATACCGCCCGTGTTGTAACACAATTTTTGGAGGAGTCCGGTATTGAGCGTTTACTATGGCCCGCTAGAAGCCCGGATATGAATCCCATCGAGCACCTATGGGACCAACTTGGCCGAAAACTCAGAAATCGATTCCATGCTCCTCAAAATCGCCAACAACTCGAAGAAGCGCTCATTGAAGAGTGGAACCACATAACACAGAAGTCAATTGCAAACCTACTATGGAGCATGCCCCGATGCTTTGCGGATGTGATGAGATCTAGAGGCGGAAACACCCGATGTTAATTTATGTTGATGCATTAATTTTTTTGTTTTCTTTTTTCTTATTAGTGGAATAATTTAAAAACCTGATTAAAGGATTTTTACACTAAACCGTTATAATTTCTTTAAAAAGCTGAATCTCAGGTTACCGAACAGATAGAAAAATGATTCAGAAAACGAAATTTTGCTAAAGCACCATCCTAAATAATGGTTTTTTATTAGTTGAGTTTTGGTTGTCATGACACCCCACAGGGCGTTTCAAAAATTATCAAAAAAACATACTTCTTTTTTTACCCTGTTTATTGGAATAAAAATAATTAAGAGCTAAAAACTAATAACCACATTTTTGCCAACAAATGGTTCTATCCAACAGTTAAAACCTCAACACCATGCTACAAACCGTTTAAAAGATATTTCGCCTCAAAGTAGAAGTAAATTTTCAGTTCGTCACTTTTTTTGTGGGTGAGTGTATCTAAAAAAATATAGAAAAATGATGTTTTAAGTTAAGAACTTAATGCAGGTGTAAACTTTGATACATAAAATTTTTATATTTCTTCTTGTTTTATAATTTTAAATTATAATATTTTATAAACTAAATAAACCTACGTCGAAGTAAACTAAATATTGTTACAGTTTTAAATTGTTAATAATAATTTGCACAATATTTAATATTATTTGTTATATTCGTTTTATGAGCTACATGCGTGTTGCACACATAGTTCAAGCAAACGATTTAGCCTGATATTTAGTAAATAGAACTTTTGCCATATTAAAAATAATTAGTAGTATATTTCTTATTTGTCCATTTTGAACGTTGTTAAAAGACATAGATGATGTTGTGTTATGTGCTCTTTTTAAACATGCATTGTATTAGGTAGGCCATGACAAACCAATTGCAATAGTCGAAAAGAAGATTTACATTTTTTTGTTAGTTCGCTAAAATTTTATATGAATTTCGTGTTATTTGTTGCAATTATTTGTTAATGATCTATGCTTTAGAATGCAACCTGTAGAAGTGTGCACATAATATGATAAAATCGTGTTTTGATAATATGTAAAAAGAGATATAAGAAATAATCTACTAGGGGGGAGTCGGCTAATGGTGCGCGGCGGGTAATTGTGCGCATCACGTTTGCTTATCTTCTATTCAATAAAATTTCGAAAGCGACATCGCTGCGCCATCTATTGGCAACTGCCTGATTTCTCCCATACATAGGAACGACGGGAGATACCTTACCGGTTGGTAATTATTGTTTACATGTTTCCGCGTGGTCTGTTGTTGTTTGTGTCTCCCAGAAAATTAGCGGCAAGTTTTTTCTTTGATATAGATTATTTTTGAAAAATATGCATAGACGTTATTTGTTTAATATTTTAGACAGTGGTATAGTTAGTTTTGGCCAATTTTTTTTTTTCTTAATTTTATATTAATGCAGTAAACTGCAGAGTGGTCTAATGGTGCGCGATGCGCACTATTATCCGAAATGCGCACCATTAGCCGACAACGTATGTAAATGCATTTTTGAAAATTTTATCAAGAATGAAATACCTATGCATTTTTCTTTATCAAGCAATTCTTATTATTAATAAAATCATTCTGGTAAGCGCTAAAATGAGAAAAGAGGCAAAGAGAAACCCTCGAAATAAAAAAAAAGTACAAAAAGGAAGGTTTTTGAAAACAGCGACTCCGAAGATATTTCAGAAAGTGAACTGTGCGATGATGATGGGTTGGACGATCTCCAGTCAGATGAAAATCACTTGTGTGTAATATGTGGCGATGGTACCTAATAAAAAAACAAGGTATGGTACAAGTGTTCAGTATGTCAAAGATGGGCACACGCCTTGTGTACTGGAGAGGTTAGTCCAGAAGGATATATTTGCGACTTGTGCGATACATAGACTTTTTTATTTTTCAATAATATATGTATTTGTAACTTGTTTTATCTTTTTTTTGTATATTCCTTGTCTGTTCGTTGTTTCTTTTCAATAAACTACATTTTCGAAGCTATTTCTTATTTCTCTTTTAATGCGCACAGTTATCCGACATATGCGCACCATTAGCCGAGTAGGTCGTATAATTGTGCGCATTACACGTTTTCGAAATTTTATCTGTCATTGGTATACTGTTCAACCATTGGTTGAATGGGGTCCTTACTAATATATCTAGACCCTTGAAGTATATCTTGAAAAAAATTGGAAACTGAATTCTTGCTAGTTTTCGCAATACCCTGAATTAGGCTTAGGTGCGCACCAATACCCGACTCCCCCCTAATTATTTTTAATAATATAACTATAACACAAATTATTTCTGTTTTTACTAAATATCAGACTATGTCGTTTGCTGAATTCATAACTATGTTTCCAACAAGCGTATTTCTTAATCAAACTGCTATTATCATTTAAAAAATTATAACAATATTAAGTTTACTTCGCCGTAGGTTTATGAGAAAAAATATCATAATTAATTGTGTAGCATTTTGGAAAAAAATTATAGAAAAAATTATATAATCACGATAAAATGTATGTTAGTCTCTGATTCATATTTAGATTAAGTTTTTTTTTTAATTTAGAGCTGCCAACCACACCCATTTATTTCTAACTTGGTTTTATTTTAGTTCAATTTTGTCCTTTATATTTCATTTGTATGAATATTTTCACAATATTAACCATAGATTCATATTCTATGGGTATTTTTTTAACGTACTAATAAAAGTTTTAAGATATTTTATGATTTGTTTTAGGAAAACAATATCTAAAAAAATATTGGGGTCCTAGTGACTGAAAAAATTACACCATAGATCTCTTAAAATATTAATCTACTGAATGAAATCAGTATACACGTTTAAATTTTAAATATCTCTAAAAATTGCTTGCAGGATATAAATATATAGTCATAATGTTATTATAAAAAATTTAAAGCCGAAAAAACATGTTAAAATGAAATTAAGTTGGCCAACATGGACGCGATTGCGAAATGCCACCTTACAACAACTTTTTTATATTTTTATATCTTTAAAAATAAGGGTATTTTACCCTTGATGAGCATTGAAAAGAAAATAATTACACTCTTATTAACAACATTAAGTAAGATATTGATATTTAGTGTGATACATGAACCAACTTTCACCAAGAATTTTTTTTTGACAAATTAAAAATAAAATGTTTCGGGATATGTTGCTTAGTTTTTTGGGCACACTGAATAATGTTAATTCCTATGAATAAATTCTGCCAGTTTCTTCTATAAGTAAAAGAAAATTAATTAATAATAAAATTAATCTCTCCCTCAATGTAGGGTCTACTTTTTTTAACTATTTTTACAAGGTTGTCTTTGATTTTCTTGTAAGTTCCGTAAACAAGCTTTCAGAAATATTTTAGTGTTGAAAAATGTGTTAAAATAACAGTAGACCGCATTATACAGTGAGGGCATAAAGTCTGGAAACACCTAGTTTTTTACGAAACTATACATTTTCGGAAGAAACGCCGAAACACGTCGATTTTGTTCTCATTTTCTACACATTCCGAAAATATTTGATTATATACAGGGTGTGCCATAAAAGTTGGGCATTTGTCAAATTTGATTTTTTAAATAGAACACCCTGTATATTATTCCATTTTTGAATTGTGCGTTAGAAAATCAACATCTTTTGTATAAACCACCCTTCCTCTAAAATCAATTGTTTGCGAGATATTGCAACTTGAAAATTGTTAGCCCGCAAAATTAAATAAAGTCAAATAATAATTTAACACATTTTTATTTTAACAACAACAATCCAACTGAGACAATTTTAACGCAGCAAATGCTGAAATTGTTGACCGTTAACTTCCCGGCAATATCCTAGCCTATCCATAAACTCCTCTTGTACGTTACGGATGAAAGGTGGTGAAATTTGCCGAATTTCATCCCTTATACGATTTTTTAAAGCTTCTATGTTAGGAGGTCTGTTAAAGTAAACTTTACTTTTTAAATAACCCCACAGGAAATAATCAAGGGGGGTCAAATCCGGTGACCTCGCAGGCCATTCTATGGGGCCACGACGTCCTATCCACCTGTTAGGAAATATCTCGTTGAGATATTGCCTAACAGCTAGCGCATAGTGAGGTGGGGCCCCATCTTGTTGAAACCACATTGTTAAGGCTGGTGTATCAGGCTCATCACCTGGATACCGCTGAGCTAAGGCAGGAATTAACTCTACTTGCAAAAAGTCTAGATACATTTGGCCGGTCAAATTTTCGTCAAAAAAATAGGGACCAACAATCTGGTCTTGAAATATTCCTGCCCAAACGTTGACTTTTTCGGGATGTTGCGTAGGAGCCACTTGAGCCCAATGGGGATTCTCCTTAGACCAATACCTACAGTTTTGCCGGTTGACAGTACCATTGAGAAAAAAGGTAGCTTCATCCGAAAATAAAACATTTGCACAAAACAAGGGATCCATGTTGCACCGTTCTTGCATATTTTCACAAAACTGGAGTCGGCGGTCATAGTCATCTTCGTTTAATTCATGTATTAGTCTTATTTTGTATGGATGATATTTCTCTTTATGCAGAATATTTTTCACTGATGACTGACACACGTTTAAATCTAATGCCACTTGATGGGTTGACAAATGTGGATTCTCGTTGTAACTGAGTAAACATCTAATTTAATATTATCATCTAATTTGGGCCTACCTGTCCTGGGCAGATCTTTTACAGTCCCATGTTCATGAAATTTTTTGATAATTTTGCTGACCGTCGATTTTGTAATTGCTTGTCGCTCTGGATGTGTGTTATTAAAAAGTTCGCAACGATCTCCCCAGCCAAACATCATAAGGATTTCAATCCTTTGGGTCTCGGAAAGCATATTTTAAGATACAAATTACTATCTTATTTAAATGTGTTTGATTTTTGACACAACTATCATAATGGGACATGCTGGTTTCCAGGGTAGTGCAATAATTCAAGGTGTAAGAATTACCAATTTTCAAGTTGCAATATCTCGCAAACAATTGACTTTAGAGGAAGGGTGGTTTATACAAAAGATGTTAATTTTCTAACGCACAATTCAAAAATGGAACAATATACAGGGTGTTCTATTTAAAAAATCAAATTTGACAAATGCCCAACTTTTATGGCACACCCTGTATATAATCAAATATTTTTAGAATATGTAGAAAATGAGAACAAAGTCGACGTGTTTCGGCGTTTCTTCCGAAAATGTATAGTTTCGTCAAAAACTAGGTGTTTCCAGACTTTATGTCCTCACTGTATACAAAAATAATGTAGATTTCTTTGCGAAATCTTTTTCCCCAATAAACCAAGGATATACGTGAACGACACATGAAAAGGGATTTTTGTCAATCCCACGATACAAATAAAAGAAGGTATGATACCAAACCGTGTCAAATTCGTCCGGGTTCGAGCATGACGTCACGCTGTGTCCTATTTTTGAAATTTATAACGCGCAATATAGAGGTTACGTTAGTTACAGGCGATTTTATATATATTCTATTGGCAATATACTTAGCCTCCTGCTTATAATACAAACTTTATAGTATATGATTTAAAATAATCATATAAATAAAGGGATAAATACATACATTGATTATATTGATTGATTGTCCACATCACAACCATACACAGCACATCTCATTTTTACTTTTAAACTCCTAAAAGTAATATAAAAACACCAAAAAATAGTTGAAAACACAACGCGATCTTAAAAAAGACGTGTTTCGTTTACAAAATATCGCGGAATTAGTCACGGTGTGACGTAAATTGCCACGCCTACCTGCGCGATATCATAATATCCTCTTTTATTTGTATCATGTGTCAATCCTAGTTTCAAAGATTGCCACCTTGTTATCAAAGACGAGACATAAATAGGTACTGAAAATGAATAAATACCAAGTAAACCTAGTAAATCCTATTGACCGTTTTACCCAAATTTTTTATTTTGGGGTATTTTATTCCTTTAGGTTTAATATAAAAAAAATTCTACAAATGCTATTAAAAGTAGACTTTTCACGTGTCATTATAGTAGTTAAAAGTATAATTTTTAGCCACTGGTTTTAAAACTTTCGACTTTTAACAATAGTGTTAAAAGTGAATTACTTCGTAAATTTTCTATAATATGAAATTTATACTGTTAGTGTTACCTGTTTTTTTTTTTGGTAGCAAATCGAACGTATTGGCTGCTTCGTTGATTTCTAAAATTGGCATATCATCTTCATTTTCCATCATAAAATAAAACATTTTCGGGTACGGAACAACTTGGTGTCACTCTTTTTAAAGCGTTTCTGTAACTATAACCAACAAAAGAAATGTTGCTAAGTAAGTGTCAAAGTCATGAAAGGCGATTTTTAAATAGCTATTTGTGTAGTAAGAGCGCAAAGTGATATATTGCCGCTCTGAGCGAGAAGTTAGACGCGCGACGCGTAGTGGAGCGCGGCTATCTCGTGAGAGCGGCAATGTGACTTTGCGCTCGAATTACACACATGATTTTTTCTACAACCGGTGTTTTTATAAAAATGTTTGGTAAAAATTGATAAACTTTGATAATCTCAAACTTGACACTTCATATTTCAAAAAGTGAGCATTACTTTACGTTACATATGTGTCTAGATAATAGTATATTATTTAACGAGCGGTAATGTAGGTCATAACTCACGCAGATGAAGTTTGCAGCACGAGCCGCAGGCGAGTGATGTAATTCATCAAGTGAGTTATGACCATTACCGCAAGTTGAATACTATACTTTATCTACGACTATAACAATAAATACTAAGATACAAGTACAGAGAAAGAACTTTATTAACTTTATTAACTTAATTTGAAAACGTCAAAATTATTCGAGTGACATTACTTCCCTCAGTAACAATAATGGAGTTTAATTTCAGCCAATCGGCTTGTACAGAGCCACCTTGATATTCGGTTCGTAAAGCTTTTCCGATTTATTATAGTGAGTTATAGCAGTGAGTTATTATAACTCACGCTGTTTGTTTATAGATACTATTAATTGTTCAAAAGTAGTTGAATAATTAATATATAATTTAATAGGAGTAGATAAAAATGTTTACTACTGCCGGTATTTTTATAAAAATATTTTGTAATGTAATTAATAATTATTGATATCAAATTTGACAGTTTATATTTTGTGTCAAAAGTCGCAGATACGCTGGACGTTTCTTTATTATTATTAAGGTGTCCATGGTAACTAAGCGAGCGACAAAGTAACTTTGTCGCTCGGCGAGCGACAAAGTAAAACAAACGCTTGTTCCTCGAAAATGTCCAACTTTGCGCTTTCTTTTGAAAGCGCAAATTTGTACTTTTCGCTCGGTTGTAGAAAAATTATTCTTCTTGGTGCTCTAGGGATTTAATTTTTAATCAGTCTTTTACAATTTTTATGCAAGGGTATTTGTAGAAAAAATAGTGTATGATATGATATGTACGTGTTAAAAGTGTAATAAAATTACACTTTTTACAATTATATCATAAATCGTAATATCTGTGTGAAAGTTCAAAATACAGTTTTCTATTTATTAACACTGTTATTATTTAATAAAAATTATCATTATTCATTACTTACGTGTGATCAAAAATATTTTCTATTACGTAAAATTATCTTAAAATAAATAAACAAGTACTGCTAGAAAGACGCTCGGATATTTCTCCGAATAATAGTTTATTTTAATGTATTTGAAAAACATTTTATATTAATTCTGTATACCCACTAATTTGTTTGTTATTTTAACAACAGAAAATTATTATTATTAGGTTCTGAAAGTTTGACGCTTGATGCCGTTCCTGAAACTGATTTATATATAACTATGATACAATTGTTACTAAGCTTTTTAAATATATCATTCAATTATTATACAGGAACTTTCAAAAGAATGGAATATTGCTAATATCCCCCAAATAAGTAAATTTTGTGAATGTAAATGCTTTAAATTTATTATCATTTTTTGACAGTGATTTGATAAGTTATCTTTAGGCAGGCAGCGCCCCCTGGATATTTTTCTATAAATAACAACCTATCCTTTGTGGGTTTGTTGAAAATAGCAGGAAAAATTCCGTTCATTGGACGTGTTACAAATGGCATGTAATATACTAGGAATGAAAAAAAATTAACGATTTTCTTCCATGTACTCTATGCCTATTAGTTAAAGTTACATAGGGTTTTAACAGGTGTACAAAATGATCTCCATCGACTATTTGGCTTTTATTATTATATTTCACTTCATCTAATAGATTATCTTTCTTCACTCTAATGCGTTCCGCCAAAACAACAATATTGTCCGATCGATTTTAATAAAGTTTAGTTAGGTCAAACCTGGAGATTTCGGCGGGCGTATTTTCCTCACCAAAAACCCTTTCCTACCTGCAAAAGCAAGGGTGTACGATAATCTCACAGGTAATTTCCTCACCAAACGTTGAAGTATCCGTGTATTAATGGTTTATGAGGGTTTTATGGTGTTTACACAAACTATAATATTAATGACTATAGATTCTGGGAATTAAAAGTGGTAGGTAGCTACGTAGAACAGGGATAATTACTTTATATCATAAAATATTTTTCCTTTCCTATTATATATAAATAGTTTCGAAACTGGAATTGAAGTGCCATTTTTAATCGTGCGTCGTGTTAGATTGAGTTTATTGGTTTAACTGTATTTTGTGAATATTATAAGAAAATTACAACTTATTTAATTAAAAGCAATCGTGGCAAAGATTTATTGGTTTTCGAAAATTTTACGTTTTATAAAACAAAAGTTTTAAAAAGTGTTTTGGAGATGTATCCAAACCAAATGTAGTGCTAAGGTGTTTACTATTGGATCTGATCTTACCGTATCCAGAAGTGATTTGTTTCATAACCATCAACCAAATGAAAAGAAACTGAATAGGAAAATTGTTTCCAACTCTTGTAAGCGGAAAGCAGTAGAAGTGAAAAACCGTCAAAAATTATACGCAGAACACTTGCGAATAATTTGCCAGCCACAATTACGACGACTGATATTAGTTATATCAGAAAATCATGTACAACTGTCGCCGAAAAGTGATGCCCAGTGGACTTCCTTCCAATATCCAAGAAGTCCAAGAGGTAGTACAGACGTCTACGCCACAAACCAGCAAAGGTGAATGTTTTCTTTTTATAAATTGTTTAAAAATCAATATAATTGTATTTAGTTGTGAAACTAATATTCGCGTTTTAACCGAAATGGATATTGTGTACATGGACGGAACATTTTCTTATTGTACTAGATATTTTTTACAGTTATTTACCATTCACGGGTTAACTAATGGACATTATATTCCCTTATTGTATTGTTTACTGCCGAACAAAAACACTAAGACCTACATGAAACTTTTTTCTTTATTAAAATCCAACATATTTGAAGCATATAAAATTGAATTTTATCCAAAAATTATTTATGTAGATTTTGAAAAAGCGATACATAACGGTATTGTGCAAATCTGGCCTAACACTGAAATAAAGGGCTGTAGATTTCACTTACACCAAGCGTGGTATAGAAAAATACAGTCACTTGGTTTAACCTCAGAATTTAAAACTGATTCGGAAATAGGCAAGTGGCTAAAACATATATTTGGTCTTACTAATTTAAATCCAGAAGATGTAGAAGATTGTTTTGTTTTTGAATTAATGGCATATAAGCCTCAGAATGAAATTTTAGACAAATTTGCCGATTGTTTAGTTGAAACATATGTAGATAGTAATGCAATATTTCCCCCTCATTTCTGGGCGGAAGGAAAGGCTTCAATTTCTCATAGCACAAATGCATGCGAGTCTTTCCATTCCCATTTCAATTCATCTTTCTACAACACACATCCTATATATATCTTTATTGAAAAAATTAAAGAATTTCAGGTAGACACTTATGTAAAAATTCAAAGTCGGCATATTGTTAAGCCTATTAAAGATAGACAAGTTAAGCTTAAATTAAAAAATCTCCAACAATTGATACTGAAATATGAATCTCATCAAATAGGTAGAATAGATTTTGTGAAATGTGTTTCACATTACAATAAAATGTAAAAATTGTACATACATATATGATAACTTATTGTATATATTAACTCTGCTTTTACTTACAATAAACAATATTTAAATGAACCCAGGGTTTTATTTTGGTTTAGTTTCCTTTTATATTAATTTTTTCGTTATCAAGTCAAAATACAAATTGGTGATGAAAATACCTGTAAGATTAAGAACGACCCTTAGTTCTGGTGAGGAAAATACCTTACGGATTATCTGACCCGAGCGGTTGGTGAGGAAATTACCTCCGCCCGGAGATTTAAGGGGCCACTCTATTATTGGACTGGACACAAAATATAAACATAAACAAATAATGTGTCTTACTAATGTTACTATCGCAACAATAATATATAAAACCTCAGGCAGGTAGTGTTAAATTTTCCACATTTGTAATACTTTTAACATCTTTTTAAACTAAATGTAATGTTTTAGTTCAGAGTTAAAGTACATTTTAAGAACCCCTGGTATGAATTATGACATCTAAAATGATGTTGTCTAATAAAGCTTTTCTGCCCTTTTCAATGAATCCTGACAAACCTAATCAAAGGGTAGGATGCTATATAAAGTAATATTCAGATGGAGCTGTCTTTCAGAAGATAAACTTCCAAATCAAAAGGCAATACCCAACAGACTTTAATAACAACAACTGTTTAACAATAAGAACTTTCGTTTTTCGATACCTTAAATTATAAAATATATTGTCAGTTTCGTGGGCCCATTAGAATTTCTTTTGGCACGAAAACATAAAAACTACATAATATGAGGAAACACTCAAACAAGTCACGATACCCTTTCAGTAAATTTAGTAAATTATATAGTGATTATTTAATGTTTGGTTGGACCACCGTTAACTCAAAAGCGGCGACCAAAAAAACAAAAAAGAAGCAAGGGAAGTTACTACTTACCTTGTAAATAAAATGATGCAGACTTTAAAAGGGCTTCTTTAATCGCCCATCAGTGACGAGATTTTTTTATTATCGCTAGTCAATTCTGAGCGTTTCGACTTCGACCACGCTTCGACCCGATCACAAGGTAACCTCATTTTTGATTACTTTGTTCATTCCAAGGACTTTGCATTTTGTCCTAATGTTTCGGTCCGATCTAGGTATACGTAATTGATTTTTTAACAAATAAATTAATGGAAGTGATAACGTGCGTAGTTTTCGAAATTTGTGGTGTCTTAAATAGCATTGTATATATTATTGTACAAAATAAAATGGGATGAGTTTTAAATTTAAAATATCCTGAAATCAGTTTTTCTTTTCTGCTTAGAGAAAAAAAAACAGGCGAAACAGCTATCTAGCGACGTTCGTTGTGCCAAAAAAGTTTGGGCTGTCTTATTGTTAGGCCATAATATGCTTGTTTATTCATATCAGCTAAATAAAATATCAATCAATCATAGGTAATATGCATTTATTTTTTTACAGCACAAACCGTTCAAGCAAGTCATTACAATCTCAAAAATATTATTTTGAGGAAAATTATCAGAATAATAATTTAAGTAAAAAAATGTTTACAGTATAATTTAGTATCATTTAAAAAGCTGCCCTTTTCGTGCGTCGTCAAGCCACGTTTAGCTTCGCTGGTCGGACTATTCTCCGCCCGATCACTAAAGGACTGGTGAAATCCCTAAAGGATGTTTCCAGCTCTGGATGTGTGAGTCGGACACACATCCCCCCTTCCCCAGTAAACCAACGGCAGTCGGGAAACAGTCGGCACTGGTGGGAAGTCTGCAGCTCTTTTTGCCATTTTCTGACTGCATACAGTACGCGCGTGTTATTTTCATGCGATGAATTCCAGCCTTCAATCTAAAGTGTCATGGACTCGGCACACCAGAAACGATACTTCAGTTTCGAATCGCGACTACGATTCTGGCAGCCCAGTTGCGAAGATCAGCTTTCGCACTGCATTCGGTTCTTAAGCGACTTTGTTGGAGATGGTTAACCGACAAGTTACCGCGATCATTCCGCTTGTCAATGAACATGCGTGATAGCAAATTTTCGAGTTTACAGCACGGCACGACTCGACAGCATGAACCGTCATTTTTTGTGGAAGCGTAGGTATAAACGCTTTATAGACATGTTTGGTGAATTTTTGTGTGTTATTCAGTTGTTCGCCTATATTTTTTTTGGAATGTGTATTGTAGCATTTTCAGTGGTGATCTCGTTTTTTATTGTTCCTTCCTTTGTATGTAAATATATTTTTAAATAAATTTGCCCGCTACTTTATAAATTATTATAGTTTAATATTTTTTTCCTCATCTTCTGCCATTTTACTACATTCCTAACTAGAAAGGTTATAAACTAGTTTAAAGTTATGAGTTAAATTTACTATTTAAACCTATCTTCTCCAACAAAAATGAGCAATGTTTGTTGATCTGCAAATAGCTATTTAAATACTGGGAGCAGAGATGTTTAGCACATTTCTATAAAGAACAAAATGAACGATATATTCAAATGTATGTATACATAATTTAAGAGGGTTAACGGTGGTTATTCTACAAACATTTTTATAGAAAAAATAAGTTAAAATTTCCAAAAATAATTGCATTTTAGCCCGGCATACTCCAAGTTTAGGGACTAATATTTTAAATTCATAATAATATTTCAAATGTCTTGTATAGAATTGATATAAAAGCCAGTGCAAATTATTTTTGTTAATTTTCAGTTACTGTTTTTCTGTAAAAGTCTTTCCAGAATGCCCAAGGCAGACCATCTTAAATTTGTATTAAAACCACGCATTACTGCACCTAGCCGTGTGCGGGCCATCCACTGTACTTGGCTAATCCACCAGTGGATGGACAGCGGGTCTCCAACGGTACTGCGCCCTGTCGTGTAATGCCGCTCATGGCCCATAAGCGGCATTACGTGCAATGGGCCGCCACGCCTCGGCAAAGACGGCATGCCCGGTCTACAATCCGCCGGGTTTGCCGTGTTTCGGGCTAGACGGGGCTTTCGGCAATGCTGTTTCTGTCCGCTTCTGGGGTAGTCAACTTGTGTTTACTGGGCCAGTATACACCCACGGTACATGGTACTTAGGATTCGGTCTTCATGGTCTATCAGAAGAGTGAAAAAGTGACGTCAGATAATATATAAACCACGCGTCGCTGTTTTGTTCTAATTTCTTAAATAAATGATTTTTTATCTTTTCACTCGGAATTTTTGACAAGCACGTGATCAATCGTATTGTGTACAACAATTAGTCACGTGGCTGTCAAGAGTTAGAAGCAAAAACAAATTAATTTTAAAATTTAACCTCGAGTTGCCTATACTCACCACACCTAACCTAATCGTTTATCTATGATATAAATAGATAATACATTTGTTGTTTGCGTAGAGTTCGCTTTTTTGATTACAGTTTAATTTGTGTGTAATTATGTTTTTCTTCGACTATTTAATACAACCATCATTTTCTTGCAATTTAAAAAAATATATATTTGTTATTATATACGGATAGTGAATGGTTCGCGGTCTGTGACCAATCACAACAAAGCATTTTTATTATTCACGGTTCTTTGAACTAATCAGGAAGTAACTTTAACAAAATTTCTAAAACACCAAAGCGAGCTTATAAAGACAATTGCCAGACCATTATGCCAAAATTATACTGTTAATTTAAATTTTAAATTTAAATTTGGAAAAAGTATAGTCTTCTACTTGCGGTAATGATTACTATTTACTCGGATGATTTACGACATTCGCTTGCAGACAAAATTCATTATCGTAAATAATTACTGTCATTACCGCTGGCGAATAATGTAATCATTATTAAACAATGAAAATTTTTAAAAACTACCCTGTAATTATTGTATTGCGCCAATATGCAAAAATAGCACTGCAAGTGCCCGAATAAAGCTTTTTCTTCATGTGCCAATTAACAGTTTTACATAAATATCAATAAATAATGTTAGTATCAAATCAAGTAAGCATATTTTGCTATACATTTATTTTTATGATATAATAAATGCTAATGAACGTTTAAAGACAAATGTTGGTTACCACTGTCGAAGTATAGCGTAAGATAAATGGAAAGAAAAAACTTATTTGAAGCTTATTAGCACATAATGGTTAATATAATATCTTAAACAAATATCTATCGCCATTAAGATTTCACTCCTTTATTTTCTGCAGATGTAGGTGAAGTCAAGATTTATAGAAAAATAAGCAGTCATTACTCATCATTGTTAGTGTTTTATTGGGACAATAAATAGCACTTTATATTAAACTTTGTTTAATAATAAAAGTAAACTGGATGCAATCATCTACAGAAAAACTTGAGTAAAACTAAATTACTCTTGTAAACGTTTTAACTACGTTGCTAATACTAATATAGGTTCGTCTTCCTTTTCTTGGAAGTGGCTACAGTATCGAACAATGACATTCTTACCTACTAAGTTGACTTTTCGTTCGTCCGCAGGTCGAGCAACATGTGATCCGGGGAGGTTGGTTTTGGTTGTCAATTTTTCTCACGGGACGTGCGCGAGAACGCGGGAAATCGTGGTTTTTTGTTGAAAGAAGAGTCCTGGTAAAAACAGGGAAGATTGGGCGGGAGTGATTCCTAAAAACTTGACTAGATCCACCTGCGGACTGCATGGTCTATGGCGGCCAATGAGGGGGACTTCCGGTTGGGTCTGTCAAGTTTCTGACAGAAGAAGGTTATATCCTGGTCCGGTTGACAGCCGTGCGGTTCCTAACGTAGTAGAGTGCTAGTGGAAGATAAAATAAAAAGAAAATTGGGAGTCTTCGGGGGTTTAGGCCCGACTATCCGGAGGTTCTGTTACGACACCCAAACTGGAGGACGTGTAATTTGCCTCGGAGGGACGCCCGAGATAGCAAATAAGCGCCAGACCGGGTATTAGAAAATAACCGGCTGGAGGCCGATCAGGCAAGAGGCCATGGAAATTGTCGAACAGAACAGAACCTACTAAGCTATTTTTAGCGACTAACTGTAAGCAACCTTGACCTCATAAACTGTCTGTAACGAAGAATATAGAATAGGTTTGTTAGTCCGCAAAGTATACAATTGTCTTTGAGGTCATTTTCGATCAATCGTTTTAATCAAATGGGTTTTCTTATCCACGAAATCTCCTAATATTTGGGAAATTATTAAGAAAATAAATTAACACTCGAATTTACAGTAGATTAGCCACTTTTATTTACACATCATGTGACTTCACAACCAATGGGGTCACGGTTTAGAAGTTTTGAATTTTATATGAAAATGTCTAACAGAAAATATTTTTATTTCTTTTTAAAAACCAAAATAAATGGATAAAAACAACCACCATAAATATTTAAATTACATATAATAGAGAATACAAAAAAATATATTTAAGATTTATTCCTTATATGCCAACCTAATGCCTATTATTTTTAAATTTTAGTTTATTTTTAAAAACAATACAATAAGCTTACAAGGAGATCCACAGAACTTGCCACCGATTTTAATAAAATTTCGTATGTAGGTTATCAAGAAATCCGGGACACTTGTCTTTTTTTAGGTGCTGGTATTCTCATTAATGACACGATGGACTTACGTATTGGTGTGTGGAACGGCCGCATAATGTATGATGCTGGCATAATGCTATCAAGGAGATGGATAGACTAAATATGGATATCATGGGTGTTAGTGGAATCAGATGGCCAGATAACGGTACCTGCAGAAAATACGTTTTACTACTCTAGCAACAAGAACCCAGAGCACAGAAATGGGGTGGCCTTTATTATCACAGTCAAATCAGTAAGAAGCGTAGTAGCCTATTCTGACAGAATTATGCTCATACAAATAGATGCTGAGCTAATCAACATCAACCTTGTACAAATATATGCATCTTCCGCTGAGAAACTAGATGCTGAAGCGGACCTATTCTACCAACAAGTACATGAAATACTTACGGCTATTAAGTCGAGTGAAATCGCCATGGTAATCGGAGCCTTTAACGCAAAAGTTGGTCTAGGAGAGGTGTCGGGCACGTGGAGACATGCTAGTCCGGTTCTGTGAAGAGAAAAGTCTGGTCATTAAATACACATTTTATGAGCTTCCTCCTCGACGTCCTTACACTTGGAAGTCACCTGCCGACGCATTCAGGAATCAAATAGATTATATCTTAATAATAATGCAAAGACTTCAAAATAGCATGAAATGTGTATTCGCGTATCCCGGAGCAGATATCGGATCAGATCATAATCCCCTAATTTCCAACTTTAACTTTCGTTGGAAATTCCTAAGAAAGAAACCTGCAAAATAGAAGCCAGAGGTCAGAAGTTTACTGGATCCAAGAAAAAAAGAGGATATGAAATGCGAACTTGCTAGACTATGCGCCGAAAATAACCCTAATGCAAAACAAGAACCTGAGGAAATTTGGCAACAGCGTAAACGAAACATCCAAACCGCCACTCAAAATGTTTTAAATCCGATATCTAAAACACGACACAAATCTTGAATGCTAGATTAAATTTTAGATTTTATGGAGCAACGGCATCTAGCAAAACAAGAGTATTTACAATATCACCTTAACAGGCGCGATAAAGACAAAATTAAAGCAGCTAAGGCGAATTGGGTCAGAAGGGAATGTAAAGAAGCTGAAAACCTGCTAAACTACATGACAGTTTTAACTTTCATGAAAAGCTAAAGCAAGTATGACTAAAAGTACACCGTTAACCTCACTTCAAAATGATGAGGGAAAATTAATACTAGAGCACCATGAACTACAAAATATGTGGAATACGTATGCGACAAACCTCTTCCACGACAACAAAGAGGAAAGCACATATATTCTTCGTGAGTAACTAAACGGCCCAAGTAATCTGGAATTTGAAGTCGTTCGTGCTTTGAAATTTTAAAAAATGGTAAAAGTCCAGGACATGATGATATGTCCGCTGAAGTTTTAAAACAGGTGGACACGAAGCTTCTAACAGATCTGTTTAACAAAATCTATGACACAGGCCAGATTCCTCAAGATTGGATAAAATCAAGTTTCGCATAAATACCAAAGAAAACCAACCCCAAACAGTGCGAAGATTACAGGTTTGTTCTTATCAGCTTAATGAGTCACGCAATCAAGGCATTTCTTTGAATTATTGTACACTCCAGAATATCTACAAAGTGTGAAGAAATGAGCGTGGAAACTCAGTTTGGTTTTGTCAGGGGGCTGGGAACTAGAAAGACATTGTTCTCTTTAAAACTGCTGTTGCAAAAATGTTATGACCAACGACAAAATGTCTACGTTTGCTTTATTGACAAAAACGCGGTTTTGGCAATGTGAAACATGATCTGTTACTTAAAAGATTGATCAAAATAGGCTTAGACGACAAAGATATAAGATTCATAAAAAATCTATACTGGAATCAAACAGCAGAAGTTAGAATAGCCAACAAACTAGCGACTAAACCATTTGACGTCTTAAAAGGAGTTCGGCAAGGATGTATTTTGTCGTCACTACTCTTTAACATTTACGTTGAAAAAAATATTTCAGTTAGCAATGGAAAACGAAGTAAAAGGGATCAAAGTCAATGGAAAGCCCATAAACAATATCAGATACGCCGATGATAGTGATTACAACAAATACACTGGAAGATTTGCAAGATCTTAACAAAGTAAACGAGCACGGACAACGATTCGGCTTGCAGATTAACATATCAAAAACGAAAGTAATTAGTCAAAGTCATAGAAAATGTAATGTGTAAAATGTAAAAAGTTGAAATACCTATTGTCAAATGGGACTGTGACGAAGTAGTCGAAACGCGGGTTGGTATGGTCAAGTCAACATTTTCAAAACTTAATTAAGACTTTGATATTAGAGAGAGATTTACCCCTGGATCTGCGACTTATAGTTATTAAATGTTATGTCTGGCCCGTACTGCTATGCGGTGCCGAAACTTGGTCCATTAAAGTATAAAGAGTAAATCGCATCGAAGCCGTTAAAATGTGGACTTTACGTCGACTATTGCGAATATCTTGGACTGAACATGTTATCAACGAAGAAGTGCTGAGAAGGGCAGGTACCGAAAGACAACTCATGACTATCGAAAAACAAAGAAAAATGTTATATCTGGGTTACACACTAAGGGGTGACCGTTCTTCAATCCCAAAATAAATCCTCCAGGGAAAAATAGCAGGTCGTAGAGGGCCTGGAAGAAAACAACATTCTTGGCAGCGCAACATTAGAGACTGGAGTGGAATACCCGTTGCAGCAACTATATTTCGTCAGGCCGAAGACAACACTCTTACACTGATTCAATGAAGAAGTGGAGCAAATGACCCCTATGCGCCGACAAGCATAAGGGAGAGGAAGAAGAAGATTCACATTAAAGGGGTAGAAATTGACCTTGTTTGGCAAAAAAAATTACGTTTTTCGCTATATCTTAAAAACTAGAGTTATTATCGGAATGAAAAAAAAAATGTTACTTAAAATTAAATTAGAATAAAAAATTTCCTTACATGAGAGGGGCAGGGGCAGCACATAATGAAGTGTCGGGAGGGAAAGGGGTCAAAAAATATTTTCCTCATAAAATATAAGAACTCGGAAAAACGCCCTTTGACTTTTTTGTGCTGTGTCGTAATACAGATTGGAAATTTGAGTGCCCCCTTTTCCCTACTTCAGAGACCGACAGAACTGGTTATCAACGATTTTAATAAAAGTTGATGTACAAGTTGGGCATCGAAAAATAATGGACACATATTTTTTAGCAGATATTTACATTAGGATGGTAGGTAAAACTAGGCCTTAAAATTTGACAAAAAATCATATTTCTGGCTATAGTTAAAAAACTAGAGAGTAAATCAGAAAGGAAGATGTTTCAAAATTAATATTATTTTATGATCTGATTGTGCGATGGGTATAATATGGTGGAGGGCGTTAATTTGTATCGCATCTTCGGTCACATTATGTCTCCACACCTTATGAGTTCCTCTTACAAGCATAAAGTAATATTAATTTTAAAAATCATTTTCCTTTTTGATTCATTCCGATGCCGTCTCTAGTTTTTTAACTATAGCCAAAAATGTAGTTTATGTGATATCATAAACTATAGTTATATTTTTACCTAAAACGTAAAATGGTTCTAAATTCATGGATAGACACCTAATAATGAAGTGTGCTTAATTTACTTTAGTATAAAAATTATAGTATTCTGAGAATATGCTAAGAAAAATAAAACAAATCGAAATATAGTTGCGTGTGTTTGAACATTTCGGAGATACCTGTTGCTAGTCAAGCTTTAAGCAATACCATTCCCCAGTTCAAAAAACGGACACGTTATAACTATTGTATTTTTAACGTCTAGATTAGTACAACTTAAAGAATTAGCTACTTAAACATAGAGTATGTTATGCGAGTTTAAAAGGATAATTTGCAATATTAAATTAAATAATTGAACTCTGCACGTTAGAAATACTTAAGTCATGTATACGTATATCAAGACCCAGATAGAGTTTAACTGGAAAGTTCAACAAAAGCAAACATGTTTGGTACTTATCTAATCAAACTGATACAATATTCGCACCGTCACACTGGGGTATTGGACTCTGAATGTTGGTCAAAAGCGTTAATATAAACTTTTCTGCAATAGTAACGCATTATTATATTTTTATGATATAGTTGTGTATGTTTTACATAAAAAGAAAAAAATTGCTACAGGTTTGTCAACTTTTTTAATAAAGATGTAAGAGATATTGAACTTTAACACAACCGGTAACTTATAAACTAAGGAAAAAAATTATAATATTCAGACTATAACTTCTGGCTGCAAAGAATACATAAAAATGCTAAAAATTATGCATTTTACAACGTGTTTCACATTCTCTTAAGGTTTTTATAATTTTTTCCATAAAAATTTGCAGTTCACGTATGGAAAAATAACTTTCAGCTAGGGCACCCAAACAAATTCTGCCTAAAAGTAAACCACTGCTTTTTATTTATATAAAAATTATCTATTCTCTACTTAGCTACTTATCAAGCTAAATTCTATATGAGGAATGACGTTCTTCAAAAAATGACACCTTGCATATTGCTAACACTTATTAACAACATAAAAGGCTAAACATCTGTCATTATTCAGAGTCATTATCACTTATCTATCGTTATCATCACTCTGGCGATTTGCTTCTGTCCACATTTTCTTAATTTGAGTCCGAAAGATAGCAAACTGTGACTGTGAATCAGGACACTTAGGTTCTTTCTGGATATTTTTTTTTATCTTAAACATCCCACGTAGACTTCAAGTCTAAGTACTAATGTACCGTGGGCATCTGAAGGGAAGGAAAACTGAGTCTATTGATATGGGACTTGAAAGATTGGAGGTTGGGACGGGAAGGGAAAACATCTGCAGGCAATTTGTTACATAATCTGGAGACCCTAGGTATGAATGAGCGAGAGAAGTGGTCTGTTCTAGGCTTTTGTAGCTGGACAGTAAAGGGATGCAGACGCAACGCGCCTTTTGTTGTTCAGACAAGGGGGGAATAATACCGGCTAGTTCTTCAGAACAAAATCCGTGAAAGTAGCGGTAGAAAAGGGATAAATCCCCAACAGCGCGGCGATGAGCGAGAGAAGGGAGTTTTCTCGTGAGGACTGGGTCATTGATAAGTCGAATGGCTCTCTTTTGGATATAATCAAGGATGTTAAGTGTCGAAGGTGATGCCGCTCCCCAGATGTGAGAACAGTACTCTAGGTTAGGTCTTATTTGGGAAATATAGAGAGTGTATAAGTTGGAAGGGGAGAAGTATTTTCTGGCTCGAAAGAGAAAACCAAGCTTTTTAGCTGCCGATGTGGCTACTGAAGTAATGTGTTTGTGCCAGCTGAGATCATGTTCAAAAGCGACGCCGACAAGATCGAATGTTTCATTGTTTTGTGGGGCCTAGCCATTCTACCATTCATGTGGATGGGGTAAGCGTTGCAGGTTTTTTTCGTGACAGGGAGCAAGACTGGGTTTTGGAGGCGTTGAACTGAACAAGGTTCTTGGCACCCCAGTCTAAGATTAACTGAAGATCTAGGGAAAGGGATAGGTACATGGATCTGCGTCTATTATCCAACTCTTGATTCGAAACTTGTCTGGAAAAATGAATATTGGAGTGAAGAGTACTATTGTCAGCATAATTGTGGATGGGGTTGGTAGTTGAAGAGAACAGATCATTAATGTGAAGAAGAAATAGGGTTGGTGCCAGGACTGAACCTTGGGGGACGCCAGCATTGATAGGATGGAAGTTAGATGAGTGACCGTCAACCACAACAGATATGAGCCGATTAGAGAGGAAGCTCCGATCCAGGTACATAGTTTGGTAGGAAGACCGTAAGAAGGTCGTTAGCTGAGGAGTGCGGCATGCCATACTTGGCCAAAGGCTTTGGAAATATCAAGAGCAACAATCTGAGATTCGCCATAAAATTCGAGAGACTTGTTCCAGTTATGTGTGACAAAGCTAAGGAGATCAGCTGTGGATCTTTGGTGACGAAATCCGTACTGTCTGTCATGAATGATTTTGTGTTTTTCTAGATATTTTAGAATTTGCAATTTGATCACTTTCTCCATCACTTTGCTGACAATGGAGAGAAGAGAGATAGGTCTATAATTGGATGGAAGGGACTTGGAACCTTTCTTCGGGACAGGCAGCACACGAGCAGTCTTCCAGCTATCTGGGAAGATACCCTTGTCATAAGAGATCTGGAAAAGACGAGTTAAGATGGGTGCAAGTTCTGGAGCGCATTTTTTTAGGACAATTGCTGGTATGCCATCTAGACCGGTGTCGAGGGATAGAAGAATTTTTTGAACTTGCTTGATCTCAAGTATTTATATCGGGCATTTTGTGGGGTACAGACTTAGTGATTGGAAAATCGAAATTGGGGGGAGGGATCAGGGTGGAATTGGCAGCGAATTGTTTGGCGAATAGTTCAGCTTTCCCTTTAGAGGTGGAAATAATTTCGTTGTCAGATGTCCGGGGAGGAAAAGTGCTTCTACAGAAGTTTTGACTAATGTTTTTGTCAAGGGACCAGAAGGATTTGCTGCCATTGGGACAGGAAAGCACTCTATCTCTTATGCGGTTGTTAAAAGCATTTTTGGACTCTAAGATAGTTTGGTTGTATTTATGTCTTGCCTCGGTGAAAATATATAAAATATATTTCATTAACATTCCAAACTGATCTTTGATAGTTCTAGCGGAGGATTGCTTCATTACATCAAACAAAGCCCTTCTGCTTACCTCCCAAAAAGTATATGGAGATTCTTTCAAAGGCAAGAACAAAGAATGTTAATAAAATAATAAAAAATTTGTATAAAATACCATTCTGGGATGTCTGGAGATAAATAATGATTTTTCAAAAAGGAGCAAAAAGGAGCAAGAGTTTTTTACTTTAAAATAAAGTAAGGGAGGTGCACTTTAAGTGTCACTAAATATCGTAAGTTAATATTGTTTAAAAGTTAACTAAACGATTGAGACAAACATAAACTTGTTATTTTTTCTGTCATTTTTTGCCTTACGGATAAATTGATAATTTTAGTAAGAGTATTTACGAATTAAAAATACTTGTTAGGGCTGACTAAACTACATACCTGCAGACATGATTCCATAATAAACCGGGTCTATTAAGTGAAGAACACCAGAAATACACCACAAGAAAACTAAACAAAATTTAAGCGCTAACACAAGTAGTCGCAACAATATTCATGTTTCGACTGGCTTAGAGACGCATGTATAAACTTGTTAACTGCACTAGAGAGATCCTGTTATTTAACATTTGGTTATTCGACTTCTGACCACGTTTTGGGATCCAGTACCCCTTAGTGGTTCTTATAGAATGGGGTGTCCTCCTTCGTCACTATACTACCTATGTAAGAAGAAATACGTTTTTTTGCAGGTTTCAGACCAAAAGCGCGCCAGGCATGATTGTAACACTCTGTAAAAATGACACCTTAGTCAAGCGGTATTTATTATATCTAAATCAGTCGTCGAGATACGAAACTTAAGTTCTATTATTCATATTTTACCTTTTTCCTTTGAATCTGCTTTTTCCCAATCCCTCGTTGATCGTCTTCCTCAGTTCTTTCACTGTTTAGCCTTTTTTTAAATCATTCTTGATTTCATCCACCCATCCTTACTTTGATCTTCCTATACCTCACCTCCCATATATTTCCGTTGCCGTTACACTTTTGATGACATAAAATTTTCTTCTTGTCACTTTCCCTTATTCTCTTATTCCTAACCCTCTCTCTCCTTCTTACCTCATACCCATTCATCTTAACATTCTTGTTTCCATCACATCTAATCTTATATCATGCACTTTCTTTGTTAGCTCCATACATCATTTCAGATCCGACCATTGCTTTATATAAATCACTCCTCTCTTTCTTGCTCTGATCATATGATCACACAGCACCGGAAACTTTCTTCCCATTTTACCAACCCTTGCTTTATGTGATATTTCCTAATCCAGTCCATCAACTATAATTGTAGAACCTAGGTACTTAAATTTCTTTACCTTTTTTAGCTGTTTCGCTTGTGTCTTCTTTGCTTTTCTTTAACATTGAACTCCATGTACTCGGTTTTCTTTCTACTGATTTTTAGGCCCCTAATCTTCTCGGGATCTCCTCCAGCAATTTGGTACTCTGGCCTCGTGTTATCATATATAATAATAAGGAAGATGCAATTTATTCAGACGTCATGAAGCGAGATTCCCATATGAAAGTTCCGGTGAATGGATTTTTAATATTTTTAATTTAATATTATTTAATAATCTCTTGTTGCGTTGGTCTGTTGTGGGGCCTCATTTTAGGGGGACTTAATTTTTGCAAAAAGAGAAAGATAAACTGTTTATTAATTACAACTGTGAGCAGCAACCAAGTAATTTTAAGTACGTATTCTTTCATTTCTGTCCAACGAAACATCAATCATTTTTTGTATCATAACAAGAAAAAACAACTAAAAAAGTGTCTAATAGTACTAGAAAATTTCTTATTTCTTTGCTTTATTTCCTGACACCGAACAAGGCAAATTAATTTTTTTATTTTTTTTGTGATACCTCGAAACTAATTATTGTAATCAGCATCAGCAGCAGCAACGCAATAATTCTAAATAAATACGTAAAATTGAGAATAAGTTCTCTAAACCACCTGAAACTGAAAATTCCTTATACAATAAGGATTTGAACAAATCATGGTAAAACAGCTATTCTCCGGGCTATATGCCCCTCCGAGCGCTGGATTACATACCAGAATTTGCCGTAGTTTGACTAACACTGTTAGACAACAAAATACTTGGTTTGACTGCAAGAAACTACCAGGAAGAAGGAAGCTTTTTCTTTAGCTAGGACGTCGTTACCTGCATACCGGTTTCGAACTCTTTAGTTCTCGTCAGTACAGGATAAACGAACATACCTACTAGCGATATCTCGAATGAAAAATAATCGATCATTCGATTATTCAAATCACTCGAGATATCTCGAGAAGTCAGCAGCGCGATCATTCGAATGATTTAGCCGAAAGATTATAGTTTAATAATAATCGCCTTTCGCCGCTTCGAATGACGAGACGAAATACGAAATGATGCCCTCGCCGACTCGGCACTCGACGTTGCGTTACGATGCGATTGTCTCGGATGTGTTTTTCATTCGAATGATTATTTATTTCGAATGATCCTTCAATATCGATCGAGCATTATTTCATCTCTCGACAACGCATAGCATGTTTTTAATATTGTCTGGGTCTCGGATGATTTTTTCATTCGAATGATTGTTTATTTCGAATGATCCTTCGATATCGATCGAACATTATTTCATATACATATATATTTCATATAGGGTGTTAGTAAAGTATGTGGCCAAACTTGAGGGTATTATTCCTTACTAAATTTTAAGACAAAACATAAGTCCTAAAAGACTTTGTTTTTAATACACAGGGTGTTGAATTTTTGTAAAAGGTTTTTCCTAATAACTAGAGTACGCAAATTAGTATAAAGTTGACGATTAAGATTATTTCTGGATAATCATTGGACAATGTTTTTGAACCTAGTAAATCACGTTCCCCCCTTAAATTAATCGTGTAGAAAACTCCAAAAAAAGAAAATATGAATCTACCACAACAAACCTTGATATCGTACATTTCAAATAATTCAATGTACACTAATAAGAAAAAAAATGTAAGCACAAGGTTGCCGCCCCCTGAAATTTTGCTGTTCTATGCTTCATACTAACCAGTATACAATTATACTACCACAGATCCATATAGCTACGCGTAGCTCTATGGATCTGTGATACTACCACAGATCAATATAGCTTCGCGTAGCTATATGGATCTGTGATAGTGATACTACTTAGTCACTCAATCCGACCCGGTTTAAGATCAACTGAATCTGAACCAAGAAGAATTGTTTGAATTTCTTTGGCTCCTAATACAGAATAAATTTTTTCCCATTTATTAAAGTTAGATGCTTGTAGTCCTGCAATTTTTTGTTAATAATAATTTGTTGTATAATTGAGTTAAAAATATACACGATTTGCTCCTACAGCGTGTAAAATACGCAGTAATATCAAGTAGCACATTCACTTAACAACTTAAAATCAAAAATACCAGGAATAACTAATAAATAGATCCAAAAATAAACTAGAACCAGACATGCAAATATTTTAATTTGCAAACTAATTCATTTAATAAATCATAGCCAGATATATTAATCATTTAAAAATAATGTCTACGAGCGAATTTCAATTTCATAAGACCGAATCGAATTGATTTAAAAGGTCGTGACCTGACGACTTTTGACGCACATTCATCTGAATGTCGCAATACAAGTATTTATCCGATATATTTATACAAACATAAAATTAAATAGTTCATAAGTGCCATTTGGTGATTTAAAACTTCCATGGATTTATTAAGAACGGATACGGGATGATTTAACATTCTTTGAAGCCAAAAAAACCATTCTAAGCGACACTGTAAACACAATTTGTAAACATTGGCCACATCTTATTTTACCTTATATTTTTGTACAAAAAAAAGGTTAGAAGCATCACAAGATTTACTAAAAGTAATAAATGGCCTAAAATATTTTAAGTATCTTTCTTCTAAATAATAATAAGTTTAAGTTAAAAAGGTTTTATTATTTATAGGCTATATTATTTCTAAAGGTTTATTTAAAGTCGCTCCGAGTCATTTATAAATCTATAAATCGCACTTTTTCTTTCCTAGTTCATTAGACAAAGACGTACGTGTAACCGAGTATTCAGGCGTTTTTCCTAAGCAACCAGCAGAGACAGGAACACTTCTGAGCTCCAACACTCCAATGCTATTTTATCTCTTTCTACTACCATTCTTGATGCAATTACGTATTTCCTTAAGTTCGTAAAGTGTACCTCCACGGTAAGAATAACAAACAACAAATATAAGGCTTCATGTTCGATACGCTCACAGTATACGGAACATCGAATCCTTTCTTAATAAATCCATGAAAACTTCTAACCAAAACTAAAATCTGGGGCAGGGTAGTGCCCCCGCCAATTTCGAGCCGCACTACTGGAGACACCCTTTTTTGGAAACAATATTTGCCCTGGAGAAATTTAACAAGCTTAAATTTATTTTTTAGGGAAAGGTTTACAAGCTTATACAGGGTGTTACAAAAAGATGTTAATAAATTTTAAGGGCAGATTTTACATCTTAAAATATGAAAATAAGTTTAAATAAACATGGATCCTCAAACGCTTCTTTTTCGAGATACAGGGTAATATTTTCTTTTTGAAATGTTTTTTTTTTAATTCTGGAAAATGCCTTGAGATATTGTTCCGGATAGTAAACATTGAGACATTAATCCGTCATTAAAATTTACTTACGCGTTTTAAATAATATTAATGCTTATTTGTTTGTAGTAATTTTAAAGAAAGTTAACTGTGTTGATAACACGGCCACCAGTTAAAAACAGATTCAAGTGACCGGAGATTGTCAAAAAAGTTTAAGAAATCTGTCAAGCAATTTTCGTAATAAAAAATAGTCAAGTACATTTACAAGTCTAGTTAATTTAATCTCAAGCCAAAGAAATACAGTCCACAGTCCCCAACAGATATTGACATGAATTTTGGTACACGTCAGTGTGTAATTAAAGAGTACATTTACGTGCTAAAATTTATTTTCTACGGTACTGACATCAGTGGCGTGCGTGCTGGTAAATCTTCATTTTTAGCGAAAAAAATTACGCGCCACTGATTTTTTGCAAAATCACTCATTCAAATCATTTCATTTTCTTAAAGCCCAATTAACTCTGCACAAATGCGTGAAAAGTGTATTTTGAAATTAATTTATATCTTACAATAAAAATAAATAATGAAAATGATTTTTTGCATATGTTTTGTTTAGGAAACAGTGCTTTTTGATTTAAGTTTATAGTAGATGCTGGAAATGGCTTCCTCATGCTTTAATACATGCTCTAAATCTAAATAAAAATTAATAAAACAACATTTAAAAAATAAAATATTAAACACCCTGTATCTCGAAAAAGAAGCATTTGAGGATCCATGTTTATATAAACTTATTTTTATATTCTTAGGTGTAGAATTTACCCATAAAATTTCTTAACATCTTTAACATCCTGTATAAACCCCTTAATTTTATATTTCCATCTCTTTTACTTTTCAAGTTAATCAAATCTAAAAATTGGCTACTTTGATACTAGGTGACTGCACTCACTCACCGACTCACTGATTACCAGAATTGTAGGATACTTCCCTTAGCCCTAAAATACGGCACAGAGGTAGAGCTTAGCGCACAAACACAGAAAAGAATTGAAAAAACCGACACTTCCTTCCTTTTAACCATAAAAGTGGGCGTGATAGAAAATGAAAGAATTGGTAGATCATAATCGTAGGAATTGTGACATGATTAGTTGTCATTTTAAATTTCGTTTCTCCATCTCAGTATGTACATAAATATAATTTTCCAAAAAATACACGCATAT
Source organism: Philopedon plagiatum (assembly GCA_963971165.1). Lineage (NCBI taxonomy): Eukaryota > Metazoa > Arthropoda > Insecta > Coleoptera > Curculionidae > Philopedon > Philopedon plagiatum. The sequence continues at coordinate 97,411,537 of OZ020191.1, forward strand.
TATAAACTATAAACTATACCTTCAAAACGAAATTACTACCATTTAAAAGGAGTGAAATCCCAACAAAAATATTACTGTAAAATAAAGCCTAGTTCGTGTGACTGTTCGTCAGCAAAAAGTAATAAGATCTGATGTGGAGCTAAGTTCAACATCATTGATATTACTGGATCGGAAACTTTTTTATTTGAAGTTTGATATCCTATATCTTCAACTTTTACTGACTTCTTATTATGACTGGGTAACATGTCACATGAAGTCCGTTTTGATTAAATTTAGGTTTATAAACTTTGAAAAAACTTGTAAGATAAAAAGTTGTAGTTCTAGTAAGTAACAATACTGCTGAACTTGGTTAACATCAGATCTCACCATTTTCTAAGACCGAACAGTCGTGAGAACTGACTAATTTTTACAATAATGTTGTTGTTGTGATACAAATATTCTGCAGTAGACAGGACTTCTTTTAGCTATTCATCCTTAGCCAAATTCCATGAATGAATAAAGTAATTACTAAATTCCAAGATTACAGTCAGAACTATTGTATTGTACAATGATGCTTTATTGTGATACAAATATTCTGCAGTAGATGGGGCTCTTTTAACTATCTAGCCCTAGCCAACATCCATGAAAAAGCGATCTAAACTAAATACTAAATTTCAAGAATAAAGTCAGGGTCTTCGGTGGCCGAGTTGGTAACGCGTCAGCTTAATCAACTGACATTTACAATGAATATTAGACGACTTAAAATTACCTTCAATATTTAGAAATCATCCGTTTTATTTATAATGAAATATTTCAATAATACAGGACTTAACAATATTCGACTGACAAAATTATAAAAAAAAATTCCATAACACTGGTCAGAAAATGCTCTGTTTCCGAGACCCAGGGTCAAACACATTTATATTTTTCTAGTTTTGTTCATGTATTTTTATATTTTAAAAGACAATTTTCTCAAAATCTTTACAACAATCCAAATCGACACAGGGGCATTTTTACTACATCGTGAGAACCATGCAATCAAGTTTTTTTCTAGCACCAGTTTATTTCAAGTTTACTTGGTGCACTTCACTGACAAAGTTTTTGGTTTCTGAACTTTTATGTACCATTTACAAATTAATTGGTAAAATGAGCAAAATGACTGATCATTTAGGCTACTTTCCTAAAAATTCAATCAAATAACTTACCTCCGGAATGTGTTGTACCCACCTGCATCAGTTAATAAATTCTTGTGTAAAATAATTGAGAAAGACAAGAAAAACGGGTCATGTAATAGCCGGTAATCTATCTTACTAATATATAAAATTGTAAATTGACTGACTGACTCGCTGATTCATCAACGCCCAGTCAAAACTAGCAATGCTAAAAAGTTGAAATTCTACAGACAGCTGTATTTTGTGCCGCGCCGTAGACGTCCACTAAGAAAGAATATTGCAAAACTCGCCCTGTAAGAGGGAAAAGCAACCCCTAAAAAGGAAATTATTTTTTATTTAAAACTGCTAAGTTCTACGGAAAACGCCAAAACATGTCAATTTTATTTTATTTTTTTACAAAAGACTACTTTTTTTCGTGTTGGAATTTTATCCCTAGGGAGTAAAAACACATTTCTACCACTGATTTATCACGGCCCAGCCCTACTTACCAAAGATGGAAAGCTTCAATTTTGCATAAAGCTTTAGTTTAGGTCCCAGACGTCAACTAAGAAAAGATATTGCAAAACTCACCCTCTAAAGGAGTAAAATCAACCCCTAAAAATTAAATAATTTTTTGGTTTAAAAACCACTGGGTTTTATGAAAAGGCTGAAACACGTCAATTTTACTTAATTTTTTTGTTGGAATTCCTATAAGGGGTATAAACACCCCCTCACCAGATTTTCTAAACCCACCGTCGCGTCCTGAAACTTTGAAATTTGGCATGCAGGTTTGCTTTGCGGTCTTGGTGCAAAATAGTAGAGGGTGTTCTGAAAGTCTCTTGCTAAGGAGGTAAAGTCATTCCCAAAAAAATTAAAATGTTCTTTATCCTAAAACGACAGATTGTATTGACAAACGCCGAACCATGTCAATTTTTTTTTGATAAGAACAAATTTTTTTGTGGTGTAATTTACCTAGGGGTAACACCAGAGAAAAATCAAGACAGAGAGAAGAATATCTCGTACTGATTTCATTCATAAATACGATTTGCTTTCTATGACCTCCAAAGCGGCCTGACGCACTCTACGACGTTTAAATAAAGCTGCCACGGGCGTGCGTTGCAGATTTTGGGTTATTATAAAAAAACGCTGTAAAATAAAAACACATATGAAAAACAACAATTAAAAGTTTAAAAGATTCTCCAAATATGTAGCCACGGGTTAAAAACAGAATAGCCCGTCCGTATAAACGGTATAAAGCACAGTGAGAGTGAGTATTGAGACGCGCCGCGCCGCAGAAGACTTTCTCTGCTTGCCGCGTTGCTACCGCACGGGCTATGTCGGGGTGTATTGTGAGAATCACACGCGCCAATCTCGGGGTGTTGCCGTTTGAAGGCCATGGCGTTGTCGAGCTAGCGGGAAGAGGAGATATTCTTCTCTCTGTCTTGGGTTTTCTCTGGCAACATCATGTGCAAACATTTTTAGTTAATACTTAAATAAATCTGGTAACCGTGTTTCAGATGTTCTGACCGCATAACCTAGCGTCATCTAGCCATAATTTTTTATTTTCCGCATTCTTTATTGTTATACACAGAAGCATTAGTTAAAAAAAATTTCGCATACTGTATAGATGTAACTGTCCAACAGCTTGGCTATTTTGCACCCTCAACGAAAAACAATTAATGCCGTTTGCAAGAAAGGGCTAGTTTCCAAATATATATGCTCACAATATATTTCATGATTAAAACGTGCTGGCGAAGCCCGCGGGTACCAGCTCGTATAATATACAAGATTTATAATAGCATAACAGAACCACTGTGGTTAAAAAGGCAATAAATGTTATGTTTGAACTATTATAATGCTAATGACGATGATGATGATGATATTATTAACGATCTTAAATACTTCATTATAAATATCTGTTTTATTTTCTTTTTAGTAGCCATTCTGAGCACGGTCTATGGAGCACCGTCCAAAGGGTCTACAAAAGCCTCATTAAAAAAGAAGCAGTCATGCGTTAAAGATTGTGGAGATACTTACAAACCAGTCTGTGCAGGAGGAGGGGAAACTAAGAGCATTAGTTTTGGAAGTGAATGTGTCTTGAGTAATTATAACTGTGAAAATCAAAAAGGTACTTGTATATTGGTCTAAGTAATGTAATAAAACACTTGCTCATTCTTTCTTATAAACAACATTTTCCTAGAATGTATTGTATTAAAATTAGCTTATTGATTTTTTTCGGTTCTGTTGGCAACAGAAGGTCTAAAACTCAACAGGAGTCAACTAAAGTTTGTGTCGAGTCTGATAGCTGGTCTAAGGAAACAGGCGAACAAGGCGAAACCCTCTATAGATTATATAATAAAAAGGAGGCCTCTCAGGCCTCTACTCAGGAAATTACCCCCTCAAAATAGCTAGGAAAAGAATTGTTTAACCTGATATACATAGGTGACAACAACTAGAACCACAAGAGGTCTTGTTGGCTGTGGTGGCAACGATCTACAAATCTCAACACGGTGTACCTTTCAATTATTGAAATTCCAGACATAATCACAGGAACAAAGACAAAGCCGAAACATCAAGTTAAATAAATGGCGTTCTAGAAATGAATAAAAGATATAAGTAAAACTATTACACAACTAAGAAAAAAAAAACGTTTTTTCAGATCATTATTTCTTAACGCGAGAAGCATCAGGCGCTTTTTCTTAAAAGCTAACTTTTATACAATTTCGATATAATTTCTGATATATTTTGAATTTTTTGACTTTGACAAAGGCACCAGACTGGGCGCCAAAACTTCAAGTTCTTTACGTTTAGATCACGACACGATACACTTAATTATAAGTGTATCGTGGTTTAGATTAACTAAGAAGGTTTAAGATTTAGTACTGGTTTAAATTAAGATATTCTAGTTGATCAGTTACGTTGTGGCTGGTTTTTGTCCTGTCATTGTTAATAAGTCATCATTAAAAACTTATGAATTATTTTGATATTTCAGCCATTTGCTTGATTTCAAATAATTTTCATCTTGGAACAGATTGCTAGAATGAATTTAGTTCTATTATTGTCAAAAGTACGTACTGAAATTTCCATTTTCTTTATAAATTGGAGAAAGAAAAATTCATAGAATTAAACTTAGTTGACTTATTCTTACACTTGCCAGTTTAAAACTTTTCGTTGTCAAATTAGACCCGACTAGCTTTGGAAATTCTGGCCGTTTAGTTTACTAAAACAAATAAAAAAAAGTTTTCGTTTCTTTTTCCATTTTACAATTAATTTTAAATTAAATAATTCGGATATTTTACCAAAGGACTTTTTTATTTTGAAATATTTGAAGGCCTACTTTAGATGAAGAAGATCTAATAGCAGAGTGCTAGAAGTATTTTTGTTTGATAAGGAAAACTATAAGTGGATAGCGTTTTTAAAAATGTTGTCAAAGAGTATTAAGGTCGGGATCTGGTAAAAAGAGTCCGGCTATTTTTGTTAATGAATATCCTTAAAAAATATAGTTTCTTTTTATATAAACTTTTGTTTATATACAAAGACTAATAGCAAATAATAAAATCCCAAAAAGGTACCAATACATAAATCATAAATGTACTAGACATTATTTAATAAGTTTATTGGGATTATATTGCTTTATATTATTCTTTGTATTGAATAAACAAGAGTTTACATCAAAAGAAAAGTTATTTTTTAAGTTTAATTCTGTAATAAAAATAGTATATTATTGTCTCTTTTCACATGACCACGGCCTCAAGTGGAGCAGAAATAATTCCAAGCCAAGATTAATATGCGTATATTGGTCTCAATATTAGTCAGAGGTTACGACTAAAATAAATCCGACAGAGCGGTGTAATGTCCATTAATTATCGCTATTTTTAATTATGTATTATTATTCATTTAAATGCAAAAAATAATTTAACGGAAGTTGTGTCACTGCTGTCTTTACGCTTGGTTGGATCTCAGATTATTTTCTAGATCAAGGTTTTCAGAGTAATAGATGATTCAGCACTCGGTTCTGGTGGCTGGTTTGGGTTTTTTAACTTTAGTTATAGTGAAATATCCCAAATATATTTTTATTTAGGTAGCTTAGATTTTGCTACATTATTTGAAATGGACGACACAGTACCTAATTACATGCTTCAACAAGATAAAATTAAAAATTTCAATCGATTTTAGGAGGTATTGAAATGTCAGATTAAATATTCTTAAAAATACAATGTCCAAGTAAGGATACAGCATTGCTTTTTTTAAATCAGATTCTAAAGCTTTCTTACTGTCTTTTCTGATGTGGTTTATGGTAAAATCTTTCTTTGATGACCTTTAAAATGAGGTACCACACGGCATAGGGTGGCATTTAAAATTTTTGACCTCAACTCCCTAGCGACCCCTCTCAAGGGGTTGAAAAATTTAAATTACATAAAAAGTAGATTTATTAACTAATCAAATACACCTAAAATTTGGTGTCTCTATCTTTACTAACAGCAAAGATATTTGCCCATGCTACGACTTTTCAAACACCCTGTATATTAACCTTTAAAATAAACAAATTTTATACCAAGGGAAACTGTATATTTTAATAATGTTTCTTGTCACAGGACCCCAACTTAAATCCAATGTACCAATAAGTGATTCCATATCGCTAAAATGCTTAGTCTTTCAACTTTGCTCACTGGTATACATATACCTAGGGTTTCCATCTCTAAAATTTAAAAACCAGGACAAGGCTACATAAAATCCTGACAAAATCCGGAAGGTGAAGATATTTCAAAAATCACTGTAATATAAAAATGTATTTATTTATACAGGGTGGTCCAAAAGTAATGGGACACTGAGCAACAGCAGATTCATTATGTCAAAATAATGCGATTTATTCAAACTTGCCTAATTCCAAAGTTAGTAATAACCAAGATACAGGGTGTCATAATTTTATTTTGTTTTCGATTTTTTCCAATAATTTCTTAACAAAATGACATAGCTTCACGAAATTAAGGATTTGGGGTTTTTCTGAGGCGAGGAATTCAAATTCGTTCATACTTTTGATGCCACTAGTGGAGGGCGCCACCTCGGCATACCGCACTTCTTTAAATGCCATAACTTTCTTTAAGATTAGTATATCAATCTGACTAATGAAAAAAGTATCCTACTTCTTTCACATCAAAAAGGTATACTTTATTGAAGTCGCTAGGAGTAACCGTTTTCGAGATAATCGCATTTGAAATTTTCTATGCAATTAAATATGTGTGGTTCAAAAGTAATGGGACATAGAGCAGCAGTGAATTTCTTTCTTCAAATTATTATGATTTAGCTAAAACTTAGTTCAAAAGTTGATATCATAGGAGATACTGTAGATACTGAAATTTTTTTAATAAAAACACGTACTCATGAGGGAATATTAATTGTATATGAATAAAACTTTCTTATTTAATAATTAGTTTAATAACACTTAAAAGTCAATAATGCTTTAACAGAATTATTAGAAGTAAAAATTATAACGACTTGATAACAATTGCTCAAAATGGTCACCATTGACCTGAATACATTTCGCTATACGCTTTACAAAAGACTATCGAATTTTAAAAAAAAGATCCATATCATTTCTGAGCAGATCAAGAGCATTTATAATTTTTGACCTAACTCATAATGGTTGTTTATTGAACTGTCATAAGCAATGGATTTCAAATGACCACAAATACAGAAGTCCATAGCATTAAAATCCGGAATTCGCGCCGGTCAAGACAAGGGACCACTACGGCCTAGCCATCGTTCAGGAAACTGGTCATTAAGATTGTTATTAGGTTTTAATTATTATTAAACTAGGTAATTATTATTAAATAAAAAAGTTTCAGTAAAAAATTAGTATTTCCGCATGAATATGTATGTGTTTTTATAAAAAATCTTCAGTACCTATCTCAAGTAGAGCAAATTTTTTTATAAAGAATAACGTTTTGTCGAAAAATTAAAAATGATGCCCATTTGTGGTGTAGGTAACCGCATTGTCAAAGCTGTAGACGATTGAAAGTTTTTGAAGTCTTTGAACTTTTTTATCTCAAACAGAACCTGAAGACGAAACTTTGCGTTTCTTTTTAAAAACAATGTTTTGGCATTGATTTGTCCAGGATTATATTTTAAAAAAATGTTTTTCTTACAAATTATAAATAATCCGGAAAATCAAGTGTTTTTTTTCCAATAATTAATTAAATCTTTTCGAGATTCTTTTTTTGTTAATCGAATGCACAACTACTAAACAAATAATTAGTAATAACTTAGTTTGAACACCCTATATATCTATTGCACTTTAAAGTTGCACGTACATGTTTACAACCCAATGCTTTGTCAACAGTCAATATCCAATAATAAAACAATATGAATATCACATATTATGGCGAACATATTTTTTCATGGAAAATTTTATTGCCACGGAAATTTTAAGATTTTATTATTATTAAATATTACATTATATGTAATACATTACGGTTCAAATGCAAGAGTTTTGAAATGTGTCAAAATAATAAGTCGTAGAAACGGCCTTTTTTATTAATTGACCTTCCAAATGAAATACCACTGATAATGATAACTACTAAAATTCTTCAAGCGGTAAAAGTTGCTTAAATATTTATACAGGGTTGTGTAAGACTCTACCGACAACAAATGATTTTGTAGCCAAAAATAAGTAAAAAAGTTCCTATTACACTATATTTCCGATATACAGGGTGAAAATTTCTTAAGTAGTTTTTCAATTTTTTGTTTTACATCATTTTAAATGATAATTAATCCATTCCAACTCCTTATAACAATAGTTGTTGGAGTACCTATGAAATATCCTTATTATTAGCATTCGAAATAAAAAAAAATTCTACAGACTGGCCTTTCTTGGGGATCCCCATACTTTTAACCTTCCCCCGGAATTTTTTCCTGCACTGGCTATTCTTTTTTAAAAAATACAACATTTCTGTTTTATCCTTTATCTTTATGGTACCTTGCATTTTTTAAATATGTTGGATATTTGGTAAAATATGACTTAAAATCAGTCCCGTTATTATTAGTTTTAACTTTTATTATGCATTGAAAGAAAATTACCATTATTTAGAGAATAAAGACACTTCTCTACTATTCATGCAACAATTTTAAAATGAAAAGTTACATCGACTTCCAGTTTTCGGATTTATATTTTCCAACTAATAACCAATCAATCAGAGTAAGAAAAGCTTTAGGGTCCATTTACATTTTTTACGAGATTTTTTTTAAATATCTCCCCTAGTTCCCTATGTATGAGCATACAACGAAGTTTTAAATTGTTTATGATAAAATTAAATTGGATTAAAGAGTTCATAAATCAGCCATCTTACGTTAAATTCGGTTTAGGCAAACCAAAGTTACAGCAATTTTAAATTGTTGCCCTGTATCCTGTCGTTGTCATGGTAACTAGCGAAAAACGTGTAGACGAAATATAAAGAGGATTAAACATTGAATGTTAACTCTGTCCTAGCAACAACTAAGGACCTAAAAAATGAAAGAAAAATTGAAATTTACATAGTGTTACCTTATGCAAATTAACAAACAAAATTTCTATGTCAAAATAAAACTCGTACACCTATACAAAAACATGCTTAAGTTAACAGTGGCGGCTGGTGAAATTTCAAGTTATATTGTTATAATATATTGTATCTCTGTTCCTGCTTACAGGACCGATACCAAATTTAGGGGTTTTAATAGTGAGCCCACTGGGAATGTTTTGGTAAAGAAAAAATTGTAATTTGCAAAAAAAGTTACATTTTTCCATGTCCCCCCAGGGAAAAAAATAACGCGTTTCGGTATTTTAGTTATAATTTTTCATAAACAAATTTTACATCACTTGATCGAGAATTTTTAAATTTTAAGAGAAAAAAATGTGCTAGTAGAAAGTTAGTCATTTGATTTTTTTTTTAAATTATATTTTAGTAAATTAGTAAGGGTCCTGTAAGTAGGAACAGAGATAAACAACTTTGAAATTTCACCAGCCGCCACTATACAGTACGGTCAATACTTTGTTGGCAGACCTTTATTTTTTATAACCTCCCTTAATTTGTTTGGCATCAACCGAACTCAATTTTCATAATAGTCCACTGATATTTTTGCCATTCCGTTTGTAATGCTGCTTTAAGTTGTTCTCTATTACAGATTTTATGTTGCCTTACCCTTACCTTTAATTACCTCCATAGATTTTCTATTACATTAATATCGGGACGTTGCGGTGGTGTTTCCATAACTTTTGGGACGTTATAGATCATTCAGTGCTTAACTTTCTCAGTCTTATGCTTCGGATCGTTATCTTTATAAAATTTAAACATATTCCTAAGTCCAAATTTTTCAGCGCTTTGTTTTTGCTTGAGGATATCCAAATACATGTTCTGATCCATAATTCCGTCTACAACATGCAGGTTTTCAGGACTTTTAGCCGACATACACCCCCATATATGCTTAATAGTAGCGCGCAAATCCTTTTCCTTTAAGGTTAAGGATTCGCTGGGTTTTCTCCACACTCGATGATGTCCATACGGGCTAAACAGGTATAATTTTGTGACGAAAGCAAATTCAACATTTTCGGATCGAATGAACAGCATCGCTTGTGGGGAAGACCCAACGACTCCTTAAGGAAAAAAACTTGCGCGATACTGTGAAGCATGGCGGAGGTTCTATAATGGTCTGGGGATGTATATCGGTCAATGGACCCGGAAACCTGCATTTGTTAGACGAAATTGTGGATCAGAGCATGTATTTGGATATACCCAAGCAAAATCTAAAACAAAGAGCTGAAAAATTTGAACTTAAGAATACGTTTAAGTTTTATTAAGATAACGATCCGAAGCATAAAGCTGAGAAAGTTAAGCACTGGATGCTCTATAATGTTAAAAGTTATTAAAAAACCATCGTTAAGTCCTAATTTTTTTTTATCTTTTAACATCCCACGAAGACCGAAGTCTAAGTACTATGTACCGTCTGTGTACTGGGGAAATCCGACTCACACATCCAGAGCTGGAAACATCCGTAGGGATTTCACCAGCCCTTTAAGAGGAAAAGGATATGTGGGGTGGTACCACCTTGGTCGAGGAAGAATTCCTCTAACACCTCCCAACAATTAGCGATCATAAAATAAATTACCGTGGTCGAAGCAGGATTCGAACTCGCGACCTCTCGGTTGCAAATCCGGCGCCGTACCAACTCGTGGGATCTACGGAGAGAGAAAATCTATGGAGAGAATTGAAGGTAGCTGTAAGGCAATACGAAATCTCTAATAAAGAACAACTTAAAGCAGTATTACAAACAGAACAGAAAAACAATATTAGTGGACCATTGTAAAAAATTAGGTTGGTCGATGCCAAACAGATTAAGGGAGGTTATAAAAAATAATGGACTGCCAACGAAGTATTGCCCATACTGTATAACTAACTTTAGCATGTTTTTCTATAGGTATACGAGTTTCATTTTGACGCAGAAATTTTTTTCTTTAATTTTTTTAGTTTTATTAGTTAATACTTCATCATATATATGTTTTTTTTAAATATGTTTTCATTGAAACTTTCTTTGGATTTGGAACTAAACTGCTGGCCACTCGAACTTACACATAGAGATTTTTAGGCAAAATTTAAAGTTCAATATTTTCAACAGGAATGCAAATTTTTGAACGCGTCTTGCAGATTTTAAGAGCTAGTGTTTTTCGGATTAAGCTGCATGACGTATATTTATCGTAGGACCATTGGTTTATTATATACGGGGTGATCAATGAAGTCATGCAAAAAATCAAAAAGTTTGTATGAGTGAAATTTCCGCAAAAATTTTGTTGGTCGTTGCAATATGGTTCGTTACTAAGGTAACATCAATATCTCTAGACGTTTTTGTCACTTTTTGGATTAAGGCGCTTAGGTCTTGTACACACTACTAAACATAAAATTTGGGTAGCAAAATTTTTTAAATGCTATAACTTGACATTGGATTGACGGTTCTTGATGATTTTTACGGATTTTGAATCCTTATTTCACGTAGATTTTCTATAATCTAAGCATTTTATTTGGGGGTTGAAATATACAGGTTGAAATTTACACATTATACCGGGTCGATAATATACAAAAACGTATTTACATATATTATTTAAGTTTTTGTAAAAATAAATTCTCACCTCAAGTTGTTTTTGTTTAATGGTCTTCTCCTTGTTCTGTCCAAAACTTTCACCCCAGTTTATTGTCTCAAAGAGTCATTCAGTTTTATAGAGGTCTTTGTCTACCCCCATGCCCATATTTATGATCGGCTGTAATTTCTACGCGACGCGTCAATTTCAAAGTAGGTATTGGAAAAACAAATTTGTTGCTATGGAATTAAAAACTGTTAACATTATTTTAGAAACAATCTGACACATTTCAATGTTATAATTTTGTAAATTTTAATTAATATGAGGCGTTTAACCACGGCAGAAAGGGAAAATTGCATTCGACTTCTCAACGAAGGAATGTTAAAAAAGCAAATTGCGCGCATTTACAATGTCAGCCGAAAGACAATTTATAATTTGAACCGTCGCGTCGAAACTACTGGTAATCATAATTATGGGCATGGGGGTGGACATACAAAAAAAATAAGCCAAAGAACCGAAAGAATTTTAATGAGAGAAACTATGCAGAATAGAACAAAGAACTCTAGAAAACTAAATGATTCTTTAAGGCAACAAACTGGGGTGAGAGTTTCAGACAGAACAGTGAGAAGAACATTAAATAAAAACAACTTGAGGTGAGAATTTATTTTTACAAAAACAACATAATGCCAAACATTTGGAATTTTAGAGCCCGTCGCAGAGCAAAATGTGTGCGGTTATTACAACACCATAGAGCGAATAGGCGGGCATGGGCAAATCGGCATGCGGATTGGGGTAATGCAGAGTGGAGCCACTGTTTATTTTCTGACGAAACAAGATTTAATTTGATTCACTCCGATGGCCGAATGTTAGTTTGGAGAAGGCCAAATGAGCGGTATTTGGAGGAAAACATGGCCCCTCAAGAGGCATTTGGTGGCGGAGGTGTTACAGTGTGGGGAGGTATCATAAGAAATGGTAAAACCGAGCTATTCATTACCAACCAAACCCTTAACGCTACTGTTTATCAGGAGGAAGTTTTGCAACCTATTGTTGTTCCTTTTGCTCGAAATTACGGCCCAGAATTTCTATTGGTGGATGACAACGCTCGACCTCACAGAGCGCGAAGGATCACAGAGTTTTTGCAGGCACAGAACATCAATAGGATGGACTGGCCTGCAAAGTCTCCGGATCTTAATGTCATCGAACACGTTTGGTCTTATTTAAAACTTAAAGTAAGATCGCGTGATGTACCCCCTGAAACCTTAGAACAACTTAGTGAGGCCATTCGTGAAGAATGGGAGAATGTTCCACAAGATTTTATAAATAATCTTGTGGATACTCTACCAAATCGATGTCGGGAAGTAATACGTCGAGCAGGACGACCAACAAAATATTAATTTCTCTTTTTTTTTATTAATGTACCTACTTAATTTCGGATAAATTATTACCAAAGATTAGGTATTTAAAGATAGGACACTTGGCAATTTTCCATTGATATTTGCTGTTTTTTTTTAGGGATTGCAGGAACCTTTAAATTAGGTTTAGAATTAGAAGTTTTGTAAGAATTATCTTTTGGCCGTTGTTAACCAATCTTGTATATTGTAGAATATAATGTAATAAACTTGTTCTTGTCGCTATGATTTTGTCTATTATCGACCCGGTATAATGTGTAAATTTTAAATTGTATATTTCAACCCCCAAATAAAATGCTTAGGTTATAGGAAATCTACGTGACATAAGCATTCCAAATCCGTAAAAATCATCAAGAACCGTCAATCCAATGTCAAGTTATAGCATTTTAAAAATTTTGCTACCCAAATTTTATGTTTAGTAGTGTGTACAAGACCTAAGGGTCTTAATCCAAAAAGTGACAAAAACGTCTAGAGATACTGATGTTACCTTAGTGACGAACCATATTGCAACAACCAAAAAAATTTTTTTCCGGAAATTTCACTCATACAAACTTTTAGATCTTTTGCATGACTTCATTGATCACCCCGTATATAATAAACCAATGGTCCTACGATAAATATACGTCATGCAGCTTAATCCGAAAAAAACTAGCTCTTAAAATCTGCAAGACGCGCTCAAAAATTTGCATTCCTATTGAAAATATTGAACTTTAAATTTTTTCTAAAAATCTCTATGTGTAAGTTCGAGTGGCCAGCAGTTTATATGACATACAAATATGTATTTTGACGCATATAGCGCATGTCTTAAAATAAATAAGATGCATGGCAGTAAATTCTATCTTTTTTGTTGCAGATTTGAAAATTGTATCTCAAGGAGAATGTCCAGGAGGAGGTGGTGTACGTCTATCCTAACCATCAAGAAATGAGAAAAATAACAAATAATATATTTAATTGTTATTGTAATTTAAGATAAAATTGTTTTATACTGCAATCAAGTAATGCTTTACCAAAATAAGATAAAACGTGCATAAGTTGTTTGCTTTTTTTCTATTTTAATACTGATATGTGTTAATAGCTGTTACGCTGGTAGTTATTTTTGGTAACTTACAAACAAAAATATTTTGATATTCCTTTGTATAGTCATGTCATGTCATATTACAAATAAAGCGAAATATGCTTTGCATTAAGATATTTTTTTATTTTTGTAATTAAGTATTGGTACTATAAGAATTACAATATTTGAATTCTGCATATTTAAATGCAGCAACATTATTTTGTTCGTGTTTGTCACCCATCAAAGTTGGTTTAAGCGTAAGGGATAAATTAAGAACATGCACAGGAGAATACAAGTTTCATGCAGTTTTCCGTAACTGCAGGTGCTCAGATGTTAATCCTGTGTACTCAAAGAAATTTATTTGATAAAATCCTTTGCCCAATGAGGTCATCAAGGATGTTTTCTGTAAAAAGAAAGACGCTAAGTGATCAAGATACATCTTGGGTAATAAAAATCAGTCTAAATAAGGTTTAAATACAAAACGAATATAGCTCCACGGGTGGAAAGTACTTATTGTACGATTTAAGAAAACTGGCGGTAAATGAATGAAATGGTGTCTTTAAAAATGGCATATACACACGGTAACTCAGAAAATCGGGCACAAAAAATACCTCATAAAAATAGAAACGAAAACAGAGAAAATCAAATAGGTACTCAAAAATAAAAGTAAACGCGGAAAACTAAGGAGTAATATCGCATATATAGATGACGAACTACCTATATCAGAAAGGAAAATCCAAAAGAAAATCAAGGAAATAGCACAACAAGAAAGAAAAAGAGGCTGTAGAACAAGAATAGGATACAAAAAACTAAGAATAAACGACAAGGAATGGAAGTGGGATGAAAAAGAACAAAAACTAAAAGAAATAACAAACAAAAGACGAGAGACCAAAAAAACTGATGGAAAACGAAAACACACCCAAGACGATAAAGACCACGCCTATGAAAAAGGACAAAACGAGACATAAATTAAGAAAAGGGACAAGGATAAAAATAGGTAATAAAGAAGAAAAGGAAATAAAAAGCGAAGTAAAGATAAAAGAACAAAAAAGGTAAAAATGGTAACATGGAATGTAAGAAATACTACCGAAAAGAAGAATAAATAGTGGAGGAATTGATAAAACAAATCATAGAAATACTTGGAATCACAGAAATAAAAATGAAAGGAAATGGACTTAAACAAATACATAAAGGGTACTGAATAATCTGGTCGGGGGTGGAAGAGAAAGAAATAGCAAAGGAGGGTGTCGGATTAATAATTGCACCGAGCAGATTAAGTGATGTAATACAAGAATAATACGTAAACGAGCGGATATTAACAATAAAAATGAGACTATAGTAGATGAAGAATACACAAATGCACAATATTAGTAGAAAATAGGAACGAAAAATCAATAATCGACTACTTCCTGGTAAGCAAGAATAAATGGAAAAAGGTAAAAGATATAAAAGTGGAAAGAGAAGCAGAGATTGCAAGTGACCACTACCTACTATAATGAAACTGAAAAAATGAAAGAATAAAAAATAGATGAAAGGAGAGAAGTAAATGAAAAAACAAGAAGAGAGGAAAGGGACCAAAAGAAATACTTAGAGTTATTAGACCAAAAACTAATAGATCAAGAAAAAATCTGAAGTGTAGAGGATTAATGGGAACATCTCAATAACAGTATACTATCCGCAGCTAGAGAGAGCTAAGGTAAAACGAAAATAACAAACAATAACATAAAGAAAACAGAATGGTGGACGGATGAAATTCGTGGAAAAATAAAAAACAAAAAAAAGTCATGTGGAAAAAATATCTAACTAAAAAAAAATAGAGGACTACGAAGCATATAAAGAAAAACGGACAGAGGTTAAAATTGCAATCAAAGAGCCAAAAAAAGGACGAAGTTTGGACAAAAAATGACAGAAAACTATAGAGCAAATCAAAAACTATTTGATGGTACACTACAACAACTTAGAAATAGAAAGGAATACAAATATGCTGAACATAAAAGACAAAGATGGAAATATAATAACAGAAGAAGATAAAATAATGTAGAGAATATTTTGAAGAGCTAACATACACGGCAATCCAAAAACAAGAAGAAAAGAAAGAAAAAATACTCATAACAATAAACAGACTAGCGGAACGAATGAATGATATATTAAAGAGCAGAAAAATACCGAAAGAATGGAAAACCGACATCATTCTATCAATATATTAGAAGCGTGACAAGAAAAACTGTAATAATTACAAAGAAATAACGCTTACAAGTGTCCCTGTCTTTGCAAGAATAATATAAATACGAATAAGAGTTAAGATAGAAACAACGCTAGAAGACACGCAGTGAGGATTTAGGAAAAACAGAAGTACGAAGACCTCATTTTCATAATAAGACAAACAAGGGAAAAGCTAATAAAAACAGAGTAGAAGTAATAAAAGACATATACAAAGATAATGCAAACGTAGTTAGAACAAATACTGAAGAGTCAAAGGAATTCGAAACAAGACAGGGACTTAAACAGGGATGTGTATTAAGCCCACTCCTCTTCTCAGCGGTACTAGACGAAGCGATAAAGAAAGCTAAGAAAAAAATGAAGAAATTAACATTGGGATACTGGAAAATGAGACAAACACAGATACCAGAACTAATGTTCGCAGATGGCATGGCCTTGTTAGCAGACACTGAAGAGGAACATAACCTAAGAATAATAGAAAAAGAACTATTAAAGATCTACACGAAGATTAACACTGGAAAAACCAAAACAATGGTAATAGCTTATAAGAAAAAAAAATACATCTGGAAGAAAAACAAATTGAACAAGTAGAACATTTTAAATATCTAAGTTTAATAATAGAAGAAAACGGAAAATTAGACAAAGAAATAAACGAAAGAATGGGAAGAGCCGGAAAAATATTCAACTCGATGAATACTATATTTTTAGAAAGAAAAGAAGTGACGAAAAGGATAAAAACTGAAGTTAGGAAAAATGTGGTTAGGCCATCAATCATGCATAACAGTGAGATAAGTACTTTTAAAATATATAATATGATAATTATCCAAGATAATTTATATCTTGTATTGTTCTTCCAGTTTTGGTATGTCATTTATCATTATAAACGAGATACTATGCAACTTCACTTTGAGTTATAAAAAGTTTCCCACTCCGTTTTTTTACCAAACATAAGAAATGATCACAACAAAATAGGCTGCTCGAATTTCAAAAAACTTTATATAGGTACAGTGTGGTTAACTAAGTGTGCAACAAATGGGATTTTTTTTATTAGTGACACTACCTAAATATAAATACCACAGAAAGTTAGTGCATGCCTAAAAAACATATTTGCTGTACTTGCACAGGGCAGCATACAGGGTACGACAAAAAATATTAATGTCATTCAAGAGTAAAGTACCCTTATTTCAAAAAATAGAGCAAAATGGTATAAAGAAAAGTTGTCTGATATTAAAAGTTATGTCCAGATTTAAAGTCGTAGCCACCTATCTGAAAATAAAATTAGAGAAAGCACAATAATTATAAAAATTCATTCAAATCGGTGTTAATTTAATTGAACTTTTTTTAAGTAACCCTAGACTCTATGGCTGTTGCAAGGATCGTCCCCCGCCAAGAAGAAAGTACAAGACGTTTTTCTCGGATGTACTTTCTTTGATAGAATGTCCCGAAGTGCCAGAATTAAGTTCCCCGGAAATTTTAAGCTCCAGTGACGATGAGGAAACTAGTGAAACGCATACAGGGTGTTAATTAAGTATGTACAATAAATTTAACAAACAATTATTTGAGTGATTTTAAGACTAAAACTTCATATAAACATGAGTCCGCAAATGCTTCGTTTTCAAGATACAGGGTGTTAAACTTTTTTAAACAAATTGCTTTTTCGTAAATATCTTAAATATCCTTTACCCAATTTTGTTGTAATTTGGCAGTGTTATTCGTAGTGTTAAGGGACTAATTTAGCCCTAACTTGATTAAATGTATTAAGTCCAGTGGTGCCCCGAGAGACACCTTAACGAATATTTTTGACAAAAAAAAACGTACGCCACACATTTTTTTGTAATTTTTTTATTATTAAGCAACTAAAAGTACAGCTTTTTTGTCTCTTGAAGTTTTTTCGTATCTTGATTAGTTTTTGAAAAAAAAATAAAAAGGGAAATTTTCTTTTGAAAATTATCATAATAAATGCGTCTTGCAGCATTAGAGTTTCCATGAGCCATTCCGTAACATAAATGCATATCTGCCATTTCACTGTTAGTAAACTGAACCATATTGGACAAAAAATAACTCGAAAAATAATCACTAAAAACACTTTTTATAAAAATTACAAATTAATAGCTTAATAATTTGGCAACAGCTGCCAAGTTGTTTACCAAATGCTGCAATCGTTTTCCAAGGCAACCCTTGATTATTTCCTATTTTTTCCCCATGTTTCTCGTGTGGTCCAGGGATATGCAATTAAGTGGATTTTTTTCAAAAACTAATCAAGATACGAAAAAACTTCAAGAGACAAAAAAGCTGTACTTTTAGTTGCTTAATAATAAAAAAATACAAAAAAATGTGTAGCGTACATTTTTGTTGTCAAAAATATTCGTTAAGGTGTCGCTAGGGGCACCACTGGACTTAATACATTTAATCAAGTTAGGGCTAAATTAGCCCCTTAATACTGCGAATAACACTGCCAAATTACAACAAAATTGGGTAAAGGATATTTAAGATATTTACCAAACAGCAATTTTTTTAAAAAAGTTTAACACCCTGTATCTTGAAAACGAAGCATTGCGGACTCATGTTTATATGAAGTTTTAGTCTTAAAATCACTCAAATAATTGTTTGTTAAATTTATTGTACATACTTAATTAACACCCTGTATATATTTCTAATTAAAGTTCCTAAATATTGTAATTTCGGCTTTATAACTGTAAAAAAAATTAAATCTTTTTGTTTAGTTCTTATCTCTTTAAAACCATTTAGAACAATATTTTAGATTTTTTTAATTGTGGCCCTTTTGGAGCCATCCCCATAGTGCGCCGGTTTGAAGAAGATTTCTCAAACTTCTTAAATCGGCTTGTTACTACTATGGACGGACCGAGGGTCCGTCACTATGAGTCAGAGACTAAAGAGCAATCCAAAGAGTGCAATTGTTCTGGTTCGGCACGACCCGAAAATCCCGTGTTCAAAAATCGGCCGGCAAGACTCTTGCTTCAATTTTCTGGGACAAGATGGGCTAATTCTGAAAGATTATCTGAAACAGAATAGAAGCATCACGGGAGCCTATTATAGTGAATTGTTAACTAAATTACGTAAGAAAATTGTAGAAAAATGCCGCGGAAAACTTGCCAAAGGTGTGCTCTTTTGGCAAGACAACGCTCCTGCTCAATAAGTCATTGATTGCACTGCAAAAAGTTAATGAAATTGAAGACCATAGGGGAAAAACAAGGAATATCACAAAATATGAAAAATTAAGTTACCATCGCCATCTGTTAGCTAAACCTGTATTTTTTATCATAAACTCAAACCCAGGGGAAGAACATAGCACAGTCCGCCAATATTTGTATTTAAAAGACCCACATATCGGGGAAAACATGGAATGCCCACAGCGTACATGGTAAAAACAGGGAACTAAGGCGGCAAATAATTTATTCTAAAAATGCAATGTGTGAACCTTACCTGGGAATTTTTTTAACATCTGCTAGACAAAACTAGATTTTATGCCCTCTTTAACCCCGAAAATGAGATACAGTCAATATTTTCGGAAAAATTCTAAGCCGCTCCGGTTTTAACCCCTCTCACCCCATCCCCTTTATTATTTTTTATAGTCGAATACCAGCAGGACCACCCATGCTAAACACAAGGGAAAAAGAATTATTGAAATCGGTGCTGCCATTCCGAAGTACACATGCAAAAATTGTCAATTTCAAGAACATTTTTAGCTTTTGCAGTTTTTTTAGGTTTCTACTTACTTCAGCAAAAAACCCTTAAAATGGGACCAGTCGGGAGAACTCATCTATAAAACAAACAAAAAATTATCGAAATCGGTTAATCCGTTCAAGAATTATGCGTGTTGCGTGAGCATAAGTACTTAAAAAAATGACACATTCGGGTCAAATTGATAACCTCCTCTTGTGAAGGCGGTTAAAATCGCCTGAAAAGAACCAGAACTGCAATCGAGAAAAAACAAATCTGGACATTCCGTGTTTTTCTTAGAAAATGCTACTTATTCTAGGGCAATCCTGGTTTTTCACCTGAAGAAATTGTTTATTTTTATATTTTATTTTATAAAAAAAAAAATTTTTTATTACAGTATTTTTAGGACGTTATTAAAACACTTTTCTTATTACAAAGATGCATTGTTTAATTTAGAATAAAAATTCTTCTACAGTTCGTAAAGTGTTAAACTTTTAAATCGGTTTTTCCGAAAACTAACATTTTGTGACATTCCTTGTTCTTCCCCTGATGTCTTTAATTGGCTTTAAATTGGTTGACGAACCGCTCTATTTTCCGGATTTAGCACCGTCAGACTATTATTTCTTCTCAAAATTCAAGGAACATTTAAGAGGTAGAAGATGTTCGACAATTAAAGAGTGGTTTGCAGACCAAGACAAAGAATTTTTTAAAGGGCATAGAAATACTTTATGAACGTTCTGCTGAATGTATAAGTCTAAAAGATTATGTTAAATAAATATGGTAGGTTAAGTATTTATCAATACTCCCTCGTATATACACAACAACTTAAGCCGTGATTCGGTAAAATATTAAAGTATTTTTTAATTTTCATTTTGAGAAATAAAATATTTAGAAATGCTGATTTAAAGCAGAAATGGTGGAAAATTAAGACCTAAAAACCACGTACTGCTTTCTGGAATGAAACAATATTTAAGACTAAAACAGAAGCAAAAATATTTGCATACATAAATTTTACAGCTTTTTATACAAAAATTATACGGTGCGTACGTAATAAAAAGCTTTGGATTTATTTTAAGTTGAACAGTGTTCGTCATACTGACATTCAAAAAATATTATAAACATTTTGCCAGGCCGCAGCATCTTAACAGCGCTAATCTAAATAAAAATTATATCCTTTCTGATCTTTGCTTTTTATTCTTTGGTCATATAAATTAAATATTCAGGTTTATCCAAAAAAGATCCCAGAACAAGTCTGGAACCGGAACTGGTTTAGAATATTGAATGAAAAACTACGATCGATCGATCGAAGCGAGGGCGGATTTAGCTTTCTGTTATGGGGGAGGGGTAA
Organism: Philopedon plagiatum; assembly: GCA_963971165.1. Classification (NCBI taxonomy): domain Eukaryota; kingdom Metazoa; phylum Arthropoda; class Insecta; order Coleoptera; family Curculionidae; genus Philopedon; species Philopedon plagiatum. The sequence goes on from OZ020191.1 coordinate 97,432,481, forward strand.
ATTTTTTTTTTATCTTCGGACAGCCCACGAAGACGGAAGTCTTAGTATCATGTACCGTGGGTAGGGTTGCCAACTCACCGGGAAAAAATCCGGGAGATAAACAAAAATCAGTGGTTACAGTTAACGAAAATGAGTTGTCGTGGATGTGTAGACTACATCTACTGAATTTGGTGCGTGTACTATATTTAAATCATAAAAAAAACATAATTGACCTGTTACAGTTGACGTCCCGAACAGCTGATCGGATATAAACATTGGACTATTTTGATTAATAATAATCATAGCCTCGATGTGCTTCGCCAGAGAGAGACAAATTTGTCTCTGTCTAGCGAAGCACATTGGGGAGGCTATGATAATAATAATAATCCTTTATTTTTATTTATAGTCGAATATAGCTCCAAGGAATAATTTGCATGTTTCTGATTACAATTTTTTGATTTTGACATTGTAAATGATTAGCTGATGGACATAACGGTTAAAATTGCGTCACTGACGCTGACTAATTTTGTCTTGAACTTAAAAATAAAACCAATAAAATTTTAAGTTTTATTTTAAAAATAAAACCATGGATTTATTATATAAAAGGATTCGATATCCGTATACTGTGAGCGTATCGAACGTGAAGCCTTATATTTTGTTGTTTGTTATTCTCTTGGGGGAGCAGTTTACGAACTACGAACATAGACAAGACTACGAATTACTACGTAATTGAATCAAGAATGGTAGTAGAAAGAGATAAAATAGCATTGGAGTGTTGGAGCTCAGAAGTGTTGTTATATGTGCTGGTTGTTTAGGAAAACGGCTGAACCTCGGTCTGAACACTCGGTTACACGTACGTCTTTGTCTAATGAACTAGAAAAGAAAAAGTTCGACGTATAGATTTATATAGATTTATAAAAGACTCGGAGCGACTTTGAATAAACACCTTTAGAAATAACATAACCTATAAATAATAAAACCTTTTTAACTTAAATTTATTATTAATTAGCAGAAAATAAAGTAATTTAGGGCTTTTATTACTTTTAGCAAATCTTGTAATGCTTCTAACGTATTTTTTGTACAGGGTCTTCCAACGAGGACTGAACAGGGGCTCATTTTTGAGCTTCCTTGTATTGAAAGAAAACTCTAAAATAGCCAATCGATGTACTTTTTCCTGCAGAATTCAAAAATGAAACCAAAAATGTATTTGAACCAGAAACAAAAGAGTTACGATATGGATAAGGTGTTTTTTAAATGGAACATAGCTTTTCTTATACGATTTTCGGAACGAGTGGTTTTTTTTATGTCCGTTCTGATTAAAATATTTAATATTGTGACAGCTATTTTTATTAAATTTTAATGTTTTATCCAGTATAATTTAACTTCAACCTGTTTGAAACATACACTAGGTAATAAAGGTAAAATCACCTTGAAATCCTTCAAAGTCAAAAAATTTGACAAATTTACATTTTTTCATCACTCGTTCCGAAAATCGTATAAAAAAAGCTATGTTCCATTTAAAAAACACCTTATCCATAGCGTAACTCTTTTGTTTCTGGTTCAAACAAATTTTTGGTTTCATTTTTGAATTCTGCAGGAAAAAGTACATCGATTGGCTATTTTAGATTTTTCTTTAAATACAAGGAAGCTCAAAAATGAGCCCCTGTTCAGTCCTCGTTGGAAGACCCTGTACACAAATACAAGGTAAAATAAGATGTGGCCAATGTTTACAAATTGTGTTTACAGTGTCGCTTAGAATGGTTTGTTTTCGCTTCAAAGAATGTTACACATCCCGTATTCTTTTATATAATAAATCCATGAATAAAACCAATAAAATTTTAAGCTTCATTTTAATGTTAAAAAACATTTAAGCAATCACTACAATTTTATTTAACAAACATAGTGAATTGAATTATTAAATACTTTGGTGGGAACTTTAAATTACTAAAAAATTACAAGAAATTAGTCACACAAATAAAATTCTTTATTTTAACTTAAAAGTGTATTTCTAGAGCTTCGAGCAGAATCTAATACTTTTTCATAAGATATAATGAAATCATATAACTGCATGTATGCTTGCAATTTGTGCACACCATTATTTCAACTTTAACATGAGCTTCATTGAGTTGATTACGACTTTTAGACCATAATTCATTTATTGTACTAAAAACTCGCTTAGCTGCAGCGTTCACAGGAATAGACAACACAAATGCCCGCATTTTTTTTTCAGCTCCTTGTCGGATTCACCTCTACATTTATCGAAATAATTGGCCTAACGAAGATCCACCCTTTTTGTTTTGGTTGCTATAATTCCACGTACTTCTCGTAGAGTACAGTAGTCATCATATTATAATTTATCCTCATTAAATGGTATACGGCGCATATATAACTGTGGTTGGTTGACTGTGGAGATTTCTAGTATATTCCGGGAGATGATTAAAATTAAGAGTCGAAATCCGGGAGAATCCCGGAATTCCGGAAGGGGTTGGCAACCCTAACCGTGGGTGTACTGGGGAAGTTCGACTCACAAATCGAGAGCTGGAAACATCTTTTCTGGGATGAGTTAGATTTTCGAATCTAAGCAGTATTAAAATTATTAAGCAGTAAACGTTTGTTTTGCAGTAACTACGTCAGTTTTTTTTATCAAGCGTATCTTCATTAAATGGTAGAGTAATAGATATACAGGATGTCAAAAAAGTCTGGAATATTAGAAATATTTCAAAAACTACTGAAAATATATTTTTGAAAATTGGCACGTTTATATAGTTAAAGACGTTGGCAGGATAAAACCGTTTCTGTCACTATACAGGGTTAGTCAAAAATTACAATTTTTTTAATTTTAAATGTATACTTTTTCCAGACCAAACAGAATCTCATAAACAGAAATTCTTAGGTAAATGGTATAAAAAGCTAGACAAAGGCCTGCCGCTAATACCAGGATTGCTCGATACAACACAGAAAATCACTCACATTTTATGCAAATTTCTTAGCGATATATTCGGTATACAATTCAAACAGCACCTGCATGTCGGCCTGCCGCGACGATGCGTTTTATCTCTTTTCCACTAAGGGTAATATTATATTATCGCATGTAGTGGGCGGAGTCATTTCCGGTTAATTGAGACATTACATAGATGCTTTTTTAAAATATGATTTATTTAAAACAATTAAGTTTTAAGTTTTTAGCAGCGAAGTGCGTATTATAAGTGATTTTGTTCATGTAAGTACATTTTTATTACAATAATGGCTTTTTGGCGACCTCTTGAGGTAGATGAAAGCGAATCACTACATGTTGAATTACCTTCGGTACTGACCGCGGCATCACCAGTCGAAACATATCCGGAGTTTAATAAAGATTTACATATTCAAAGTCAACGAATAATTCTAAATATTTACGGCTGTTTCGGTGATGTAAAATACCTGGGAATCCTTCGTGATCTCTAGTGGGCTGTCGATCATCCAGGGTACCGGTCAAGTGTGCAGCTAGCCTCGACTCTGTAAATGTCGAGTGAAAAACAGAAAAGAGAAAAAACCAAGAAACTAGAAGAGATAAATTCTCGGTCGTGTTTCAGGCTAGACTATGCACCCAAAATGCTCGTAAAGCCGTCAACCCGGGTTGTGGAAGGCTAGGTAAGGATTGCTAGCCAAAATAGCCATAGTTCGCCCAATACCAAAGCAGCATTGTCCTCGAACTGGAGGCGGAGTGTCGGCTGCGGTGGGATTAAAAAATGCTTGTTCTATAAAAAATCGTTGTCAAAAAATTCTTTGCGCAACAATTCAGTCAAATCCGTTGACAAGATAAATTTCGGGTCGTCACTAAGAATGAGATTCTTGCGCGGTACATTGACAAACCATGTGCTCCCAGAGACCATTCGGGACCTGGAATGCTAACAAAAAATAAATATTGCAGTTAAAGGACCTATACGGACCTTGCAAAATAAAATTCAACTTGTAATTGGAATAGATTAACTTCGTCGCACAACTCAGCGATTTGGCCGAGCGGCTGGTCCTTGCTACGCGCATCTTGGGAGTGGACGACCATCGTTCTCCCGCCTTAGAAACGACACTTACGTCCAGCGGTGCCGCGGTTGTTGTCTACAGGAAATCTAAACTCCGTCAAAAAATTACAACGTTGAAATGGAAGGTTGTGAGTGGGATTCACGAAAAGTTCGTGGCAGTTAAGGACTAAGCAACTGTCCTTAATCAGTTATTAGTTATAATAACTCAACATGCTTAGGAACGTCACTCCGTTAAGTAAATTTTGAAAAAAGACGTGTCAGGTAAGAAGATGTCCTTTGTTTATATAATTCGCGTCTTGGGACGCGGGACGCACTTGATCCCTCCGACACTAGTAAAGGGACAGGCAGGGCTTTACCTTGCTAGCTGTAACGCGTAAGGCGATTCAACCTGGATACATGTCTTGGGGAAGATGATTTGAAGGAGGAAAATTATTCCAAAATGCTGCTGACAAATGGACAACTTTAATCGGACAATTAAGCGAATTGGGCCGAGCGGCGGGATTTTTGCTATGAGTGCCTGGCAGGACAATCCATGAATAGAGTCTATATACAGGAAAGAGGATGAAAGTCTTCCGCCTTAGTAATTAAATTCAGTGTAGCGGTCTCCGCGGTTGTCGTTACGATTAAGTGAAACGCATGAAAGACAAGCACTCCGCGTCTCGAAATTAGACGCAGGCTTTTGTACTCAGGTGTAGGAAGTCTATACTTGGTACTTGTTAATTTGGGATAAATCAACGTTCTTGGTCAAGGGAGTCTTGCACCGACTAGAGGGACCAGAACGGTATTCACGAGATGGTAAAAATGGTTTCTTAGACAGGTAGTGGTCTGTTATAATTCCAGGAAAAAACTTAGGAAAAATAATTATAGTCAAGAGGCGTGGCCCTGGCTAATAACGACAAGAAAGTGACATGCATAATGCATCCGAGCCATTATGTGTGTCCTTGGTTCTCAGCTGAATAGCTGATCTCGATCATGACAAATCGCGCGTCGTAAGGGTTCGCCCATACGTGCGCGCCTGGGGAGCGGACGACGGTGTAAATATAATATTGTTACACTTACTACAAAACGATCATAAAAATAACAACGTGTTTATGCCATTAATTTAAAGTCTTAATAATCGGTCGACGGTACGCCCATGAATACAATTATTTCTATGGTTAAACATCGTTTTTGCAGATTCAGTTAGGTTTTGATATACTTATAAATAATATTTGGTTAAAACGTTAAAACTTTTTATTGCGTCCCATCTTAAATAGGTTAGAATATTTTGGGACGCCTATGGCTAGACCTTATCGGCACTGTTGCGTCAAATGTGTCGGCTACGTTACTTTTTTTGCGGTTTCACTTACTATTGGAAGCACTATAACGTCCTGTATATTTTTGATGATTCAGATTGTCCCTTAAAAACAAATTCAATGATATAGGGTTCACTTGAATTATTTGATAAAATGACATATGGACACTAATTTTAAATAAGTGAACAAGAACACAATTAAAATAAGAAATATTTAAAAACTGAACAAAAACTACTTTGTGAGATGTTTAAAATGTCTGCCACTGTTAGCTAGGCAATAGCCAAGCCTGTTACTAAATGCCCGTAAGACGTTGTCAAAAATATCCCATCGAATTTCACGTATTTGATTTCTAGGGGAGCCTTGAAATCTTCAACATTAACCGGCCTATTTTTGTAAACCTTATTCTTTAAATTACCACACAAATAAAAGTCCAAAGGGGTGAGGTCTGGTATATGGCAGGCCACTTAATTTCGCCTCTCCTTCCTATCCACTGATTTGGAAACATTTATTGGTGTAAAAATTGACCCACTTCTAAACCAAAATGGGTGGATCTTGCAGGGGCGAATCTTTTCCCTTTCAAATAAATTTTCAACTGGCCATTGTGGTCTTAGCCAAACTGTCGAAGTAATCGATTTGGATTATCTTGTAGGTCAATTAAAATATCCAGAGCCTTATAACCACCAGTACCTATTTTTGATCTTCTTGACCTGTGTTTGTCTTTCACACTTCCCATTTCGTTGAATTTTTTCAGCAGTTTGCTTACACATGACTGGTTTATTGCAGGCCCATTAGGATAGGTCTGCATAAGTGTATCGTGGTCTGCATGAATAACTCACATACTTCCTGTTGTGTTCTCCTGCGGTCACCATATCCAACAATCCAACCATAATTAAAATCACAATTTTTTCTCCTTCAGATAAAGCTACCATCCTAACTTCTAGATTTTGAATGCTTACGAATGAAGATTTGATAACTGTCTATTGTCATCTGACAATACCTAGCTGATTCCAAAGGTGGTTTCTCGCCTTTCTATTTCCAAAAAATTAATGTATAATTTAATTTTTATACATAACTCTATTATTTTGACAAATAAATTAATTAAACCATATATCATTGAATTTGTCTTTTAAGGGACTCTTTGAATCTTAAAAAATATACAGGACTTTCTATTTAAAATAATAAAATTAGTATTCTTTCTGACTAGCCCTGTATAGTGATAGCAACGGCTTTATTCTTTCAAGGTGTGCCGTTTTTAACTATATAGACGTGCCATTTTTCAAAAATACATTTTCAGTAGTTTTATGAAATATTTGCAATATTCCAGGCTTTTTTGACACCCCGTATATTATTTACTTATGTGTTTTGTAGGTATTCAGGTATTTCTAAGTTCAGAGATTTTTTAAAAATAAATTTTAATGCATTACAAAGTAAGAGAAACTAAAATATTTATGTCGAGGGTACTCCCCCCTCCCCCACCCCCACCACCCCGTAAATCCGCCCTTGGATCGAAGTGTCGAAAGTTGCACTATGAAATTAATTGTAGGTACTCGTACCTAAATAATAAATTAATCTATAAAATATTCTATAAATAATTGTTTTTCATCTTTATGAACATAATCCTTGGAATTCTAAATTAAATGTTTTCAGATTACTGTTTAGTTCCAAAAATAAAATTTCAACGTTCAACAACCTCGTCTCATTAAAACATTTTACTGAAGCACCTAATTTAGTCCCTTTGATTTCATTTCCAGTATCTCCAACTGCTCTATGTGCCAGTTCTTATAGTCCACCATATATAAATCATGATAATACACCATTGATGCCTCATGAAAGACACAAGACACATAATAATGATTTCTTAATGATATTGACGCAAGATGATTTTGCAATTTTAAAGATAAACAGTGTTATTTTTTGCAAGCTGTGAATCAAATTTTTATGAAACTTCATGCTCTACACATGATCATGATGCGAAGTGCTAATGTAAACGTAGGTTAGACGTTTTATGTAAGAATGTTCTGAATTGGTCAGTAAACTGGTATCACATAATTTTTATGCAATATTCAAAGAATATCTGGTGATTGTAATAAATTATGATAATTACTTTTCTTCGGTCCAAAGCCAGGGCAGGATAGTGAAGAATTATACAAAAGCGCTTAAAAGATTCTAATTTTTTATTGTATCTACTAATTATAGTCAGTTGTATTTTTTGTTGTACTTTTATCTACTTTTAAGTAGAAAATGAAGATCGAGGAAGAAATTGAAAAGAATATAATTGATGGAGTACCGGAAGACATTCTCGAAGAAGCTAAGAATGTGAACGTCGAACTGTTACCAGAAAAATCGAAATACCATTATGCCAAAGAATTGGAAACATTTAGTAAATGGTGCGCAAAAAAGAAAATAAATAATTTTAAGAAAGAAGAGGTTATTCTAGTACAGGTACTTTTCCGACATTTCAAAAACTTGCAAACAATCCACGTTATAACCTGAGAGCTCCTACACCCTGTTAGTAACGGTATTGGCTCAAAGCTGGAAATTTGTATATTGACGATTGAAGAGCAACCATAAGCAAAAGCCATGACCAGGCAAGTCTCCCCCGGTCGCGTCATCAACCCTAAATTTTTGAAAATGTAAAAAAAAATAAAAAATTAAAAGTTAAGTCACAAACTTCAAATTTTAATATGTTTGAATTTAGGCATAAAAAATACAAAAAAAAATGCCAGGCGATTCTGAAGGTCGCACGCACCTGCCAGGCGATTCTAAATATGCTCGGTGCAGGGCATAAAATAAACATTGTCCTATAATGTCCCAATTTTCATAGGCTCTTTACTAAACGATTTAACGTAAGTATGTTCAAGGCCAGACGATTACGACGGTCGCAAGGGCTCGCCAGATGCGGAGAAAGATAAAATGGGAGTGCGAAAGCAAAAAGATTGGAGATGCTAGGTAGGTATAAGATGGCTGTAAGGAATAAAATTTCAAATTAAGTAATTTGTTTTTTAAATTTTTATCATAAAAAATACGTTTTTTTCAACTAAAAATTATTTCTAATATTATGCAGTGTCCGAAAAGTCTTAGCCTGGACAAATATCTTTACTATTGATAAAGATAGATACCAAAGTTTATGTGTATCTTATTGGTTAATAAATCTACTTTTTTATGTAGTTTAACTTTTTCAACACGGGTGACTCTAGGGAGTTGAGGTCAAAAATTTTCAATGCCACCCTATGCCGCGTGGTACCTCATTTTAAAAGTTTTTAAAAAAGAAACTTTCTACCGCCAACTCGATGTCCGTATCTTAATAAAATTCGTTTTAAAATGGCAAGCCTATAAAAATTAAAAATCGTGAAAAGAGAATTAAAAATTTAAGTAGGTGCCTTTCTTTGTTCAAAATTACCACCATGAACATGAAAGTATTTAAATTTTTAATTTTTTTTACACGATTTTTAATTTTTAAAGGCTTGCCATTTAAAAACGAATTAAGAAACGAACCTCGGGTTTGCGGTAGAATACTTCTTTTTGGAAGACCTTTAAAATGAGGAATAACACGGCATATTGTTGCATTTAAAATTTTTTACCTCAACTCCCTAGCGTCGCACAGTAATATATTCCGAAAGTAAAATGACAAAATCGAATATCTCTTAATCGGAAAAAGATATCCGGATAACCCAAACGGCGCTTTGTAGTTTAAGTGATTATATATCTGGAAAAAATAGACATATAGTGCTCCTCCTATTGGAACTGCGTACTTTTTTCCGTTATTTTGGACGCTGCTTTTTACAGCCTGTTGGGAATTGATGAAGCGACAGGTCCTCTCGCTTCCATCCTGTTAAAACGCGGGATTTTCCGTTTCGGTTTTCCTCAAAACGCCCCGAGGAATGTAGTTGTGTAATAGAGGATGGAGACGGATCTTGCATTTTCGCATGGAGATTCCTGTTTTTAGTTTAACTGCCCACTTTGAAGTCCTGAAGAAGAGAAAAATAAATTCTCGAAAGCTCGACAAATCAAAAAAGGGTTTTATTCCTTAATTAAGGCCACCGTCAATAAAGACTGCATCCCCACTACTCCAGTTTCGAATATGTTTTCTTAACTAGTCAGTCGCGACTACTCTCCCATATATATATATATATATATATATATATATATATATATATATATATATATATATATATATATAATACATAAAAAAACCTTGTAACGTTCAAAAACTTCTAACTCTGCAAAAAATGGGTCTAAAAAATCAAATGAAATATTTTTTAGTCTAGTTTTTGAAAAAAAATTCATATTCATCAAATTCCAACAGTAAAAAGCAGCGACTAAAATAACTTAAAAAAAGCAAAAAAAGTCGAATTTTACGTGTTCTTTAGGGCATTTCCAATAGGAGGGGCACTTTGTGTCTATTTTTGTCTAAATAGGTAATCACCTAAACTACAAAACGCCACTTGGTTCATTCCGAAATCTTTTTCCGATCAAGAGATATTTGATTCAGTCCATTTCCTTCTCGGAATATATTACTGGGCGTCGCCCCTCAATGGGGCTTAAAAGTAAAATTACATAAAAAAGTAGATTAAGTAACCAATAAGATGCACCTAAAATTTGGTAGCTGTATCTTTATTAATAGCAAAGATATTTGCCCATACTAAGACTTTTAGGACACCCTATATAATACCCTGTATATAAATTGACAATGATTTTTAGTTTAAAAAAAGTACTTTTTTTATGATAAAAATATTTTTTTTACTTAATTTAAAATTGTATTCCATACAAGCATCTTATACCTAGCAAATCCATTTTTTTTGCTCTTGCACTCCCGTTTTATCCATCTCCGCATCTGGCGGGCCCTTGCGACCGTCGGAATCGTCTGGCCTTGAACATATTTACGTTAAATCATTTAATAAAGAGCCTGTAGAAATTGGAACCTTGTAGAACAATGTTTATTTTATGCCCTGCACCGAGCACATTTAGAATCGCCTGGCAGGTGCATGCGACTTTCAGAATTGACTGGCAATTTTTTTTTGTGTTTTGTTATGTCTAAATTCAAATATATTAAAATTTCAAGTTTGTGACAACTTTTAATTTTTTTTTACATTTTCAAAAATATAGGAGTTGATGACGCGACCGGGGGAGACTTGCCAGGTCATGATTTTTACTTATGATTGCTCTTTAATCGTCAATATACAAATTTCCAGCTTTGTGCAAATGCCATTACTAACAGGGTTCAGTGGCTCTCGGACTATTATGGTCAAGGTAGTCAATATTAAAATCATGGATTTATTAAGAATGGATACCGGATGATTTAACATTCTTTGAAGCCAAAACAAGCCATTCTAAGCGACACTGTAAACACAATTTGTAAATGTTGGCCACATCGTATTTTACCTTGTATTTTTGTACAAAAAATACGTTAGAAGCATCACAAGATTTACTAAAAGTAATAAAAGCCCCAAAATGTTCTGTTTTTCTGCTAAATAATAATAAATTTAAGTTAAAAAGGTTTTATTGTTTATAGGTTATGTTATTTCTAAAGGTTTATTTAAAGTCGCTCCGAGTCATTTATACATCTATAAGTCGCACTGTTTGTTTTCTAGTTCATTAGACAAAGACGTCCGTGTAACCGAGTGTTCAGACGTATTTCCTAAGCAACCAGCAGAGACAACAACACTTCTGAGCTCCAACACGCCAATGCTATTTTATCGCTTTCTACTACCATTCTTGATTCAATTATGTATTTCCTTAAAGTTCGTAAACTAGACCTCTAAGGTCAATGTTTTCTTAAAAAACAACAAAGAAATAGGCTTCACGTTCGATACGCTCACAGTATACGGAACACCGAATCCTTTCTAATTCATCCATGGTTAACATCTATGTTAAAATTAAAACGTAATTTGACAAATTTAACAAATGCAAGAAACTGTTCTTTTACCATTAACATTGTTAATAACAAATAAAAATAATGTAAGTTTGAATTTTGAATTGTATTTTTACTTTGATGTCTATACTGAAATAAAATATTTAAAACAAATAACAAAACAAGATAATTTTCCTTACGCTCGTAGAAAAAACATTGTACCCAACAAGTGCGAAAAGTGTGTTTTCCGCACTCGACTGCTCGCGTCGTTCGGTCAACTGCAGTCGCGTGCGGAAAAGTATATTTTTCCGCATTTGTTAGGTAAATAGCTATTGTCAAGGAAAGTTGAAATATGTATGCTAGTGTAATTATTGTCAATGCAAAACATTTACAGCCAGATTCTCCAACGCTAGTCCGGTCTAATTTGACAACCAAAAGTTTTAAACTGACAAGTGTAAAAATAAGACAACTAAGTTTTATACTGTGAACTTATTTCTGAGCTTTTTCGCTAATTTATCAAGAAAAGGACAATTTTAGTACGTACTTTCAACAATAATAGAAGTAAATTCAGTACAGCAACTCGTTCCAAGATGAAAATCATTTGGAAACCAAGTAAATCGCTGAAATATCACAATAATTCATAAGTTTTTAATGACGACTTATTAACAATGGCAGGACAAAAACCTGTAAAAACACAACTGATCAACTATAAGATCGTAATTTAAACCAGTACTAAATCTTAAACTTTCTTAGTGAATATGAACGTTAAAAACTTAATCTATGTATCTAGTCGGCGACCATACGTACCCTGCTTCTCTTCGACATACGAGTAGTTAACAAGATCTGTGTCCACAGATGGGATTGATAAGACGACAAATGGACCATATTATCAAAAATAAGAAGAAAAGACGTTCTGGAAAATAGTATATTGTTTTATTAGGAGTAAAAGCGATACCACCGTATACAGACAAAAGACAAGTAGAATCACTCTCGCTCAAGGTCTAATCCGACCTGCCGTCGTTCGGCCCGCATCCCGCCTTGCTTCTAGCAGGTTGTTGGCTGTTTTTGTATCTCGTATTTCGATGCACTACCCCGACCAGCCGGTGCGTCGGCACATCGCTTTAGATCTCGAATCATCAAACGCCCGACGTCGAGTGCTTCTACTTGTCTTTGTCTGTATACGGTGGCGATACTTCTAGGACGAGTATGTAGGTTTTCCGGACGAACGAAGTGAGTCCGACAATTACAGACGAGTCATAAGAAGTTGCTTTTACTACGAATAAAACATACTATTTTTTTAAACGTCGTTTAAATATGGAAAAATAAGGACATACAATTTTTAAATTTTTTCATTTAAAAATGTTGAGTTTCGAGTTGGCCTAGCGTTGCTATGGATTTATTATTGTATTGTTTGATACTGACGCGTCGTTCGATTTGTCAGTGTATATTATTGCGAGCAACTTTCTTTAATTGTTGCTCTTTTAATTAAAAATATCATTTTTTAAAACCACACTTACTCCAAATTAAAATGTTAAACTAAATAACTTTCTTGTATTATTCAACATATACGTCCAGATTCACTAAGAAAGTTTAAGATTTAGTACTGGTTTAAATTAAGATCTTATAGTTGATCAGTTATGTTTTGACAAGTTTTTGTCCTGTCCTTGTCATTTAAAACTTATGAATTATTGTGATATTTCAGCGATTTACTTGGTTTCCAAATGATTTTCGTCTTGGAACGAGTTGCTGTAAAGAATTTAGTTCTATTATTGTTGAAAGTACGTAATAAAATTGTCCTTTTCCTGATAAATTTGCGAAAAAGCTCAGAAATAAGTTCATAGAATAAAACTTAGTTGTCTTATTCTTACACTTGTCAGTTTAAAACTTTTGATTGTCAAATTAGACTGGACTAGCATTGGAGAATCTGGCTGATATTTATTTATGAGCACACAGTCATACTTTTACCTCCGCCCTCAGTGGTAGAAAAAGTACTTTTACTTCCGCTGCCAATAGCAACCGCCTACTGACAAAAAAGCAAAACTTTAACGTCAAAAAATTAGTAGAAAAATGTCAGGATTATTGACGTTTGAAGAAAAAGTCTTTCCTTGCCAGAAAAATAAGACTTACCATTGGAAAAGTCCGGGTGAGGGATACTCAAAAAAAATACAAAAATATGAAATTTTGTCAAGAATAAACATGCATTATTTGTCATTTCAATGCAACCTTTTAATTAAAAAAATTGTTTTAAAATTTAAAATTAGATAATCAAAATTCAAAATTGTAAGGGAAAATTTGAACTTTGTAAATTATAGTGTGCACCTTTTTCCTTTTTCTAAATGCCAGTTTATGTTGTCGGTTAATAATTCACTAAATATTTAATTTTGGTTGAGTGGTAAATTTAAACAACTTTTTTATTTAACTTCTTGTGTTATATCAATAAAAAACGCAAAGTTATTCTCGACACAATTTCATGATTTTCTAGTTATGAAGCAGCCCGTAAATAGAAATCGAAATGTTCTTATTGTGAATCTTAATTTTTTGATAAGAGAAAATATTCATTAAGAATGAGTTCCTTTAGAATTTTTTAAAATGTTGTCCATTTGTCTTCTTGTCAACCTCATCTGTGAACATGTTCTTTATAGTGCGGCTACCGTACTTACCCTGCTACTTTTCACAGTAAGAGTAATAATAATCAGGTAATTTTCTTAGTATTTTGGTTAATATTGTGGTTGATCAGTTAACCTTATAAAATATCAATGATTTTCCTGGATAGACACATCAAAGGATAATATAATATATATATTTTTTTAAATCCAAATTTTCTCTTGTTCTTTTCCTTGAAGTATGTGCTGTGCAAAAATTCGATTCATGTAGCGAACTATTTAAGACATATTATTGCAGTTGGTGTATTTTAGTTACCTTTTGTTCAAGCTGCTTTTTTCGTTCGCTTTTTCCAGCCTAGCTTTATCTCAAACTTAATATACCAAATATCCTTCAGATCACTTTCAAGCTTTAGCAAATTAAAATTCTCATGGCCTTAAAGATTCATTCGGAGACGGTTTGCATTATCTAACGAAAAATCCCTACTGTCTACCAAGGGCCTAGAAAAGCCCCGGCCATCGCCTGGCCGCGTTTTCGGAGTGGGTATTGTATTTTATGTATAAAATTTAAAACCGTACTCTGTAGCCAGTGGCACACCCAGGATTTTGTCCTGGGGGGGCTATTTTGTCTTGGGGGGGGGGGGGGTCTGACAGTCTGCAACGTGAGGTGAGGTATCACAATTCGGTGAATCTTTTCAATTTATAGTGCACTTGTTTAATTTTTTTCTGTCTACGATGTTGGTCGGGGGGGGGGCAGCCCCGAGAGCCCCCCCCCCGGTGCGCCACTGTCTGTAACACTTTAATATATTACATGCCATGTAAATATAATCAAGTAGACATAAGGATGAAATTGTACATATGCTGGAAAATATACGCTGTTAAAACAAAAAAAAAGTTCCTTTTTGTACTTTCTATACTAAACTTAAGCTAGAGGAGCTGTAGTTCAATAAAGTCTGTGTATAGAATGCTCATAATATAGTGTTTTTGATAAATTTTGCATTCTATTTTTAAGGAAATGATTTCTTTGCATAACCAGTAACTAACAATAATATTTAAATCTACATCTAAGTAGTTGATATTCTTCAGCATTCATCGAATGTTGTTAAAGATTCAGTAGGCATGTCATATATTATTTTATTAAATAGTCATAAGAAGTACTGCGACATCGCTGTGATATTGCTTAACTTTGTTCTCGGAGCTGCATTTTTATTCGTGCGATGCGACCTCCGACAATTCAAAAATTTTGCCTGTAAAAATTTCACAGTATTGACTTGAAGTTTTCTAAATCTATTGTAAATCATCAGTTGGTATAACAATTAAAAAAAATCACAGATTAGGCATCACAAAAGGAAAAACAAATCAAAATGGAGGTTTAAAATTTAAAATTATTTTAAATTTGTTTGACGTCGCGTCGCGACGTTTATGACGCATTGGATGAATTAACGAAATATTAAGATAAAAAACGGCGACAAACTATTCAAACCAGGCAACATCGAATTATTATTAACCGAATATTAAAAAAAATCTTTCTCTGAATCAAATACGATACGTAGAATTTAAACTAAGTACGGACCAACCATTCATTTCTAATGGTGCCTTCTACGATAACCCTGCTTCTAATTAATACGTCATATTTTAATTCTTTTCTAGAGAATTTGTTTATGAAATAATTATCTTATCTCGTTAAATGTATTTATAAATTTCGTATAGTGTTGTCAGTCTCAAAATAAAAATTTAATTTGGCAGGATAAAATTTGCCGCCATCGCCACTAAAAACAAAAAATATTTTTAAATATGTATGTTTGTTATCAAAATTATCGCATCCTATGAGGTGGACGAAAAATAAATTATAGAAGATACATACATTTAATTAGAAAATTAACTAAACTGAAAGAAGACAAAGTGTAAAAAACAGGTTGTGCTCCTGATGGAACCGATCGAATGCAGCTCCGCCCGCTTGAAAATTATGATATATTATGATATATATATACTTATATATATATATATATATATATATATATATATATATATATATATATATATATATATATATATATATATATATATATATATAAAAGCGAGGGAAATATTGGGGAAGCTGTCTGTAAGGTAGTGCTAGACACGTGTTTCGTGCTTATTAGCACTCGTCAGTAGCACATAACCAAGTTAATAGGTGGGAAACTTGGAAGTTAAGAAAAAAAAAGAAGAAAAAAGAAAAACACAAAGAGTTCACAGACCAGGGACCTGCCAACTCATTTGTGGTATTTTGTCAGGAGACCCAGAGTTTTCTGGGCAACAGCCAACATCACCACGGAGGTTGCAATAGCCCCTGCGTGATACCTCTAACCCCATGAAAAAAGAAAAGGTAAACGCAGGGGCTATTGCAACCTCCGTGGTGATGTTGGCTGTTGCCCAGAAAACTCTGGGTCTCCTGACAAAATACCACAGATGAGTTGGCAGGTCCCTGGTCTGTGAACTCTTTGTGTTTTTCTTTTTTCTTCCTTTTTTTTTCTTAACTTCCAAGTTTCCCACCTATTAACTTGGTTATGTGCTACTGACGAGTGCTAATAAGCACGAAACACGTGTCTAGCACTACCTTACAGGCAGCTTCCCCAATATTTCCCTCGCTTTCATAACTGGTACTGTCGCTATTTCTTTACCTTTTCTTTTTTCATGGGGTTAGAGGTATCACGCAGGGGCTATTGCAACCTCCGTGGTGATGTTGGCTGTTGCCCAGAAAACTCTGGGTCTCCTGACAAAATACCACAAATGAGTTGGCAGGTCCCTGGTCTGTGAACTCTTTGTGTTTTTCTTTTTTCTTCTTTTTTTTTCTTAACTTCCAAGTTTCCCACCTATTAACTTGGTTATGTGCTACTGACGAGTGCTAATAAGCACGAAACACGTGTCTAGCTAGCACTACCTTACAGACAGCTTCCCCAATATTTCCCTCGCTTTCATAACTGGTACTGTCGCTATATATATATATATATATATATATATATATATATATATATATATATATATATATATATATATATATATATATATATATATATACAGTGACCGGCAAAAAGTTCGCAACATATGGGAAAAATTTTTATTAGGAGAGTATCGGAAAAACTTTCCCAGGGGATCGGTTCTGCATGTCCGATAACCTAAAAATCGATTTTGACATACGTCACGTGACCACTGGTATAGCGTCAAATTAAAAAAAAAATTGTTAATTTACAAAAAGTGAGGTTAGTTGACGAGATATCAAAAAAAGTTATTTGAAAAAATTGCTTAGAATTAAATTCTAGGTCCTTGTGCAAAATTTTAAGATTTTATTTAAAAAAATTGGAAAACTCAATTTTTTTTAAATATTTTTTTATCGATTTACAAATTTCCGGTTTTTTTCGTTTAGATAGCTTGGCTAATGTAAAGCCCATGTATCTGGATGAAAATAAACGAATGTAGTAGTTTTTTCTACAATTGACAGGACAAAATTAAAAAAAACAGGGTTTCGCCGGACGCTAGCTGTTGCAATGATTTGTATCTAGCAGCAGTGTCAAAATTTTAGAGACATTTCAATGAGATTACATTGAGAAAACCTTAATCGTCTTAAATATATCTGAAGTTCGACTTTTTGTAAAGTTAAGGGGATTAAAATAGATAATAAACAAAAAATTACCTGTTTATTTAATCGAAATTTTATAAACGAAAACCAATGTAAGAAAAACTTAAAAGTAGTCAAATTCTGTACTAACAACACAAAAAATCATTGTTTTTCCTTGGGTGCACAAAATTTAAAACTCAGTATGACCACCATTTCTCTCCATACATACTGTTGTTCTCGAGCGCAACTCTCGATTAACATTTCGGAGCATTTTACGATTTATTTGCAATACACAATTTATAATGACATTCTCTAAATTTTGTATATTCCTATAGGGTCGATGTTTGTACACAGGGTTCTTTAGGTATCCCCACATAAAAAAATCTAACGGAGTCAGATCTACAATTCTACAATTGACAGGACAAAATCGAAAAAATAGGTGTTCGCCGGACGCTCGCTGTTGCAATGGTTTGAATCTAATGAAATGACTGTATCAAGATTTTATTAAGATTTTTCGCACATAAATTTAACAACCAAGTCTATTTAGTTGTACTTAAAACTACCAAAGCAGGCTCTGAAATTAAAACAACCAAATAATCTAGTAGGTTAAAAACAACAGAAAAATGTCAAACAAATTATAATTTGTTTGATTTCAACCTATGTCATTGGTTTATGTCTCGCATCTTACTAAGTTTGATATTTTACATAAGTTTATTAATATTTTATTCCTTAAAATGGCACCCACACTACTTCTTCAGGAAAAGGTAGAAATTATTTTAATTTCTGGAGATAATTACAAAAGCCATAGAGAAACAGCAGCAATTTTTAATGAGAGGCACCCCGATAAATCCCTCCATTATTCCACAGTATCTCGTCTAGTCAATAAATTTAAAGAAACGGGATCGGTAGAAAATCAGTATAAAGTTTCCCATGAAAAACCGGTAACAGGTGACGAAGGTTCTCTGGATGTGTGTTTGTCGATCACAGAAACACCCCAATTAGCAGTTAGTCAAATATCGGAGATCACTAACATTCACGAAAGATCTGTGCGGAGGATATTAAAAAGAAACAAATTTCATCCGTACAAACCTAAATTTGTACAAGTATTAAAAGATAGGGATTATGACGCCCGCTTCGATTTTTGTGCCTGGTTAAAGGGTATGATTGAGGAAGATTTTAATTTCCCAAAGAACGTTCTTTTCTCGGATGAAGCTACATTTACCTCTAACGGAACCGTCAGTTCACAAAACTGTAGATGGTGGGCCACCGAAAACCCAGACTTTGTAATTCAGAGTAAAGACCAATATAGTTTTAAGGTTAATGTGTGGTGCGGAATTTTCAACCTCAGAATAGTGGGACCTTTTTTCTTTAGAGACAATTTAAATTCAGAACGATATTTAGAATTTCTACAAACTGAGATATCTGACTTTTTAGACAATTTGTCATTAGCCGAAAGAAGAAATTTATACTTTCAACAAGACGGAGCTAGCATTCATTCCACAAATGAGGTGAAGAGATGGCTGGATCAAGAATTTGGAAACCAGTGGATAGGACGGTTTTCTGAAAATCCGTGGCCTGCGAGATCACCAGATCTGACTCCGTTAGATTTCTTTATGTGGGGATACCTAAAGAACTCTGTGTACAAACATCGACCCTTTATGAATATACAAAATTTAGAGAATGTCATTAGAAATTGTGTATTGCAAATAAATCGTAAAATGCTCCGAAATGTTAATCGAGAGTTGCGCTCGAGAACAATAGTATGTATGGAGAGAAATGGTGGTCATACTGAGTTTTAAATTTTGTGCACCCAAGGAAAAACAATGATTTTTTATGTTGTTAGTACAGAATTTGACTACTTTTAAGTTTTTCTTACATTGGTTTTCGTTTATGAAATTTCGATTAAATAAACAGGTAATTTTTTGTTTATTATCTATTTTACTCCCCTTAACTTTACAAAAAGTCGAACTTCAGATATATTTAAGACGATTAAGGTTTTCTCAATGCAATCTCATTGAAATGTCTCTAAAATTTTGACACTGCTGCTAGATACAAATCATTGCAACAGCTAGCGTCCGGCGAAACCCTGTTTTTTTTAATTTTGTCCTGTCAATTGTAGAAAAAACTACTACATTCGTTTATTTTCATCCAGATACATGGGCTTTACATTAGCCAAGCTATCTAAACGAAAAAAACTGGAAATTTGTAAATCGATAAAAAAATATTTAAAAAAAATTGAGTTTTCCAATTTTTTTAAATAAAATCTTAAAATTTTGCACAAGGACCTAGAATTTAATTCTAAGCAATTTTTTCAAATAACTTTTTTTGATATCTCGTCAACTAACCTCACTTTTTGTAAATTAACAATTTTTTTTTTAATTTGACGCTATACCAGTGGTCACGTGACGTATGTCAAAATCGATTTTTAGGTTATCGGACATGCAGAACCGATCCCCCGGAAAAGTTTTTCCAATACTCACCTAATAAAAATTTTTCCCATATGTTGCGAACTTTTTGCCGGTCACTGTATATCAACTAGCAATTATATAGTTTAAGCTATAAATCAGTAAAATGTTTGTCGCGAATGTATGAGGAGCTTTTACAGTGTTTGTAAAGCCTTAAAAATGTCATTTTAAGTTCTAAATTTATGTCATTCGTATTTGTATTTCTGAAGTTGCGTTGACTTGTACGCATAGCCATCATATAATGCCACTACTTTATTGTGCGAGTTTTACAAAAAAGTGTAGGGAAAAGTGGGGCAGGTTGAAACACGGGGCAGGTCCAAACAATTAAAATTTCGCGGGTTCTTAAGCAAATGCTTATTGGCCATACTGAAGATGAATTGGCCGATCCTCAAACTAATTACTTTATGTAACTTTCGATGTCAGTGCAGTTTTAGATATTGCGTAGTGCGCGTTACAGTATTTTAAGGCAAGAATACTGAATTTTTTGTCTTTTAATATCACAGTCATTGTAAGGTCATATGATTTTTGATTGTTTAAACTGTTTTCCCTAATTAATATGGGTGCATACGATTATAATAAGTAAAATCCGTAAAAAATAATTGTTAAAAAAATTACGGTTTCAACGTACCCCTATCATGGGGGCAGGATGAAACAAGAATATTCTTTTAAAAATATTACTTTATCCACAAAGATAATTAATCCCATTAAAATTTTACTATGTAGGTACATTTATACCTAATTATGACTTCCTTGTTTACCTTTTTCATCTGTGAACATGTTCTTTATAGTGCGGCTACCGTACTTACCCTGCTACTTTTCACAGTAAGAGTAATAATAATCAGGTAATTTTCTTAGTATTTTGGTTAATATTGTGGTTGATCAGTTAACCTTATAAAATATCAATGATTATCCTGGATAGACACATCGAAGGATAGTATAATATATATATTTTTTTTAAATCCAAATTTTCTCTTGTTCTTTTCCTTGAAGTATGTGCTGTGCAAAAATTCGATTCATGTAGCGAATTATTTAAGACATATTATTGCAGTTGGTGTATTTTAGTTACCTTTTGTTCAAGCTGGTTTTTTCGATCGCTTTTTCCAGCCTAGCTTTATCTCAAACTTAATATACCAAATATCCTTCAGATCACTTTCAAGCTTTAGCAAATTAAAATTCTCATTGCCTTAAAGATTCATTCGGAGATGGTTTGCATTATCTAACGAAAAATCCCTACTGTCTACCAACGGCCTAGAAAGGTCCCGGCCATCGCCTGGCCGCGTTTTCGGAGTGGGTATTGTATTTTATGTATAAAATTTAAAACCGTACTCTGTAGCCAGTGGCACACCCAGGACTTTGTCCTGGGGGGGCTATTTTGTCTTGGGGGGGGGGGGGTCTGACAGTCTGCAACGTGAGGTGAGGTATCACAATTCGGTGAATCTTTTCAATTTATAGTGCACTTGTTTAATTTTTTTCTGTCTACGATGTTGGTCGGGGGGGGGGGGGGCAGCCCCGAGAGCCCCCCCCGGTGCGCCACTGTCTGTAACACTTTAATATATTACATGCCATGTAAATATAATCAAGTAGACATAAGGATGAAATTGTACATATGTTGGAAAATATACGCTGTTAAAACAAAAAAAAAGTTCCTTTTTGTACTTTCTATACTAAACTTAAGCTGTAGTTCAATAAAGTCTGTGTATAGAATGCTCATAATATAGTGTTTTTGATAAATTTTGCATTCTATTTTTAAGGAAATGATTTCTTTGCATAACCAGTAACTAACAATAATATTTAAATCTACATCTAAGTAGTTGATATTCTTCAGCATTCATCGAATGTTGTTAAAGATTCAGTAGGCATGTCATATATTATTTTATTAAATAGTCATAAGAAGTACTGCGACATCGCTGTGATATTGCTTAACTTTGTTCTCGGAGCTGCATTTTTATTCGTGCGATGCGACCTCCGACAATTCAAAAATTTTGCATGTAAAAATTTCACAGTATTGACTTGAAGTTTTCTAAATCTATTGTAAATCATGAGTTGGTATAACAATTAAAAAAAATCACAGATTAGGCATCACAAAAGGAGAAACAAATCAAAATGGAGGTTTAAAATTTAAAATTATTTTAAATTTGTTTGACGTCGCGTCGCGACGTTTATGACGCATTGGATGAATTAACGAAATATTAAGATAAAAAACGGCGCCAAACTATTCAAACCAAGCAACATCGAATTATTATTAACCGAATATTAAAAAAAATCTTTCTCTGAATCAAATACGATACGTAGAATTTAAACTAAGTACGGACCAACCATTCATTTCTAATGGTGCCTTCTACGATAACCCTGCTTCTAATTAATACGTCATATTTTAATTCTTTTCTAGAGAATTTGTTTATGAAATAATTATCTTATCTCGTTAAATGTATTTATAAATTTCGTATAGTGTTGTCAGTCTCAAAATAAAAATTTAATTTGGCAGGATAAAATTTGCCGCCATCGCCACTAAAAACAAAAAATATTTTTGAATATGTATGTTTGTTATCAAAATTTGCGCATTCTATGAGGTGGACGAAAAATAAATTATAGAAGATACATACATTTAATTAGAAAATTAACTAAATTGAAAGAAGACAAAGTGTAAAAAACAGGTTGTGCTCCTGATGGAACCGATCGAATGCAGCTCCGCCCGCTTGAAAATTATGATATATTATGATATATATATACTTATATATATATATATATATATATATATATATATATATATATATATATATATATATATATATATATATATATCAACTAGCAATTATATAGTTTAAGCTATACATCAGTAAAATGTTTGTCGCGAATGTATGAGGAGCTTTTACAGTGTTTGTAAAGCCTTAAAAATGTCATTTTAAGTTCTAAATTTATGTCATTCGTATTCGTATTTCTGAAGTTGCGTTGACTTGTACGCATAGCCATCATATAATGCCACTACTTTATTGTGCGAGTTTTACAAAAAAGTGTAGGGAAAAGTGGGGCAGGTTGAAACACGGGGCAGGTCCAAACAATTAAAATTTCGCGGGTTCTTAAGCAAATGCTTATTGGCCATACTGAAGATGAATTGGCCGATCCTCAAACTAATTACTTTATGTAACTTTCGATGTCAGTGCAGTTTTAGATATTGCGTAGTGCGCATTACAGTATTTTAAGGCAAGAATACTAAATTTTTTGTCTTTTAATATCACAGTCATTGTAAGGTCATATGATTTTTGATTGTTTAAACTGTTTTCCCTGATTAATATGGGTCACATTTGGCATTAAACTGTGTGCATACGATTATAATAAGTAAAATCCGTAAAAAATAATTGTTAAAAAAATTACGGTTTCAACGTACCCCTATCATGGGGGCAGGATGAAACAAGAATATTCTTTAAAAAATATTACTTTATCCACAAAGTTAATTAATCCCATTAAAATTTTACTATGTACATTTATACCTAATGGGTCAAATATTAATATATATATATATATATATATATATATATATATATATATATATATATATATATATATATATATATATATATATATATATATATATATATATTGCGATATTTCTTTTTCTAAAATTACTAGACTAGCAGCATAAAATGTAATTCTTGTTTCAACCTGCCCCACTTTACCCTACAAATGTAAAAGCAGTATAAAATTAACTGTACCGGAATAGTCAAAATAGCCGTCATTCTAGAAAGATAAAATTATACTTACTACTTAGTTCTTAATTACTAATTAGAGTTAGGTACTGCAAAAGCTGTGCAATGAAATTTAATACGTGTAATCAGCCTTATAATCGCAGATGACACTTGACACTTTCAAGTTACACAACCCAAAAGGCGCGCTTTTTGGATGTAAAAAGTAAAAACAAAATGCATTTTTCTATGACACTAGTGAACAAATGTACGAGTAGAAGCACCATTACAACAATAACAATAATAGTAAACTCTAGCTGATTGAACAAACGTGGGGCAGTCAGATCAGCTGCATATTCTGCATGCTACCTCGTAATCTGACAAACTTTGTGTCAGGCATGTTGGGTGGTCGACGTATAACGCATCTACATCACCTGACGAAGGTGGGTAGGTAGAAATTTGGAGTTTTTAGACCGGAATTTTATCTTACTAAGTAGTCAAGTCAATCGTAAGAACTGAATTATTTAACTTTCAGTGTTTCACTCACGGATGGTATTGCCGACTGACTTTCTTTGTATGGTCACATTGACCTTTCTTACTTTTGAAACAATAGAATCATGAAGACTATCAAATAAATTGTGATGTAACCAAGCAGTAATATTAGTCTAAAAATTTTACGGCCTGGGGAAAGGTAGCATTTAAGAGAAAAAATATTTTCCAAAATTAGTGTAAGGTTAAAAAAAGACAAACATCTCTGTAATGGGTCACTAAGAAGACTAAGTAACGGATCAGTTATGGAACACACAGCTGTGTGTGTTGACAGCTGTGTGTTCTGATGCTCGTCGTTAGATTGATAAAAATTCCCAAATTGTCTTGTGTAATAAAACTGAGAGTGAGTTTGATTCGTGCCTCGACATCTCAGGACGTCGCTAAAGTGTGGATAGGGGAAAGTGTTTTCAAATTGTGAAAATTTAAACGTTTTTGTAAAATGAGAAATTGTCAGTGTTTCCCGCCAAGATCGCAGGTGTGACGTTTGGGAGGAGTGAGGTTAGGTTTGAACTTCTACCTTTCGGAGAATTGAGACTTTGCTACCTGACCCGGCAGTTCTTATTATTGAAATTCCCACTCGCCCTAGAGGATTACGAACTTTTGTTTACATTTGAATGTTTCTGACGCTTAGACAAGGGTTGTGTTTACTTCGTTAAATTACGTTTTTAAAAATGAGCGAAAGTGAAACGGAGGAAGATGTAAATTGCAAAGTATGCACTGAATTTGTGACAGAAAATGATCAGGGGGTCTTTTGTGAAGGCGAATGCCAGTCATGGTATCACATAGGCTGCGTAAATATTACGGAGAAACAATACAAAAAAATTAACAATGAGACAGCCAAAATACTGCTCTGGATGTGCACAACATGCAGAACAAAGTTAAAGGAACTGATGCAAAGGAAAGAAACTGATAGAATGTTGGTTGATAGAATAAAAAGTGTAGAAGACAAAATTGATATTTTGACAGACAGATTGGAAAATAAGAAACCAGATGAAACCTATGCAGAGATGGTAAGCAAAAAGAAAACCATACCCATCATACGACCTCAGAATTTACCTGGTATTTTGATAAAACCCAGGACAAATCAAAACTCGAAACAAACTATACGCGATTTGGAAAATGAACTAAAGCCTGATCTTCTTGGAGTACGTGTAAAACATAGAAAAGAACTTTCGGATGGAAAAGTCATGTTAAATTTTCCATCATCACAGGATTTGGAAAGAATGAAGAGTGCCGCATGTACCAAGCTAAAAAGTGGCTATGATATTGTGGAGACAACACTTAGAAACCCCAAAATTAAAATTCCAGGAATTCCCTTATCTGGCACCGAGGAAGAACTTGAACAACTTATTCGAAATCAAAACTCCTTTATTGAAGGCAATGATATTTTTAAGGTGACGTATGTTAAAAATTTTAAGGATAAGCAAACCAAAACCGTGTTTGCTGAATGTTCCCCAAAAGTTTTTCAGAGACTCATGTATCTGGGAAAGGTGTATGTGGGATGGGAGAGGTACTCTGTCTTTGAGGATGTCACTGTCCTAAGGTGTTACAACTGTCAAAATTTCCACCACAAGAGTGCAAATTGTAACAATAAGAAAGCATGTAAAAAATGCTCAGAAGAACATGATTTTAAAGAGTGTAAAGAAACAACTTTTAAATGTGTAAACTGTGTGCGCGGAAATCAAAAGTATGGTACAAGGTATGAAACCAACCATGTTTCTGGTGACTGGAACTGTCCTGGCTACCAATATTGTCTACGAATGGCAAAGTCCAAGATTAATTATGGCTAACCAGGAAATGCAAGTTTTGGATATCATTCACGAAGAACAGAATAAAAGTTTACAGGTAGAACCAGGATGTATAACCAATTTTGTAAGTCGGAACAATATAGTTACTAGTGCTATGCATTTGAATATCCGCGGCATTAAAACAAATTTTGACGCATTGTTAGTGTTCTTAGAAACATACAATCTGACTTTTGACATTATAATTTTAAGTGAATGCCACTTTCTTGAAAGCGTTGCTCAAATTAGCATACCCAGTTATGATACCTTTTATAATGAGGCTAGCTATAATTCTTTTGATGGTCTAGTGGTCTTTACTAAAAAAACCTATAACCCTAAATTTGAAAACTATAGACTGCCAGTATCAGGTATAACTATAACCAGGATTCTGCTGAATCTTCATAATACTGATTGCTGCTTTTATGCAGTGTATAGATCTCCATCTTCTAGCATAAGAGATTTTCTGGATGAACTCGATGTTTATCTCAGATCGAAAAATTGTACTCAATTTGATATCTTTTTGGGGGATTTAAATGTAAACATCCTTGATAAGGATGATCTAAATGTTATAAGGTATGAAGCCATTCTGAATTCAGGCGGGTTTGAGGCTTGGTGCCGGGATGTTACTAGGGAGTCGTCTGGAACGTGCCTTGACCATCTATTTTTGCGCAGCAAAATAAAAACAGACGCTAGAAAAATAAATTCGTTTATTGTCCTTCACGAAATAACAGATCACTGGCCTGTGATACTTTATGTTACTAAAAATGCGGTTGAAGACAGTGATGCCAGTAACCCTGAATTTTGCAAAAAGATTGACTATAATAACATGAGAGCCAGGGCAGAGTCGGTAGACTGGCAGAATATTCTAAATTTTGCTCAGCCCGAGGAGGTCACTGAACTCTTAATAAAAAATATCAAGGACATTACTAGCGCATCGGAATATCTTATAAAATGTAAAAATAATTATCGGAAAATTAAACCGTGGATATCAAACTCTATAATTAGATCTATAAAACACAGAGATCGCATAAAAAAGTCCTTGCTTAGAAATCCGACTGATCAAAAAAAAACAGAGTATATTCAGTATAGAAATAGGCTAAATAAAATAATAAAAGATACTAAAAACGCTTACTACACAAATAAATTAAACGAGAACTCGGGGGACATGAAAAAAATGTATCAGCTTATCAATGAAGCTAGTAACGAATCTAAAAAAAATTCTAACATTGCACAAATCAAAATTAATAATCAAATTGAAACCGATGCAAAAAATATCTCTCAAGCTTTTAATGAGTTTTTTATAAATGTAGGAAAAACAATGTCAGAGGCAATTGACAGACCAACAGAGGTATTTACGTTTCGGACGACTACCCTATCATCAATGTTTTTGAGGTTTACAAATAAAAATGAAGTAATCATGCTCATAAACAGTCTAAAAAATAACTGCTCCCCGGGTTGTGACGGAATATCTGCCAAGACACTGAAGTTTTTACATGAACACATCGCACTTCCTCTTGCTCATATAATAAATTTAATTTTCAAAACTGGAAGGGTCCCGTCCCATTTTAAGGCCTCTGTGGTTACACCAATATATAAATCTGGCGACAAAAATGAAATGTGCAACTACAGACCAATAAGTGTGATATCCAATGTTGCCAAACTGTTTGAGAAGTGTCTGAAGACCCGTCTTGTAGACTATTTGAATAGTAGCGGAAGTATATCAGAGAACCAGTTTGGATTCAGAAGGGGGATTAGTACCACAAATGCAATGTTTGAAGTGGTGAACGGTGTCACACAGCATTTGAACAACGATAAGAAATGTATTGGTCTTTTCCTTGATCTGGCCAAGGCCTTTGACACGGTCTCTCACACTCTACTCCTCGAAATTCTGGAGGCGTGTGGAGTGAGGGGGACGGTGCTGGAGGTCTTTGCGGACTACCTTAGAGATCGTCCCCAACAGGTCAGGATAGCGAGGGCTGTCAGTGAGAGCAAAACTGTTGAGCATGGTGTGCCACAGGGCACTGTAATCGGTCCTGTTCTTTTTAATCTTTACATAAATAGTCTTTGTGGCCTGGCTCTGGAGGGGAGGATTGTCTCATATGCAGATGATACTGTGGTGGTTTTCTGTGGTGATACCTGGGACGAAGTTAGAGAGAGGCTTAAATCAAGCTTTATCGTGATAAAAAATATTTTAGATACACTTAAACTTAGCTTAAACATCAAAAAAACTCATTATATTGCATTCTCTCTGACTGAAGCAGACAGGCCAGATTTTGGTAGTATAAGTTTGGATGGTGTGGGTGAACCCCTAAACGAGAGCACCAGCACCAAATATCTTGGAGTGGTAATTGATAAACATCTCAGGTGGGACCAGCATGTGCTTTATCTGTGCAAAAAAATTAAATGCTTGATTCACAAGTTTTACATCCTGAGAGAAATTTTGACAAAAAAAAATCTTATAATACTTTATAGAGCGCTTGTGGAGCCGCTACTGGGCTATGGTGTTTTGGTTTGGGGGGGAGCTTGCAACTGCCACTTGCAACCCTTGAGAATTGTACAAAATTATATGGTGAAGGTCATTTTAAAGAGACCTAGACTGTACTCAACAAGTTTGTTGTATGGCGAGGAAGTTTGTGATTTAAAGAGTCTTTACATAATCACTGTGTGCAACTTTGTCCATCTTAATGATAAGTTTGAAGAATTATTTATCTCACATGCATATGCTACAAGGGCAAACACAGATAATTTACTAAATACCTTTCTCTGCAGAAATAATCAGTGCCGTCATTTTGTCTTGTATACTGGACCTAAATTATATAATCTCATTCCTGTGCACATGCGCGGTATCAAAGAGAGAAA
Organism: Philopedon plagiatum; assembly: GCA_963971165.1. Lineage (NCBI taxonomy): Eukaryota > Metazoa > Arthropoda > Insecta > Coleoptera > Curculionidae > Philopedon > Philopedon plagiatum. The sequence continues at coordinate 97,461,157 of OZ020191.1, forward strand.
ATTGTTTAAGAAATTGTTTCGGGCTCACTACTTCTCAAATTGTCAGGAGTTTCTGGATGTTTTTGATCAGTGAATGTCTTGAGTTGTGGATGGTGTTGGAAAGGGAACCTTTTTTTTTTATAGTGCAATACTTGTCCCTTCTGGACAATCTGTGATATTAATCCTTTAGTGTTAAGCACATACAGGTATCCTATACCTAGGTGCTATACCCTACCTGTTCTGTGACACATTTTGTACCTGTGTAATGTTTTTTTTATTGTAATTTTTTATGTAACCCACTGAATGAATAAATAACTTAACTTAAATAACTTAAATGCTTACAATTCCAGGGCCGCGCCAGGCTCTTGCTGCGCCAGTGGTCCGTGGCAAAATTGCAGTAAGGCGCCTTCCGATAATTGGCAACACTTCGTTACAAATTTTGTAACTTTTTTTTGGAAACACTTCCTGGAATTAAACTATAGACTTTTTTGCAAATTCTCCCAAAACTTAACTCTTGACTTTTTTTGGTACAAAGGCTCTTGCGGCTCTCATAGGCCTCTGGCGTCCTGGAGACTGCCCGACTGGGCCTTATGGATTTTGATTAATTTGATCAATAAAATTATCGTTAGAAATTCAAATTGGGCACATGAACAGAAAACAGAAAACATTATGTCTTATAGTGCTAAAACTAAATCACTCTTTGGAAACTTTTGATTCCTGCGCAGACAATGCATTTTATCCTAATTTTTATTATTAATTATTGGGTTCAAAATAATAACATAACGAACCAGTGCGACTTTACCTAATAATTTGAACCACGTAATGTTAACGGATTGTCTCTCTATCATCTCCTTTAATTTCTCTGTCTGCGCCTTTTGTTGAATGTTATAAAAATATGCAACAAAAAAATTAATCCAAATAGATGGAAATCGACAGACTTAAGTCAGATTCTAAAAATAATAATTGGCTTCATTGAATATTAAACATTTTTATTTTACTGTCTATATGACTGATGTTCGTTAATATAGTTCAGTTCAGTTGAAGCGGTCTCATAAAAACGTTTAGACGTATAAAAAAGTTAAAAGACACGTGTTTCGTGAAAGGCACTGATTGGATTATTGGACCACCTAGTGACATTCAGATCTGGGTTTCGATATCAATTATTGAGATTACTGGCTGCAGATTGTTAACCAATTGAATTATTTCTGTCTCCAGACACCGGTTGATATGTTTTAGTGGATGTGACAAAGTGAATACAATTTTTAGGAGAAGAAAAGATACAAGAAGATAATTTTTAGTGTAAATTTAGAATTGATATGAATTATAAATTTCTTGGATTGACGTTATTGTGTAAGTATTATTTTATTTAATTTTGATGTACCAACATTGACTCCATATGATTTTATGACTTCCTTGTTTTTCTACGAAGTTTTGAGGTTCCAAGTCCAACTAATTGGCGTCATTCTGTTTTTATGTTTAAATGTTTTTTTTTTAAATTGATCAAAATATATTTTATAGAGGCAATAAACGGCCACATTAAATATGGCATCCTTTTATAAAAATATCTTTTTAATTTTTTATTTGTAATGTCTACCGTATTTATTTAAAGCGTCATTTTTTGCCTTAAAAAGGTGAATGGAAAATATTGCTAAAAATAAAATTAAGAAGACGCAATGTAATTTAAAATTTCTTGGTAATGTTAATTTTCATAACGATTCTTGCACTTCTAGACTATATTTGATGTTTCATTTTTGATTTATTTCAATCTAATGTATAAAAATAATAACAAGGGTCTTGTGTATCTCAAATGTATTTTAATCAGAAACGCACAAAATTTTGTAGGTGCTGATTTTTCTGTATAATCTGAAAATTGTTATTATACATTATTATTGCATCACTTATGTAGTTATAACATTTACATATTTTTATTGATGCCACTAGAACTTACATTAGATCCAAACTGTCAATCAACTTTATATTTTGAATTTTAGTACTAGCATTTTTTTAAATTAAATAAGTATAGAAAATACAAAATATATAGAGACACTTAATTGTCCAGAAAAGCAAAACATCCTTTAAATGGTTTGCATTTTTCGCTTTTAGTTTTTTTGTATTTAATTAGGTACTTTCTAAGAATTGTCCGTGTTAGTTTTTTACTCATATTAGGTAAATCATCAATTTGACACCTGTCTGACCTGTCAAACTTTTACATTATTAAAGTAATTTCTTGACAAATGTTACAAATGTTATTGCCAAAACAGTTGATAGTCGTTTGTCCTTTAGATATCCACCAAGCTTGGTTTCTCTTGTAACCGCCATTTTGTATTTTTATTTTATTTTGTATCTGTAAACATTCCTTTTCAACGCTGGTATGTTCATCAAATATATTTCTTTTAATACAAGATTTTACAACAAATAATTTTAAATTAAGAAATTAAGAGACGCAAGATAACACCCTCTTAATAATAAAGTAAAAATAATTAAATACAGGTAATAAGAATTAAACGTGTCCTTCCGGGATATTTTAACGACAAACTACCAACTAAAATATATTGTTGAGGACAAAATGAAGGTCGAAATGTAACAGGAAACTTAAATAAAATAAAAATGATCACGAGCAAACCCAGCAAATCTTACTATTTTCTAAAATATACATATTTAGAGACTGATAAAATACTTCGAAAGGAAATTTCTTACATAAAAGTAAATGAAAAATATTATGTTAATAGAGGTCCGTAAATCCTTCGTTTTTGTTAAGCAAGAGATTTAAAAAAAAATTAAAACTATCTACGCCACTGGCGTAAAATTACGAAACATTGTAAACTTCTCAAATACTGAAATCACTTAAAATTACGCACGAAATGTACTTAACTAACAAAGTGTAAAAAATCTCAAGATCGATGCGTTTTCGGAAAATTAGTCAAAAAAATATTTTATTGTAAATATTATAGTTGTAGTTCAGTGGGGTTGAATATTAAATTTATTCAAAGTAAACAGTAACTAGAAATTTAAAAAGTAAAAATAAACTCATATTTTGTCACGTAGTAACATTAATTTAAATTGGTATAGAATTATTTTAAATGTTTATAAAAAAATTCCATCTTGTCAAAAAAAACGTGAACAAAAAACTCCTATTAACATAACATTTTTGGCTCTTTAGCTGTAAGGAAATTCCTTCCGAAGAATTGGACATGAATTAATTTACATCCTATATATTAGAACTTTAAAACTAGTGGTTGTAAATAATTTTTTTTAATTTATTTTTAAAGCAACTGCCCTGTGGGACATGTGATTGGAAAGAAAATTTTAGGACGAAGCAGATACAATAAGAAATATACTCGGTTTTATTTATATTTCATATTTTAAATAATGAAGTTACAGGCCGCTACATGGCTTCTGGGTGATCCTCTATACTGATAGACTAATTTTGTTTTTTTTTATTAAATTAGAATAGTGTTCGGTAACCAAGTGCTGATCTACAAAGTCTTAAATCATAAAATATTGTGCTGTCAGTTGTCATATCAAAACTATCCCCAAAATCCATTTATTGGCAAGTTTTCATTGCTTGCAATTCAGATTTTTATTGGGATCAATCACAAAATGCGCGTTACTTTTGAAAACGTCATTCATCGAATTGTGATCCTAATACAAAATTTCTGCAAGTAGAATTGCTAGTAATGAAAACTTGTCAAATATAAAGCAGATAAGAAGACTACCTACATAAAATTTGCAATTGACATCATTACAATTGTTAGTATAATAGAAGAAATGAAATTTTAATATGATGATTTGGTAATTTTTTAAAGCTTCCTTGGACGATTTCTTGTTGGTTTAGAAAACTCCTAAGAAATAAAAATTGTAACTGGTTACATATTATTTAATGGTAATAGTATTTATAAAAAATTGCAGATATGCCTAAACATAACATACATATGTTCGTAAATTAAATGTTTTAGTAAAATTATTTTTAAAAATGGTATCCTTCGTAATATGGTTTCTCCTTAAAATGACTTTGTTTAAAATTGTTAATATACAGTAAATATGGGTACAGCTTCTCAGCTAATTAAAAAATATTTTTTCTTTTACCACTAGGTCTCATTTCTATGATTCAAGGTGCTCCCATTGCACCCAGAGCTAACCCAAAATGTATGATGGCTCTAGGTGATTGCGAATTGGATTCTGGACCAGTATGTGGAATCGATGCTACTGGACTTCCACGAACTTTTGAAAACAATTGTATGGCAATATTTGAATCATGTCGGCGAGGCACATGTAAGTATAAATAAAACAGAGGAGAGGAGTCAAATATGGAATAGTATATCCAATATGGAATACCGCCATTTCTAAGAATCAAATAATCGAATAGCATCGTACTTTTTATAACTATTAATTATAATTATCAGCAAGAAAATCATATATTGTGTGTATGTGTATGTGTCTGTAGGACAAAGAAAGAGGAGAGAGAGAGAGAATGCTAAACATCCGAGGGACGTCGCGCGCCATTGTTGTGGCTTTCCTAACCTGCTGTATTTCACTAAGCAAACCTGTGAAAAGACAGTTCCGGATGGAAAGACTCCAATTTGTCACACACTTGACACTAGCGCACCATTTTTCAAACGGTATGGATACAATACTTAAAAAAAAACATTGAAAATTTCGCTACAATACATAACATAAGATCAAAAAAACGTCCTCAAGGTAAGCCGAAAGAATCAATCACGTATGTCTAGAATTATTACTCTTGAAGGCACGTCTTGAAAGGTAACATATGTAGGTTAAATGTAGTGAATGAAAAATTGAACTGTCAAGTTATGAAGATTTTATTTTTAAGAAAATTAAATATGGTAATCACAGCACTCACGGCATCGGCAGGACAAAAAGATTTTATGATCGAAAGTTGGTAGAAGGTTTGATGGCCAGTGGGTTTATTCAACACGGGTCGCCATTCGGGATTTTTTAACAGAGTTTCCACATATAAGTAGTCATGGATTTTGACCACTTTCGCCAAGTTTTGACAAGATCTGTGGCTTTGTTTAGAGAAACAGGAAGTGTGAATAGAAAGGAAGGTAGTCAGGGCTGTCTTAGGCCATGCAGGGGCCCTTGGACTCACATAGTTTGGGGGCCCTCTTAGAAAGTCAAAAACACCGTAATTGGCATGGGTTTCGGCATTTCGGGGCCCCTATCAGCCCGGAGGTCCTGGGCTAGTGCCCCACGTGCCCTTAGGGTAAAGAAGTCATTGAAGGCAGTGAGAGACCCAAGGTTGGCACTGCACAAAAAGTAGAAGAATTGAGGCAAATTGTTAATGAACACCCACAAACCCCTATTCGGCGTTTAAGCCAGTAAATGTCCTACAGAACCTGCAACACAAGCCTGAAATGTGACCTGCATATGCACGCTTATCGTCTAAGCTCAGTCCAAGAATTGTTACCAAACGACAAGTCGCAGCGAATTAAATTTTCAGAGTGCTGTATGGGTAATTTGCATAATAATGAAAACGTATTTGAAAAAACCTTTTTTCTGACGAGGCATGGTTATGTAAATTTTCAACAAATGAGAATATTGAGTTCTGAAAATCCACATTTATTTATAGAGAAGTCTCTGCATTTACAGAAAGTTGACGTGTGGGCGGCCATATCGAAAAGAAATTGGACCGATTTTTTTAAGGGACTCTCAATTCACTATGCCGTAATGAAATTTTAGAAAATTTTGTAAACGCATTAGACGATGAAGAGGTGCGACCAGGCTACTTCCAGCAGTACGGCACACCAATTTACGCAACTTTTGATAATTCAAATTTTTTGGAAGAATTTTTCGAAGACCGAATCATTAGTCGTAATATGTCAGTTAGGTGACCACAACGGTCCTGCGATCTCACGCCGTGCGACTTTTTTTTATGGCCACACATTAAAAACTCGGTTTTCAAATCCCCTTGTAAAAATGAGAAGACTTACGGGTTAGAATTACAAATAAATTTCAAGAGATTAACCACTGCCCCAAAGAGCTCACCAATGTTTTTGATGCTGTAAAAAGAAGAATGAGAGAGCATGTTTGGAAATAGAAGGTGGACACGTCTCCTATCTAGTTTGTATTTATAATTTTTAGGTTCTTTGTTGTATATGTTTTTTTGTAATTCTGTATTATGCAATGACAATGACAGTAATGTAATTTTCTTAAAAATAAAAACTTCAGAACTTGACAGTTTTATTTTTCATTCGCCTATACCTTTTACCAATGTTACCTTTCCAGAGTAATAATTCAAGACGTGCGTGAATGATGCCACGGCATTCTTTGAAGACATTTTTTTCAATCTTACGGTATTTCCACTGCACAAACTGCAAACTGCAACAAATCCTGTACATAGAAACGTATTACACCTCTACAGCTGTTTAATCCGTGAATGAACGGGAGTACGGTACGTCTTGAGAAAAAAAACTACGTTGCCACTGTCACTCTAAATTTCGTCACCATGTAATGGAAATAAATTATTAAAAATTTATTATCAGGAAAAATATGGTGTATTTTATTAATTCTTGGTCAAATGCTTTAGGCTGTGGCGCTGCCGTCGCTATTCAGGCTGTGGTATCCAATAATAGTGGCTGGTGAAATTTTAAAGTTGTATATCTCTGTTGCTACTTACGGAACCCAAGCCAATTTCAGAGTTTTTGATAGTGAGCCCACTAGAAATGTGCGTAAAAAAGTTCAATTTTTGCTTTGAATAAAATTAGTTTTAAATGTTTTAATTACAGTGACTGTGTAAGATCTTCCTAGATAATTTAAAATTCAATAATTACAGTCATCATAAGTCAAAAACGATAAATTTTGCTGTTTTCTCTATAACATTCAGTCTTCAAAAGAGGGTTTAATGTCAAAACTAAACTATTGGTTCGCACTAAACCGAAACTAATTTTTCAGAGTTTTCATTCTGAATACATATTTGTGTTTAAGGCGGTATTTTCCACGTGGCGTCCATGTTGGCCAGCTTAATTTTATTTTGACATGGTTTTTCGGCTTTAAAATTTTAAACAGTAACATTACAAGTAGGTATATTAAGTATAGCTTCATATCCTGCAAGCAATTTTCTGCCAAGTATTTAAAGTTTCAACGTGTATAATGATTTCATTCAGAAGATTAATATGTTAAAATACCTTTGGTGACATTTTCTCTGTCTCTAGGACCTCAATATTCTTTTTACTTTTTACATATTGTTTCCTAAAATAAACGCTGTGGCTAGAGTCCCGACTCGGGACCCAACTCCAGTCCCGAATAACGTCATCAAATTACGTCACTAATAGTTTTGTCGGGACTGGTTTTCCGCCTCGACTCGGGACCCACATTGTCCCGAATTTATTAGGAATCGTACATTCACCAGTTACAAACATGATATACAGTGTATCTACTTAAGTTGGCTACATAGGAAAAACTTTTTTATTAGTAATTCTTCGGAAAAAAAACTGCTCCTTATAAAAAGGGCTGCATGGTATAAAACTTGAAAATGAAATCATCAGGCATCAAAATTTATCAGACATATACGAGGGGTGTAATAAAATATGAAATTGACGTAAGAGCAAAGTACCTTAATTTCTTAAAATTTAAAAAACTGTTATAAAGAAAAGTTGCTTAGAATTAGAAACTAAGTTCTATGCCGGGCACAGATCTTCGTTTTTAAAAATCTTTGTATCTCTTATCTTCTTACATTTAGGTCGAAATTGTTGCCCTCCATAAATTCAAGAATATTTAAGGTAAGAATATAATAAATCGCTTTTAATTGGGCGTTTTGTGTAATTCATTGAAAAAAGTTTGGCATCACGTTTCCAAAACTTACTATAGGTAGATATGTATTGTTTTCAATGTTTTCATATTGTTGAATGAAATTCTTTACATCAGTATAAGAGCTAAAGTTTTTTTTCCAATTTCTAACCCATAAATTAAAAACAAATAGGTAAAAAAACAATGAGATCAACAATTAAAGACACTAACGTATACATTTCTAGTTGTGCCCTATAAACGTCCTACTGCTCTTTATAAACAAATACACACCTTTTACATGGTAATTTATCAAGTAAAGTAAACCACGTTCAACTTTATAATAACAACAATATTATGCTAACATGCATAACCTCAAAAGTATTTTATTAAGTCGGGACCGGCTGCGGGTCCCGAGTCGGGGCGGAACACCAGTCCCGACAAAACTACTAATGACGTTATTCGGGACTGGAGTTGGGTCCCGAGTCGGGACTCTAGTCACAGCGTAAAATAAAACATAAAATATCTTGAAACTTTTATTATTTTATTAATACGTTAAAAAATACCTCTACAATATGAAGCTTTACTTAATATACTTATATGTAATTATTAAAAATTTTAAAGCCGAAAACCCTTGTCAAAATGAAATAAAGTTGGCCAACACGGGCGCCACGTGGAAAATGCCGCCTTAATAACAACGCATCAGTTAGCTGAAAACGAAGTTATAGATACCAGCTAACCGAAACGTTGCAACAAAAAAGGTTCAACCAATGAGTTTCGGTGTTAGTCACATAAGCTTATACCATAAGGGCTCCTTTTAAACAAACGGTACCACGTTACTTAAGTTTGTTAAAAAATGAAAACAACAGTGTTAAAACTAAGTAAATTTTTAATTTTTTAGTTTTCGTCGAAGTAAAGCCTGGCGAATGCTAACATTGGCAGATACCAACAGGAAAAAATGAAGACAGAAATTCTTAGAACCTTAGCGTCTCCAATTAAGTATTGTCAGTATTTAAAGAAATCGGTATACGACTTAGTATTTCAGTTTTACTAGTTATGTAGATGTTTTTATTTAATTTTTTTAGTTGTGTAAAAACATATTTAATAAATTCGTTTTAGTAATTATTTTTATATATTAGAAAACTTTGTAAAAATGACGTAAATCTATAATAAAGTGCAACTTTTAATGATTAGTTGTTAATATTTCCTTAGCTTTATATTTCAGTCTAGTAACCAGGTAATAATAATTCTGGGCTGTTTAGTGACTTGAATGACCTAACATGAAATTGTACGTGGAATATGGATTGAATGGGGTTATCAAGCAGTTTCCTGTATTTTAGAATGCGAAAGTACTTCGCTCAGAAAGCTTATACCCAAAAAACAGCATTTCCACCCTCAAAATAGCGATCAAACATTGCTCATTATAAAATGTGGAGGTAGCCTCTGCTGGCACAGTTTTATAGTAAGCATCATGCCAAAAGAGAAAAATTAATTTTACGAGATTATTTTATTAAAAATCCCCAGTTTTGGATGTATTGGGATTAATCTTATTTCTTTCGCATAAGTTGACAGATTAATTAAATTGACAGGCTGAGTGACATATGTTCGTATGTATCCAATATATTATAACCAGGGTTGCTGATTTTGTTGATTTATTTGGAATAATTTTCAAAAATCCGATTTTTTATATTTAAATACAAAAATACGTTGTAATTAATTTAAATTCGTATTTATTCTCATCATATTTCTTTTCAAAACATTTAACATACATAACATACCGGGGGCCCACGAGATTACTGGCCAGCTCGTTATTTTGTTAAGAATGTTAAGAAATAATATATTGATTTGAAATTTTGGGAACTCGTATGGTCGCTTCAGATACAGATTTTCAGTGCTCAAATATCCGACTGTCGTTTCCGGTTCAACCGGAAATACACTCAACTTTGTTATTTTAAACGAAACACCCTGTAGAGTTTTTAAAATTTGGATTCTACGTGAAATTCTAAGTATAAAACATGTATCATACCCGATACCTATCTGTAACAGTTTTCAAGAAAATGGCGTTTGAACATTGTTGCATTAAGAAAATGTAGGATAACATAATTAATAATATCCGAGTACCTAGTGCTTGAAGTAATAATTTTATTAGGTTTTTATTTTGAAAAATAAGAAATTAGCCATAAATTAAGTGTTCAAAGTGTTGACCGTTTTCTCTCAGACGAACTCTATGAAATTCCCTGAGCACGTTGTTCATTTGTTTTAGGGGTGATATTATTAACAGAAAATATGACAAGTGTCTTGTATTCATAGCCATCTTGATTAAATAATTGGAATTTGACATAGTTATGATCATGAAGCAGTTCAAGCAACAAATGATCTCCTAGCCGCCTAGATAAAATTAGAAAGATTGAAATTTGGAATGCATCTAAATGTTTAGCTGTCCATATCTCAAGAATTATCAACTCTAGACCTGGGATGGTATATACAAAAATTATAGAGAAAAGTCAGATAAATTAAAATTTAGAGTTTAAAGTAGGTCATTCAATTGAAATTATTGAAGTAATTTGTGCCTGAATGTCATATTTTCTTCAGGTTGGGTTGGGTTGGGTTGCACCGGAATTGAGATTGTCATGACACAAGCATACAAGGCCCCTAAAAAGAAGTAAGAATAATATATTAAACTTTTCGCATATTCATTTGTTTTATGTTAAAACAGTATAGTTTGCGGCTCTGTCGACATTTTCAAACGCCATTTTCTTGAAAACTGTTAAAGATAGGAATGGGGTATGATACATGTTTTATAATTAAAATTGTACGTAGAATCCAAATTTTAAAAAATATACAGGGTGTTTCGTTTAAAATACCAAAGTTGACTCTATTTCCGGTTGAACCGGAAACGATAGTCAGATGTTCGCGCACTCAAAATCTGCATCTAAAGCAACCATACGAGTTCCCAAAATTTCAAATCGAAATATTATTTCTTAACAAAATAACGAGCTGGCCAGTAAACTCGCGGGCACCCGGTATAACATAATCAACTGACATTCGGAAATAAAACGAAATAACTAAAATTAAAAAAAAAAACGGGACTTAGATGCGAATGAAAACTAACGATTAAAGCATTTTAGCAAAAAGAGTTTTGCGGATTTATCAGTACCTGACTTGATACGCAGTTTACTGTGTACTAAATTAACAGATGAAAATATTCGTTCTACTCCTTCCGAAGATGAAGTTGCCATATGCAGTTGTTTGATTATTTTTTTTATTTCCTCTTCAGTTATACAACCTTTTAAATTATGAATTGCTGTCCACCAATCAGTTATTCTAAGTATAGTTTTAAACTATTAACAAATTTTTATCTGTGGTAATATTCTACTTGCGCATAACAGAACAGAATGTAAAATGGTATTTAATAAAAATAAAATTAATAAAAGAGAAATATAGTTAATTATATATTTAATATAAAAACCAATAATTAAATGACAAACATGGTAATACTAACATACAAGTTAGGTCAAAAGAAAAACATATTTTTTAATAACAACATTAAATACAAAAAACCATAAACTAGCAACATTCCGATCTGATTACCCTATAGTTATTTTATTTTCACTACATAATATCCGTTTCTGATCTACAGTGTCACAAATTTAATGGTAAAGGCTTAAAGGGGAGCTATTTTGTAATTTCTAAAAAAAATTTAATTCATTTTATCAAAGATATACCGACTTATGTATACCTATACTACCTACGTTCAGGCTCAGGCTTGAAATATGATCGAAAAATTCAATCAATTAACTGACCAATTTTTTTATTCATTTTTTATTCAAGACTGCGGTCCAAGCTTTCTATAAAAATAACTTGACAAAATCAGATTATGTTGATTTTATTTTTCCCTATTTAAATATACTGTTTAAAATTGATACAGATAAAACGTATGGCATATATCACATTATGAAAGTGTATTATTATTAAAAATACATTTTTATTCTATAGGTTGGTACCTTTACTTTTAAATCATTTAGTCTTTGTGACACACATCTCCCCCCCCCCCCCCATGGATACGCTCCTGCCCGTTGCTCAGTTAGAAAGTGCCGGGAACTACAAGTTATGTAATATCTGCATTGATATGTCATGAACGTGACGTGTTGTAGTTCTCGGTACTTCCCTGGTAGATCAACGGGATCTCTCGAAAATGCCCTATTAACTATTTCTAAGTAGATTTTATATTGGTCTTATAACAACAGCGAAAATTACTCTATTAGTGCAACTATCAATAGAAAAAGAATTTAGTTCTTCTGAATATATATCATCTTTTAATATTTTAAATAGAAAGTTACAACGTTTTGCAGAATATCTGTGAACAACCCAGAAATGGGTATAGTTGGGATTTTGCCTATACATAATAATGCAATGAAAGCCAAAATTATAATCAGGAATCATATAAATTTTCCCTCTGTACCCCATATATTCTCTGTTAAATATCACTACATTGCTGCGGACAACAGTAGTTTGGTTTCCCAAACTAGTTTCGGCAAAATATTCTTCAAAATATTGTTTTGCAAATTCTAAATCTGAGAGCGAGTGTTGTGGATTTAAATCACAATATCTTTCATGTAAACTAAGTTGCCTTCCTCCCAACATGAATTGGCATCCAAACCTACAGTAATAGTAAAGTTCATAATGCACTGTCATATCACATTTTTTGAAACCACTACAATCGGCGTATTGGCATACAACCCAATTATTTCTTTCAAAGCAATTACCACACAGAGTTGTATGATTACACAATGACATGTAATTTCCAACATATCCGTCAGGGAAAAAATAATAATTTTCACAAAACCCACAAAGGATGTTAATCCACTGATTCTTGCCATTAACCAAAATGGGAACATCACTTTGATGTCTAGTCACTTGCTTTGTAGTAACCAATCCAAATGTAGCCTTAAAATCTTCACTTAAATATATCAAAGGCATTTTTTTAACAAAATTAGGTTCTGTATCTGAAAGTTTCCCATAATCTTCTGGTAGCAGTACCTTGCTTAGTTCTTTTGTTATTATTGTTTTGAGCTTTTTAACTTGTTCTTTCAGTTTGGAAACCAGATCAACTTGTTTCAATTTGGAAACCTGATTGACACCAGATGCTTGGTAGGAATCATCAGATTTACTTGATAACAATGAAAGATTTAAATTATCTATTGCATTCAATTCTAAAACACACATTATGACAGATGAAGATGACTCTAAAATCATATTTGGATGTATTTCAACCGAGTCAAAATTTAGTCCTACTGCTGGACATGGACGTTCTTCATCTTCATGATTTTGATTAGTGTTTATATAACATTTAACCTTGTATTTAATTTGGTCTGCTCGTGTGCCCACTGTTGATGCACTGACGAGCAATTTGTCTCCAGTAAATTGAACAAAGATAATAAGTGAAATGTTTTTAAACTTATCACAATATAAATAAGAATATTTCCCCCATGAGCTCAGATCAATGTAAAAGACTGGTTCTTCTAAATAGTATTTATTGTGAAATATCTTGTAATGATTGATAAGGTACAGAAATGAATTGGGCAAGTACTTATCTTCAGGACACAAAGGGCACTGGTACTGGTCACCGATGCAAGATTTTTCGTGTTCCAACACATATTGGAATCTGAGCAATTGATTGCAGCCTTCGAACCGATTGATGCAATGAAAAGTAGCATGTTCCACAAGTTTTTCAAACAACGATACTGCTTCTCCGTCGGTCTTCGCACTACAACGCCCGCACTGGATTTTTCCATCACGATTAACTTTAATAGGTCCTGTAGAAAGGTACAGTTTACACACCGAGCAAATTTGAGTTTCTAATACCTTTTCTGGCAATAGAAAATTCATTTTTAAACTGTGAGAATAAAATGTTTGGTGGTATATTTGCCCGAAAGAATTTTAAAATGCGAAATAAGCCAATATGGAATGAATTTGATATTGCTGACGATAGGCCCCGTCAACAAAAAGTCATATTAGTAAAAAACTGTTTTTTTTTGTTTGGATATTTCGATTGTCCAAGATATCGTCAGTGTTTATCCCAGGCGAATAGGTTTTCTGAACCGTCTAAATAAATAATAAAATAAATTAGTTGTTTGTACAAAATTATTGTTTAAATTTATTGAAAACGGTGTATTTAAATTAGCTTACACGTTTCTTCAGGCCTTTTGAACTTGCAAGGAAAACTAGAACAATACAATAGTCGAAAAATATATCTAATTTAATATATGCGCCCGGACTAAAATTCTTACCTCTGCTGGCGATTTTTTGCTCGGGATCGGGAATGCCAGTTATTTTATAGCTTTTTTTATAAATGGTAATATGAGCTCCACATTATTCGGGTATTTGACAAATACACGAATATTTGTTTATTGACAAACTCATCCTCATATTTGCTAATTATTTAATTGGTTGTTTGGTTTTGGAACTACAAACATTCACACAAACTAAGATGGAAGAGGCGCGTTACGTATGCAAAAGTTTTAAAACTAAATCAAATGTACATTAGAGCAATAATCAGACTGTTCTCAAAAAGAAATGTGATAACCCCGAGAATGAGATATTCCAAAAGTCAACGAAGTCCTTTATTCACTGCTCCAAAAATATATAATATGTTACCTACTAATCTAAGACAGAATTGTTATAAAAAAATTAAAAGAAGACTGACTGTTTGGTTAATGGAGAATAATATATCCTGGTTCTCATATAACTAAATTCTATACATATAAAATAATGTTTATTAGCTATAAGTTTATTATTAGAATATATTGTGAAACTATATTATTATAAATTGTAATATTAAATTGTAAATAGTTCTAAATGCACACACAGACTACTACTAGTCCATTGTGCATAAATAAACAATAAATAAATAGTAAAAATAAATAAATAAATAAATAAATATACTGTCCAGCTGCAAAAGCTAGAACATCAGAACGCTCTGCTTTTCTCGCTCATTCACACCTAGGGCACAAGAGTTTATTCTTGTTCCTAGGGTATCCAGATTATGGAACGAATTGCCTGCAGATGTTTTCCCTTTCCCTCAGAACCTCCAATCCTTTAAACCCCGTGTTAATCGGTTACACTTCCCCTCTCTTCACACCCTTCCATCTGTCACAGGCGATTTTCTCTAAAACTATTCGACGTAAAAATTTTAAATTTAGCACAGAGATAGAGTGTGGTGGCTACATGTAAATATGTAAAAAATGAGAATTAGTTCTCTAAACCACCTGAAGATGCCTTATACTATAAGGATTTGAACAAATAATGTTAAAACAGCTATTCTTATTCTTCGGGCTATATGCCCCTGTCCGAGCGCTGGATTACATACCAAAATTTGCCGTATTTAGTAGGTGGTAGTTTCTTGCAGTCAAACTAATTATTTTGTTGTCTAACAGTGTTAGTCAAAATACCTCAAATTTTGGTATGTAATCCAGCGCTTGGAGGGCCATATAGCCCGGAGAATAGCTGTTTTAACATTATTTGTTCAAATCCTTATAGTATAAGGCATCTTCAGGTGGTTTAGAGAACTAATTCCCATTTTTTACATATTAATTTTTTTATCTCCGCAAAGATTAGGGAAGCGGTGCTTGTCCCGCTTTCAAGGACCTCACGCCCCTGTAAATAATGATATATTTGATCCTTGTTTCCAAGTATAGTTTTAAACTATTAACAAATTTTTATCTTTGATAATATTCTACGTGTGCATAACAGAAAAGAATGGAAAATGGTCTTTAATAAAAAGAAAATTAATAAAAGAGAAATATAGTTTATTATATATTTGATACAAAAACCAAGTAAATGACAAATATAATAAACGCTAGGTCAAAGAAAAACATATTTTTTACATTTAATTTACATTAAACACAAAAAACCATAAACTAACAACATTCTGATCTGATTATCCTATAGTTATTTTATTTTCACTACATAAAATCCGTTTTTGATCTATACTGTCACAAATTTACTGGTAAACGCTTAAATGGTAGCTATTTTGTAATTTCTAAAAAAATTTAAATTATTTCATCAAAGATATACTTATGTATAGATGTATACTATTGTATACGTATACTACCTAAGTTCAGGCTCAGGCTTGAAATATGACCAAAAAGTTAGATCAATTAACTGACCAATTTTTTATTCATTTTTTATTCAAGACAGAGGTCCAAGCTTTCTACAAAAATAACTTGTCAAAATCAGATTATATCGATTATTTTATTTTTCCCTATTTAAATATACTGTTTAAAATTGATACAGATAAAACGTATGGCATATAATCCACATTATGAAAATGTATTATTATTAAAAATAAATTTTTATTCTATAGGTTGGTTCCTTTACTTTTAAATCAATTTGTCTCCGTGACACATCTCCCTCCCCCCCCCCCCCCCATGAATACGCTCCTGTCCGTTGCTCAATTAGAAAGTGCCGGGAACTACAAGTTATGTAATATCTGCAATGATATGACATATACGTGACGTGTTGTAGGTCTCGGTACTTCCCTGGTAGATCAACGGGATCTCGCGAAAATGCCCTATTAACTACCTACTTCTTCGTAGATTTTATATTTGTCTTATAACAACAGCGAAAATTACTCTATTAGTCCATGTATCAATAGAAAAAGAATTTACTTCTTCTGAATATTTATCATGTTTTAATATTTTAAATAGAAAGTTACAACGTTTTGCAGAATATCTGTGAACAACCCAGAAATGGGTAACGTTGGGATTCTGCCTGGTTTCATACATAATAATGCAATGAAAGCCGAAATTATAATCACTAATCATATAAATTTTCCCTTTGTACCCCATACATTCTCTGTTAAACATCACTACATTGCTGCGGACAACAGTAGTTTGGCTTTCCAAACTAGTTGCTGCAAAGTACACTCTTAAAAATGAGTTGGCTTTCCTAACTTATTTTCATTTGTTGCAATACTTAAGTTGTTGGAAATAAGTATTTTTAGTTACAATAGCAAAAATGTTGGTTTTATAAGTTTTCCTTACATTTAAAAACAGTCACTACAACACAAGAAAATAAGTTGCATGATATTAGTTGGGACAAAATATTTATTTTGTTACTTGAGATTTAATTTTATTATCAACTTATTAAATAGTTATAACACCTTCGCTTATATTTCCATTAACTAAAAAAAAAACATTCGTGATTACCTATGCGAAAAATTAGGGACGCTAAAACGATTTAGTTGTCACAACAGTCACAACAAACTTCTTATCAGTATCGACTAATAATTTAACTTGGCAGCAATGCCTTCTTAGTTGTGAGCACATACATACGTGAGTGGTGGGGTGGCAGCATCAGTAAGTCAATTAGCGGGTTGAGCCGACATTTTTATTTTTGGCTGCTGCGATATTGCGCCGTGTTCTCCAAAGTACGGGCTTTAATGTTGATTTTATTCGTGATATTCGAGCTTAAAGGTAAGTAGTTATTTTTTCCACCCCATTAAAAACTATAACTTATTCATTTTATTGCATTATATTTTGTAAAAGTTTGCTTATGGCGCCCAAATGAATGCTCAATTAAGTAAAAGTTATATTGACTATAACTTTTTACTAACACATTTTTTTCTTTCAAAATTTAAAAACTGTCGACAAAATGATGTAAACTTTGTTTAGAAAAAGTAATAAATAAAATACCTAGACCTGTTCATTTTTTTCTTAGGAGGGGCACACCAAAAATTCAACTTTTTTTCGCAAATTACACTTTTTTTGTTCTTTATCAAAACATTTCCAGTGGGCTCACTATTAAAACCAATAAATTTGGTACGGGTCCTGTAACTAGGAACAGAGATATACATTTTGGAATCCTTCAAATTTCTTACATTGTTGTTTTTCACAGGTAAAACACTTGGCCTGTGCCGACGACAAAAGCATGGTGTTTCGAGGGCGAAACAATGGCAGGATGGCCGAATAGGAACGAATTGCTCCAGCTCTACATCAGATGCTTATGGTCATAAATTGAAGGCATAGTGGTGACCTGTGAGCGACGAATGTTTACTTTTGGGGGCCTATAGGTTCAAGTGGAATTTAAGTTTAGTTCTGTATGAAAGCTCTTTTATGTAACATATATAATCTTTGAATATACTTTTATTTTAAAAGTACTGAGTTTTATTGGTCATACCAACCAAACTATTAGTTCATGCAACTAAAATTTAATGTTTCTTGAGTAAACTTATTTAGCAGTTTTAACTACATTTTTTAATTCTGCTTACTATAATAAAGTAGGTCATATCAACCTTCGTCTATGTTAGAAAAATTAATTTACATTAGAGTGACAACATAAATCTTAGTATCAATAACATATCTTTCAATTGGTTTGAACCCAACCGTTAGTTGGTGCGACTAAAATTAAATGCTTCTTTAGTTGACATATTTAGCTGTTTTAACTAGTACACCTGCAACTGTTTTGCATTAGTTACGATGACTTAGATTTCGGTTGAGTCCGTTTTCACAAAAAGAAAAGGCTGTAGTGACTAAATTTTAGTTATCACTACCAACATATTTTTAAGAGTGTACTCGTATTCTTTAAAATACTGTTTTGCAAATTCAAAATTTGAGAGCAAGTGTTGTGGATTTAAAGCACACTGTCTTTCATGGAAACTTAGTTGACTTCCTCGCAAAAGATTTTGGCATCCAAACCTACAGTAATAGTGAAGTTTATAATGCATTGTCATATTACATATTTTGAAACCCCTACAATCGTCGTATTGGCATACAACCCAATTATTTCTTTTAAAACAAGTACCACACAGAGTTGTATGATTACACACATAAATTCGTTCATTTCCTCCAGAGGTAAAATAATAATTTTCGCAAAACCCACAAAGGATGTTAGTCCATTTATTCTTGCCATTAACCAAAATGGTAACATCACTTTGATGTCTAGTCACTTGCTTTGTAGTAACCAATCCAAATGTAGCCTTAAAATCTTCACTTAAATATATCAAAGGCATTTTTTTAACAAAATTAGGTTCTGTATCTGAAAGTTTCCCATAATCTTCTGGTAGCTGTACCTCGCTTCACTGGATTGACAACAGATGCTGTTACCAAACGACAAGCCGCAGCTAATGCAATTTTCAGAGTGGTTTATGGGTAATTTGCATATTAAGGAAAACGTATTTGAAAAACCCATTTTACTGACGAGGCATGGTTTTACCTAGTCTCTGGTTATGTAAATTCTCAACACATGAGAATGTGGAGTTCTGAAAATACACATTTCTTTATAGAGAAGCCTCTGCAGTCTGCATTCACAGAAAGTTGTCGTGTAGGGTAGGCGGCCGTATCGAAAAGAAGGTTAATTAGACCGATTTTTTTTTACTTAATTGATTCTCAATTCGGCCTAAAACCATAATGAAATTTTAGAAAATTTTGTAAACGCATTAGATGATGAAGAGTTGCGACAAGGCTACTTCCAGCAGAACGGCGCACCAATACACGTAACTTTTGATAATTTAAATTTTTTGGAAGAATTCCTCTAAGACCGAATCATTAGTCGTAATAT
The DNA here is from genome assembly GCA_963971165.1 of Philopedon plagiatum. Lineage (NCBI taxonomy): Eukaryota > Metazoa > Arthropoda > Insecta > Coleoptera > Curculionidae > Philopedon > Philopedon plagiatum. The sequence goes on from OZ020191.1 coordinate 97,480,438, forward strand.
GCCAGTTAGGTGGCCACCACGGTCCTGCGATCTCACGCCGTGCGACTTTTTTTATGGCCACACATTAAAAACTCTGTTTTCAAAACCCCTTGTGAAAATTTGGAAGACTTACGGACTATAATTGCAAATACATTTAAGGCGAATAACAACTCCCCACAAGTGCTCTCCAATGTTAAAATATGTTTTTGATGCTGCAAATAGAAGAATGGGGACATGTTTCGAAGTAGAATGCTGAACAAGTCTCTCATTTTGTTTAAATAGATAATTTTTAGGTTCTTTTTTGTTATGTTTTTATTTTAACTCTCTTATGCAATAAAAATGACCATACTGTAATTTTCTTAAAAATAAAAACTTTAGAATTTGACAGTTTTATTTTTCATTCACCTATACCTTCTACCTATGTTACCTTTCAACAGTAATAATTCAAGACATGCGTGATTGATTCCACGGCATACTTTAAGGACGTTTTTTTATCTTACGTTATAAACAGGAACTTCAAAAATATTAATAAAAATAAATTAATCGTTTGGAGATATTTATAAACATTTATATGTAGGGTATTGTAGATATTTTGGTATGTCGTGTTCTATATACAAGGTAGGAATATGTATAATGTGCCATAGTTTACATTTTTATATTAATCATTTCTAACTAAATTTGTGGATAATAAAATGTGAATAAATAATATTCAATCATCTAATATGTATTATTTAATCATAATTTAAAGCCTACGCCGCGCCGGCCCTGCCATGCAGCGTTTAAATATGGGGTAATATACCTGAGACCAGCCCCGGTTTTTTATAAAATACGCCGAGCCAAGGTCATAGCAGACGGCATCGGATCTCTCTGTCTGTTAATCTTCTGATTGTTGTTTATTCTTGTGGTTCTGCCTTGATCAGATTTACTCTTTTATACTCTTTTTGGGTAGGCGTTACATACCGGTATTGAAAAAATTTTACCTACTATTTTTATATTTCTGGTAGTTCCTTGGTTTGAAATATTTTATACCATGTCTCATCAAGAACTTTAATCTTTGAGCTCGACATTTTAAACTTTTGCCGCTTTCTTTGCTGCTAATATTTAAGAAAAACTACTGCAGCGACGAGCGACACTAATTGCCTATCGCGTCTTTAAAATTTTCCGGAAGTTGTGGCGCTACCACGCCTTTCAGGTTGTCTGAAATTTTCGATAATATTGGTTTATAACTCTTACGACTTCTACCTGAAGAAATATACATGTTATCCGGAGCCCGGAGAATGGCTGTGAAACTCCAGGTGAAAACCGGAGTGTTGACATCTATAGTCTTATGTTTACTTTGAGATTGAATTTACTCTTAAGAACAGTGCATAGTCAATATTTACATCTCCCTCGATCCATGCTTATTCAAATAATACAAAAATACATCTTTCGTTACAACGTCACCTGTCATCTGGGTCACGCATTCAAAGAAGTGCCGCACCTAAGCGCAAATTCAACCTGTTCCTTTAAAATAAAATGAAAAATTTCCCGTGATTATATAGGTAGGCCAGGAAAACCCCTGAATATTAAATATTTTATTTGACGTATTCAACAATATAAAACAGAAATACATAAAATGTTGTCTTTGCAAGAAAAATCTGAGATTATTTCAGTTTGTGGGGAAAATACCCCCCATCGACAAGTTGCTGAAATTTTTAATGCACGACATCTGGAAAAAAATTTGCAGCAGTCAACTGTGAGTAGACTTTTAGCTCGATTTAAAAGTACAGGTTCAGGTTCAAAAAGTTTTAAAAAGCCTCATAAGCCCTGGAAAAGCACTGAAGAATTGCAATTAAATGTTTGTTTAGACATAATAGAGCAAGGAAAAACTAATATTCCTAATATTAGTGAGAGAACGAATGTTAGTGAAAGCAGTGTATTAAGAATTTTGCACAAAAATAAATTTAGGCCTTACAAACCAAAATTTATTAATACTCTAAAAGAAAGGGACTTTGACGTTCGATATAGTTTTTCTATGTGGTTCCAAGGAAATTATGAAGAAAATTTTAGATTTCCATACAATATTTTGTGGACAGACGAAGCTACGTTTACTTCAAATGGATCTGTAAGCTCATTAAATTGTAGAGTTGGGCTCAAGAAACTCCTTATCTTATTATTGAGTGTCGCGACCAGTATTCGTTTAAAACCAATGTTTTTTCTGGTGTCCAATTATTGTACCCTACTTTTTTAGAGAGACCCTAAACGCAGACTCGCAGAGCGATATCTAATTTTTTTGACAAATGCGCGTGGTATTGTGTTAGACAATATGCCTCTGCAAAATAGACAAAATGTGTGGTGCTCCTATGCATATTTCAAGAACACTAAAGGAGTGTCTTAATGAAATCTTTAGAGGTAAAGTAATTGGTCCCGTTTGGTGGTTGGGATCCTTATTGGCCACCTCGTTCGCCTGACTTAACCCCACTGATTTTTTCTTGTGGGGTTATTTAAAGCAGCAGGTGTATAAACACAGGCCATTTAATAATATTGACCACCTAGAAAACACCATTCTGGAATGTGTTGGGACCCCAGTTTATCAGAAATGCTGTGAAAGATGTATGTAGAAGAATTATAATATGTATTGAAAGGGAGGGAAAACATACAGAAATGTAACCGTTTTTCCTATAGTTAGAAAAATAAATTGTTAGGAAAATTTGTTTATGCTTTGAATTAAAATAACAGAATTTAATATTTTTAAATCAGTGTTTTATTTTAGTATATTTCTAACTTTCTTCTAAAAAAGTTTTAATTGTACAAGTTAAATTTTAAATTCCGTCTGAAGGCTTATAGTAACGATGTAATTTATCTAATGTTTAACTGTTTTCCTGGCTGTCCTATTTATATTAGTAATTCTTCAGCTTTTTAGGATAGAATACCCAATAATTCAAACTTCAAGTCCCGTAAAATCCTAAATTTGGGTTGGATATGTAAATTAATTTCATGATATTTTAATTCATTTCTATTCTGACATCAATTTAGAAATAAAAAAAATTCATTCGACTTAGGTTATGTGGTAAATGCTCGACAGTACATCAACTTTGCATCAAACTTCCCAGAATTTTCAAGCTTTATTTTTGTTTTCTGTATAGACACATTTTTACTGATATTTAGTAATAAAACGGGAATAGTATGTAAAACTACCGATATGAAATAATTTTTTTCGAGTTTTGAGATATTTTACGTTTTTAGAAATTTCTTCTTAAATGTTAAAAAATTGATAAAAATTGAAAATTTTAACTAAGCGTTTAAATTTAGTATACGTATTCAAAATTAAAAAATAAAGAACTTCTCTTCATAAAACTTTTCGAAATTTTAATAATAATTTTCAGTGATTTTACTTTAAAAATGTCACTTCTGACAGGTAACAAAAGTCACGTGTCTGCGTTCGAGTAGGTCATTTTTTATCACTCTAAAGCAAAAGCTGATGATATAGTCAAATTTTAAATAACGTTGTTAATAAAAAGTTTTCCAATATGATGCGGACTTTTTGAAGGATATTGTATATATATCAAAACAAGGTTTTTTCAGTTGCGCCGACTCCTTGGAGCACCCCCCCCTCCCCAGATAAAATGCTAGCTACGCCAATGCCAACTATAAGGAAAAATATCGACATGTTACTGTCAACTTTGTGAAAGCAACGTTAAAATATAGATAGGTCTATTCCCTACATTCCACTTTAGTTTGTGTCATATGTTTAATCAGAAATAAAATGGGCGAGTTTTTAAATTCTTGATGGAAAACATCAATTATTTATTCGCATTATATCATTGACGTCATCGGTTCAACGACTTTCAAATAAGCAAGATTTTAACACTTTTATGAACGAACTCATGATGGATCGTCCGATGTTGGTTCAGATTTAGTACTGGTTTAAATTAATGTCTTCTAGTTAATCAGTTAGGTTTTAACAGGTTTCTGTCCTGTCATTGTTAATAAGTCATCTTAGTCATCCTTAAAAACGAACAAGTTATTTTAATATGTGTAAAAGTTTGCTTATGTTAATAACTTGACACACTCTGACAGCTGACTTTCTCTACCCCTACAATGCATTTATCGGTCTTCAAGCACAGCTTACAATTATTGTAAGATGTGATTCAAGTGTGATGATGATGAATGAATAAGCTTGGCCAGTTGGATTTGTTACCAGAGGCGTCGATGCCGAAAATGAAGTACGTAGTACATAATACGGTATTTGACAAAAATAATTTAATTCATTAGCGTTGCCGTGATTGTGTGAACAAAAACGGTCAAGTGCGAGTTCGACTCGCGCATAGAGGGTTCCGTACTAACAATATTGCGAATTTCTCACAGAACGCAAAATTCTCAATACCTATGGCATCGTCGAAAGATATTCTAAATAGTCTAGTCACTTGCTTATCCCGCTGTTTGTTAGATTTAAAGGTTAACTTTTAACTTGCACTAAGTATAACTATTTATTAAACAGATTGTCATCTATGACGTGTTGACACAATATCATATTAATTTCGTTTCACTTACCTTTTCCATCAGTTACCTGAGTCCGACCCCGATTCTTGCGTTGTGTAATATTGAAATCCGGTCTTTAATGTTAAATATGTAGTTGTAGCTTTACTATTGAAGATATATTCTTAAAAGTGGATGAGTTCGAATATGGACACCAGAGTACATCCCCTGAAATTCCGTGCGCATGTCTAGCACGCTTGGTTTGCGCGTGGTACCCATTTTGGTCTACTGCGCAGATGTCAAGAAACGAAAAGTATAAGAAACGAAAAATAAAAAAGTTGAGAAAAGAGTTAAATACGTAGTTGTAGCTTTACAATAATTGGAGATATATTCTCAAAAGTGGGCGAGTTCGAATGTAGACACCAAAGTACATTCCCTGAAATTCCGCACGCATGTCTAGCCTGCTTGGTTTGCGCGTGCTACGCATTTTGGTCTACTACACAGCAGTGGCGTGCCGTCGGGGGGCTAGGAAGGCGCACCACCCCCTCCCCCCGGCGCCCTCGCGCCCTCACGACGATTCACTGCCTACTATGACCACATACTCTCCAACAGAAGGAAAGTAATTTACGTCGCCACCTGGAGATTCACTGCCTACTATGACCACATATTCTCCAAGAAAAGGAAAATAATTTGGCGCCCCAAATCGTTGTGCCCCCTCCGCCCCTAAAGGCACGACATGCCACTGCTGCACAGTTGTCAAAAAACGAAAAATAAAAAAGTTGGAAAAAAGTAAAAAGGTTAAATACGTAGTTGTAGCTATAAGAGATATAATATTCTCAGAAGTGGATGGGTTCAAATGTAGACACCAAAGCAAATCCCCTGAAATTCCGTCCGCATGTCTAGCACGCTCGGTTTGCGCGTGGTACGCATTTTGGTCTACTACGCAGGTGTCAAGAAACAGAAGATATAAAAACTAAAAATAAAAAAGTTGAAAAAAGGTAAATACGTAGTTGTAACTTTACAATTGGAAATATATTCTTAAAAGTGGATGGATTCGAATGTAGACTCCAACGTAGATCTCCTGAAATTCCGTGCGCATGTCTAGCACGCTCGGGTTGCGCATGGTACGCAGTTTGGTCTACTGCGTAGATGTCAAAAAAACCAAAAATACAGAAGTCGAAAAGAGGTTAGAAAAAAAAGTGCCCCACAAAAACCAAACAAAAAAGTTCGCGCGCACATGTATTGCGCAGACTGGTACTGTCTGGCACCAGAAGTCTACCGGTTGTCGATGTATGCCCCACCCGGACGGTAAAATTATGTGCCATTTTGACCTTATTAAATAGAAAAAAAAATCATTAAAATTACGACACGCCGCGCCGGCGCCGCGCCGCACAGACGTTCGTATTAAAAATCTAGCTTGACAAAAGGTAAAATTTCTTGAACTTTAAAACAACATATATTTTATCTTATTATGGTCATAAATAGTTGTGTATCTATAAAGTACAACCCGTTTTAAAAATAACATAATAGAGTCTACGCAAAATCAGGCAGAAGTCTCTGTTACCGCGATCCTTTGTATCCCGATGGCACCCGTCTTCATTGATGTTCGGAACTACAGTCTCTGTACGGGTAAAATTTTATCTAATAAATAAGTGAGTTTGGCAGAGTAAATTACAGGTATTTCCCTTGGTTTTAATACATTTTTTTGTAATTTATTATTATTGTTGTCTTCTTTGGTTGACGTAAAATTTCTTTAAATTGTTCGATTTCTAATTGAAATAGCAGGCCCGCAATTGCAAAGGCCGCCGAAGGCCGTTGTAACGTTGTTTTCAGCGGTTAGTTTACCTCTTTGGGTGTTTAATTTTAACTATTTTATAACCATATTCAACCATATTTTTTTTGTAATAATTTTTTCAGTGATCTTGGAATTCCAACAAGAAAAGTGTTTGAGGTTGGGCGAAATGCCCCTAACATTTCAAGAAGACTAGAGTGTGTGTGTATGATTATAATATAATGACTAAAAGTGGTGTGGAGGAGCCTGGTGGAAACATTCGCGAGTTAGTGCGAAAAAAAAAGTGAAAAATTTTGTAAAAAAAAAATTGTTTGCACTAAATATTTATGAGGAAATATACAAATAGCAGCCAGTTTTTACTGTTATTTTCCCAGAAAAAACATAGAAATAATTTTGCCAAGTCAGATTAGTTATCGGAACCACAGTGCGCCGCGCGGAACCTTCTATGAGCGAGTCGAACTTGCATTTGACCGGGTTTCTTATTTCACATGAATATACGTACGTAATTTTCGACGTCGACGCCTCTGGTACCAGATCAAAAGTGACCAAGTTTAGTGATGAATCCAATGAGTAGTCGGATAAAATACGAAGAATTTAATTAAAGAAATTAATTTCAAGCTAAAATTAATTTCAGCAAACTTTCATTGGTAATTTAAGGACGGTTTTAAGTTTGAAGGAAATGTGGTTAATGCAAATTTAGACATAAAAACTCGCCTATAATATTTTCCCAATCTAAAATTTATCATCGATTCTTTTGTTGATTATATTTGTTTATAAATTTTATTAATATCAAAACTTTATTTAAAATTTATTTTTGTAACAATGATTAAGCGGGCATCGACCATTGAATATAAAATGATAGGCAGCCGTTCAAGAAGAAATGTCGAGAGACATTATGTGCGTTGGTCAGGAGATACCGCCTATGCTACTTTGCCGCTGGTGTGCGAGGCATCCCTTGAACCCCCGGGTAGGGACGGTCCCGCTTACACAGAAGATGTAAGAGTTCGGTTCTCACCCGAGAACATGTCCGTACACCTGTTCTTTTGATCATATTGAAAATTATTCTTGACAACATGGCGGAACAACAGTGCTAGACGCGTGAACTACAGGGATTCTTTGCCAATCAGCCACATCAGCTAAAAACTCTGCTGCTACCTGCTACCACAGAACAGGTTAGAAACGTTAAGAGCGTGCTAATTGGTCGCAACATTCGTGACGTTGATTTCAATGGTGGCATCCCCTATGGCGAGTCCGGAAGTAATTATGGCGGAAGCGGGACGCGGTGCGAAGCCACCATATGATCAGTTAAAGGCCAAATTAATGTTTTGACATTTTATAACCTTGTATTTACATAATGTTTTTATTGGACGTTTATAAAAGAATTTTCAGATAAAATATAAAAAAATGACAATCTAAAACAAATATATAAATACAAGGCATAAAATATCAAAACATCAATTTACCTTTAAAGTCGATACAAAATTGTATCATATTTAAAAGTAAAACAACAAGGTCCTATTTTTACTAATTTCTTCATTTAATCAATATAAAGCATAACGAAATGTTTATCAAGTCATCTCATAACAACATGGCTCACGTGAGAATGTTAACGCAAGGTAAAAGTCACAATCAGGTGAAGGTTCTAATCTGATTTCTTCAGTTCCGTTAACATCACGTTGGGCTTGTGTGGAGGTCCAATTCCATCGAGCATTTAACATGAAACAAAACGAAAACTTCGGTAGAATCATCTTGTACACTAAGTACCTAATAGTTATTTATATTACACAAATCAGGTGCACTATTTAACTTTACTCAATAAGTGAATGGTACATAAAAAAAACTCTGGTTAAGTTTCACCTTTTTATTACTGCTATTTATTTTGCTGTCAGTAAAAATGTTGTGCTTTCTAGTGTCCAGTAGGGCAATCCAGAGTTAAAGTGTACTCGTCAAGACATATATGTTTATTTCCAAAGCTTAACGCAGGGATGCTACGTACAAACGTTATGTATACCAATTGAGAACTTGTATTCAGTAAGCTGTTTTTCAAGCTTCTAATGTCGCAAAAGTTTAGGGAAAATAAAAAAAAACTTTGTTTTTATAATCCTTTGGAAAATTAGTGTAACAGGAATTCTTACACGAGTACTTAACTCTGCCAAAGGAAGAAGCTGCTATGACTGCAGCCATGTTAGATAAAATACAGAGACAGTAAGATGTAGGTATGGGTGGCAAACTACAAAATGAATTTTTCCAACAAGCACAAAAAATATGTTAAAAAAAATATAAATTATATTGAATGTTCTGGAACTAAAATCATCTAAATAGTTACACCTAGCACGAAATATGTTTTAAATATGATTAAGAAAATGGTACTTACCAAACTACAATATCTGATTTGTCTATTTACATCTACAATAAAAAAAAGTTTGATTAAAATCACTCTTTATGCACAGACAACAAAACAGAAATGGTCAAATTCACTATTGCCAACTTTTATCATTTATTAATACGAAACTTGTTATTTTATTATTATTAGTCTACTCTTTGGAATATATTGGTATTGGAAATACATTAGGGTGTGTAGGTATTGTTCACAGACTTGCTGATCAAGCCTTTTATATAACTGCACTTAAAAATAGCAAAAAACTGCACATTCTAGAACAAACTACACGTAAAATTAAGATAAAAAATACCCAGAAAAATGTTTCTGTTTACTGAACTATAAAATGGATTAAAACGTAACAGATACCATGTTTCAGGACTGGTATTGACAATAGGCTAATGATTTTTCTTTAATACATAAAACATCACTTACCTGAAACAGTAACAAAGCCTTAATTTACATTTCTAAGCCGATGATTTGTGATTAAAATCACACAGAAAATAATTTTCATCAGCTCGACATTAAAAATTAAAATGACAGATCACACAAGGCAGATGAATGAATAGACAAGGGAGGGCGAGACCATCGAGAATAACATGACCTGATTGGTCTAATTTTGACGTATCTGTTGTCTGTCGAATGGAAGCAACGCCTCTATGGGAAGTTCGCTAACTAAATGTGACAAGCAAGTGACAAGTGGCAGCTGCGAGAATTCGTATTTAAAGTTTCAGGGCCCTGCCTGCTACGGTCAATTCCTTTCCTAGCGGACTGGAGCAGAGCAGTGAGCACTAGGGATGGCAACAATACATCGATGTTTTGAAAACATCGATATATCGAACTTAAAAATTCGATGTTTTCCATCGATGTTTTAATTATCGATGTATCGATGCATCGATGTAACAACTGGAACATCGAACTCCATTCAACACGTGTTCGTGTGAACGTGCGACGATTATAAAACTGATGGCGTTTTCCATTGGTAGAACCAGCGCGAACTGAGTGTGAGTGTGTGTGTGTCCTTTTCTACGTATATACAAAGAAGAATGATAGAAATACATTTCACTTGCCCTAAATTTACCAATGGAAAACGCTATGAATGGGAGTCAACGCTGTATTGCCACAATAATTTACGATCGCGGCGCAGTACAAAGCCACCAGGAATGCCATGCATTTTTAAATATAAACAGCTGATTAGTTCTTAATGAACGCAAGGTTTGGCAGCGTCGTGCCCTTGACACGGCAGTCAGTCGGCCGAGTACTTGACAGTCTTATTTTTCAATTCGGGACTTCCCCTGTGGTTGTAATTGTTTTTGTAATTAATTTCTCATTTCAAAAATGCCTTCAATAAGTAAAGTATGGAAATATTTTGTGAAGCAAAGCAAGAATGAAGCCAGATGCAAGGTGTGTGGGAAAATTATTAAAACGTCAGGTAATACCTCATTTAAGAGGACACTTTAAAATGCATAACGGAAATGCCAGCAGTGGGGAAACGAAAACAAGTGATAAGACTGATAATATATCTTTGACGGAAACGAAAACAAGTGATAAGACTGATAATATATCTTTGACGGTAAGTATTAATATATTTTAATATAGATTTTTGGCTAATACATTTTATTTTATAATATTATAATTTATAATATTATATATTTATAATATTAAATGTTAAATGACTGTATATCGGATCCATCGATGTGACTTCCAACGATGTCGATACATCGAAACATCGATGTTTTTCTTTCGATGTTTCGAACCCATCGATGTGACGTCCACCGATGTCTAACGATGTCGATACATCGATGTTTTTCTAAAAATTGCCATCCCTAGTGAGCACGCCCTTACACAGATGCAGAGCCGGGCGGGGAGGGTCGTTTCGGTTCGGCTGAACTAGTTAAGCCAACGCCATCGTCTTATCATAAGTTTACCTAAAGAACCGGTTCAATTCTTTAGAAAGAACAATTCACTGAACAGGCTACCTAACCTGTTCCGTTCGTTTCTTAACAACTCTAGTAAGAGTATCTCATTTTAGTTATTTCAGGTCAAAACTTATTTTACGATTGTTAGCCACTCGATTAATAAATTCTGTTTTATAACTCGAGGTGGGGGGGGGGGGGGGGGGGGGTAACCCGCTCATCCTAAACAGTGACGGATTCAGGGGGCACGGGGGCGTGCGCCCCCACCTGAGAATATACAAATTGTCAAAACAAAACCAAAATTGGCCGTAATGAGAAAAATAATTTTTATATTTCCCCTTCCAGTTTTGTTTTTTTTTTGTTTCGTTTTTTGAAACTGTAACAATTTAGTTTTTAGTTTATTAATAGATGTTACAATAAGAAAGTTTTAATTACAGATTTTTTTCCGCCACCCTCCTGAAGAAAATCCTGGATCCGCGCCTGCCCCTAAAGGCCTAAAGATTATACAATCTTGGTATTCAAAAGAGAAAAAGTAAATAAAAGTTTTTTACTCTGTTTTTTACTCCCTTTCTATTTGATTCATTGTCTTTGTTGCCGTATTCCTAGCGTACTCCTAGCTGCGCCACTGTAGATGCCAAAATCATCAGAAATCGACAGAAGCGACTGGCAATTTCTCCAAATATGATAACTAATGGGTCATTTTCGGGGTTAATGATGTCAGAAAAGCTAATTTTGTGTAACAGGTGTTAAAAAAAAGCGGTGGAGGGGTGAGGGGTCAAAGGAGCGAATGAGAATTTCTTCAAAAATGTTAAATAATATGTCATTTTCGAGGTTATGGAGGTCAGAAAACCTAATATTACATGGCCATTATAAATTCAAAGACGTGGAGATAAGATAAAGGGGGAGGGAGAATAGGTGAACTGAAAAGAAAATTATTTTTTTCAAAAAAATTAACCAACTTCACAAATGGAAAAGCACTGAAAAATATGAAATAATATTTTTACGTATTTATAACTAAGGTTAATAGTAAAATTAATTTTGTTTAAATTTAGGTAACTTGTAGGTACACGGAATTTCTAAACTTTGAAGTCGGTGCAATTTCACTTATTTCACAGTATAAGGATCCGTAATGATAATTCGTAAACAATTAATAAGGTGTTGCATGCGCTTACTTTAAAGTTTAGAACGTTGGTGTACAAATTACTTAAAGGCGAACACAATTAGGCTTATCATTAGGCTCAGTAATCTACATATAAACATATATAAAATAACATGACTGACTGATTCATCATCGCCGAGTCGAAACCGCTGAAGCTATAAATATGACATTTGGTCAGTAGTTTTATTTTATAATATAGAGACTTATTAAGAAGGTATTTTTCAAAATTCAACCCCTAAGGGGGTGAAACAGGGGTTCGAACTTTGTATAGAGAAAAAAATTAGATGGCCCTATTAACTCGAAACTTCATAGAATTACTCTAAAAAATAAATGTTTAAACAAGTGGTTTACAGTTTTTAATAAATCGACCCCTAAGGGGGTGAAATGTGGGTTCAAAGTTTGTAATGGAATAAAATTGTTATACCGCGGACGAAGTCGCGGGCGCAAGCTAGTAAATAACTAAAAATATTACTCTCAATCAGTGGCGTGTCATGGGTTTGGGGACAGAGGGGACTGGTGCAGGCAAAGGGCGCCAAAAGCAAAAAAATAAGAATTTAAAATTTTTATTAAAAAATTACACAAATCTTCGAAACATATAGGTACACAGGTACGGTTAGTGTAGGGTAAGCCAGGGATAGATGGCGATTTATGAATGTTTAACCGGAACTTAGGTATTTAACTTTGCAAAAACACATATTATTTGTGTAAACATAAACAAGCTATGCTAGGCGGTCTAAACGACAAATTTTTTTAATAAAATAGAAAATACTACTTTAAAAAGATGTGTCATCACCATCTCACCCTACTAGATATGGGTTAGATGGTGATAAGAGTACGGGTCAGTTAGTGATACAGAGTTATGAGGTAAATCCATTTTTTCTTAGCAGCGAAATGGCCACAGGGCTGGCAAATATTCAAGAAGTTGGTGCAGTCCTTATGTAACCAACCTTAACAATGACAAATTGTATCCAGTCCGCAGATTTCTTGGTTAATAGGTAAGGCTCCTCACAACCAACACAAACTTCGTAATCTTCGTTGCTGAACTAAAAATATTCTTGGAAATTAGGCATATTCTGATAATTTTTAAAGAACTTTAAAAAATTACCTCTTTTTCATCTTCCCAATGCATAAGATCTTCATATCTTCTTCTGAACTGTCAGATATTTTCCTTTTGCGTTTTAGGTTTCTGCGCGCCTGCGACTTCTTCAATTCTTTGGAAGCCCCTTTTGTTTTCTTGTTGTGTCCTTTTTTTAATTTTAATAGTATCGTCGGTGTTTAAGAATGTTGCTAGGTTTTGTGATCTTTTGGTTCCTTTTTTTTTAATTTTGTGATGTCTGGAATGGAAGAGATTTGGTCAAGAAGTTTTAATGGAGTTATTTTCGGATTGCCTTCCTCGTCAATTTTCTGCCTGACTGATGGCGGGTGTTGAGGAAGAACTTCACTTTTCGAGGCAGTTTTAAAAAATCCCATATTGAAGACCCTGGCATCGGAAACTCACTTCTTTGTGGAGGTATCGAATCAGGTAGTTGCCGTGGAACAGCTTCAAGCTTAGCATCATCTCGTTGTGGAATTATTTGATCAGTATCAACTTACAGACTTGTCTTCAGCAATCAATATTAGCATCATCTATTGGTGGATTTGCCTGACCGATTTCGGGATTTTAAAATGCTTATATATGCTTTAAATGCGTACAGCTACGCAATTTCCGCGTTCCGTCGCCAACAGCCCAAGAGCTAGCCCAAGACTATCGATAATTCACATAATTCGCGGGTAAAATTTTAATTTAGCGCACCCGTATCCAAATTTTTATTTTTAAATTTTATTTTCCAATTTTACCATTTTCCCATATGGGAGGGCATGGATACGCCGCAGAGCAAAAGGCGGTAGGACCGTCGCTCCCCATGGTACCCTATACGGCACGACACTGCTCTCTATTAACAATTATTAATGTATTATTAAGAATTCCTGTTATACTTTAAAATTGGGCCGACTTAAAAGTTTAGAACTTCGGAATACAAGTTACCTTAAGGCGGCATTTTTCACGTGGCGTCCATGTTGGCCAACTTAATTCTATTTTTACATAGTTTTTCGGCTTTAAAATTTTTAACAATAACATTATAAGTATATTAAGTTATACTTCATATCCTGCAAGTAATTTTCAGTCAATTATTTAAAGTTCCAACGTGTATAATGAGTTCATTCAGAAGATTAATATATTAAAAGATCTATGGAGACATTTTTTCTGTCACTAGGACCGTAGGACCTCAATATTCTTTTTAAATATTGTTTTCCCAAAATAAATCACAAAATATCTTGAGGCTTTCATTAATACGTTAAAAATATGAAGCTATAATTAATATTCTTATAATGTCATTGTTAAAAAATTTCAAGCCGGAAAACCATGTCAAAATGAAATTAAGTAGGCCACCATGCATGGGCGCCCATGCAGGGGGCAAGATGGACTGTTGCCCCCCCCCCCCCCCGTGGGGTCGGGTTCAACGGGTGCTTTTTAACAACTGCGCAACTTCGTGATTTTCTAACATTAAAATATTATTTCATAATTTTCAGTGCTTTCCTTGTGTGATGTTGGTTCATTTTTTGAAAAAAAAAGTATTTACAATTTTTTTATGAGTAGATTGATTGATATACAGTAGAATCAGGCGACTCATTATTTAATAATTTTGATGTATTTAACTGACAACATATCTATATAAAATTAACTTCATAAATCATAAAAACGAATGTAGAATCGTTAACGACTAGTCAATCAACTTAAAACTTGTTTTGGTATAAAATAAATTAAGTATTTGTTGTTGTTGTTACATTATTTTTTTTTATTTTAAACCGATATCTATAATTTGTCGAAAATATTTTCTCCGTAAACAATTTTTAAAGTATTTTTAAAATACAGGCCGAAAGAAAGGCTTTGTTTGGAAAATTTCCTTTTTGGAAATACAATGTAGAATAGCGTTGTTATGGTCTAGTAGCCATGTTTATTGTGTTCGGGATTTTGTTGAGGCAATAGCTCTCTGTTTTTTTTGTTAACATTCTATAAACCAATAAGGTTCAAATTTCAATTTTTACAAAACTTTGTTTTGTTTGATTGGGTAAGTTCTCGAAAAATTGTTAAAAAAAAGTATTTCCAAAAAATTTGGTTTTCGGATAAATGTGCGTTGTTGTTACTACTAGCAAAATACTAAACCTAAGCTATAGGTACTTGCACAATTAGTGTTCCGCCATGTGGCGTCCACGTTGGCCAACTTAATTATTTTCATGTTAGTACAATTTTTTGCTTTATTTTCTTTTGTATGAAAATTGTGACAATATTAACCGTAGATTCATATTCTATACTCATATAGGCATTTTTTAGCGTATTAATAAAAGTTTCAAGATATTTTATGGTTTATTTTAGAAAAATAATGTGTAAAAAGAATATTGATGTTCTAGTGACAGAAAAATGTCACCACAGATCTTTTAACATATTGATCTTCTGAATGAAATATATTGATCTTCTGAATGAAATATAACATATTGATCTTCTGAATGAAATCATTCAATGAAACTTTAAATAATTGACTGAAAATTGCTTGCAGGATATAAATCTATACTTAATCTGCTTATAATGTTATTGTTAAAAATTTTAAAGTCGAAAAACCGTGTCAAAATGAGATTGGGTTGGCCAACGTGGACGCCACGTGGAGAATGCCGCCTTAACTTAAGCAAACCTCGGCCACCCGATCTCCACGCATCTGCCGCCGACGGCACTAACGCCGTATCACATCATGTATGCGCGGAGCGGAGTCTGAGCCAAATTAAAAATTTTGAAAAACGTCAAATGGCAAAAGTTGTTCCTTACATGGAGAGAAATATTTTTTGACCAGAAACTTTTTCTCTAAAACCAATGATTCAGCAGTTATAAGGATATAAATAATTAAATTGTTTATAGCAATTGATCGCGCTAGAATTTTTCAAACCTGGTAACTTTGGCTCAATCTACACCTAATTCTCAATTGTCATGATTTCTTCTGAGCGATCCTTTTGCAGCAATTTTTAAGCGTTTTTCCCGAAAAATGTTTAAAAAATGCATAAGAAATACTACATCATATATATTGTTGAAGTCGCAATTCAATAAGCTTTCATTTGATACCCTACACGATGCCCTTGAAATTTTTTTCCATTTCCCAATTTACCCCCTGAAATTAACCCCAGAATCAAAATTCAACTTTTTTTACTTCACGTCTATAATTGGGCCACCACACTATCTCTGTGCTAAATTTTAAATTTTTATTTGAAATAGAGAAAATCGCCTGTGACAGGCGGACGGACAGCGAAGTGATTCCATAAGTGTTTCGTTTTGCTAATTTTAGCACGGAATACTAAAAAACAAAAAAAGTTAAAAAAAAATTTAAAAAATAATTAACACTTGCTGTCAAGGTATGAATGAATTCCGACCTAGTCCTCAGTTTACATACTTATAATTTCAGTACAGCGGTACTGAAAATCTGCAAAATTCTTTGCATGGATTTTCCCTGGCGAAATAATAATAAAATTCGAAAATGCACACTATTTCGTCTTTTCTGAATATGTAGTAGCACGTAAGTTGCACTAACTAGTCAGTTTTAATAACAAATCAAGTTGTAGTGGGCATATGTATTTGGGTACTATTACCTACAACAATGAAATACAATAATTTGTCATCCTGTAAAAAATCTTAATTTACAAGTAAAATATTAGGTTCAATTTTAGTGTTCTAGGTTGTAGCAAAAACAGGTTTCGCCTTATTAATTCACGCTGTATTTTATGAAAAAACTTAATTTCAACTAAAAGCTACATGTACATCCAAAAACCTTCTTCAAACTAACATTCTAGATTTAAAGCAAAAATAAAAAATTATATTTCACACCTTGTATGAAAGTACATTTAAATTTATAAATAACATACTGATCCAGAATACTCGTATAACTACCGAATAAGTATTATTTGTCTTAGGCAAATATATAGTGCCCTAATTTTTTAGAGCAATGGTCAACAAAATTAAATTTTTAAAGTTGCCCATTTTGTATCTACATAATCAAAGGAGCCGTAATTTACATCGATGGTAAAAGCTCAAGCTGTATTCAAAACAAATTTTTTGTTCAAATAGTTTTTAAGTTTTCGCGCCAACAGACAAACCGGAAATGAAAAACCATTTTTGTGTGATTTAGAAACCCCAAAACTTGAAGGTTTAAAAAAAATTTCGAGAGGTGATTTTTTCATACATACAATCCTCTGGCAAGAGAAATAAAAAGGACGAAAAACCAATGAGATCAAACACATAAAAGAGTTTTTTTTTAAATTTTCCATCCTGTATACGAATTTAGAAGTTCATTTTCCACGTAAAATCATCAGATATGTATTTTTGTTTTAAGCTCATGTTCTAGAGATATTGCAAACTAAACATTATTTACTTGTTTAAATTGGGTTCTATGAAAAATCTTAATTGTAATTGTAAGGGTTTATTTGAATACTTTTTGCAAACTTATGTTTTTGAATTAAAGCAACGATAAAAAAACCTTATTATACCAGCGGTAAAAAGCTTTAGCTATCTATAATTTGTGTAAAATGAATCATTTTTGAGTTATAAAGCAACAAGAAATAGAAACTGTTCTCATCCTGTTTTTGAGTTTTCGCGCCAACAGACAGAAGGATATCGAAAACCAAGTTTCCCATGATCCCCAAACGTAATCTGAAAAAATCTCGAGAAATATCAAAAGATCAATAGAGTTTCAATGGGGCGTAAAATTTTGGGGGGCTTATGGCGCCTCTATGGCTTAATCTTAATAATCCACTGAGAAGGCTAGAAATGGCAATGCCAGGGACTAAAAGACATTCGTTAGTCCCACTAAGATTGACAATAATAATAATAATAATTTCCTTTATGGCCAACTAAATCCTTACAAAATTAATAAGCAATGTCAAACAAATAAGTGTAGTCAAGATATTACATTTAAAAAAAAATACAGTATCCCTAATGTGAAGAAAGGATATAAAACGACAATAAAATCACGTAGGTATGCTGGTAAAACCCACACCAGCCTTAAACAATCTACTTCAGCGATTGAATATACATAGCAATGAATATACCTAATTAAAGCAAATTTAAAATTAGTAACAATTTTAAGTCTGTGGTAAACAAAGACAAACGTCATAGTTTATTTGTTTACCTGTGTGTGCTGCGTTAACAAGGTGACGGTGAAGCACCGTGAAGATATAAAAGAAATAAGTTTCCTCACAGCATTTTCAATTGATCAAATTGGTGTGCAGTAAATGTATTCTAGTTTATCCTTTATTAATTGTTTAGAAGAAAATAGGATGCAAGTATATACAGTAAATAGTGATTCGTTCAATGGGAAACCCTGTTAATTTACCCAGTGTGTAATTTGGTGAAGTTAAATTGTTGGTCATTTTTTAAAGTGCCATAACTAGTTTGATGGGATTTCATTCTTCTTGGCTTTATATTATGCCTGTCTTTTAAAATCCTTGACAGAAGTAGATGAGTGCAAGGTCTGCCTACAAGACTCGTGTTAAAGTTAGAAACAAGTGAAGAAGAAACAATTATGTGGTTTTTCAATTACGGTAGGCTAGTTTTATTTATGCATAAGTAAGCGAATCAGTTTAGATTACTAATATTTATTTTTATATTATATACATAACTAGTAAGTAACTATTTTCCTTTTTCCAAGATGATTTTTAAGGACCAGGTATTTGGTGTTTGCACTGATTGTTTTATACATCTCAACATTTTTTCAATACTGCTGATAAAATGGTGTAAAAATTTGTTACAACTTTAAAGAGCAGACCTAGCTTAAGAGCAAAGCTCTATTTATTTTTGATTAAGGGTGATATATATCCGTTTGCTAAGAGTTTGTAGAAAAATACGTGATTAGGTAAAAATCGCTTTTAATTGCCTTTCTTGTGACAGAAGGGCAGCTGGCTATTCAGAAATAAAGGGTACTTTTCTATTACATTAGGCCCATTTTTTAAAATGGTAGCAGCTTTTTACATGGTCTTATTCTGTGTGAGTTAATGACACTGGTTAAAACCAAATGGCCAGCATCCTGTATTATAAATACGAGTATATAGTCTTATTGTTTTTGATGAAAAAATGTTGAAAAACTTTAAAAAAGCTAATAAGCGTTCCTTAAGATTGTGTTTTGTAAAAATGGAGATTATTTTCGGTTACTAAACAAAATTTTAAAAACACAGGTTCCTGTGATATAAACTTGTATTGATTCTAAATAATAATATGAAGCAAGATAATAATACTACTTGTTAAGATACTATTACTGCAAAAATGGTACAAATATACATCAGTAGTATATATCAGTAGTATCTTAGAACAATGTCATATGTATCAATAGTATCTTAACAATTAATCAGTTTTTATGCCAATATATTACTTTATATTATTTTTATATACGGGTTCAATATAACCCCATGTATTTTTGGTGCTATTATAAGTACATTTTTAATATTGGATGTGCATCATAGTGCCAAAGCTTTTTAGTTTGCAGGTATTTAAACGTATTTAAACGGTTTTACCATTTTTTTGAAATAGAAACCAGTACTTTTTTGACATTCGGATTCAGCTAAAAATTCCATTGATATACATATCACACTTCTACATCGCATCTATAAATTACCGCACTTTTTCGACAATCAATACTTTTGCTATCCCTTCGGTGCATAAAACTTTTTAGAACAATTGACCATGGAAAGTGAAATTATAGCCTATCTTCAATAAATGAGGGGCATTTGATTTAACATCAATAATTATAATAAGAAAATCATTGCACTTCCGTATTTTAGATTTTTTCAATTTTTACTACAAAATTACACACTCACCCAACCTGCTGAGACAATAGGGATTTGCATATAACCCAAATAAATCTGAAATATATTTTTTTTTATATTTTCTACATGTATTAAATGTTTATGGCGGTTGCTGCTATCCATTTATTTTGGTCTTTATTAACAAAAAACAAGAATTTTCTACTGCAAATTTTCGCGCGAATTTCGAAACATGTAAAACGTGATCCCAAAGGCTGTGTCGTCAAACGTGTTTTTATGGATGATAAATGAGTACATGGCGAATTCCAGTGTTGTAGGGTCATCGAAAAATCCATAAACATGGCATTTAATTCGTAACTCATCCAATGAAATACCCCTGCACTTAAAGTAGAAGGCTCCTAAAATCTAGTTCCTGTATATTTCAAGTCGAACTCGGTCCAGGAACCTTTCAATTTTGCAACAACAACTGGCATTTTTGCGAAATTCTGACACATCATATCTTAATAATTTCGAGGAAATAAATTGCAATGCTTTGTTTTCATTGCAAACTTCGATTATTCAAAAATGTTGAAATTTGGATGTCCCCGATGCAAATAAACCTATTTATTAGTAACTTTGCCGAAAAAATAAGCGATTTAAATTAGTGGGAGTTATTTTTAGTTAATTAAGGGATAAAATAAATCCAAAAAGAATCACTAAATAAGGAAAATAGTGCGGAATAATGTCGGTTAAAAATAGGATTTGTCCCCTGTTCGGTAATCATTTTAAAGTGTGATTATCCCTTCATAACAAAGTGTTGAAAAATTGGAAAAAATACACAGTGATTCAAATGTACCGATGCCGATGTCGCGGGAAAAAAGTAGGCGATTGCTCCGTTCCTATAACCAAGGACGAAAATCAAAAAAATGAATTTCGACGAGCTCTTTCCGATGACGTATATGGGATTTTAATTTAAACCATTTTGACCCCACAAAAAATTAAAAACCGTGAAATATTTGGATCAAAAATCTAAAATTCCAGTTTTTTCCAGATATTTCCATTTTTCAGTGATTTTATGTTTAGGTTAATGTATTTCAAAAAAAAGTATTTCAGATTTTAAAGATTCACTTATGAACCCGTTTTTCGATCTGACGGACGTTTCGTTTTCGAGATATTAGGTACCAAAGAGGGGTCTGCAAATGGTATTTTTCCACCTAAAAAAATTCAAAACAATTACTTGCCATTTTCTGATCCTTACCAGTTTCAGTAGAGTTCTGAAGCTCCGAGTCTTCTGCAACCTACGAAAATTTACATCGATTTAATTCACTTTTGCGACCTGTACCCGATTTCAACAAAAATCTCGAAAATTTCGACTTTGACGTTTAATAACTCCGGAAACATCCTGTATAACTGAATTTTTTACCGAAGCTAGTTGATCAACTATCAACCCAAAAAATTCGTTTGCTCCCCTTCTGACTGCTTCCGAGAAAAACAAACCTGTTCGACTTTAGATTAAGCTTTACGTTAACATGTAGACTGACGCTTATTTTGGCTGATCTCCTGATGTCATTTTTCATTAAGGACAAATCGCTGATTTTTAAATTGAAATAAATTATACCGAAGAGTAAACATTTTTTATAGCTAAGTTATCCTAATAATTTCCTTCGAAATAATTTTTTTGGGTTTGTAATGTCAAAAATAGCTGTTATATAATATTTAGTTTCAAAAATATATTAAAACTTTTCCATTTTGAAAATATCTTAAAATATAGAAAATATTACAACCTTTCAAAGACGAAAAAATCTATTAGCTGGGTGATACCTACGCCACTCTACGGTGACGGAAAAATTAATGTTTTATAAATAACAAAGGCCAAATAGAAGGAAACCTGTTTAAAATAAAACATTAATTTTTCCTTGGAATTAGAGTGGCGTAATACCCAACTAATATATCTTTTCAATGTGAATCCGTCACAATTATATAGATATTATTTTCATAGATGGCCAGGGAAAGCTAATAAAAAATTGAGTAGTCCTAAGAATCGATTTCTTTTCAAAACTGGAAATATCGAACGCCGTATTTTCTATACACCCTGAAATATTATGGTTACAGCTTTATAATGCGCATGAAAAAGTATTAGGATACTCTTAAAGAAATGTGTTACTTTGTAAAAGAGAATTGAAAAACTCTAAGACAAAATGCGATTATTTTTTACAATAATTGACATGTCATTGTATTGAAAGAGGTAGGTTATTGTTTCACATTTCATTGCCAACGTTTGGAAGAGTTTTACGTAAAAGTATTGAATTTTTAGCTGAATCCGAATATGTCAAAAAAGTACTGCTTTCCATTTAATATCAAACAGTTGGGTGCACTTCAGTTTTTACCAGATACGGCAAATAATAAGCTTCTTCACTATGATGCACATCTAAAATATTTAAATTGTACTTATAATAGCACCCGAAATACAGGGGGTTACATTGAATCTGGGATACCCGGTATTACTTTGTAGAATCAACAAAAGTTTATATCAAAAGACATTTTGTTTAATAATGTTTATAGACTGTCTCTTTTCACAAGACTCCATTTAGGATTTTTAGGTTGTTAACAAAAAAAAAAGACATGATGCTCCCCGAAATTTTACATTTAGGTTATCGATTTTATGTTAAAATTTTAAATAGAAGAACTGTTTAAAGTAAAACATTTTATGCCCAACTTAGGTAAGGTAAGGTTCCTCACCCAATTCTATATTTTGTTTTTGGAAATATGATATTGAAATTTTTTTGATTTTTCGACATCAATTTTGCCTCAATAAAGCCCCAGGGGTGGTATTAAAAAGTAGTAGGATTTTAGGACATTAGGATTTTTTGCTATACGGTAATCGAAACTATTATTCCATGAAACACGTTGACATAATCAAAGTGTTTCACCTCTTCAACCTTCAAGACCATCAAGTAAATGAACATGACGACTTGAATGGATAGTTTCTTTGTTATAGCAAGCATAACAAGGTACACACAGTGCTTTCATTTCAGAACTAGCCACTTTCAGTACAACTTGATTCGAAGTAAATTCGCTTTAAACAAAAAATATATCAATTTGGATATCGAAGGAGTTTAAAACCAATACATATTTAATTTTACATCTCACCCCAGCTACCCTACTGTAAAGTTTCAAATGGCACCCTTACCTTGCGATACATCGTTTTAAAGGCGTAAAAACCGCTTAAAAAATTTAATTCGGTTGATTCCTTTATGGTAAAAAAAAAGACAGTCATAAATAATTTATTTTCAGTAATATGACAAGTTTGAAAAATTTACTTTAATAAGTATTCAAAATGTCCTCCCTTATTGTATAATAAAGACTATTTTGGAACTCTGCGCCGACATTTCAATGAGACGAATCCCTCACGCCAAATTATGCACTACAGGAACGAGATTTCCTGGAAAATGGATTGACCGGCGAGATCTCCAGATATGACACGGCTTGATTTATTCCTCTGGGGTCGCTTAAGACGGCAGTTTACAGAATCCGCCTTAGAACGTTTAAAAGTTTACGGCTATCCAAGAGTTTAGGCGGATTGATGCTAAAACATTTCAGTAGGAGAGTAGGTACATCGGATTCGCAAATAAGCCGTATTTAACACTTTTTAGCCGTTTTTAACGCTTATAAAAGTCAATATACTTCCGCCTATATAATAAAAAAGGAAAAGATAGCTTAGCTAGCACGAAAGGAATCTCGCATTAATTTAACCTATGAATAAAGTTAACTGTTGTTTATATTTTTGGAATCCGTGTAAATAACCCCATCCATGTAATAGAAAAAGTTGTGGCCTCGCAAGTTGTACTAGATGCAACGGTATAAATCAATAACACGGATTCAAAATTCCGCCTCCCTACTTGGACCTACAGATGTTTTGTTTTTTGTCTGACAAAAAAATATAATTTCTTTATTCGAATTTGGATTTTTTTCTTTGATGACGATTTAATAAAAATAACATCATTTTACGAATACTATAATACGGTTTCCTTTATCTACTGCCATCCGTTGATCTAAAAGGTCAACATTAAGTTTTATCCAACGTAAGTTTTACACCCAATCTGGCTAAAACTTCTTCATGTACTTTCATATGAGCTACCTTTATATTTTAGGTGTTATGTGCGTTTACCTTACCGATATTTCTAATGAAATAATTAGATATATATGTTAGAGCTAGAAGTAGCAGTGCGATTACACACTTACCCTAAAAAAGTCATATATTTACAATAAAAACACAACTACTCCTAACATAAAGAGTAAATTCACATTACTTTAGCAAAAATATTTAGGAATATAAATCCATGTAAATTTTCTTACAAGCTACAAACAAAGGTCAAACAAAGTAACCGTGAAGATACAAGACATAATATAAATTTGCATTAAAATTGCCAAAGAACTTTAGAATAGTAGAATAGATAAGTCGACTAAGTGCCAAAAAGTTCGTTTTGAACTACTGATTTTTTTTTGTAAAACATAATATAGGAGCTATGCCTGTCTTAATTTTTTTTTTTCGATACCTAAGTGTCCTTAAAACAGCCTGACAAAAAATTAGGGAACAATCCTATTTGGATCTCTTAAAAAAAGAAAATGTAAAGCAGGTTAAGACTAGATTGCCATAAAACCACAGTTTAAGAAAATACTATGTGCTGCAGTGTCCAAAGTCAAAAATGAAGTTTTTTATTTTAAATTTATTTTGGAACGATTATTCGCACTGTTTCCAAGTTTTTCGCCAAACATCAACAACACTGTACTGAACAACGTCCTAGTTCCTGGTGCACATGGATCGTACTTTGGGCACTTAGCCGCTTTAAAAAAAAAGGCGCCATGTAATAGTGCTTCAAATCTGTTTCAAAGTGTTTATCCCATGGCCCGTTTTAAAGCACATCCGCGTTGGCCCTTGGACCATTATTCCGTGAAAAACAGGGGAAAAAATTGCCACTGAGACTACTTATCTATTCCACTCTTAATTTTCTATTTAACTAGATCTACTCCTAAACTGGTAGCAAATTTTTACATAATCATGTTGTTTTTACTAAATGTTGAAAACTTGAAAAAACAGGGAAGTACCCTAATTCTTTTATATTGAGTAACCAGTTTCGAGATGGATCAGAGATATTAAGGAAAAAATAATTTTTATATCACTAAAAAAACGTTACAAATATTTAACAAGAGTGTAGTGCTAGGTTACACGGAGGTGAAGACGATTGATGACTAAATAAATTAAGCCGTGAATCTACATACAGGGTTTAGAAGTATATGGCCCAACGTCAGGGTATTATTCCTTGCTCAATTTTAAGACAAAAAATTCACATAAAATAGGTCCTAAACGACTTTGTCTTTAATACACAGGGTGTTGAATTTCTTTTAAACGGTTTTTCCTAAATAACTAGAAGACGCAAATTATTATCAAATTGAAACTTGGCGACAATTTTTATTGTCTATATCTTCGATTCTATCGAAAACGACCAATTTGACCGAAAAAGTTCAAGAGATGATTTTTATGAAGTTTTATTTGTTAAATCATAAATCCTACCAGACTGAACAAAAAGTGGCCTACTCATATATGTATACATATTTTTTTAAAATTAAACCTCGGGCGTTACCCCTGTGCACGCCACTGGTAAAATGAGAAAAGCAGTTTTTTGATTGAAAGACTCCTCTTTATGCATTTAAAATAGTCACCAATTTGCAACTTGATACTAATTTGCGTCTTCTAGATATGTAGGAAAAACCTTTAAAAAAAATTCTACACCCTGTGTACTAAAAACAAAGTTGTTTAGGACCTTTAAATGTATGCTAATATTTCCTCGCGCTGATCGGCGCCGTACCCAAGCGCGAGAATCCAGCTTCCCTTGTGTTCTAAGCCTATGTTTATACATAGGCGTCGACTTTTCAAAATCTCAATGGGTGCAGGAGGCAGGAGTATGGGTACTACACTAATAATACACCTTACCTTAGTAAGATAATGACTAAATTTAAACAAATATTTTTTTTAATTCATTTATTTTTGTTACTAATAAAAATAAAGGAATATATTATATATTATATATTATATTATATACTAAAAAATTATTAGTACAATCTAATCGACAAAAAAAAGCACAAAAAGAATTTCAGCAAGTAATCAAATTAGTAAAAGCAAATAAAAGACTACAGAAATCAAAAACTTAATAGCGTAGCCACATGACCCCATACATTAGGTATACTTTAACTATTTAGAATTGAATTACTTTATTTTTGAGCTATTATACCAGGACCGATGGGTATTACGCCCCTTTACGTAAATAAATACTCAAAACATGCTTCTAAATTATTTTGAATATTCCCACCAATCGACAAATGAAATACTGGTCGTTGGCACGAAATTGCCGAAATTATTTCTGAATAATTATTTGTGCGGGCCATAACGCGCCCAGTCGATCCCCGAAGTGCTTTGGAATGCATGCATCGACATGGGTACATTTGAGTCACTCTGTATTTTTTCCAATCTAATTTTTTTCCAATTTTTCAACACGATCTTATAAATGCATATTCATACTTTAAAATGAATAGCGAATGGGTCATCCAGGAGCGTATTTAAGGGGTAAAAATAGGATTTTCTTGATTTTTTCCGACAAATCCTATTTTTAACCGACATTATTCCACACTATTTACCTTATTCAGTGATTCTTTTTGGGTTTATTTTATCCGTCCATTATCTAAGAATACCTCCCACTAATTTAAATCACTTATTTTTTCCTTAAAGTTATAAATAAATAGGTTTATTTGCATCGGGGACATCTAAAATTTGAAAATTTTTGAATTTTCGAAGATTGCCATGAAAATAAAGAATTGCAAACGTATGAATGAAAGTCTACTTGTCAGTGGTACATATAAATATGCAAAAATTGAGAATAAATTCTCTAACCACCTGAAAATTCCTTATACAATAAGGATTTCAACAAATAATGGCAAAACAGCTATTCTCCGGGCTATATGCCCCTCCAGCGCTCGGAGGGGCATATAGCCCGGAGAATAGCTGTTTTGCCATTATTTGTTGAAATCCTTATTGTATAAGGAATTTTCAGGTGGTTAGAGAATTTATTCTCAATTTTTGCAAAGAATTGCAGTTTATTTACTCGAAATTATTAAGATGACATGTCAAAATTTCGCAGAATTGCCAATTTTTATTGCAAAATTGAAAGGTCCCTTGGCCGATTTCGGCTTGAAGTATACATGAATAAGATTTTAGGAACCTTCTACTTTAAGTGCAGGGATATTTCGTTGGATGAGTTACGGATTAAATGCAATTTTTATTGAGTTTTCGATGACTCTACAACACTGGAATTCGCCATGTGCTCATGATGAGTCTTAAGTGCACTTTTGACGACACAGCCAATGGGATCACGTTTTACAAGTTTCGAAATACGCGCGAAAATTTGCAGTATAAAATCCTTCTTTTTTTTGTTAATAAAGACCAAAATAAATGGATAACAGCAACCGCCATAAACATTTAATTTATGTAGAGAATATTAAAAAATATATTTCCGATTTATTTGGGTTATATGCATATTCCTTATTGTTCTGTATCATTGGGAGACAGAAGATATGATCTGGTTTGAGAATTTTTCGGTTGCGTAAAATTTCATAAAATTTATTTTCCCAATGTGTCACCCGGTAAAGACAGGCACCGCTTACAATGTATATTTTAATTACGTTCCCTTTACATTACATTCCTACGCACTGAAAGTTTTAGTTTTTCGGGGAAAAACATTAAAAAGTAGACACGAAAGGTTGAATCTAAACCACAGTTACTACCGGTTCCGCACCCATTTGCGCTACTGGGTTTTTTACTTTTGTATGTTCTTTGTTTATACGGTCATTCAAAAATAATTCAATTCAGCGAATTTTTTGTGTTGTTAATTTAGAAAGATCTGTTATTTTAGTGACTACACCCTTGTCAGTGTCGTATATAAGACGCATTGGCACTCAGGGCAAACAGGTGTATTGTGTGCCTTTTAAATAAACTTTTCACGATGGCGATCAATCTGAAGCAAGTGGTAACAAAAAACTCCATTTGTTTTGACCCCCAAAGCCTGTACTCCTGGCTGGTTCCCTTGTTACCCTGTCCTAATTACGACATTGGACCTAATTCGCAGTATAATATCAAGTGAAATACCAAGGCACTTTCTGGGAATATTGTTCTCCTATTAATGTTATTTTTCTGACTTAGGTACACCTACATATTATATGTACCTACCTAATTTAAACATACCTAATTACTTTTGGTTCGAGTAATGATAGTCTAAACCTATTTCGTGTATTAACCCTAAACTGGTTTGATGGTTCTGAAGTCACACAACTAGTACGCTGGGGTTTTTTGGCCCCTATGTTTTTGGCGAGAGTTAGATTTTTTCTTTTGGTTACTGCATGAATTATATATTTCTTGATTCTTGAATTTACTATCTTTGATAAGAAGATAATATAACAATCCATGTTTAAAATACTCTTAATTGCTTTTTTTTGAAAAATTATGCATACCTAAATGAAAGTGAAAATAAACAAAACATCGAATAAAATTCTGTGGAAAAATTTGAAAACTCAAGCACATAATATGCAATAAAAAAAAGTTATACAAATTAAAGCAAAAATAACATTTATTGTTAAAATGAAAGCCAAATAAAAAAACGCAATCTTAATTGATTGAGGCTCACTTTAAAGAGTATTAAATGGTCTTTAAACAATTTTTTATTTAATCAGATATTTGATTGCGAAATATATGATTTCAAAAGTATGAGGTGGGTCGCAGGGAGGCTGTGAAATTTCAAAGTTGTATATCACTGTTCCTACTTACAGGACCCGTACCAAATTTAGGGGTTTTAATACTAAGCCCACTGGGAACGTTTTAATAAAGAAAAAACAAACATTTTGTAATTTGCGAAAGAGAGTTAAATTTTTGCCCTGGGAAATAATGAACGCGTTTCGGTATTTTATTTATTATTTTTTCTAAACAAATTTTACATCATTTTGTCGAAATTTTTTTAATTTTAAGAGAAAAAAGTTTGTTAGTAGAAAGGTATAGTCATTAGAAATTTTTTCTAAATTTTATTTTAGGTTTAAAAAAATTCAAATGACAATAACTTTCTACTAACATACTTTTTTCTCTTAAAGTTAAAAAATTTTCGACAAAATGATGTAAAATTTTTTAGAAAAAATAATAAATAAAATACCGAAACGCGTTCATTTTTTTCCCAAGGGAGGCTCAGCACAAATTCAACTTTTTTTCGCAAATTAAACGTTTTCTTTCCTAAAACATTCCCAGTGGGCTCACTATTAAAACCCCTAAATTTGGTACGGGTCTCGTAAGTAGAAACAGCGATATCCATCTTTGAAATTTCACCAGCCGCCATTGGTGGGTCAATTTCCATGCAAGTAAGTGCATATCTTCTTAATTTTTCTTCTTGCTAAGATTTTTATTGCCGTGGCAACTAAATCTATCACTTGGACATTTTGGTTTTGTCAGAAATATTTTACATATTAACCAATTATTTTTTTTGTTTTGGGAAGAAGTAATATTGCGAAAATATAAAGAATTAACAACAAACAATTACATGGTTGCTTATACCAGAGGTTATGCCGGAGAAAAATAAGACAGAGAGAATAATATCTCTTCTTCCCGCCAGCTCGACAACGCGATGGCCTTCAAACGGCAACACCCCGAGATTGGCGCGTACGATTCTCACAGTACACCCCGACATTAGCCAGTGCGGTAGCAACACGGCAAGCAGAGAGAGTTTTCTGCGGCGCGTCTCAATACTCACTCTCATTGTGCTTTATAATAACCCAAAATCTGCATCGCACGCCCATGGCAGCTTATTTCGACGTCGGTTTGGTGGTCATCGAAAGCAAATCGTATTTATGAATGAAATCCGTACGAGATATTATTCTCTCTGTCTTATTTTGCTCTGGTTATGCTTTCAATTTAAATACATGATTATCAACTTAGATCCATATGATGGGCTTATCCAGAATTTTTTTTTATTTCATAATACAAAAGTGCTCCATTCGAAAAGCTTATCCCCAAAAGATTAGAATTTTTCTGATCGAATTCACCCCCAAATAGCGGTCAAATATCGCTCATCATAAAACGGGTCCATCCATGGCGTCCGGTGACGTAGCCTCACGAAGTTTATAAGCCTTGGCACCGCAACAAAAATTTTGCGACTAACTGCCAAAATGACACTTGTCAAAAACCTTATCCCCCTTAGAAGATCATGGCGGTGTTGGCGAATCCTTAATTGGATTTCTCCACATTACCCGTTATATTCAGTTGTTTTTCGTGGGATGACGTCAAGACGGAGACTGAATGTTTTCAATTTTATGGAATTTTAAACCTTATTATTATCCGTCCAACCGACATAATTTTTTGTTGTGTATGTTTCGATCGATTGATTGTGCAATAATATAAACATATTTATTGAAAACGTGAAATGACACTGTCAAAATAGATCTATTTTAAATGTTAGTGAATCTCCTTGTATTATGTTTTTGTATACGTCACTGGCTCATAAACTATTTTATGATCGTTACCACAAAGTAACAAATAACCCAACCTTGTCGTACCTAATTATATTTTTAATGGTAAGGAAATTTGCCTCTTTTTACAATATCACATCAAAACTAGTATCATTTTAAGAGTAAACCTTTATTAAATTGCCAATTATTTTTGATGTCAGTAACATAAAATAGTAATTTTCAAACTGCCAAATTAAATGCGTAGTGAAAGAGCAAAACGTTTCCACATTTTAAAAAAAAAGAAACTATATCGTTCGGATTCACTAAGAAGGTTTAAGATTTAGTACAGGCTTAAATTAAGATCTTATAGTTGATCAGTTATGTTTTGACAGGTTTTTGTCCTGTTATTGTTAATAAGTTGTCATTAAAAACTTATGAAGTATTCTGATATTTCAGCGATTTGCTTGGTTTCAAAATGATTTTGATCTTGGGACGAGTTGCTGTAATGAATTTAGTTCTATTATTGTCGAAAGTATGCAGTAAAATTGGTCTTTTCTTTTAAAAGCTCAGAAATAAATTCATAGCGTAAAACTTAGTTGTCTTATTCTTACACTTACAGTTTAAAACTTTTGGTTGTCAAATTAGACCGGACTAGCGTTGGAGAATCTGGCTGTAAATTTTTAGAAAACTTACCATAAATGAGTGTAATACTGGAATAGGGAATTTTGAATTTCAGATTAGGTTGCGTTATAATTATTTCCAAGATGTCTTCCTTTGTGCCGCCACAGTCCATTTTTTTGATAAGACCTCAGATATGGATGAGTAATCTTCTAAACCAGGGATTTTAAAATTGTGGTCCGCGGACCCCTTGGGGTAACGGTACGATACGCCTAACTGTGTTTAACTTTAAATAATTTGTACACCAATGTTCTAAACTTTGAAGTAAGCGCTTAATAGGGAATATGCATACAACCCAAATAAATTTGAATTTTTTTTTTTTAAATTCTCTACAATAATTAATTGTTTATGGCGGTTGCTGTTATATCCATTTATTTTGGTTTTTATCAACAAAAAAAAAAGGATTTTATACTGCAAATTTTCGGGCGAATTTCGAAACTTGTAAAACGTGATCCCATCGGCTGTGTCGTCAAAAGTGAAATTATGACTCATCATGAGTACATGGCGAATTCCACTGTGTCATCAAATTCCACTGTGTCATCAAAAAATTAATAGAAATGGCATTTAATGCGTCACCCATCCAGTGAAATATCCCTGCACTTAAAGTAGAAGGTTCCTAAAATCTTATTCATGTATATTTCCAGCCGAAATCGGCCCAGGAACCTTTCAATTTTGCAACAAAAACTGGCATTTCTGCGAAATTTTGTCATACCATAAATAATTTCGAGTAAATAAACTACAATCTTCGAAAATTCAAAAATTTTCAAGTTTTGCATGTCCCCGATGCAAACAATCCTATTTATTTATAACTTTAACGAAAAAATAAGCGACTCAAACTAGTGGGAGGTATTCGTAGATAACTAACGGATAAAATAAACCCAAAAAGAATCACTAAGTAAGGAAAATAGTGTGGAATAATGTCGGTTCAAAATAGGATTTGTCGGAAAAAATCAAGAAAATCCTGTTTTTACCCCTTAAATACGCTCCTGGATGACCAATTTGGTATTCATTTTAAAGTGTTATAAGACAGTGTTGAAAAATTGGGAAAAATGAAACATGAAAAATACAGAGTGATTCAAATGTACAAATGCAAAAAAAGTAAAACAAAAATCGAAATTTAATCGGCGATTGCTCCCTTTCTGTAGAGAATGAACAAACAGAATAGAGATATTATTTATTTCGACCAGCTCTTTCCGATGACGTATATGGGATTTAAATTTGAACCATTTTGACCCTACAAAAAATTAAAAACCGTTTTCAGTGATTTTAGGTTTAGGTAAATATATTTAAAAAAAGTACTTAAGATTTTAAAGTTTCACTTATGAATCCGTTTTTCGATCCGACGTTTTGTTTTCGAGTTATTACATATCAACGAGGGGGTCTGCTAATGGCATTTTTCGACATAAACAAATTCAAAAGAGTTACATGCCATTTTCCGATCCTCATCAGTTTCAGTAGAGTTCTGAAGGCCCGGGTCCTCTGCAACCTCCGAAAATTTACATCGATTTAATTCACTTTTGCGACCGGTACCCAATTTCAACGGAAATCGCGGAAATTTCGACTTTGAGGATTAATAGCTCCGAAACGAAACATCCTGTATAACTGGATTTTCTACAGAAGCTAGTTGCGCTATTCCTCTATCAACCCAAACAATTCGATTGCTCCCCTTCTGACTGTTTCCGAGAAAGACAAACCGTTCAACTTTCGGTTAAACTTTATGTTAACATGTAGATTGACACTTATTTTTGCTGATCTCCTAACGTCATTTTTCATTATGGCTGCTTTTTAAATTGTAATAAATTATACCGAAAAGTAAATATTTTTTCTAGCTAAATTATCCTAGTAATTTTCTTCAAAATATTTTTTTTTGTTTGTAATGACTTCCTTAAACGATTTATGCACTAAAAAAAAGATGTGCATATTCCTTATTAACTGCTTAATAATTATCATTACGAATTTTTATACTGTGGAACTGCGCCTGCGTCAAAGTTTAGAACTTTGGTGTACAAGTTACTAAAATTTGAACAAGAGTAAGCTTACCGTTAACCTCAGTAATAAATACGTAAAAATATTATTTCATACTTTTCAGTGCTTTTCTTTTTGTAAAGTCGGTTAATTTTTTTGAAAATTTGCTTTTTTTTTAGTTTTAGTGCCCTCCCTCTACCTTCTTCTTATCTCCCCCTCTTTCTATTTGCACTGTGCATTAATTATTGACTACTTTGACCCCAGTATCACTATAAAACAATATATTACACTTACACAAGGTTTTATAAAAAAAATAAATCGTTTCTCCATTTCATCGCACTCATACCACTTGCTTTATCTTGTTCTCTATCTTCATCTCGCTCCACTCCTTCAAAATTATTTAACATTTTTGTTTGACAAAATTAGTTAGACCTCAATAATCCCGCAAATGACCCAATAGTTAGCATTTTTGGAGAAATTCCCAGTCGCACCGTTTTATCCTCTCTAACGCCCCCCTTCCCCATCGTTAATGTTTTTAACATCTGTTTGACAAAATTGGATTTTCTGACCTCAATAACACGGAAAATTACCCGTTAGTTAACACTTCTGGAGAAATTCCCAGCCGCTCCTTTTGATCCCCTCTCCCATTTAATTGTTTTAACATCTGTTCACATTTTTGGATAATTCCCATCCTCTTCGTTTTACCCTCCTGCTAGACAAAATTAGATTTCCTGACCTCGATAACACCGAAAATGGCACATTAATAACACTGTTGATGAAATTTCCAGCCGCTCCGTTTATTCTCTCTATCGCCCCCCCCCCCCCCACCTCTCCGCCGGAACATTTGTTAGAAAATATTTGAAGAGAACAAGGGAAAAGAGATCAGAGTCCATTTTTGACAAAAATTGACTAAAACCGCCGCGGCGCCTCTAGGCAAGGGCTTACTGTACCTACACCTAGCTTCGCCACTGGTACTCAGAAGTTGTAAAAAACATTATGATCCCTCAAGACAAAAATATTTGACAACCATCGGTATTGCTCCTTTTAAAAAGTTTTGTAAAGGGAGAAAGGGAATATTAAAAAATTGGATTCACTAGCAAAAATTTTTCTAATACTGATACGTATTTACATTTTAGATTGTATTGCTATTTATCCGTTTTTGCAGTAAGTAATGAATGATTAATTATTATTTAAATTGTTAAAAATAACACAACTGGAAAATCAACTATGGTAAATCATTTACGGCTCTCAGCGGTCAGGCAAAGTTGATTATAATGAATTTCTAAGTAATTATTGTAAAATAAGTAAAAAATAGAAATTATATTTTATTTATCGTCAACACAATATAAACGTGACTTGATCACCTGTTTTTGTTTAATAACTAAATCTTTAAGAAACATGGTTATTTGATAATTTAGGTTGTGTCGCAACTAAAAATACTACATTACTACATTTATCGCCAACAGTACCTCAATCCTCTGTAAAGGGGGGTGTGGATCATAGACAACATATATTTAGACCATCACAACGTATTCGCGACACCGCTGAATCCGTCCAATGTATGGGCGAAAAAGTGCGTTTGTACGCATTGGGCGCCAGTCAGATTTTTAAACGACGCCGACGGTCCTCTCGAGGCATGCGCACTCGGGACGTCTCGTAAAAGTGGTTGTTGAACTCAATGACGCAACGCGGCGATCAGAACCGGGCCGAAAAAATCTCAGTCATTTGTATGTTATGGTATTTTTGGTTGGGGTGGCGAATATAGCGAACCTCTGAAGCTTGTTATTTCGATACAAAAATAGTCTTTACAAAGTGTTACAGACATTTCATATATTTCGCCAATTATGTATCCAACTTTTAAATATAAGGAATTATTTCGTAGTCTATTTCTTACAATTAGTGCATAAATACAAATAGTTTAATTCGAAATTTAAATTATATCAATATGTGAAAGAATAGTAGGTAAAAAATATAATTTATCTTAAATGCACGCCGGTGTTGAAGTGAATACACACACGGAGAAGTAGAAATATTTGTCAGTGACGTATATTGAGTGTGGTCAAGGTGTCCGAAAGGCACTGATGGGGTGTGTGTGTATTAGGGGCATTGTATAAGGGGTAAGATGGTGTAAAAAGGTCATATATAGTGTCAATGCCTCCGTCCCCTATATTGCATAAGGGTGAGTGTGACCAAAAGGCATATTTGCGCTTTCGCCAAAGGGGCACTAAAAATACTAGTGGATTAGGGTAGAGGGGAGTATTTTAAAAGGGACGGCGAAAGAAAAAAGTGCTTTCGCCAAAGGATCGCTAAGATATCAGTGGATTAGAAGGGTGTGCCCAAAAGGCATATTTGCGCTTTCGCCAAAGGGGCACTAAAAATACTAGTGGATTGGGGTAGAGGGGAGTATTTTAAAAGGGATGGCGACAGAAAAAAGCGCTTTCGCCAAAGGATCGCTAAGATATCAGTGGATTAGTAGGGTGAGTGTCCAAAAGGCATATTTGCGCTTTCGTCAAAGGGGCACTAAAAATACTAGTGGATTAGGGTAGAGGGGAGTATTTTAAAAGGGATGGCGAAAGAAAAAAAGCGCTTTCGCCAAAGGATCGCTAAGATATCGGTGGATTAGATTGACATGGGGCCGTAAGTAGTAGCGCTTACAGCAAAGTATCAAGTGTACACACTGTAAATAGGTGTAAAAATAGTTACATCTTACCATAGAACTTGGTTTGTTCAATAATTATACAGGAATGGGATGCCAATCCAATAAAATATACACATGTAATTTTTTTGATTTACTATTTTACTTCTTAAAACAGTTGCATATTTTATTTCTATTGTTTAGAATATTATGTTTTATTTTGCAAATGTAAAGTTTAAAAAATTAAGAGGAGGGACATTAAAGAGACGCACTGTATATGTATAAACTGAGCTATTTTCGAGGAATTATAGACAGTTTTGTATAGCAAGAAAACTCAGATTTAAGCCAACAAACTATACACTTTTTGTTAAAATCTCACTCATGGTTACATTTTTATCATTAATAAAAAGAATAATTACAGAATTAGAGAATCCATGAGAAAACGCATTGAAAAATGTATAGAAGTTGGAGGACAACATTTTCAGCACCTCTTGTAATTTTGTTTGTTGTTTTGTTAATTATTATTGGTGAATAGGTACATTTTAAATTTCAAAGTTACTATTCATTCCCATGTAAGCAGTGGAAAAACTGGTATTTACAAAAGATTTAATTACGGGAAAATGGCAAGGGATACAAAGAAAATGCAAGAGGGAAATTTTGTTTAAAACAAATTGCGCATTCTAAAAAATTAACAAAAAAATATTTTTACAAAGTCAATGTTTTAAATTTTACTAGGGCATTACCAAATGAAGCTACGGCTAAAATTGTATTTCCATATCTTCTGGTGTTCGAAAGTTATTAAACAAAAACAAAATTTTTTAAACATTTTCAACACCCTGTAACTTGGAAACGAAATCCCGTAGGGCATAACTTTACATGAAAAAAACTATTACTTTTTACTAAGGAATCTACCGTTTAATTTATTCCCAACCTTTATGTTACACCCTGTATATATATATATATATATATATATATATATATATATATATATATATATATATATATATATATATATATATATATATATATATATATATATATATATATATATATATATATATATATATATATATATATATATATATATTATGGGAAGTATGCAATGTAATTCTCAAAATAAGAATATGTCGATCTGTTTTCAAAAGATCCTGGGGGGGGAATTACCCCCATTATCCCCCCCCCCCGTAAATACGCCCTTGATAACTAGCCTTTTGTTTGGGTATAATTCCGTGTCGGTCTCGGCGCGCCACCGTAATGGCTTTCCGGGTCGTCTGTATTCCACCAATCAAACCATTGAGAAGACAGTTCCGGAGGATAAGAATCCATTTTTCCACACAGTTGGCACTGACTCATCATTCCGCAAAGTTTATGGATAGAGTTCTGCCAGGAAAACCAAAAATCACCTAAAATATCACTACACACTAGGGTATCCGTTATTTACCAAGTTGATTTTTTTTCTTGCGACGCCCTCTAAATTTTTAGTTTATCGTCTAAAAAAAATGTTAGACCAAAATAAGCCCTTAATATTCATAATAAACCTTGCCCTAAAGACGATACATTTCCCATTTAAATTACATAGGATTTTGCCACTTTTTACAATTAATTTTTTCTCTCTCGGACAAGATGACTTATAGCAATGAGACATACATATTCTTATAGGAAATTGAACGCTCTACAAAAAAGGTCTCTTATAATTTTTCGATTAATTCACTCCTTCAGAAGTTATTGAAGGTACTAAATGCGACTTAGCGCGCTTGCGTAAATAGAAAATCCGTGTTGGCGGGAATGCTTGTAAGTGTAATCTTGAGTAACTTACTGCATTGAAGGGAAATTTCATGAAAGTATACAAAAAGTTATGAAATTCAATAACAATTATTTGACTGCGCCTTATAAATGAATAGTCTCAAAAATGATTCAAACTAGAACCAGCTACCTGTCATGCGGTATATTATTTTCCATGTTTAAATTTTTTTTACCAATACCACTAGCATTATCTATTTTTAGAAATAAACGAATAACTTTTATCGAAATAATACTCACTTTGCCGTAAAAGTAAAAAAATCTGAAAATTTACTCAGAGTTCAACTTTCACCTCGAATAACTTTTGAAGGAGCGAATTCATCGAAAAATTATAAGAGACCTTTTTTGTAGAGCGTTCAATTTCCTATAAGAATATGTATGTCTCATTGCTATAAGTCATCTTGTCCGAGAGAAAAAACATTAATTGTAAAAGTGGCAAAATCCCATGTAATTTTAATGTGAAATGTATCGTCTTTAGGGCAAGGTTTATTATGAATATTAAGGGCTTATTTTGGTCTAACATTTTTTTTTAGACGATAAACTAAAAATTTAGAGGGCGTCGCATGAAAAAAAAAACAACTTGGTAAATAGCGGACACCCTACTACACACGTATATTCCGACCGACAACAGATTTATCAATTAAGCAGACGACGCCACCTGAAGCGACGTTGTCACTCTCACTCTAAATTTCGTCAAGATGCAATGTAAATAAATTATTAACAATTTACTACCACGAAAAATAATGGTATACTGGTATATTTTATCAATCCTTAGTCATATGCCTTAGCCTGTGGTACTCTTAGGATTGCAGATATTAACCTACAGTAATTTTAAGTAATTTTAGTATAGTTTATCAATCTGCAAATATGCTACATAACTGAAAGTCTGACAACAGCCGTTCTCAAAATGTAGGCGGGGGGCCATATAGTTGGCCAGATTATGAGTAACTCTGAAATCTTTGCTCGCTTTTAAATATAAATAGTGGTATCTCATCCGTGTTTTTAAATCTATGGTAATACCCAATAAACGTAACCTACCTTACCATTTTACATTTTAGAGCAATCAGGGACTCCCAAGTTATTAACCCGGCAAACGATATCGTCCCCTACCTTCACTTTTGTGAACGAATGTTGCCAGTAGAGAAAATATGGGGGTCGTGTTAGATAATTGTAGCACCCCGATGACTTCGTTATAGATCCGCCACTGGACTCAACTTCGCACTTGAAGGAGTTTGCATTTGTCCTGACCTCTGATTCTTTTTTTGGCGCTTTTTCAACATGTATGCCAAGGCGTAGGTATGAATTAGTCAAATAAAAACTAATATTTTCACTTTATGGAAGTACATTAAAAATCAGAAGTTGTTCAACTTTCAAAAAATATGCTATTTTCTTCCAAACAGTCGACCTCTTTTTGGAAATGCTCCCTGGCATTACTCCATCGATCTTTTTGCAAATCCTCCCATACACAATATTGACTTTTTTTGTACAAGCTTCCAGCACTTCTACGTCTCTGGTGCCCTGGAGCACTTGCAAGCCTTGCCTGTAGCCGAAATAAAATTTATGTAAACCAGTAAACGTTTTGAAAAAGACATAATAGATTTAGTTAAAAAAAAGGAATAAATTATGTCTTTTTATGTGTTACACTGAAAATAAATTGTGTTTTTTTTTAGAAAAAAGAAAACTAAACAACAATGTTCAGCAGCCAAAAAGCTTAGTTTTTTCTTTCGAGCCGGAAAATATTTCTCCCCTTCCAACTTACATACTCTCTATGTTTCCCAAATAAGACCTAACCTAGAATACTGTTCTCACATTTGGGGAGCGTCATCAATTTCTTCTTCAATTTTCACAAACTTTTTCAATACTCCAAGACAATCTCTTGGGTCTCAACGCACTTACTTGTTCACTTTTTATTTTAGTGGAATTTTTATCAAGAAAATTCGGCGCACTCCAAAACTTGCGACTAACCCCGTACTATTGATCCCAGACTTTTGAACTTTCCCGTGGACAGTAAATTCGGACCCCGTTCGAACAGAGTAACAACTTACATCTTCGAGTACGTACTACTATACTATCTTCCAGCCGGAGCCTTCCCCTTATATAAAAGAGCGGTAGTTATCGGATATTTACGACGTTTTTATTGCTTTCTGCTTTATCTATTTATTGGCGTGCGCCTGCATAAAGAAGCTATAAATTTGGATTTTATTAGATTAGGTAGGTACTATATTTGGTAAAAATGCTTCCACTCGCCTCATAGGTCACCACAAGGCGGTTTCTTGTTGAACCAATCAGATAAGGCAGCGCATAATTTTACTGCTATAATAGTGTAATTAGGGAGGTGATTTCTCGGACGGGGGTGAATCTTCCCCATAGACAACATCAATGCAATCGGTCAGTTTGCTCCAATTTCTTGAAATGATCGGCCGACTTAAGAGCACTAACCAGTTTCGGGGAAAAGTTTTCGCGGATCTCGGCGAAGTTAAGTGAAATATTTTCTTCATACACAAGTGAAACTTTTCTTCACAATAAAGGATTACTTTCTCTAATTATGTGAGTTAACTTGTATAATTGTTTTATAAATTACTTAGATCATTTTTATTAATCAATTTTCTGACCGCTTAGGTGTTTGAATATTTTTCAAATGAATTATTTTCAAATAAACTTTTAACCCTACCTTGGTATTTCAAGTTCTTCAATACATTTTTAAACCAACTATTTATTACTTATTTTTTTTCTAATATTTTCCTGTCTCAATAAATATTTTAAACATTCTTCCAACGCGAACATAACTTATTTTAATCATTGCCCTTTTGTGTTGCGAATTCATTTTTGAGAATTCCTTTTCGTATTTCTAAATAGGTATAATTCCTTTTTTAAATTATTTTTCAAAATTTACTTTCCTTCATTTGTTTGCACGGCTTTAAACCCTTAAATACTTATCGACCGTGCTGCCACACCACCCTATATAGCGTAGGCATCCTAAGGAAGGGTTTTTCAAATTCACGTCTAAGGGGGTGAAACAGGGGTTCAAACTTTGTATGGAGAAAAAATATCATATGGCCCTACTAACTCGAAACTTCATAGAAGTGCTGTAAAAAATAACGGCCAGATTCTCCAACACTAGTGCGGTCTAATTTGACAACCAAAAGTTTTAAACTGACAAATGTAAGAATAAAACAACTAAGTTTAATATTACGAATTTGTTTCTGAGGTTTTTCACAAATTTATCAAGAAAAGGGCAATTTCAGTACGTACTTTCGACAGTAATAGAACTAAGTGCATTCTAGCAACCTGTTTCAAGATAAAAATCATTGGGAAATCAAGTAAATCGCTGAAACATCAGAATAATTCCTAAGTTTTTAATGACGACTTATTAACAATGACACGACGAAAACCTGTTAGAACATAACTGATCAACTAGAAGATCTTAATTTAAACCAGTACTAAATCTTAAACCTTAGTGAATCTGAACGTAAATGTTTAAATACGTGTTTTACAGTTTTTAATAAATCAACCCCTAACGGGGTGAAATGGGGGTTTTTAATTGAGTAAAATTGTTATACCGCGGACGAAGTCGCGGTTGAAAGCGTAATGTAAGAATTCCATTTTAATTGGTGCGATTTTTTCTTTTCGGTATTTTGCCATGAATTTTGATGTCAGAAACACAAAGAAATAAAAGAATAGCTAAAAATATTATAAGAACCATAAATGTTACCCAATAATCATAACGTTTTAATAATTCTGCCTAAAATACTAAAAAATGTAAATAAAAGCAGCTCTTTCACGGAACTTTTATATTATTATTATTATATTATTATCATCTAAATTAGATTTTTTCAGTGAAATTCACTCACTTTTATTTAAATGACACTCACTCCTTAAATTTTTAGGTTTATTGACAATAATTATTGTAGTGGACGAAGTAGCCTCAAAATTGTATCCAATATTACCAAAATATGACCAAAATGTTGTTAAACATAAATACATAAGACAGAGAAGACAATTTGAATTTGGAGAAGATTCTGGAATGGATTTACCAAATAGTGGTAAGTATAGGGAACCTTGTTTAAGAATATAAGTATGTAGTTTTATATTATTTTTTATCTTTTATCTTGCTCAAATTTTCGATCCACCTCGCCAGTTACATCTGGACTGGATAAATGATGTACTATATTAATTTACCTTGACAAGATTGATCCTTATTTTATACAAATAATAGGCCTAAACTTGTGATGAAGACATAATAAAAAATAAGTGAGATGATTTTAGAGATAACATAAATAAGACATCCATTCTTCTACGATATTTACTATGGATTCATGAAGGGCCTTAAATGAACTGTATAAATACTTTTCTTAGAAGCACTTAGTAAAAGTAGGGCAAAGACTGTCCATTGTATTGAATTTTAGGTCCGCGTAGCATAGGTTACTAGGTCACTAGGTCTAATATTCGGAAATTGGGAAAGTATTTTTAATACAATAAGTACAATAAAAACCACCGCAGTACCTTATTTTAGGTCATTACTTAATATCATTAAATATATTGAAACATGAGGCACCATTTTTTGTAATGTCAGAATATTATAATACTATGCAAAAATTGAGAATAAATTCTCTAACCACCTGAAAATTCCTTATACAATAAGGATTTCAACAAATAATAGTAAAACAGCTATTCTCCGGGCTATATGCCCCTCCGGGCGCTGAATTACATACCAAAATTTGCCGTATTTTCTTCTAACACAGTTAGATAATAAAATACTTGTTTTGAATGCAAGAAACTACTAGGAAGAAGGAAGCTTTTTCTTTAGTTAGGATGTCGTCACCTGCAGACCGGTTTCGAACTCGTTGGTTCTCATCAGTACAGGATAGACGAACATACCAACCTTCCGAAAAAGTAATCCCTTAAAGCTACAACTGTCGTACTGCATAAGCAGTGAGACACAGGCAGCGCCATCCATTAGCAGTTTCGAGCATTCAGATTAGAGTTTACCGTAAGGTAAAATTTTCAAACGTATGAATGAAGGTCTACTTGTCAGGGGTACATATAAATATGCAAAAATTGAGAATAAATTCTCTAACCACCTGAAAATTCCTTATACAATAAGGATTTCAACAAATAATAGTAAAACAGCTATTCTCCGGGCTATATGCCCCTCCGGGCGCTGAATTACATACCAAAATTTGCCGTATTTTCTTCTAACACAGTTAGATAATAAAATACTTGTTTTGAATGCAAGAAACTACTAGGAAGAAGGAAGCTTTTTCTTTAGTTAGGATGTCGTCACCTGCAGACCGGTTTCAAACTCGTTGGTTCTCATCAGTACAGGATAGACGAACATACCAACCTTCCGAAAAAGTAATCCCTTAAAGCTACAACTGTCGTACTGCATAAGCAGTGAGACACAGGCAGCGCCATCCATAATGGATGGCGCTGCCTGTGTCTCACTGCTTATGCAGTACGACAGTTGTAGCTTTAAGGGATTACTTTTTCGGAAGGTTGGTATGTTCGTCTATCCTGTACTGATGAGAACCAACGAGTTCGAAACCGGTCTGCAGGTGACGACATCCTAACTAAAGAAAAAGCTTCCTTCTTCCTAGTAGTTTCTTGCATTCAAAACAAGTATTTTATTATCTAACTGTGTTAGAAGAAAATACGGCAAATTTTGGTATGTAATTCAGCGCCCGGAGGGGCATATAGCCCGGAGAATAGCTGTTTTACTATTATTTGTTGAAATCCTTATTGTATAAGGAATTTTCAGGTGGTTAGAGAATTTATTCTCAATTTTTGCATATTTATATGTTATGTACCCCTGACAAGTAGACCTTCATTCATACGTTTGAAAATTTTACCTTACGGTAAACTCTACTCTGAATGCTCGAAACTGCTAATGGATGGCGCTGCCTGTGTCTCACTGCTTATGCAGTACGACAGTTGTAGCTTTAAGGGATTACTTTTTCGGAAGGTTGGTATGTTCGTCTATCCTGTACTGATGAGAACCAACGAGTTCGAAACCGGTCTGCAGGTGACGACATCCTAACTAAAGAAAAAGCTTCCTTCTTCCTAGTAGTTTCTTGCATTCAAAACAAGTATTTTATTATCTAACTGTGTTAGAAGAAAATACGGCAAATTTTGGTATGTAATTCAGCGCCCGGAGGGGCATATAGCCCGGAGAATAGCTGTTTTACTATTATTTGTTGAAATCCTTATTGTATAAGGAATTTTCAGGTGGTTAGAGAATTTATTCTCAATTTTTGCATATTTATATGTACCCCTGACAAGTAGA
The DNA here is from genome assembly GCA_963971165.1 of Philopedon plagiatum. NCBI lineage: Eukaryota > Metazoa > Arthropoda > Insecta > Coleoptera > Curculionidae > Philopedon > Philopedon plagiatum. The sequence continues at coordinate 97,523,822 of OZ020191.1, forward strand.
CCTTCATTCATACGTTTATTATAATACTGCTTTTGACAACGATTAGTATATCATATCTCACAAGATTAAGTAAAATAATGCAATGAGTGTATTCAATAAAAGGACAACGAGCGATTGGGACAAGAATGTTATGTGTGTGTAATAATTGGAAAAAAGTACACCCAAACAGAATCTCAAACTAAGCTCGAAAATTCTCTCAAAATCTTGCACTGGGCCTGATGTGACCTAAAATCCAAATCAGAGTATAATTTCACTAAAAGAGTTCCTCCAATTTTAACATAAGAAATTTATTTTTTCAAGAATGTTGCTTAAATTGGAACAGTTTAATTAAATTGAGCATATGCTATATCAGAATTAAAAAATAAAGTTCCTGTTCAAAATCCATAATACATTATCAAAACTCTAGCAGAACAGTCCGTACTTTAAATAAAGTACTTGAAATGCTTACCGATATATGAAATATAGTAATTGAAATATCGTATGTAACAAAAGTTTTCGAAATTTTTTTCTTCTGCAGTATAGAAAAATCAAATTATTGTTTTGAAATAATTTATTTTTGAACTTAAAACATTATGTTTGCTTAACAGAAGACACAAATCAACTTATACTTAAAGTCCATTATTTTCAATAGCACGTAATTTTGTTTTAACCTGTCGCACCATGTTCTGGACGGTCATGTTTTCTATTTCGCGAATTTTTTGAAATATTCTGAGTCATAACACTTGTTCATTTTCGGCTTCCCAACCACTGCCGTAAACCTTTCTGCTCAATATTGCCCCAAAATCTTCAATAGGTCTTGCTTGAGGAACATTTGGGGGATTTACGAATGGGATACCTAGTTATCCCATTCGTACCAAAAAATGACAATCCCCCTAATGTTCCTCAAGCAAGACCTATTGAAGATTTTTGGGAAATATTGAGCTAAAAGACTTACGACAGTGGTTGGGAAGCCGAAAATGAGCAAGTGTTATGACGCAGAATATTTCAAAAAATTCGCGAAATAGAAAACATGACCGTCCAGAACATGATGCGACAGGTTAAAACAAAATTACGTGCTATTGAAGATAATGGACTTTTAAGTATAATTTGATTTGTATCTTCTGTTAAACAAATATGTTTTAAGTTCCAAAATAAATTATTTCAGATCAAGGATTTGTTTTTTTCTATACTGCAGAAGAAGAAAATTCCAAAAACTTTTGTTACATACGTTACTTTTATTTTTCGTTACTGGTACTTGAAGTACTTCTCTCAAAAAAAGTTATTGTAGTTTTTAGTTGCTATAAAGTATTTTAAATACCTCCATAAGTACTTTAAGAATTCAAAAATATTCCAGGTATTTGAAGTAATTTAAATAATCACAAAAATACTTTACGTTAATTGGAATCATTTTAATTACTCTGTCTTTCAAATAACTAAAATACTCCGAAACGTACTTCAAATACTTTGGAAGTATTTGAGTTAACCTCTAAGGATTTAAAATACAATCTATTTATTATAGGATCATTATCTATAGTTTGTAAAAAAGTTCAGCCAATAAAGTTGAAGCGTTTTTTCTAAAGTAAAACAAGGGTTTTTAACAGAAGGACGAATGTGCTAAATCGTACTATTATATATTTGCTCTTTGCGTCTTAAATGTAGTACGTACGAAAATTGTAACTCCAATTAAGAAACAAATTTTATCAGAAACCATCAATCGACGAGGCTGATATACTTATGAAAACTATGGCGTAAAATAACTCTCGAATTTGAAAGAATTAGTGTTTAATTGAATGTTTGGGAGGTAGTATTGAATGTTTGGGAGGTAGTAGAGGAGCTTTTCCTCGGCCAAGGAGGTACCAGCCCACGCACCCACTTAAAGAGCTGGTGAAATCCTTAGAGTAGTTTCCAGCCCTGGGTGCCTGAGTCGGTTTTTTTCTTTTTCTTTTCTCTTCACACTGTCATTCTTTCTCGTCTCTCTTCTTTCTCTGTCACTTCTAATCCTACTCTCTTCTAACTATCCACCTCTTCAGAACAAAAAACAAATTTGAAAATGGCGATGGAGCTCTCAGGGGTAAAAAATTCCGGACGTAAACTACCCTTCCATTCAAATCTCCGGACGAGGGGTGCTCAGGGGGGTCCACCATCGAAGAATTCCAGAATATAATAACCTTTGCCGACATATGCGGGCTCAATCGCAATTTGGACTCTGTCCACCACTACCTACACCTGCAAACCCCACATTCTTTTCTGACCGAACCCCAAATCAGTCCAAAATCCTCAGCCAATCATCTCCTGTTTCCAGGCTATGAACTTCTGTCAACTTTTCGTCTCCATGGTGGGGTAGCTGGCTCTTCATTATTCAAGGGACGCTCGACTGTCCAATCTGCCAACTGACGACAGTAGGAATCCGATAGTCCGGGGTCAAAATTGCTTACAAGTATGTCTTTAGGAACATTGGTTACTTTACCACATAATCGATAGTTGAATATTTCACATGATTTAAACTAGAAGCTATACGGGTTGACTCTGAAATCATAGACGTGAGGTTAAACGGCATGAAGATATCCTTTAAAATATTATTAATATTTGAGTTGTCATTCGCTTCAATATTTAGATCACCATATAGATAAAATAGGTACTCACATAAAATTTGAGTATTGTAAGGCATTAGTTAATGTGTGCTACTTGCGTGAAAAATAAATTAATGTCGCCGTTAGGTGACCTACAGATGCATACAATAGAGTAATCTGTGATATGCATTATTGCTGAACACTCAATGTGCATTTCCATCAGTGACAACCAGTTTATTACTTTTAGAGGTTTGACCAAATAAGTTAAATTGGACTTGACGAGTATCATGCGTCCTCAAGCGTAAAATTATGTTAATAACAATAATTATTTCAGGTTTCTCCAACGACGGCATATTTTTTGATGAAGACGACGATTTTCAAGACTTCGTGAGGCCGGACAGACTTAGGAATCAAAATAATGGTTTTCAAAATAATCCTAACCGTTTTGACAGTAACCCAAATTTCAACACTGCTAACTTCAACAGGCCAACAACTCAATCGCCTAATGGTATTAAATTTTTTTCATCCCGATATATGTCACTTAAAGAACCTTTTTAAAAGCAGAACTTACTAAGTACTTAGGCTTTTATCACTTCTGCGTATTTGGTTGTAGCTTTTAACAAATAGTTTTGGGTATCATCCTCAAAACTTAGTACTAGTACTACTTGAATATTTTATATTATACATATTAAATAAATAATGTCCGTCTTTAGGAGTTACTGCTGTAAATGTCCCCGGAATGGGTACTACCAGGTCAGCATGTGAAGATGCATGTTTAACGACGCAACAATACAATCCAATCTGTGGTGACAATAATGTGACATATCAAAATATAGAAAAGTTTAAATGTGCTGTAAGATGTGGAAGAAGTAAGTAGAAGGAAATTACAGACGATTTTTAAGCATCTCGCCAACCTTGAAGTTTCTGCCAGTATGTTCCTAAATAAACCTTTTTGCGAAATATCTTTTCAAAAATCAACGAATTAATTTAGCAAAATTACAACTTTAAAGTCACATTTCTACCCAATACACTTGTCTATAAGACCAGACAAAATAAAAATAAAAAACAGATTTCATACAGGGTTTTTCAAAAGAATGGGATATTTCTAATATCTCCCAAATAATAATAATCTTTATTCAGTTTGTTTTGCCTTTTCACAATTTACACATGTATGAGTTAAGAAAGAGTCTTAAAAATCTAAAGCTTTTGTAACTTGCACCTAGGTGGGCAGGAGGCCACCTGTATGTGCAAATAACTAAATATTGGGGAAAACCCAAGCAAATTCAAGCAAACCCAACCCGGTAATTGATTAAAATTTTTTTCGATGTTTTGATAATGTCTTTTGGTTTAATAAGTCTTTTGGCAGGCACGCCATTTAGATATATGTTTTTAAATATCAACCTACCTTTTGAATGTTTATGTGCTTGTGCTTATTGAAATGAACTGAAAAAACTCCATTCATTGGAAGTTATAAATGTCATGTAATATTATACAAGATGTGAAAAACTAACGATATTTTTAAATGTATTGTATACCTCTTAATTAAAAATTACATTTGGTTTTAGCACGTTATTTTCGAAATGATCTCCATTGACAATATGACATCTATCATTATAATTTTCTGAATTACGGATGATTTCATTTAATGGATTAGCCTTCTCCGCTTCAGTGCGCTCCTTCAGAACAGCAATACTGTCCGGTCGATTTTGATAAAGCCGTTTCCTTACGTAGCCCCATAAAAAAGCCTAGTGTGGTCATATCTGGGAACCTAGGAGGCCAGTGCCAGACCTCCTCGTCCGATTCACCTAATTGGAAAAATACCATTTAAATATTCGAAAACATAACACAACGCAACAACAATTTTGTTAGGCATCAGGAAGTGTTAAATTTTCCACAGTCGTAATTCGTAACATCTATTTAAACTAAATGTAGTATTTTACTACAGATCTAAAGTACAGTTTATTTTTTTACCCCTTGAATAATAAACTATGACCATTAAAAATGATGCCGTCGAAAGGATTTTTTCTGGCTTGTTCAATGAGCACCACAATAGGTAGGCTGCTATTTAAAAAAATATATACAGGGCGCTGAAATAAGTGTTGAAAATATTAATCTGACAGTTTAGTGACACTAGCCAAAAGTGACGTGTTATAATTTACGTGAATGTGAAATGTGCTTTTCACACATACTGCAGAGTATACTTGTTTAATAACATAAAATAGGAAATCAATAAAACATGAAATTTTAGCTATGAGCTAGCAATAAAAAACTAAATACTAATCTGTTGCATTCAATCGGATTAGAACTATTACTTTTATACTGCTAGAAAATTCTAACGAGCAAACCTGAGGAAACATGTCAAAAAGTAATCTTCTGAAACCAAAAGAGACTGTTAAAACATGGGAAAAAATTTAAATCAATTACCAAGCGCAGCTTGGTAAATATTAGCAATGTTACATTCTTTGTGGAAGGAGATTTTTTACACCATCCCAGTATTAAGATAATTAACGTTAAGTAATCAAACATTGCCGTCACTACACATATGTATTATGATACGCAGGTTTCTATCACAACAATGGATCTGTTTCACAATTTTTTATCATCACAAGATTTTTCTACTTGCTAGAAGGTACGGTAAAAAAAGTTTTTTTTTCATTTTTTAGAACTAGAAATGCCCTAAAAATACATTTCAAGTTCGAATTTTCTAGCAATATAAATAATAGTTTTAATCCGATTGAGTGCAACAGATCAGTATTTAGTTTTTTGTTGCTAGCCCAATCAAACCCAATCAAAACTAAAATGTTGTTTTATAATTTCCTATTTTATGTTTATTAGTCAAGTATACTCTGCAATATGTGTGAAGAGCACATTTCACATTCACGTAAGTTATGGCATGTATCTTCTGGCTATAGTGTCACTAAACTGTCACATTCGTGCGAAAGGTGATATCTATGCTACTTACATGTTACATAGTTTTGCTGTATGATAAGATTTCACACAAAATACGGAAAAGTATTTCAAATTAAATATTTTGCAAACTATCATAGGTTTGTAAAATAAAAAAAATATATGATTTTATTTAAAACTTAAGGTGGTCATCGACCATCAAAACTTAGCCTAAAAAGCTTATCTGTACCTACGTTCTTGGCCACTTTATTATTTCGTCTTGCTCTAACGTTATCTTGTTATATTATGTGTATATTCCCAAAATAATTTAATATACATTTTTATTTTTTAGATGTCCAAATTGCCGCTTATAGAGCTTGCCCAAGAATAATGGTCAAATAAATAGAAGACTTAGGAGGAAATTAAAATGCGAGTAATCTTTATGCCATATATACTTTCAAAATGTGTCTTAATAATTTATTTTTCCACCAATATGGAACTTACTGCTGTGATTATTCTTATTTATTTAGGTTTGCATTCCATTGTCTATTTATAATTAACGACTCTAATAAACAAATATGACTGCTTAGCATATGTACTTTTTTATTATGTTTTTCTCAGATTGATAAATGTTATTGATACATTCTGATAGATCTAATGTTTATCCGTTAAAAGGTTAAAGCTTTGTAAAATTTGCATCCTCATTGGTGTGAAGCAAACGGAAAAAGAACTGAACTGAAAAGACTGTCAACACGATTTTTGGATAACGCAGGACACGAGAAACAAAAATAAGGATCAATTATTAAATATTTTATTACATAATATAACACGTTATAACAACTATAGTTTTTAATTCGCAATCAATGCATTTTCTATTGAAAAAACATCTAAAAAATGCCCAAATTAATCAGTCAATAGGTGTATATGTATGTATGTACATACATACTTATGCCCAAAAAATCGTACAACTATTGTCCGCCCAAGTTCCCTGTAACTGGGACGAAAGGGAAAGGAAGTCATAAAAATGCATAAAAACTATGTTAAAATAGCACTACTCAGTGGCGTAGTGGCAACTTATCCGTCCTTATAAAAAATAATTAAAATGTATTGACAATCAGGTTCGTTTAATATATAAAAGACTTGTAGGAAACTCCGTTAAAGAATGTAGGGAATAATTCTTTTATAAAATAGGTTAAAAAACCTGATTAGTAAGCGTTCGCCAATGCTTTGTTTCCATAATATAATAGATGGCAAAAAAACGTTTTTGGGGGTTCAGCTTCGGCGTTCTATTAATTTAATCATACAAATTCAAACTAACCTGTTTAAAAACTTAAATATTTATAAATCTGTGGCAATTATTCAAATAAATTGTTACACAATACCTTCTTTGAAGGATTTAAAATGTAACTAAAAAAATAAAAGAAAACTTGGTGGAAAAAATGTGTTCTGTTTATATTTCCTATAATGATTATGAAGTCTTGTTTAGTCCATTTTACTCAGAATCGGAGTCGTTTTTGTTCGTTCCCGTTTTTTTCTTGGAGAAGATAATAAGTTTGCGGGATTATGTTGCTGTCTAAGAGCAGCTTCTTTTCTAATTCTTGTTATAGATGATCTTCCTACTCCTGTGTACAACATAGCCCTTTCTGTTTTATTTTTTATTGGAATTTTTATCATATTATTCCCTGCCTCTTCATCGCAAACCCTCATTACGTTTGCAATTATCTCACGCGCCTGACTGTGCAAAACTTTTCCCTTCAAATTTTCCATTTTTAAACACCACGACTCTCGACCGATGATGAGACGGCTATGAGGCAACTCACAGACATCCCGACCCGGAGAGGCGATAAATCATTTACAAAGACGGAGGCCGACTTCGCAATCAGCCAAATAAGTTCTATCTATTATTTTTCTATTCAATAAGCGTGTTACCGACGCGGGCCAAGTCACCGTTCAGTCGACGAGGCGAAGAAGACACGGAAATAGTGCAATGTTGGTAATTTCTTGCTAAATATTTTGTGGGGAAATAACACCCCGGAAATTAATTGTTGAAAACAGAAGATTTATCTAATTCTTAACGACAGGTATTATAGAACTCATTTTATGATGCGGTAAGAAAAGTTTAAATCTTATTAACGAAAAATTAAACAGTTTTTAAAACTGGTTTACACACAAAGTGGCAACGTTGTTTAAGCCTCTCCTTGCATTCTTTAAATTCTTCTGCCGGTTCCAGATATCTTGGGCGGACAATAGTTTACACTCTAAGTATTAGTTTCCTAAGAAAAGCTGTAGACTGTAAATTACATGTACGGTTCTATTGACCACGACTGTATCCTGCTACATATATGGCTATAGCAGAGCCTGATTGTACATTGCGATCTAGTGGACTCTTAAATTTTTATTTGGCAGGTCTGGCTTGATATGTTTAACTATTAATATCTACATTTAATTTACGTAGGGAATAGAAAAAAAAATTTCAGATTTATGTGGATTATATGCATATTGCCTATTGCTCCATTTTGCGCGAGTCTGACTGGCTACCCCTTCCACCCACCTAGGGTTGCCAGACTTCCCGATTTCAAAGAACATGTCCCGCGTCCCGACACACTTCAAATCGGGACGCGATTTGTCCCGATTTTTAAAATTTTCTAAAAAAAAACATTTTTAAACTCAATAATTTAAATTATTTAATCATACTTACATTTAAGATGTATAGTTTTCAGAACATTATATACCATATTTCTTACGTTTGAATTTGATAAAAAGTTTATATGTTTGCTTATTGTATGTTCTACCTGCTCATTTATTAAATAGTAGTGAAAAAAATAGCGTCCCGATATTTTGCCCCAAGTCCCGATTTCTAAGCAACTTTTACACGCTGGCGCTCAATTCTCGAGTTACGACTGAAACATGTCGCATGCGTGATATCCGAATCTCGACGGAAATGTCTAAATGTGTATTCTTGAACCACGTATGCGAATTATATCGGTCGACATTATCACGAGTGGGTAAAATGATGTGAGATTTATTACGATCTCCGGCCGACCAATTACGATCAATTATTGTCGCGGCCTTATTTTAATTTTATGCGAATAGAATGAAAATGGCGGAATATGAAGAGCTAGAATTACTTGTTGCAATTGAAAATCAAGAAATTCAGGAAGATAATGTTAGATTTCCACGAAATACTATCAATACCGAGACGGGTTTAAAATATCAGATAGGCAGTTTTTAAAACATTTTCGTCTAAGCAAGGAATTGACACGAAATTTGATTTAGTTCGGCCCTATGTGCGAGAAAGAACTAGGGTATCCTCTCCATAGAAACCAAAGTAGCTTGAATTAAAATTCAATATATTTATGTAATTTTATTAATGAACTATAATTAATTTTTATCTAGGTGCTTGTTACATTAAACTTTCTGGCAACTGGATGTTATCAACTGCCCATCAGAGTAAATGAATATATATATATATATATATATATATATATATATATATATATATATATATATATATATATATATATATATATATATATCCCAATCCTCTGTAGTCGATGTATCATCAAACCATATCATACTGTATATGATAAACATAACAACATAACCTTAATAGAAATCAACGATCGTGTAAATCCATTGAACTCCAATCAGTTCAATGTGTAAATCACGCCAAAGTAGTTCAAATGAACCCTACATGCTATGTTGCCACTTCTTGTCCTTCGAAAATATCTCGAATGCGTGAAAAAGATTCGCATTGCAATCCAGAATACAGGTGTGAATAGTCGTTCGACATGATCGTGCGACATTTGTCGAATGCGACATTCTTAAGCGAGATTCCAGAATTGAGCGCCTGGTGCCCGATTTTGAAGATGTTGGATCTGGCAACCCTACACCCACCCAAATTGTCTGGCAAAAGTATTTTTAAATATTGAGTACATTAAATAAGCAATGCACTAAAAATCAACTGGTACCCAAGGTATATTTTTTTCGAAGGAAAATTTACCGGGTCAGCAGTCTGGCGGCCTCTTCGACATATGCAAATCGTCTGGAACTTATTTTACGATAGATTTGTTTCAAATGCAATATAATTTATTCGATAAGCTATAAAAAATCAATAGATATTTTAAAATGAAGTACCTAGTTGGGTTATAGATTTGCTCAGCTTAATTTGATGACCTAAAAAAGCATTAAACTCCTTAATACTTAATAATTTTGAGTTGCGGCCCCCCCAAAGAAGTCCGGGCCCGGGGAATTTGCACCCCTGCCCCCCTCTCGACGGACCTGTGCTTATTTATAAAAAAACACCCAGAGCAACTTTTAGAACAAAATATTTATGATAAATAAAAACTTTGCTTAGCACCAACAACAATTTACATAATCGTCTAACTTGAAATAAAAATCATTAAGGTATGGGCTACTACGCTGACATTACTTTTGCAAGTGCAAGCTATACTTGCACAATTAGTGTTCCGTGCTATCAGCCCCCCACTTAACCTGAGCAATCCTAGGCCGCCCGATCTCCGTCCTTCTACCGCTCTACCCGCCGCCGGCGGCACCAACGCCGTATCACATCGCGTATACGCGGAGCTGAGTGGGCCAAATTAAAAATTGTAAAAAACGGGTAGGACAAAAGTTCTTCCTTATATCGTAAGAAATATTTTTTGTCTAATAACCTTTTCTCTAGAACTAATGGTTCAGCAGTTATAAGGAAATAAACAACTAAATTGTTTATAACACTTGACCGCGCTAGAATTTTTCAATCCTAATAATTTTCGTTCAGTCTACACCTAATTCTCAATGTTCATGATCTTTTTCAGATTTTTCTGAGCGATCCTTCTGGTGATAAGGGTGGGGGACAGCAATTTTTAAGCGTTCTTCCCCAAAAATGTTTAAAAAAATGTGATAAAAAAATACATCATATATATCGTTGAATTCGTGCTTCAATAAGCTTTCATTTGACACCCTACACGATGCCCTTGAAAAAAAAAATTCCATGCCCAATTTACCCCCGCCTCCCAAATTAATCCCCAGAATTAAATTTTTTTTATACTTCACGTCTATAATTGCGTCACCACACTCTATCTCTTTGCTAAATTTCAAATTTCTACGTTGAATAGTTTCAGAGAAAATCGCCTGTGACAGACGGACGGACGGACACCGAAGTGATACCATAAGTGTTCCGTTTCACAGAACACTAAAAATGAAAAAATCTATAGCTAAACTTAATTTAAACCTGACTGATGCATTTCTTAGAGATAATTTGTAGTGTTTATCTAACTAAAAATACGAGGATTAACAAGACTAGTTGATTTCGTTGTGTAATTTCTATACCGTAAAAATAAAATGAAAAGATTCCCAATTTTTGTCATGCGAAAGTTTGCAATTATCTGAAAAATGATATTGTGTCCTGCGAGGTGTCCTGTAATGAGATTTCTACATATTTGTGATGTGTTAATAAAATAAATTAAAAAACAAAATATTAAGTAAAACTACTTTGAAATTTTAACGTATAGCGTATAAAAATACAATTTGCGTTGAATTGTATTTTGTTGCAAACTACAGATATATACACAAATTAAAACCAAAAAAAGTGTTTCACAGTATCGTAAAGTCACCAGAACCAACAAAGGAAGGTTTTACTATCGTTTATCCTCGAATTCGACTTAAGAAACACACCCGAAATCAAAGAAAAGAGAAAAAAACGGGAAAGATTTCTGGGCAAGGCAGGCACAAGTGTTGCCAGCAGCATAGAATATTGCTCGGAATATTGTAAAACTACATGTTGCCACATGTAAATCAATGCCACAGGGATGCTATTACTGGCAAAATAATGCCATCGGTAATGCCGCCATAATGCCACTACCACCATAATGTCAATACTGCCACCATAATGCCAATACTGCCTCTATAATGCCAATACTACCACCCTAATGTCAATAATGCCACTAATGCCAAGAGCTTGTACACCAAAATTCCCCAGCGGTTTACCCCTCGAGTATTAATGTGAGAATAAAAATAAGGATTTTTGTTATTTTAGTAATTATATCACGACTGTTAAACACAATACAACAATAAGGAATATGCACATATTTTTTTATTGCATAAACCGTTTAAGCAAGTCATTACAAACCCAAAAAAAATATTTTGAAGAAAATTATTAGGATAATTTAGATACGAAAAATGTTTACTTTTCGGCATAATTTATTACAATTTAAAAAGCAGCCACATTTGTCCTTGAAAAGTGACGTCAGGAGATCAGCAAAAATCTACATGTTAACGTAAAGCTTAACCCAAAGTCGAACAGGTTTGATTTTCTCGAAAACAGTCAGAGGGAGAGAAATCGAATTTTTTGGGTTGATAGAGGAATAGTTCAACTAGCTTCGGTAAAAAATTCAGTTATACAGGATGTTTCGTCTCGGAGCTATTAAACGTCAAAGTCGAAATTTCCTCGATTTCCGTCGAAATCGGGTACAGGTCGCAAATGGGAATTAAATCGATGTAAATTTTCGGAGGTTGTAGGGGACCCGGAGCTTCAGAACTCCACTGAAACTGGCGAGGATCAGAAAATGGCAAGTAATTCTTTTGAATTTTTGTTAGGTCGAAAAATGCCATTTCCAGACCCCTCTTTGGTACCTAATGACTCGAAAACAAAACGTCAGATCGAAAAACGGATTTACAAAGGAAACCTTAAAATCTCAAATACTATTTTTGCAATACACTTACCTAAACCTAAAATCACTGGAAAATGGAAATATTTGGAAAAACTGGAAATTTAGATTTTTGACCCAAATATTTCGCGGTTTTTAATTTTTTGTGGGGTCAAAATGGTTCAAATTAAAATCCCATATACGTCATCGGAAAGAGCTCGTCAAAGTATGTGTTATCCATATTTTTGAATTTCTTCATTCTCTATAGGAAGGGAGCAATCGCCGATTAAATTTCGATTTTTTTACATTTTGTGCCCTAGACATTGGTACATTTGAATCACTCTGTATTTTTTCCTATCTATTTTGTCCACAATTTTTCAACACTATCTTATAAAGGGATAACCACACTGTAAAATGAATACCGAATGGGTCATCCAGGAGCGTATTTACGAGGTAAAAATCGAATTTTCTTGATTTTTTCCGACAAGTCCTATTTTTAACCGACATTATTCCACACTATTTAGCTTATTTAGTGATTCTTTTTGGGTTTATTTTATCCATTAATTATCTAAGAATACCTCCCACTCATTTAAATCGCTTATTTTTTCGGTAAAGTTATGAATAAAAAGGTTTATTTGCATCGGGGACATCTAAAATTTGAAAATTTTTCAATTTTCCAAGATTGCCTTGAAAATAAAGAACTGCAGTTTATTTACTTGAAATTATTAAGATGATATATCAAAAATGCCAATGTTCGTTGTAAAATTGAAAGGTTCCTGGACCGATTTCGGCTTAAAGTATACATGAATAAGATTTTAGGAACCTTCTACTTTAAGTGCAGGAATATTTCATTGGATGAGTTACGCATTAAATGCCATTTTTATTGAGTTTTCGATGACTCTACAACACTGGAATTCGCCATGTGCTCATGACGAGTCATAAGTTCAGTTTTGACGACACAGCCAATGGGATCATGTGTTACAAGTTTCGAAATTCGCGCAAAAATTTGCAGTTTTAAATTCTTTTTTTGTTAATAAAGACCAAAATAAATGGATAACAGCAACCGCCATGAACATTTAATTTATGTAGAGAATATAAAAAAAAATATATTTCAGATTTATTTGGGTTATATGCATATTCCCTATTATCTACAGTAATGTGTAAGTATTCTATAAGTAAAACTAACATACAAATTACCCCGAAATTATGGCAAAAGCTCCAATAAACTTAACTTCAATATTACACATTCTGAGCTTATACAGAACCATGGAGCGATGGTTGTGCAATCTGTGATATGGAATGAGGTAGGTACGCAGTGGCCAAGTCACACAATCCCACTTGCTTAAGGTTAACTTTTAGGTTAATTTGGAAAGAAAAACTTTGTCTTTAAGACATCCATGTAGGTGGTTTACAATGAAGTTACAGTAAGCCTATTTTTACAAAAATGTTGTTGCTCGGATTAAATAATATTTCGATAAGACCAAACTGTACCTAATATCGTAACCATTGCATGATGCTATTGAGATCTGTGAAAATTAGGAGCTATAAAAAAATTATCTCGGGGACTGAATAACACAAATGTTGATAAAAAAATTTTTTACTGGTAAGGAATTTAAGTAAATAAAATTAAAATTTTAATTAATGTTCTTCTCAAAATCAGTTTACCTACATATTATGCAAACATTAAATAACACCATTTAATTATTCTTAGATATAGCCCCTCTATATACCTAATAAAGAGACCAATAGTTTTAAAACAAACAATCAACTAATTAGTTCTATATTTACAAGTAACTATTTTCCCATACGTTGTATGGACCATTCTTGTTGACATAAAGGGCATCGATTATTCTGTTTGATCCACAATGACATGCAACAGTAATGAAAAGAGTGGTTGCATTCTCCCCAAACAACAACACAATCTTGCTTTCCATATAAATCTTTTTTACTTTCAGCTTGACACCTTAAGCAGGCATCCATAACTTGCACTCGACAAATTGCACAGGTATCACATTCAACATCCCAGCTCCACATAGCTACTGCGTTCCATTTTTTTAGAGTAAACATTTTCTCCTGTTTTTGGTTTTCATTGTCCATGCGCTCATTGTCATTTTCATCAGCTATTCTCGCTTCCATCTTTAAGCTATTGGAAAATAAGGTAATTATTTAGATTAACGTAAACAGCAAATTTTTTCATGAAATTTTGCACAGACCCTAATTTTGGGTCGTAGAACACGAATCCGAAGTCAGTTTATGGCGGTCTCGTAAAAAATTTTTTTTAAACTTTTAGGTTAGCTTTTTCAATGAATTTCTTTAAATTTGTTGGGTGAGCAAAAAGCTGGTCAGGTTTGCTCAGTTTTGATTGATATAGATAGGTACATATATATCTAAGTATATCAATCAAAACTGAGCAAACCTGACCACCTTTTCGCTCAGGTTGGGTGAGCACAAAAAAATTTTTTTTTACGAGACCGCCAAAAACTGACTTCGGATTCGTGTTCTACGACCCAAAACTAGGGTCTGTGCAAAATTTCATGAAAAAATTCGCTGTTTACCTTAATCTAAATAATTAGCGAAAAGGTAGAAATAGAATACAATTTTTCTAAGAAACACTCACACCGAGATTCACTAAATAGGTTTAAGATTTAGTAATGATTTAAATTAAGATCTAGTTGACCAGTTAGGTTTTGACAAGTTTTTCATTAATTCATTCAATCATTTGTTGATCAGTCATTATATTGTGGAAAATACATACTTAAATTATCCTTTTCTTTATAAATTTGCAGCAAGACTCAGAAAAAAAAGATTACAGAAATTAGTTGTCAGTTTAAAACCTTCCTTGTCAGGTTAGACCTGTTTTAACGATAGTGAATCCCGAGGTAAGTGTTTCTCAATACACTTTTAATCTTCTTACTTTGCTCAGAATTACGGCTTACAATCAACTTTTCTTCTAAAGCTTCAAAAAACTTTACGAACGCAATTACGGGCCACTCGAATTAAGAGAAAGTAGCAACCACAAGAGAAGCGGCCTTGTTATTATCATAAAAAAAAGTTGATTGTCACCCAGGGCTGCCAACTGACCTTCACTGATTTACTCTCAAAACTTTCCTGGATTACTCACAATTACTCACAACTTCAACATGTCAATATCAAGACACCCTTTTTTTGTATAAACCGTAAAACACCGTACGTATATTTGTTAATACTAATAAGTGGCAACTGATGGCGCTTTTGTTTTTATTTTACTACTGTGCAATGTTGCTAAACATCAAAAGCTGGTGTTGCGTGTTGCTAGGGTTGCCAACTCGGAAGAAAGCTAAAGTAGGAGCGCTTTCACCATTTTGAAAGGAATATGTTTGTGTAAATCACACAAGATACAGGAGGGGAATACCCGAGACGCTGCGACACCTAGTGTTGCAAGTTGCAGTATCAAACAGACGAATCACTAGCTACCTTACTTACCCTCTTATACTTTTATATTGACTAAGCAAGAGAGGTCGCTAAAAGCAGTGCAAATCTAAAAACTGCAAAATTGTAATTACTGCTGGAGCGCCTAAAATTATGCCTAAATTTAGATTTTTAAAATTAAATTTTTAATAAATTATCAGATTAGAAATCTGCATAACACCAAGATATACTATGTGAATATACGTTGATCTCTCGATTACTCACAATTTACTCACAATTGCCACTTACTCACAAAATTACTCACAGACCAGCAAATTACTCACAAATGTGAGGAATTACTCACAAATTGGCAGCCCTGTTGTCACCTGAAAACAGCTGATCTTGCAGACTTGGAGGAATAGGTAAATTTTGGCTGTGTACCGTTGTCAAACCTGGTTAACCGCATCGGTGTCTTCGGTGACATTAATGACAGATACTTTACAGGGACCGCCATTGAACTCTATACGATGTTATGGAGTTCAATGGGGACCGCATATGCAGTCTTACCAACTTTTCAGATTACCGATACTTACGGGACACAAAACCGTAACCGAAGTTGACAACGGTACACGCCCTTTATATCCGAATTTCAGTGCATGTATAGCGCCTTCCATTGGTCAAGCTCATGACTGTATGCTCATGAATTTCCGTCCTTTATTAACCACATGAGCTACGTTCGGGACAGCCAACGGATTTGGAGTGGAGTGAAAGTAGATTTTTGTCACGTGACTTTAGAGTTTTGGGAGTAAATCTTTCAAAGACGAACGCTTTCGCCAAAAGTGCAAAAACATAACCTTAAAAATAAACATTATGTGTTTGACTTGCATATCATACCATTTTATTTTCTTTGCTTGCATATGGGTTAAATTTTAAACCAAGAATTTAATTAAAATTATTAAATATGTTCAATTCTTTCATCCCCATTTTAAACTTTGCCAAGGAGGAATTTTGTGAAAGCTCCGAAAACGAAGAAATTTCTGAAGAAAAAGTTGAGAATTATGCGGAAATAACGGTCCCATCAATGACGGACCTACACTTAAAATGCATTTTAGAATGAACCCAGCTTGGAATGAAAACATTCCAATTTAACCGACATAAACAAAAAATTAATTTAACCATAAAATTTGCAAAAGGAGTTACGCGTGCCCGCTCCTAAAGCACCTCTCAGGGAGACGGGACTTTTGGAGTAAACACTTTTCACTCTGTTTTCGATATACGAACGCCAGCGGATTCACTCTTTTTGCTCCGAATTTAATACTCGAACGGACGGAGTGCACTTAGGTACGTCCGGAGTGAAAAGAGTGCTAATCTCAAACATGTCTCAAACGCACCTATGATGAAAGAAAATATGACCCAAATACAGTCCATGTGAAATAGTTTTCCCTTGTCTAAGGAAATAGTTCTCCCAATGAAAAGCGCTATTAGCGCTTTCCATTGCATAACCTATTGCGCTATGAGTGTATTCGCGGTCTCAAACGATTAAAAGGTGGCAGCATTAATTTTACAAAATGGCCATTAGGTGTCTTCCTTTCACCCCAAGGAGGAGCTCCCGTACAGCTCCAGAGCCGCACACAGTTGTTCCATTCAATTTGGGCATCAAGCACCTGAACCGTTCGAGCCCTATCCCCCCTGCCCTCTCGTGCATCACTTATGGGTTGAGCTTAATGTCAAACTTGTCAATTGTTCCTTTCGGAATGGTGTCGAGTGACTCCGGGGCGAGTCGCCCCGGGGCGTCAGACACCTGAAAGGAATATTACTATTACAACTGAGTTGGATTTTACCGAGGGTACTTTTAAGTCCTTTGAATTTTATTGATATATTTAAACCTGTGGTTCTTTGGCATCGGCTCGGTGCTGCTCTGCTTGCTCTAATTCCAATTTTATAAATAATGTGCAAGGTTTTCAAAATTTGTAGGGTTTTAAATGACGTTGTCTTATGTAGAGAATAAAGCCAGATGAATTTTACATTCAGAATTATCGAAAATAACGATACAACAGAAGTTTTCAGATGGCTTTGGTCACGGTTGCGGTTGACATTTGAACAATGGATTGAACATCATTTGTCAACCAATTGATTGACAAATGAAGTTTAACCCATTGTTTCCGCAACCGTGACCAAGTCAACCGCAACCGTGACCAAGGCCATTTGAAAACATGTAATGGTATCCTACGTTATGACGTCACTTCGAGGGAACATCTTAAATTGACTAGGCGCTTACCTGAACAAATGAAATATGACAATAATATTTTAATAAACGTAAACTCAACACACTACCCGACAATAAACTGACATGTAATAATATTTTAATAAACGTCAACTCAACACTACCCGACAACAAACTGACCTGTACTTATGTACAAGGTGTGCAAGCGTCTAGTCAATTTAGGATTTTCATCGTGCCTAAAATCAATTTTTCATTTTTAGGTAGAGAAGATAGAGCAAGCCAAACTCCTCATATGTGATTCTGAGATATTAAGCGTTTTCGGATGGCTTGTAGTAATGTTTTTTTATCTTCTTACAACCCACGAAGGTAGCAAGCCTTAATACTAAGGTACCGTGGGTTGCATATATCGCACAACCCACTCACACACCCAGTGCTGGAAACAACTCTAAGGATTTCACCAGCCCTTTAAGAGGGTGTGTGGGGTGGTACCTGCTCGGTCGAGGAAGAATTCCTCTACCACCTTCCTTCATTCAACATACAAACACCATGCACGCTCTTCACTTATACTGACAATCACAAACACTAAAACCTGTAGTTTTTTTATAGTACAGCACAGAGCTGGGCAAAGCACTCAATGAAAGGGCTTGGAGCACTAAGCCCTAAGCCCTTGCTTAGAGGGCTTGCATGCACAAGCACAAATTACATTTGTTTATCAAAAGGGCTTGCAATTACCAATTACTTTCGAAAGTAATTGAGCTTCAAGCACAAAGCACTTTTCGGAAAGTGCTTGAAAGTCACTGAAAGGGCTTGAAGAAGATCAAAAGAACTTGAAGCACATTTCAAGGGCTTGAACACATTTAAAGGGCTTGAAGCACTTTACGAATGTGCTCGAAGCACATTGAAAAGGGCTTGAAGTACATACTGAACGAGCTTAGAGCGAACTGAATTTTATTATTTACCCATTTAAATTTTGATTGTATTACCTAATTAGTTATTTTCTGCAAATAGATAACATATTAGTTTATTTGAGCATTGAGCAGCATAATAAGTACAAAATTGAAGAAAACAATTTTTTTTTTAAACAACCAGACTTTTTTTGCAACAAAACAAAAACTCATTTCTTTTCGGGTGGAGCAAAAAACGACTAAACAGCCACTGTTTTTAACATAATCAAACTCAACCTTACTTTTTATTTCTTTAATTAGGAAATGCCCAACACGAAATACGAATAGTTCATTTTACAAACTTTTAACTACGAAGTAATTAGAAAGAAACTACTAGAGAAGCTTTTAAGTGATAATCATTTTACAAAGGACTTGTGTTTAATTACTAATATTACCTACAAAGTACTTAGAAAGAAACTACCAGAGAAGCTTTTTTGATTTGAAAAATTTAAAATTAACGAAAAATTAATTACAAATAACCTTTGTTCGCTTTTAACAGAACCAGGTATTCAAAATGTTCATCAGACAAAGCATGTCTTCTAGGTGAATTGATTATAGATGCAAATGAAAATAATCTTTCAACTGGTGCACTTGATGGCAAAACAGTATTATATTTCAAAAACATTTTATAAATTGAGGGGTAGTCCTTTAAGCAATCTAAATCCACTCTTGGGTCATTCAAATAACGCAATACTTCTAACTCAATATCAGCATTTTTGTGAACTACGGCAGAGCTCGATTCCGCATTTCCACTATTTCCATCCAAATCAAAGTCAAAAAAACTATCATCCGCGGCAGATTTCATGAGGGTGTCTTCCTGTTGTGAGGAGATATTAGTGTTGTAGTCGTAGCCGGTTATTAATTTTGCAGCATCTGTTACAATTTTTTGCAATTCATCAATACTTCTTAATGACTGGTCTTTAAGGGCACTAAACCACTTAAACTTAAATTTCGGTATTGTAAAAGCTGCGATAATGGCATCGTTTGCTTCTTCATTAAGATGTATTAAATAGGAAAATCTACGTTCCAATCCTTCAAGGCACGCATTTAATATTGGTGTAACTAAACAAAAATTTTCCAATTGTAGTTTGTTAAGTTTAACTCTCATAGACGCTATACATGGCAACAAGAATCCGTAATATGTGTTTTTCTCCCCCTGTAGTACATCTAATGTGGTAGCTAATGGTTGTAAAATGCTACAATACTCCTCTAAGTACTGAAGCTCGCTGTCTTTAAAAGCTTGTTTAATGTTAAGTTTTGCAAAAAGATCATTTAATTTATGTTTTTCTTTTAAAATTTGATTAATTGAGTCAAAATGGGAGTTCCATCTAGTAATTCCTGGATAAGATAAATAATGTCCCAAAGAACTTTTTATAATTTCTGCTGACTTGGGATAAGATGATTTATTCCAGAGTGTTGAACATTTATTCATAGCCACAGTGTGCCTTTTTCTAAGTGTTGGATTGCTGTTGATGGCATTTTTTGTATCAGTCGTTGCGATTAAATTTATTGTGTGACTCGCACATCGTTGGTGTCTAGGTAATTGTATCATCAGTACCTGATTATCATCTTGAGGAGAATCATTCTCCTCCATTGATTCTGTTGAAGATATTTTATGAAATACTGGCAAAATTAATTTTTCATCCTCATCGTCATCAATCAGTTCATTCTCATCTGATTCGAATTGATTGTTGTTTTTCCCTGTCTCATAATCATCAGTTAATTTTTCAGTGGAATCTGTTAAATCCAGACTTGATTCAATAATCTTGTCGGACAATTTCAGACCAAACTCTCTATAAAAGCCTTTACAAAATTAGAACCATTATCCGTAACAGTTGCCTGAATTTTATTGTCATCTAAGGTATAGTTTAAATGAATTTCATCCAACATTTCTGCTATTTTATCATAGCTATGAACACCACTAAATCTCTTGCAAGCCAATGCTACTGAATGGCGGGTTAAATCACTACCAATCCAATGGCACGTGACACCAAGAAAACTTCTCTTTTTAGCTGACCATATATCTGCTGTGGTACACACATACTTAACATTGGATAGTTCGTTTCTAATAGTGGTAACAATTTCACCATTAAGGTTGGTTATGCGCCTTATAGCTGTTCTTCGACTAATAACCCGTAAATTCATATTATCGAATATTCCAATAAACTCACGATTCTCAAGGATGGATATCGAAGACATGGAACTTATTATAAATCTTATTAACCTATTTTCAAATTCTTCCTGGGTAATTATTCGTTTTTTATTAATAAATGCTTGTAGAGTTTCTTGCTTTTTCTTCAGTTGAGAAGGATTCTCATTTGTTAGGTCGCATTCATCTCTTTTTCTTTTTGATTTTATAATTTTTTGCGAAGAAGTATACTGTTGATAACTTCCTAACTCCTTTGGGTGAACTCTTTTCATATGCTTTAAAAAGTTCGTTGAAACTCCACTTATACCAGAAATGTTGTGAAGTTTTGGAAGACATACCATGCACTGCGCTTTAATGTTTTTTCCATTAACTGACAAAATTTTAAAAAATTTGCCATCTAAATAAGGACTGGTCTGACACTGATTTCTATCAGTTTCTTCATGATGCCATGATTGCCCTGTATGGGAACTATCAGACTTATCAGAGTAACCTACTGCTACTGCTACGGAAGCAAGTGATGATGTTGAAGAAGGTCGGCTACTTTCGACATCCGTGTCTGTGTCATCTGTATCATGCTGTTCTCTAGAATATCCTGCTCTTGCAGTGGGAGTGGAAAATAATTTCGATTTCAAACCAAAGTAATCTGGAATAGATGTTTAATGATCATTCCAATTTTCAAACCCCTAATACAACTTTCATTTTTTATTACTTTTTCTATAGTCCATTATTTAAAAAAGCCTGACGTCAAGAGTAAATAAAAGCACGTGGGTTGAAACCGTGTCGATTAAGGCTGTGTACCGTTGTCAAACCTGGTTAACCGCTCGGTTTCTTCGGTGACATTAATGACAGATATTGCGTTTCCAATCTGCCAACTTTTCAGATTACCAATACTTACGGGACACAAAACCGTAACCGAAGTTGACAACGGTACACGCCCTAAATGTAGCCCGTGGATTGGTTCACGGTTACCCATAAATACACACCTTTTTACTAGGTTTTGGCTCGCCCCACATAAAACTGCGAGAAAAAGTGTGCATGGATGCCCGGCTATATAGTGTATACGTATAGGTTTAGGTATCAGACAGCAGAAATCCGTTTTGCCTGTGCACGGAAACTTACTTACCGTCGTTTCCTAACACGATAGTAAAGAGTAAAGTATAGCAAAATATAACAGTGTTTGACTGTACTGTACTTACCAGATAGAACTAAAAAGGAAACAAAACGGTAACACAAAACAAACAACAAGTAAATACTTGCACGTTACTTATATGTGTGGTGTAAACAAACTAGCTTTACCGTAACCGCATACACAAAGCGCCTCGTCAAACGGCAAGTAGCGAAGATTTTCGATTGGGTCAAGCGCAGTGGTGGTTTGCTGCCACATGTTTAAAACAAGGCCAGAATGAAAATAACGGAAGTGCTTGATCGTATCAAAAGGGCTTGCAAGCCCTTTTTGGACTCCCAAGCCCTTTAAAAGGACTTAAAAGCTCTCAAAAGTGCTTCAAGCCCTATAAAAGTAATTGAAGCACATTCAAAGGGCTTGAATTCCTTTTGTCAATTACAAATTACAAAGCACTTTTGTAAAGTAATTGACTTAGCAAGCCCCAATTACATGTATAGGAAAGAGCTTGAAGCCCAGGGCTTTCAAGCCCTCAAAGGGCTTGAGCCCTTTTTGCAAGCACAAAGCACTCAAGCTCTGCCCAGCTCTGGTACAGCACCGGAATCGAACCAGGTACGGGTCGAATGAGCCCACTTCGCATTTCAGAAAGATAGGACCGGATGCGCACTCGCCGTTCAACTTAAATAATAAACACCAAAGTAAAGTAAAGCCCAAAAGTAAAATGTTTAAAACACACACCATACAAAAAACACCCACAGAAACAGAAACGTCACAAACACAAAACGCCAAAATCAAAGGGAAGTGATACGACGCGACCTGTCGTGTCCGCTTGATACGGCCCACTACCAACCCATTTCTGATCTAGGGACTTTCGAAGGAACCAATAGCAACTGTTGATGTCATCTGTGATTGTCAAATGTCAACACGCTGAGTTTTATCACAAATTAAACTCTACTACACCCAGCCGGTTGCGGGCCATCCACTGTACTCGACTAATCCACCAGTGGATGGACAGCGAATCTCGAACAGTACTGCGCCCTGGCCGAATCAGATATTTAATTTGAGGTCCAACGACGGAACCAAGAATCTATAATGCCACTCATAGGCCGCCAGGCGGTAGAAAGGGCATGTCCTACCTAGACGCCGAGTTTGCCGTATTTCGGGCCGGACGCGGCTTTCGGCAATGCCGTTTCTGTCCTGTTCTGGAGCAGCCACCTTGTGTTTACTGGCACCGATACACCATTTTTAAACTTTATGGAAAAAGTCCTCTAAGGAAAAACCAAAAATCACCTAAAATTTCACTATACCGTATATTCCGATCGGCCTGGAACGTTACACACAACACATCACCCCTTGACAAATCTGCCACTCCCACTTTTAATTAGGCAATTAAACAAGGCCTATTTACAATAAAGTGTAACACAACCCCACTGATTCCTTTCTTTCTTTTCCTTATGTGGTTGGCTGGTGAGCGGTAACCCAGGAATACAGCTGACGGTGACAAGAAAAACTCTTGCGTGGAGTCCGGAAGATCCTCGTGTCAGCTGCTGTTAAACCACCTATTAATTAATCCCTTATATAGCCTTGCAATAGACTTCTTAACAATTATTACTTACTGTAGAGGTTTTTGCACTAAATTCGATTTTTAATGAAATTTTGACTTTTATGTATATATTCTAACTAATTTCTATGTTTTCCTGTTCCCTAACAGTACAACGCAAAATTCTGGATCAATTACACTTTTATTTCCACCAGTTACGGTTGGGTGCCATCCAAAATTTACACTTTTCACAATTTCCTCAAAATTCGCAATACTTTCCAAATAATTCTAGACAATATCTTTGATTTTAAGCGCCCTTACTTTTTCACTTATATTTCCGCGCTTTTTGTCAAGAAAATTCGACGAGCTCGAAAACTTCCGACCAACACCGTATTTTATTGTATCCAGACTTTTGAACTTTCCCATGGACAGAATCGCGATGAAAATCGGCAGGGATTACCCCTTACCTTAGGTAATCTATAACTGTACTGCCTTTCCAAGCAGGCATCTTCCCGCTTAAATAGACAATTTTCCCATAAATCTTCCTACGTTTACGACCCCTTTCGCAGAATCGAGGCCAAAATAACAAGTTTTACGACCGGCTTCCTCGGAAAAGTTGACGCGTGGGTAGCCTTGTTTTTCAACCGAACAAAGGAATTTGCGTGAGTCATCAAGCTTTTATTACTTTTTATTGCAAAGGGGCTGTTTTTCCTTCCTTTATATTATCTGGGCCATCATATTGTGCAATCTTTCGCAATACGGAAGCTAGATCCATATGTGTAAGTATACTTTAACTAAAGTTAAGTGAAACCGCAAAAAAAAGGTAACGAAGCCGACACCTTTGACGCAGCCGTGCCGATAAGGTTCGGCCATAAGCGTCCCAAAATATTATAACCAATTTAAGATGGGACACAATAAAAAGTTTTAACATTTTAACCAAATATTATTTATAGGTATATCAAAACCTAACTGAATCTGCAAAAACGATGTTTAACCATAGAAATAATTGTATTCATGGGCGTACCGTCGACCGATAATTAAGACTTTAAATTAATGGCATAAATACGTTGTTATTTTTATGATCGTTTTGTAGTAAGTGTAACTATATTATATTGTAACTATATCTATTGTCATGATCGAGATCAGCTATTCAACTGAGAACCAAGGACACACATAATGGCTCGGATGCGTTCCCGAGAATCTTGAAATTATTGGAGTTTCTTACGTGACCATGGCCATCGTAATACTGTCTAATTTTTTTTTTGGGGTAAGGGGAGGTTCCTCTTGAACACGGTGCATTTAAACTGCAATTTTGAGTTTCATCTACCCAACCGTACTGAACAACATCATGCGTATCAAACCATGTCTCATCTAGATACAATATACCTATTTGATTCCCGGTGTTCTTTTATTTTACGCAAATATTCTTGACGATGTTCAACAAGACGGCGCGATTCCATTATAACCATCCGATTATCAATTTTTTTGTGTTTAAATCCGCAATCTAATAAAATTCCTCGAAGAGTTTCCAATGACTGGTAATTGTAATCAGGGTAATCGCGTAACTTATCCCGGATCATTTCTAATGTTGGCACCGTATTTTCCTTATATAGATTGTACACAATTCGTCTAATGACATCTTTTGCTGCATCGTCAACTTTCTGAAACTTTCTGAAACTTTTGATTAGTTTTCTTTCGCTTTACCGAATGATCTGTAACATCTCTTGTTTTAATTACGCGATAAATTGTAGATATCGAAAGTTGTGTTAATTCGTTAACTCTTTTTATAATGGCTTTATCTGACTGTGCCGGATTTTCTTTTTTTAAACAGCCGTAAATATTTAGAATTATTCGTTGACTTTGTAAATCTTTATTAAACTCCGGACATGTTTCGACTGGCGATGCCACGGTCGGTACCGAAGGTAATTCAACATGTAATAATTCGCTTTTATTTACCTCAAAAGGTCGCCAAAAAGCCATTATTATAATAAAAATTCACTTACATAAACCAAGTAAAAACACTTATAATACGCACTTCACTGATCAAAACCTAAAACTGAACTGTTTCACATAAATCATATTCTAAACGAGCATCTGTCTAGACGTAACGTCTTAATTATAATAAAATGACTCCGTCCTCTGCATGCGCCAATATAATATTACCCTTAGTGGAAAAGAGACAAAACGAATCGTCGCTGCAGGTGTCCCTTCACGAGACAGGCAGCTGCTGTTTGCATTATATACCGAAGTTATCACTAACAAATCTGAATGAAATGTGGGATACTTGCTATGGGGAATCGACCGAGCCCGGTATAAGCGGCAGGCCTTTGTCTGGCTTTTTATACCACTTAAATCTTAATAATTTAGATTTATGAGATTCAGGTAACTCTGGCAAAACTATACGTCAAGGGGCAATCCTTCCGTTAACCAATTAGAAAAGACAAAGCACCGATTTATTTATCTTGTTAGGGTAATTGAAAAGATTTTCTTTATTAAGAGAGGAAAAATTTCACCATTTTGACTAGCAGAATAAAGGGTAGTTTTATTCCTCTTTAAAATGCTCGATCAATTAGAAAAGTGTTTATACTTCTTGATGAAATTAAATTAATTAAATTCATTGTTCTCAATTGAATTTGAAATAAAGTGTTTGTTCCCTTATTCACGTAAGTTAATTTGAATAATTATTTGATAATTTGTCTAAAGCACTTCATATGATCAACTATTTGGCCACTTAGATATTTAAATAATTTTAAATCAATTATTTATTAATAGAACTTCAACGTTTCCTTAGTGTGAACAATTCTTTACTAACTGTATTTATTAAATTTTCCCTAACTTGCAAGTGATTAATTTATTTTAAACAGTTCCCTTTTGTGTCAAAAATTTTATATCTTTAGAACTCCTTCGATTAATTTTTATAAATATAATCTCGTTTAAATATTTTAAAATTTTACTTTCCTTCCTTTATTTAGTATGCGCTATCCCCTTTAAATAAATGCTTAAAGGCCGTGTCATTACAAACGCATGATTTGATTTGATATTGTTGGCCAATTGTAGATAAAAGTTTTGATTTTGTAAATTTAAATTGGCTGAACAATAAATGCATTTGAAAGATAACATCTCGAGGTTTAACACGGTTCGGGATGTCCACGAGCATGACACCAGATATAATCATAATGTGCGCGTTGATTTCCTGAGCCTCAAAAAATCCTGGAACGCAACATTACACTATAATAAATTACCTGTTCACATTAGGGACCTTAGTAGGGCCAATTTGAAGACTGCGATAAAAAAGTATCTCACCAAAAAAGCACTTTATAACTTTGATGAACTCCTAAAAGAAAATCCAAAAACATCAGACTTTTTAACTCTGTAATTTTATTTTGATTGTGAAACTTATTAAATCATGTAACCTACAAACAAGCATGTCTGAATTATTGTAAACTAAGCTTGGCGCATTTTAATTTTTAATGATATTTTAATCTAGCTTTAGTATTGTTGTTAGTGCTGTGTTATGTATTGTGTATCAGGTTGTTACCAGTGATTTTATGAATAGAGACAAGACATTTATTCATATTGCCGCTTTGACGACTGTAAAGATTTTTAATTTGTGACATGAATAAAGAATTTTGAATTTATTATTATTATTATTATTATTATTATTATTATTATTATTATTATTACTATGAATTTTATTATTATTATTATTATTATTATTATTATTATTATTATTATTATTATTATTATTGTTATTATTATTATTATTATTATTATTATTATTATTATAATTATAATTTCGCCGCCCTGAAATGGAAATAAATTACTAAAAATTTAATAAGTCGAAAAATAATGGTATATATAAATGACTATTCTCCCCTTGCTGTCCGATCCAACATAATATCAGAATTAACTTCGCCAAATCGCAAATTCATTCGAACTATGTATCAACGAATACCAACCTACATTTTTGTTTTTATGGTTCGACGTATTTTCTGTCAATTTTCAAAATAAGTGGAAACGGAATAAACGGACCTAAACGGACCTTTATCCAGTACCCCAAACAAATCGGGGACAAGACAAGGATAATGTTAAATTTTAGAACAAATTGAATTATTTAAAATTGAGTTTAGCCATATCGATGATGAATTGTTTTGGACTGTTCAACTGAAATTGTTTTGATGCGGTCTTATGTGTGAACTATAAAATGAATGGACACAATTCATTCAGCGATAAAATTGAGGTTAGCTTTGGTTGTTTACAACCGTTAAATTTTAAATAATATTAGTAAATCCTTAGAAACAGCAGTCAGATAATAGATTATTATCTTTTATTTTAGGACTATGAAGTCCACAATTTACTGGGCAAGGGCGGTTTCGCCTCTGTTTACAGAGCCAGGTGTCGAAAGACTCTCATTGATGTAGCTATAAAGATGGTAAATATACGTCCCATAGTTGATTGTAGAATTAATTAAGGGCTTCATTTTATTTTCTAGATTGACAAAAAACTGATGCAAGCTGAAGGAATGGTCAGCAGAGTTCAACAGGAGGTATCAATCCATTCTCGTTTAAAACATCCATCAATTTTAGAACTCTATACATTTTTTGAGGATGCCAACTATGTTTATCTTATACTTGAACTATGTCACAATGGTGAACTGCAACAATATATTAAACGAAAGGTGGGTAACAGGCTCATTTGAACAGACATATAATATCCATTTAAAACCAGTTAAAATATCTCTTCATATGGTAATAATCGAGATAATAATGTTATTGCCACTCAGCATATGGTAAGGTGTATGTTAAGAATTCTAACTTCACAATGATTGTGTTAAGAATTTTTCTCACAAAGACAATTTGCTTAAAACAACAATTAGCAGCCATGGTTTGAGAGCTAATTAGCTAACCAACAGCCAATGTGGAGTTAAGTAGGCCTTAATAGTTTTTTTTTAATATTCCTGAAGTGAGAAAAGTTTATGATGCACTCTTTTTAAAGTAACTAAAAATGGCGTAAAAAGTTAAGGTGGTGGAATTAACTTGAAAACTTATTTTTTTTAACAGACACCTTTTCATATGCATCGAGATATGCATCAACAATATGTCTGTTATATTTGTTTATGATTTTGTTTCTAGATGCTAACTGAAAGTGAAGCCAGCAGTATTATGAAGCAAGTTGTGGAAGGCATTAAGTATTTACACTTTCACAATATACTCCACAGAGATATATCTTTATCCAACCTTTTATTAACTAAAGATATGCAAGTGGTAAGTTTAATATTTCTGAAGTATCAGTGTTAAATATTGGACAGAAAATAATATAAAATACAGGAAACTACACCAATAAACACAGTTGTCATAATTAATGTAAAAATTGTATTGTGTGACTGATTTTTACAGGTGAAAATTAAGGAAACCTTAAAATATATTAGTTTTTCCATTGTACATATTTGGAGTAATTACATATAGTATGATTTTCTCATTATTACTTCACATTTCATTGTTTATACAGGATATTTCTAAAATTTGTCTAGAAAATTAAGAGACTGCTTTCACAAGTAAATATAATATGAAAAAATCTCCCATTAACACATGTCCGCAAACTCCTTGTTTTAGAGATACAGGGTGTTAAAAGTTTAGAATTTTAGAGCCATTAAATTCAAATTTGGCATATATTGGTAGTACAGTATCCTCAATAATTTGACACTGTACTGCATGTCAACTTTCAGTGGAGTAGTAGTAGAGATGAGTAGTAAAGACAAGGTTAAGTCGTTTTGGTGATGAATTTTTTATGCAGTACTTAATTTTAGTAATCTTTGATTTTTTATGTAGTACCAGTTTTAATGTTTAACTTTTAAAAAATCACTAATTGGCGAGAAAAATAATCCTGCCTCAATTGTGTGGTCGTTTTTTTGTGAGTAGATGTATTGAGGTTTTAATGAAAAAATTGTTGCCTTGTCTTTTTCAGAGAAAAAAGGTACGGAAGTTGTATGACTTTTACGTTAACTGTTTTTGAAATGTTTTCCATATTACTAAAATCAGATACACTGTTGCCACGCTCTTTTCCGCAATGAAGAAGAATTTAACTTCTATTTACCCTCCAAAATTAAAATACGAAGTTCAATGAAAAATCCCGAAAATTTAGATCCAAAACTAACCCACGTAACGAGTCGAGCTGAATGCGAGAGGCTTGCGCATGCGTGCCAAAAAAATGCCCTAGCTCAAATGCCAGAGAGATTGGGATGGTTTATGAGGGCGCCACTGCTTTTGAAGCCTGGTCAAAAACAGAAACCCTCCTAGATGGTATTGGGACCTCACTTTCAACTCACTCACTGAAGTCAACAAAATAAAAAAAAAACTTTAAACTGTGTAGTCCGGTGAGATCAATAAAACCCTTACCTTTAAAAACAAATTTACAATTTATTTACTATATACAAAAAAAAAATTAGTTGGTCGTGTGACCAGTTTTACAATCTCAGAACTCAAACCCTGACGGGGAAATAAAAAGAAAACTATTAAGATGCGAATCGATTCGTCGTTAGGCGCAAGAAAAAAATAAAGTTATGAATATACATAAATATTACGGTGAAGTCAAATTAATAATAAAAGAAAAGGTTGCCTGAAGGGGTGTCGCCCCCTGACGAAGATGTCTTGGCTCTAGGCTGTAACGGCCCACGCAGCTACCAGTGACACAAAAGAACTGCCGGTGAAGGATAGCTGTCACCCAGCAAAAAGAAAGACGGGAGGTGTCTCCGAGTCAAAAGAATTGTCTCCCAGTAAAAAGGCGGCTGTCTCCCAGCAAAAAGATTAGTTTATCCGCCAAAAAGACCCTGTCGGTGTGACTGCTGGCCTCTACGGCTTAGATACATTAAAATGAGATTCTTCCGGGAAAGGAAACGGCATCCAAAGCTAAACCAAAATGGTATCAAACAACCAAACGGCACCAATTACCAAACAAAACCCGGAAGAAAAATTCGGGGTGGCAACCCCAAATCCTTAGGGCCCCTGCAGGGCATAAGGGTTGCTCATCCCTACCGTCTTGAGCTAGCAGCAAGGTGAAAAATGACCGTGATTTTCAGTACCTTGACGATCCCAAAATTCATTCTTTTTTCCCTCGTGTTCACGCTATATAGCGGTGCAGAATAGTATATATTCGAACCACGATAGTCGATACCGTCAAGTATCGACAGCGACGGAAACTAACCCCTCAACACGTCAAATGGTCGGGTGTCAAAACTAGGTATAAAAGAAAATATCACGCCCCGCCCGTAACATGTAGTCCGTTATGCAAAAATAAAACATCCAAATTAGTATCGACACCTTCTGGCTCGATCTAACCGCACGTCCCTACAACACCGCCGCGCGCAATACTCGAACAAGGTCGTAACTTAAACACCAATTGCATATACCACTGTTTAAACGAAAATTTCACGCGAACTCTATGAACACACACGTAAACTTAAACCGGTCATTCAGTTAGAAACTACCGAGATCAGAAGTACACCCCATAACTGGAAACAAAGGTGGCGCTACTTATATCGCAATTATAATTTGGCAATAAAAATATATCTATTATAAATCCTTGTGACAAAAACTGAATGTTATACTGTTGTTTATCATAATAGGCAACCTTAAAAACCACGTTTACGAAACTTAAAATTCATTTATTTTCAAAATCGTTTTACGTTTTGTTTTACATTTTCTGTTGTAAATAACACTCAAATTAATGTAAAAAAATATGCTGCACCTGATATCAAAATGGCAAATTTATGTCTTTTTTTCTCTAAAAAGGAGAGCCGAATACTATTCTTGCATTAAACATTCCATACATACACTTGCAAAAAAGTTTGAATCTTTTTAAAGCATGGAGAGTGCCGTGCGTAGCGCCCTCTATCAGCTACAGTTAAATTGAGGCCGGATTATGTTTTCCCGCCTTCAAGGACTCCCTACACCAGTTTTATGTCAAACACCTTTCGGAATCTTAAAGAATATCAAAATTAAATTCCCACTTTAACACCCTGTATCTCTGGTAATATCAGCTTTCGGACGTTGACTAAGTTGCAGTATTTTAGCCAGAAAGCCACTGTTTTTCTACGTTCCATTTCTTTCGGACCACCCTATACAGTTGGCATTTTTAATAAATGTTAATGCTATTAGACAATTAGTCAATCGAAACACGCACATTAAAAATTACGTCGGTTGGGCGGATAATAAAAATATTAAGGTTTTAAATTCGACCACTTTCAAAAAATTCAGTTTTCAGCCGGACGTCATTCTACGAAAAACAACTGAACCGAGGGATCATCCCCTAATCGCATTACTGGTACAAATTGGCCCGCATTACTGTGCATTACGTCGCATTACTCTGCATTACCCTGCATTACTCTGCACTACCCGGCATTACTCTGCATTACCCTGCATTACTCTGTATTACTCCGCATTACCTCGAATTACTCTACATTACGCGCGCATTACTCTAAAAACGTTATGATTATGACTGACAAAAGTAACTTTTCCAATAATTCGTATGGCACGGGAACAAAATAACTTTTAAATGCAACACGCAAGTAAATTTTTAATATCTTAAAATATATAGAAAATAAAATACAAGCCGATAACAAAATTCGGTTGAAATGAATATGATGACCAATTTTCCAACGTCGCAAAATCGTTGGTTATCGCAAGATCGCAAGTCCTTTGGCGGCTTTTAATTTATGGTAATTAAGGATATTTCTATTATACAAGGTAAGTTTTTATAAATATGGAGTAAATAGTATGCTAGATGTAATAAGCACGTATATAGGGAAGTATCTTCAAATTTAAAATAAAAGACAAAAAGAAATCCAGCAGTGGCACTCTGTATGAAAAATAGCGGTAGCGATCGGGCTCTCTTTGCAAATTCTTACTTTGTATCACCGTTCGGTATGTTTCGAAGAGAGCCCGATCGCTATCGCTATTTTTCATACAGAGTGCCACTGCTGGGTTATTTGGAGGGTTATTCATTTGAAAGCTTATTTTGGCATTCGCCGTAAATATTTTACTCACTATTAAGAACATAACGAGGAACATAACTTTAAAAATTTCATCAACTATGTTAAACCTGATGATAAATAGCGAGAAGAGCATGTACACTGAAAAAAAGTATTTCATACACCGAAAAAATATTTCATACACCGAAGAAATCTTGAAAAAAATATTCCGTGGATTTAATCATAATCGGACAATGACATAATATAATAAATTAATGCGTTATGAGTTAAAAAGGTAGATAAGGTTTACAGAGATACTTAAATTTTAAAAAATTATTTTTGCATTTTTTCAAGCATATTTTATTAACATGAAGCTTTGACGTCGGCGCAAATATTTAAAGTAAACGTAAAAACATGATGTGGAAATATATTTAAAACTCGATTTAAAATAATTAAAATATACTAAAAATAAGAAAAGTGCATCGAAAATAATGATGTATTTAGGTACTTCAAGCGTTTTAAAAAATATAATAACAACACTGCATTACTGTGCATAAGTCCGCATTACGAAAAATTTAGAGAAAACCTGCATTACTGGTACACATTTTTGAATAGTGGATGACCCCTCGAACTGAACGTAACGGGCAATGTGGCGAATCAAATTAAGGATACGGCAACGCCGCCATGCGCCGTTTTGGTAGGTACTGACAGGGAATGTTTATATTTTGCGTAACTTTTGTAGCATTTTTTAATCTTCGAATTAAATTTTATTTAAAAAATTTTTTTGGGCTGCTTAAGCGTATTTAAATATAACGATGACCTACCACAGAAATAATAGTAAAATCCAAAAATCATTGTGGAATAACCTCAGCGTGTAGTAGTTTTTTGCCTCTCTCATTCAGTGAATTATGGTTAGCATTTCTTTGACGCTTATGCATAAATATCAGTTTTAGGTCTTAAAATATTCTGCGTTGACTGTTTTCTCTTAACATTTCTGTGTAATAATTCCCAGACACGGAAAAATAAAGCGGTTTTATATTGACACAGAACCATAGACTTAAAAAAAAACTAAAGACAAAGTTATTTACTATTCAAAGCAATCAGTCATTGAATTTGCACTAAAAACCGGTGTATTATATTGACTGGGTAACTGCTGACGGTTGCCAAAGTGTACAAGATGTCCTGATTGATGCCATCCAAGCCATACAGTATTACACAACATTTATTTGACTATATCTTTATCTAATAAAATTAGCATACATAAGTAGGTAGGTATTAAGTAGTAAACAAGTAATACATTTTGTTCTATTTTATGCATCATAGCCAAATAACCTTTTATTCCCTTCTCACTGTGATAAATTATTAAGTAGAAGTGGCAACGCTATTTGACGGTTTACTACCAGTTTTACTATGGATTGAAAAGTGACAGAAGCGACATTGTTCGAGAGTGGAATTGTGTTGTTTTGTATTTGCGAGAAGCGTTTAAGTGTTTTTCTTTGAAGAAGCTGACATTATTTTGCGAAAAAACATTTAAATATGCAGCGGCAGTGTCAAGTTTGCAAAAAATTGGACTATTTAAACCCATAAGTTTCTTTTCACAATTAAGTGAGGTTGCACTAACTTGTATCGAATCCATTGGTGTAGTTTTACATAAGTATACCTACATATATTATTATTATTAGGGTAACAAAAATTTAGCCCAAAAAAGCACGCCACTGGTGTTATAAGAGGCAGCCGCCAGGAATGTTGGATAGTGTTGCCATTTTTCCGCTGTCTACCTCTTTTAATCGCATCCATTGCATGTTTAAAACTGATGATTGATTTGGCGCGAAACGATTTTATGAATGAAATGCTTTGTCTATAGTTTTTTTAATGTCTGATTTAAACCCATAAGTTTCTTTTCGCAAGTAAGTGAGGCGTTGTATTCACTTGTATCGAATCCATTGGTGTAGTTTTACATATACCTAGATATTAGTAATATTAGGGTAACAAAAATTTAATACAGAAAAGCACGCCACTGGTGTTGGAAGAGACAGCCGCCAGGAATGTTGGACACTGCTGCCATTTTTTCCGCTATGTCTACCTCTCTTAGTCACATCCATTGCATGTTTTAAACGGATAATTGATTTGGCGCGAAACGATTTTATGAATGAGATGCTTTCTTTATAGTTTTTTGAACGTCAATGCACAGAACTGTACAAAAGTAAGGTTAAGGTTTTTGACAAGTGTCATGTTAGAAAAATTGGCAATAGTCACAAAATTTTTGCAGTGGTGCCAACACTTAATTTATTTCCTAAATTTGGGTCACCCATCGTGGGACTAAGTCACCAGAGGCCATCTTGTTTTATAATGAGTGATTTTGATCGCAATTTTACGGGTGAATTTGATTAGAAATATTTTTTTTTGGGATAAGCATTACAATTGAAGTACCTTTGTATAATGAATTAAAAAAATTGCTAGATAAGTCCATTGTTGATTTCAGAAAATAGCTGATTTTGGGTTGGCAACCCAGTTAAGTCGTCCCGACGAAAAACACATGACGATGTGTGGAACTCCCAACTTTATATCTCCTGAAGTAGCCACAAGAGGTTCCCACGGACTTGAGGTTGATGTTTGGGGTCTTGGATGTCTTCTTTATACTCTTCTTGTAGGATCACCACCATTTGACACCCATGGTATGTATGTATAATTTTTATCATATGTCTTAAAAATGGGTCAGTTTTTTTTTTATCAAATTTTGATTTTGGTGGCAGTGGATAACATGAAGAAAAATATATTTTTTTGCTCATTGATTTCTTCTACATCATGTTATAGGCTTCGAAAAGGACGACTAGCAATAACAATTTTAATGAACTCTCTTTTCTAAATCTTGTGATAGATGTAAGAGAATTGCCAGTGCAATAGGTAAATGTAATACTTTAAACATATTTGGTTGGTTTCTTAAAACAACATTCAGGACATTCAGCACATATGTTATCGTACTGCCAAAGGCGACTAAAAGGCAATTCCTTGATTAAGTGCTTTGAGCAACTTATCAATTGAACATCAGATTATTTTTTTACAGCTGTTAAGAGTACTTTGACTAGAGTTGTAATGGCCAGTTACAGTCTGCCTAGTCATTTATCTCATGAAGCTAAGGATTTAATTAATTCACTATTGCAGAAGAACCCAAAGGATCGAATTAAGTTAGATCAAATTTTAGATCATCCTTTTATCAAAAGATACAATGTAAGTATTTTAAAAATGTTATAAGTTTGTAGTACCTTATTTGTTAACTTGAATTTGTATTATTTGTATTAACAAAGCCAGGTAAGTTATATTTAGTAGTTTCAAAATCAGACTGTTCTAATTCTAAGTATATTTTTAGAAGTTTTACAGGAAATATTTTTAAAAGTTTTTATATTTCTAGAGCATACTCTGAACTGAATTTTTTCATAGAAATATTTTTGTGAACTATTTTAGTACTGACCATGCATTTAGGATCAACAAATACCATTATTGTCTCTTCTTATAAATAAAAGAATAAACCTTTTAAAATGAAAATAACTTTTAGTAAACAATAGAATCAATCCATTAGTTATTTCTTATTTCTAATACTGTTAACGTAGTAGGAAATAGGTACACAGAACGAAAAGCTGACTGGTTTGACTTTTTGTTATTAATATAATTTTTAAAATGCAAGAATCTCTACACCTGTACGCGTTGTTCAGCGACCTGCAAAATTTATTTTTGGATCAGTCGGCACTAATACTATTTCTTTTTAAGAATCCCGCCAATCAGTATCAAAAGCACTAAATACACACGAATTTAATGAGATACAGATTTTGAACTAAACTGCTGGTCACTCGAACTTACACATAGAGATTTTTAGGCAAAATTTAAAGTTCAATATTTTCAACAGGAATGCAAATTTTTGAACGCGTCTTGCAGATTTTAAGAGCTAGTTTTTTTCGGATTAAGCTGCATGACGTATATTTATCGTAGGACCATAGGTTTATTATATACGGGGTGATCAATGAAGTCATGCAAAAAATCAAAAAGTTTGTATGAGTGAAATTTCCGCAAAAAATTTTTTTGGTCATTGCAATATGGTTCGTTACTAAGGTAACATCAATATCTCTAAACGTTTTTGTCACTTTTTGGATTAAGGTCCTTAGGTCTTGTACACACTACTAAACATAAAATGTGGGTAGCAAAATTTTTAAAATGCTATATCTTGACATTGGATTGACGGTTCTTGATGATTTTTACGGATTTGGAATCCTTATTTCACGTAGATTTTCTATGATCTAAACATTTTAGTTGGGGATTGAAATATACAGGTTGAAATTTACACATTATACCGGGTCGATAATAGACAAAAACGTAGCGACAAGAACAAGTTTATGACATTATATTCTACAATATACATGATTGGTTAACAACAGCCAAAAGTCAATTCTTACAAAATTTAAAATTCTAAACCTAATTTAAAGGTTCCTGCAATCCCTAAAAAACTCTTCAAATATCAATGGAAAATTAAAAATTTTGCTACCCAAATTTCATGTTTAGTAGCGTGTACAAGACCTAAGGGCCTTAATCCAAAAAGTGACAAAAACGTCTAGAGATATTGATGTTACCTTAGTAACGAACCATATTGCAACGACCAAAAAAATTTTTTGCGGAAATTTCACTCATACAAACTTTTTCATTTTTTGCATGACTTCATTGATCACCCCGTATATAATAAACCTATGGCCCTACGATAAATATACGTCATGCAGCTTAATCCGAAAAAAACTAGCTCTTAAAATCTGCAAGACGCGTTCAAAAATTTGCATTCCTGTTGAAAATATTGAACTTTAAATTTTGCCTAAAAATCTCTATGTGTAAGTTCGAGTGGCCAGCAGTTTAGTGCCAATATTTTTTTTATATGTACCTATATCATTCAGAATTACATGGTGTGGTTATGTGTGTTTTTAATTAGTTGTTAGGAGATATGGCTTTAAAAAATGTTATTTTTTCAGTATATTTAGAACATTCTGTGAATTTTTCCAGCAGTTACATTATACTGGCACTACCTATCATAAGGATATCATTCAAAGTTCGCTTTAACTTTTTGCTGCTTTTCGGTCTTCATTTTTTTCTTCTAAACTATACGCGCTTTTATATACCACCCACATATATGTATATATATATATATATATATATATATATATATATATATATATATATATATATATATATATATATATATATATATATATATATAACAAGTAGTATCCTCTTCCCTTTATTACATGAAACTCACGTGACACCCACACCAACCAACATTCGAATCTTATTAGACGTTAGGACTAGAGTTTCCAATATTCCGAAAAACTTCGGTAGTTAAATCGCAATACAGTGCAGTCTACCTATAATGAGATCGCTTATATAATGTAGACTCGTACATAATGAACTACTCTTCAAGTCCCGGTTCAAATACATGTAAAATTCTCGAATATTATGGACTTGCTTATAGTGGACCGTCGCCTGTAATGGACAGAAATTGATTGTTCTAGTCTAACAAGCGTCAATCGTAAACAGGTTTTAGTCGAGCAGTCGAGCTCACGCTTGCAGTTGTTCTTCGAATAAGTAAAGCTGCCCACCGTGAGTGACGCTCTAGTGGCATTACATCGCGAGGAACTCGGCCGCAGCAGAAATTCAGTTTAGCTTTGCCATCGTGTTTGGTGTGCACGCTCACTTGTTGATTCTGTTTTTCTATCGCGTCGCTGTGAATTTGGTAGTTCGTAATATGCCGAAAGTGTGCAATAACACGCGACTGTTTGCGCCCAGTGTTAAAAGGTTTATATGGGAATTTCGTGATATAAAATGTAATGAGTGGCAAATAATGTATGGTTTGTTAACGAAGCTTATTGGCGTTTAAGAAATCTTTATGTATAAGGCAGGTAAACAGTGCAACACATCAATTAAATAAAAAAAAATTTCAAAAAAATGAACATACTTCACAAAAGAGAAGCACTAAAAAGTAGGAAATAATATTTTTACGTATTTATAAATGTGATTAATGGTAAACTTAATTTTGTTCAAAGTTAAGTAACTTGTACACCGAAGTTCTGAACTTTGAAGTCGGCGCAATTTTAAAGTATAATAGGAATCCTTAATGATAATACATTAATAAATTGTTAATAAGGAGTAATAGTTTTATTTAGTACTGAACCTAAGGTCAGCCTAATTACGCTCGACTTTTAGTAATTTGTACACAAAAGTTCTGAACTTTAAAGTAAGCGCAACCTATTACTTGTTTATGAATTATCATTACGGATCCTTATACTGTGAAATTGCGCCGACTTCAAAGTTCAGAACTTCGGTGTACAGGTTACCTAACTTGGAACAAAATTAAGTTTACCATTAACCACAGTTATAAATACGTAAAAATATTATTTCATACTTTTTAGTGCTTTTCTTTTGTGAAGTCGGTAAATTTTTTTGGAAAAAAAATATTTCTTTATTTTTAGTTCATCTATTCTCCCTCGCCCTCCATCTTCGGTAACCTTGAAAACGACATAGTTAACATTTATAAATAATTTTCCATTCGCTCCTTTTGCTCCCCTCCCCGCCGTAATTTTTTTATATTCGTTACATGAACTTAGCTTTTTTGACTTCAATAACCCCGAAAATGACCACTTTAGTTAACATTTTTGGAGAAATTGGCAGTCGCTCCTTTTTATTCCCAACTCTCGCCGTCAATTTTCTTAACATCTGTTACACAAAATTAAATTTTTTGATCTCAGTATCTCCTAAAATGACATGTTAGTTAACATGTTTGGAGAAATTGCCTCCTTTTTATCCCTCCCCCCGTTAATTTTTTTAACATCGGTTAGCCAAAATAAGATTTTCTGACATCAATAACCCCGAAAATGATATATTACTGGGCATTTTAGAAGAAATTCTCATCCGCTCCTTATATTCTCTCTATCCCCCCCCCCCGTAATTTTTTTTAACATTTGTTTGAAAAGATTTGATATTATGACCTCGCTAGCCCCGAAATTAACATGTTAGTTAACATTCTTGAAAAAATTCCAAGTCACTCCTTTTTATCACCCCTCCCTCCCGTTAATTTTTTCAAGGTCTGTTAGACAAAATTAGGTTTTCTGACCTCAATAATCCCGAAAATGGCATACTAGTTAACATTTTTGTACAATCTCCCATAACCATTTCGTCAGTTTTGGAAGAAATATCCTAAATGGAAATTGCCCTGCCAAAGTACGTTGCAAAGACATTTACCGGCTGTGCGCGAACGACTTGAAAGTAATATTACATCCCAACTACACGTACAAAACTGTGATTAGCCGTAGACGAGACAACAGATTCTAAAAGACATTCTGTGACCAACGTGCCCTGGATCCGCTTGAACCGTCACCTGCGTATTTATTAGCCCGTAAAAGATTAGAAAAATGTACTACCGATAATATTATTATCACTTATACATAGTTGCTTATACATATGTATACGATGCCGCCACTAGTGTGCCACTCCAGTGGGCAGCTTTATAAATAAGTGAAATTGACAGTGGTGATTCTCAAACATCGCCTGACTTGAGATAACTCAAAATATGATGTACAATATTAAATTACATTAAACTTATTTTTCATTAATTAATTAATTTTCTTATAAGATGGACACTCGGGTATAATGGAGTATTTCTCTTGGTCCTTTGAAATCCCTTATAAGCGGGTTGTACGCAAATAATTGGTTATTTCATATCCGTCAACAAGCATAATTTCAATTGCAGCTATAATAAATGATAATTTATTGATGCAAAGTTATTTTCATTTGATTTATCTTTTAAAGATATTTCTTCCTAAATATACATTGTTTTTGTATTGCGAATTCAATCTACTTTGGTAAATCCATCTTCTTACAAAATAATTTTTATTATATTTAAAATTAAAATACTATGTTTTGTTAAGTGTTTTTAAAATCAATTTTTGTTAATTTTATTTTCTGTACGTATGTGTTACACAAAATATATAAAAATAAAGCCCTCGTTTTAATCAAATATTTGTTTCAGCTTAGGTATATGGTTTCTTATGAAAATGTTTTTCAATTTTTCCAAATTTTTCCCGAATTATGCCGCTGAAATAACGGAAAAAGCAAACCCAAGCAAATCCGAACCGCTGAATCTCCGATTAGGACCAATGACTTGTATTAAATTGGACTGCTGATATTTAAAGCTCCATTCATAAATACATAGGTTGCGCACAACTTTTTAACTCCACGCGTGCGCAGTATACGAATAGTCTTTTTCCGAATTCATCAACGACAAACCGATTCCAGTCGGTCAGCGTGCTCTCCTTGTTTACATAACGTAGTTAAAAACGGATAGTATTCCTAACCACGAGACGGGTTCGTCCTCCGGTGAATTCTAATCAACACATCTATGCAACACAAAATACCTGGATCAGGAGCGAGGCAGCAGCCAAAGTCCATTCTTGGTGTGCTTCGTACTGGTAGCCAGTGTTGCCAGAACTCACGACTTTTCGTGAAATCTCACGATTTCGGTTAATTTCTCCCGATCTAACGAAGTACAAAATCTCACGATTTTTACCTTTATAGAAATATCAATCAGCGAATCTCACGATTGATCTTCATTGAAACAAAATTGCAATTTTATTGCACTTGAGGTTTGAAACTCGATCTCTGATTTAGCGTTACACTTTCCCAATATAGTTAATCCAAATGAAATCCAAGATCTTAATATCGAGTGGAGATTGTTAAGATCATACCATTTAAATGATTTTGATAACGATATCTTGTTGTTTTGGAAAAAAATTGCATTAGTAAAAATAGGATACAACTCTCTAAAATTTCCGAGTCTTTAGATTTGTTTTTCAGATTCTTTGTTTACCATACTCGAGCGCAGCAGTAGAAATAATATTTTCTCAAATTAATTTAGTAAAAACTCAACTACGCAACAAACTTAAAGTGAAAACAATAGAAGACATTTTATATACCAAAAGTTTGTTAAGGGACAAAAATTGTTACGATTTTTGTATCACCAGTAATACGATTAAAAAGTTAGGTTGTGGTTACGTATTGTATTCAGATAAAAATAAGATTGAAACTCTAGTCATACGGATAAATATTTTTTTTTGTTTGTTTTGTGTTAGTTTTACACTTTTATTTATAAAAAAAATATGGCGTTTTTTTTTTAGTACAAAGTGATAAATATTTGTTTAAGTTTGTAAATCTGTTTTAATATTTTTATATTGTTAAAAATTTTTGAGTTTTATTAAAATAAATGATAATAGAATAGAATTATTTAATTCTATTATTTTTACTTCCGATGCAATCATTACAGTCTCGCGATTTCTCACGAATTTCGGCGATCATTCTTACGTTTTTTTTTCATGTCTTCTGGCAACACTGCAGGTAGCGCCAGTCGCGTCTCACTAAATATGCTATTTGTTCGTGCTATTATCATCCTGGAGTTAACGAAAGGCGCGTCGAATGCACAAATCTCATTTTGGCTTGGTGAAAAACCGTGTCGCCGTATTTCCACGTAAACATAATATTTACTTTGTTGAATCTAGACTGTAAAAGGGTTCTTTGCGGTATTTCGGCCTTTTCTCTGCGATTGCGATTGCCGGATCCATAGAGCTGACTTACGTAGTTTCAATTTACGTAGCTAACATCCATATCTTTATGAAAAATATTTTTTAGCTTTTAAGTTTTCAACCGATTAAAATGAGTACCGATTTCTATTGTCTACATGGACATCGGCGTATTAAACTAAAAATTCACTAAATTTTCCATAAGCATGTGTTCTATGTAAACTGATATACCTACCACCATACTCAAATATTAAGACCCGTCCTGTTTAATACTGCAAAATACTTTAACTGCGCATGCGTTCGTGTGGCCCTGCGCGCGGTCAGAGAAGGAGACGTTCTTGGTTCAAACAATATTAGTCCAATTTATTCCAAGTCATTGATTAGGACAAAAAATACCGTGGTCTAAACATTAACGCTTTTAACTGGACAACGTGTAAAACTGCGTTTGTATTTAAAATACTACTTGGCATAAGCATACTTAGAGTATATATGCTGACAGTTTCGGATATAAACTAATTTGGCAACAAAATTTCATCTTAGGCCTCAGATGGACATAGAATAGTCTGATTCTTACAAGACAGTTTGTTTATTAATTCTTTTTTAATATTTAGATGATGACGAGCAACTTAACCCATGACAGTGGCATTCATACGATGTCAAGCCGAAGAGAAAGTGCTTTTAGTGACGGAGCATTGCCTCATAATATTTGCAGTTCAAACTTGGTTTATTCAAGAAAAGCTAATAGTGACTGCTGTCCTTCAGAAATGCCATACTATGCTGGTCGCTTGGCGCAAAGTATGGAGTATACAAATCAACGTCCTGCCAGTTTAAATAATTATAATTATGTTTCTCAAAGTAAAGAATGCTTTGAGCCTGTGTTATCCAATTACGGATCCAATTGTGATATAAGAAGGTGCAGTTATCATGATATTCCCGCCAGCATAAGTCAGTGCAGTAATAAATGTTATCATCCTAACGATCCTGGGGGAGGTAAGATTAATATTTTAGCAAGTTGTCTTGTCATTGTTTATTAAAAACTTAAGAGTTATTCTAATATTTTTGCAATTTGGATGGTTTCCAAATGATTTGTATCTTGGAATTTGTTGTTAAAATGAATTTAGTTTTCTTTTTGTGGAAAGTATTGTCATTCTCTTTACAAGTTTGCGAAAGAGCAAACGATACCCAGTTCGTAAAGTAAGAGTCAAGCAAGAAAAAGCAACAAGCGTCATAGAAATGAAGACATCACGCGTGCTCTGTCGCGTGTTAGAATATCCCTGGCTTAATTCTAAAACGAGTCAGAGCACCGTGATGTCTTCTCGTGGCGTTTTCTTGCTTGATTCTTACTTTAGTACCCGTGGTTGGAGCACCCAGACCAGAATCAAAAAAATAGTCCTACTATTTTATTTTGTCATTTCGCGGTCTTGTGTTTTGCACTAGCCAAAGAACTAAAGCTTTTTCATTTTCTGACATATAATAATATAGTACCTATATCGACCGAAGAAAATTCCCCATTTTCGAGATACATATTTTATATTAGAGAAATTTCCCTCTATATAAACTGCTGGCCAATTCAAGCGGGACAAACTAAATTTTTGATAAAATTTAGAGTGGAATATTTTCGAAACGAAAAAAGATTTTGATTTAACTTTTTCAGTATGTAATTGAATAGTTCTTCTAGTTTTTATACTTCAAGGCACTATTGCTAGCAGTCGCTGCAACTCTATTTTACAGGGTGTTAAGTGAAACCCTGACTTTTTTGGAAAAGTTTTCCAGTTCCGAGAATCTAGGAAGAATTTTTTTTGAATTTTCTTTTCATACTAAAATGATCCATGGTCAAATACAAAAAAACAATTTCTCCGGATTTTCTCTATTTTCATTTGTTTTCCGTATACAGGGGTTAGTCGAAATTATCGACTTCTTCTTACAAAGGAACCCCTAATTTGGCCGTTTATTCACAAAAAGCGAAAGACCAAGTAAATTTGTAGTTTGAAGTAGTCCAGCTAACAAAATTAATACAAATTTTTGTACAGGGTGTAGCAAGTTTGGATCACGGGCTAGTAAATTATTATTTTTTAATTTCTACTACTTTTTCCTAAGTTAACTATTAATTATCACGTGCTACGTTAAAGGGTTAAAATTTGTTAGGTCCGATAACAGTACTGGATAGAAAGATCCTTTTTGCCCAAACGGGTTTTTCATTTTTTGTCTAGTCCCATTTTTAGTGATTAAACGGCTCGCATTTTGAACCTAACTTTTTGCAATTGCATCCATGAACGATTGAAGTGAGAGTGCTTTTTTGGTGGTACATAATGAATGTTTTATCCAACCAAAAAACATGTAGTGGCCAAACAGCTAATGATGCTTATTCGAAGAATT
The DNA here is from genome assembly GCA_963971165.1 of Philopedon plagiatum. Lineage (NCBI taxonomy): Eukaryota > Metazoa > Arthropoda > Insecta > Coleoptera > Curculionidae > Philopedon > Philopedon plagiatum. The sequence goes on from OZ020191.1 coordinate 97,568,208, forward strand.
TTTTAGCATTATACAGGGTTGCAAAAAATATACCACCTATACTTTATATGGAAGTCATGTGATTTTCAAATTAATTGAATATAGTCCCAATTTTCTTGGAACTTTTTGCCGAAACTGTTTTTGAATTTTTTTGTCTGGTCCCATTTTTAGTGATACAAATGGCTTGCGTTTAAAACTTAACTTTTTGCGATTGCATTCATGAACTATTGAAGTGGACATCGTTTATTGGTTTAACCAACCAATAAAAAAGTGTCGTGGCCATAGAGCTAAAGATGCTTATTCGCTGCTTTTGTCCGCGTTTGCCCAAAACATATCACCTACATTTTATATGAAAATCATGTGATTTTAGAGTCCTTTAGGTATTCATAAAGTTCCTTTTTGCTATATTAATAATTATTAAAGAAAATGTCCTACTTATTATTAATAAAATCTAGTAACGATACAGATAAAAAGAATAATATTCATTCGGAACTTTTTCACATTATACAGGATTGTGCAGAAGTTACTACTTATAATAGAAGCAACGTGTTTCTCGATATCTTTGGATTTTCGTAAACTTCGATTATTCATTATAAAAGAAAAATATTTTACCACTGCTCTAAAAAGTCAGTACATGGCATTGAGAAATTTTAATTAATAAGAAGTGTCTTAAATTAATAGTCACGGAGTACATTTTTCTCGTCAAAAATTGGAGATGGATAGTGAATTCAACTGAACAAGTTATAAAATTCTGTATAGCGTAGTTTTTAGAAGGTATAGAAATTTCAGAAGATTTAATTACTTTTGAAAGTACTCGAAAAGATACGTAATTTTCAAATTTAGTAGTTATTTTTCCCGGCATTACTTTAGGAGATCCAAAATGTAAATTTTGGTTGTTACTTTTATAGGTAAACAGAAAACGTTTTAAATTATAGAACATTTTTTTTACTTGAAGGTATTATAAAAACTTGCAACTAACGAAAACAAAACAAATCTTAATACCTAGTAGGACCTCCCCTTACATTTATTATCTCTTGGCATCTTCGAGGCATGCTTATTACCAAATTATTGACAAATTCTTGCTGAATATTTTCCCACTCCTGAACAATGGCGTCTGGAGGATCTTCCCTAGAACTTACCAATAATTTCAATTTAGACCAGACGTGTTCGATAATATTCATGTCTGGTGATTTTGCAGGCCAGACCATCCTGGTAATATTATTAGCTTCCAAAAACTCTTGCACAATGCGTGCTCTATGAGGTCTGGCGTTATCGTCAATTAGCACAAAATCGTTCCCAAAATTGTTTGCAAATGGTAGAACGATATTGCTTAAAATTTCGTCCCTATATACCTGACCGTTAATGGGCTCCAATGTTAAAAAAAGTTCCGTTTTGCCATTAAACATTACACCACCCCAAACAGTAACGCCTCCACCACCAAAAGGTTCCTGAGGAGCCATATTCTCCTCCATATACCGTTCGCCACGTTCACGCCAAACTAATATTCTGCCGTCCGAGTGAATTAAATTAAATCTTGACTCGTCTACAAACATGCAGTTTTCCCAGTTATCTAATGGCCAATTGCGATGTTCATATGCCCACTGGAGACGTCTTCGCCTATGCTGTGGTAGAAGTCGCACACATTTAGCACGTCGCCGAGCTCTAAAATTAAAATTTTGGCTTAAAAATCTGTAGTATAGGTGTAGGGAATGAACCAATAAATAAGCCAACAGTAGCTTTTATTATACTAAAATGCAAAATTAGGTCAATTTTCATAACGTTAGTTCTAGGGAAGAACTAAGGAACATTACGCTGCAAGCACAAATAATGTGTTTAGGGTCGCCTATCAAAACTTTAATTTATGAACAACTTAGTTCAAGTTTACATTTATAATATCGGTGCGCAAAATCCAAGATTCACGCCTCAGCTGACGTCGATATTATAATAGCCGACTTACTAAAATGAAACACTAAAAATATTGGTACAAAAAATAAGATCTCATTTGAAGTAACTCACCTTAAGTTATTATTGTTTAAAGTTCTTCTAATGGTCCTATTGCTCACACGAATGTGTGTTCTTGCTCTGAACTCCTGGTTAATTTTCTCTGATGAAATTTTTCGCCTTCGACGAGCCTCTCTAACCAACCATCTTTCATCTGCAATGCCGACTTTCTTTTGGCGACCTCCCCCATAACGATAGTTTGCACTTCCCGTTTCGTGGAAGCGTTGACGCAGTCGAGATATTGTACTTCGCCCAACCCCGTACATATCCGCAATAATACTAATTTTTACCCCATCTTGTAGTAAACGCAAACAATTAGCTTGTTCTTTTGCACTTAATCGAGCCATTATAAAGGATAATAACGCACCAATTCAAAGAAGAATACTTTGTTGCCTTGGTAACTGTCAATAGCAAAGAAAATGTTTTATTTTTTGGCCTACTAGATCTTTTGACTAAGAAATAGAAACGCCGCTAAATTAACAGAAATCCACCTGCAAAGTATAGGTGGTATATTTTTTGCAACCCTGTATAATGCTAAAAAATTCTTCGAATAAGCATCATTAGCTGTTTGGCCACTACATGTTTTTTGGTTGGATAAAACATTCATTATGTACCACCAAAAAAGCACTCTCACTTCAATCGTTCATGGATGCAATTGCAAAAAGTTAGGTTCAAAATGCGAGCCGTTTAATCACTAAAAATGGGACTAGACAAAAAATGAAAAACCCGTTTGGGCAAAAAGGATCTTTCTATCCAGTACTGTTATCGGACCTAACAAATTTTAACCCTTTAACGTAGCACGTGATAATTAATAGTTAACTTAGGAAAAAGTAGTAGAAATTAAAAAATAATAATTTACTAGCCCGTGATCCAAACTTGCTACACCCTGTACAAAAATTTGTATTAATTTTGTTAGCTGGACTACTTCAAACTACAAATTTACTTGGTCTTTCGCTTTTTGTGAATAAACGGCCAAATTAGGGGTTCCTTTGTAAGAAGAAGTCGATAATTTCGACTAACCCCTGTATACGGAAAACAAATGAAAATAGAGAAAATCCGGAGAAATTGTTTTTTTGTATTTGACCATGGATCATTTTAGTATGAAAAGAAAATTCAAAAAAAATTCTTCCTAGATTCTCGGAACTGGAAAACTTTTCCAAAAAAGTCAGGGTTTCACTTAACACCCTGTAAAATAGAGTTGCAGCGACTGCTAGCAATAGTGCCTTGAAGTATAAAAACTAGAAGAACTATTCAATTACATACTGAAAAAGTTAAATCAAAATCTTTTTTCGTTTCGAAAATATTCCACTCTAAATTTTATCAAAAATTTAGTTTGTCCCGCTTGAATTGGCCAGCAGTTTATATATATATACAGTGACCGGCAAAAAGTTCGCAACATATGGGAAAAATTTTTATTAGGAGAGTATCGGAAAAACTTTCCCAGGGGATCGGTTCTGCATGTCCGATAACCTAAAAATCGATTTTGACATACGTCACGTGACCACTGGTATAGCGTCAAATTAAAAAAAAATTGTTAATTTACAAAAAGTGAGGTTAGTTGACGAGATATCAAAAAAAGTTATTTGAAAAAATTGCTTAGAATTAAATTCTAGGTCCTTGTGCAAAATTTTAAGATTTTATTTAAAAAAATTGGAAAACTCAATTTTTTTTAAATATTTTTTTATCGATTTACAAATTTCCGGTTTTTTTCGTTTAGATAGCTTGGCTAATGTAAAGCCCATGTATCTGGATGAAAATAAACGAATGTAGTAGTTTTTTCTACAATTGACAGGACAAAATTAAAAAAAACAGGGTTTCGCCGGACGCTAGCTGTTGCAATGATTTGTATCTAGCAGCAGTGTCAAAATTTTAGAGACATTTCAATGAGATTACATTGAGAAAACCTTAATCGTCTTAAATATATCTGAAGTTCGACTTTTTGTAAAGTTAAGGGGATTAAAATAGATAATAAACAAAAAATTACCTGTTTATTTAATCGAAATTTTATAAACGAAAACCAATGTAAGAAAAACTTAAAAGTAGTCAAATTCTGTACTAACAACACAAAAAATCATTGTTTTTCCTTGGGTGCACAAAATTTAAAACTCAGTATGACCACCATTTCTCTCCATACATACTATTGTTCTCGAGCGCAACTCTCGATTAACATTTCGGAGCATTTTACGATTTATTTGCAATACACAATTTATAATGACATTCTCTAAATTTTGTATATTCCTAAAGGGTCGATGTTTGTACACAGGGTTCTTTAGGTATCCCCACATAAAAAAATCTAACGGAGTCAGATCTACAATTCTACAATTGACAGGACAAAATCGAAAAAATAGGTGTTCGCCGGACGCTCGCTGTTGCAATGGTTTGAATCTAATGAAATGACTGTATCAAGATTTTATTAAGATTTTTCGCACATAAATTTAACAACCAGGTCTATTTAGTTGTACTTAAAACTACCAAAGCAGGCTCTGAAATTAAAACAACCAAATAATCTAGTAGGTTAAAAACAACAGAAAAATGTCAAACAAATTATAATTTGTTTGATTTCAACCTATGTCATTGGTTTATGTCTCGCATCTTACTAAGTTTGATATTTTACATAAGTTTATTAATATTTTATTCCTTAAAATGGCACCCACACTACTTCTTCAGGAAAAGATAGAAATTATTTTAATTTCTGGAGATAATTACAAAAGCCATAGAGAAACAGCAGCAATTTTTAATGAGAGGCACCCCGATAAATCCCTCCATTATTCCACAGTATCTCGTCTAGTCAATAAATTTAAAGAAACGGGATCGGTAGAAAATCAGTATAAAGTTTCCCATGAAAAACCGGTAACAGGTGACGAAGGTTCTCTGGATGTGTGTTTGTCGATCACAGAAACACCCCAATTAGCAGTTAGTCAAATATCGGAGATCACTAACATTCACGAAAGATCTGTGCGGAGGATATTAAAAAGAAGCAAATTTCATCCGTACAAACCTAAATTTGTACAAGTATTAAAAGATAGGGATTATGACGCCCGCTTCGATTTTTGTGCCTGGTTCCAGGGTATGATTGAGGAAGATTTTAATTTCCCAAAGAACGTTCTTTTCTCGGATGAAGCTACATTTACCTCTAACGGAACCGTCAGTTCACAAAACTGTAGATGGTGGGCCACCGAAAACCCAGACTTTGTAATTCAGAGTAAAGACCAATATAGTTTTAAGGTTAATGTGTGGTGCGGAATTTTCAACCTCAGAATAGTGGGACCTTTTTTCTTTAGAGACAATTTAAATTCAGAACGATATTTAGAATTTCTACAAACTGAGATATCTGACTTTTTAGACAATTTGTCATTAGCCGAAAGAAGAAATTTATACTTTCAACAAGACGGAGCTAGCATTCATTCCACAAATTAGGTGAAGAGATGGCTGGATCAAGAATTTGGAAACCAGTGGATAGGACGGTTTTCTGAAAATCCGTGGCCTGCGAGATCACCAGATCTGACTCCGTTAGATTTCTTTATGTGGGGATACCTAAAGAACTCTGTGTACAAACATCGACCCTTTAGGAATATACAAAATTTAGAGAATGTCATTAGAAATTGTGTATTGCAAATAAATCGTAAAATGCTCCGAAATGTTAATCGAGAGTTGCGCTCGAGAACAATAGTATGTATGGAGAGAAATGGTGGTCATACTGAGTTTTAAATTTTGTGCACCCAAGGAAAAACAATGATTTTTTATGTTGTTAGTACAGAATTTGACTACTTTTAAGTTTTTCTTACATTGGTTTTCGTTTATGAAATTTCGATTAAATAAACAGGTAATTTCTTGTTTATTATCTATTTTACTCCCCTTAACTTTACAAAAAGTCGAACTTCAGATATATTTAAGACGATTAAGGTTTTCTCAATGTAATCTCATTGAAATGTCTCTAAAATTTTGACACTGCTGCTAGATACAAATCATTGCAACAGCTAGCGTCCGGCGAAACCCTGTTTTTTTTAATTTTGTCCTGTCAATTGTAGAAAAAACTACTACATTCGTTTATTTTCATCCAGATACATGGGCTTTACATTAGCCAAGCTATCTAAACGAAAAAAACTGGAAATTTTTAAATCGATAAAAAAATATTTAAAAAAAATTGAGTTTTCCAATTTTTTTAAATAAAATCTTAAAATTTTGCACAAGGACCTAGAATTTAATTCTAAGCAATTTTTTCAAATAACTTTTTTTGATATCTCGTCAACTAACCTCACTTTTTGTAAATTAACAATTTTTTTTTTAATTTGACGCTATACCAGTGGTCACGTGACGTATGTCAAAATCGATTTTTAGGTTATCGGACATGCAGAACCGATCCCCCGGAAAAGTTTTTCCAATACTCACCTAATAAAAATTTTTCCCATATGTTGCGAACTTTTTGCCGGTCACTGTATATATATATATATATATATATATATATATATATATATATATATATATATATATATATATATATAATTGCAGGATCTGTCCCTTTTTCGTTTTCCATAATAATGATTCATCCAAAAACACACAATTACACTTCAAAACAAACACAAGACAGGCTAGGTACATATATATATATATATATATATATATATATATATATATATATATATATATATATATATATATATATAATAAATGTAAATGCGAAGATTTACTTCTTCGCTAGTGCAGCGAAAAGGCCGTGAATGAAAAATAAAAATAATGAGGACTATCTTTGATTCTGGTCTGGGTGACCTCCTGCTATCGATTTCTGGGCCCTTACCCATCAGCGGGCAGGCTTACACCCAGGGCGGCTGAAGAACAGACCACAATTTGACCAGAATCAAAGAGAGTCCTTATATCCAAAATGATCGGAAAGGATGGGTAAGATGTAGTGGCTCGCGCCAACTAGTTCACCCAGTGTTGCTCCAAAAATGTTTGGCTGCTAACACAATAATACTCGAAAGTATATCGAATGTCGATTTTCTCGACGTCGACGGTACAAATGCACCATTGTACAACAATAGTAGAAAAATGGAAGATTTCTTGGCCTATAGGTAATATAATAAATGTAAATGCGAAGATTTACTTCTTCGCTAGTGCAGCGAAAAGGCCGTGAATGAAAAATAAAAATAATGAGGACTATCTTTGATTCTGGTCTGGGTGACCTCCTGCTATCGATTTCTGGGCCCTTACCCATCAGCGGGCAGGCTTACACCCAGGGCGGCTGAAGAACAGACCACAATTTGACCAGAATCAAAGAGAGTCCTTATATCCAAAATGATCGGAAAGGATGGGTAAGATGTAGTGGCTCGCGCCAACTAGTTCACCCAGTGTTGCTCCAAAAATGTTTGGCTGCTAACACAATAATACTCGAAAGTATGTCGAATGTCGATTTTCTCGACGTCGACGGTACAAATGCACCATTGTACAACAATAGTAGAAAAATGGAAGATTTCTTGGCCTATAGGTAATATAATAAATGTAAATGCGAAGATTTACTTCTTCGCTAGTGCAGCGAAAAGGCCGTGAATGAAAAATAAAAATAATGAGGACTATCTTTGATTCTGGTCTGGGTGACCTCCTGCTATCGATTTCTGGGCCCTTACCCATCAGCGGGCAGGCTTACACCCAGGGCGGCTGAAGAACAGACCACAATTTGACCAGAATCAAAGATAGTCCTCATTATTTTTATTTTTCATTCACGGCCTTTTCGCTGCACTAGCGAAGAAGTAAATCTTCGCATTTACATTTATTATATTACCTATAGGCCAAGAAATCTTCCATTTTTCTACTATTGTTGTACAATGGTGCATTTGTACCGTCGACGTCGAGAAAATCGACATTCGACATACTTTCGAGTATTATTGTGTTAGCAGCCAAACATTTTTGGAGCAACACTGGGTGAACTAGTTGGCGCGAGCCACTACATCTTACCCATCCTTTCCGATCATTTTGGATATAAGGACTCTCTTTGATTCTGGTCAAATTGTGGTCTGTTCTTCAGCCGCCCTGGGTGTAAGCCTGCCCGCTGATGGGTAAGGGCCCAGAAATCGATAGCAGGAGGTCACCCAGACCAGAATCAAAGATAGTCCTCATTATTTTTATTTTTCATTCACGGCCTTTTCGCTGCACTAGCGAAGAAGTAAATCTTCGCATTTACATTTATTATATTACCTATAGGCCAAGAAATCTTCCATTTTTCTACTATTGTTGTACAATGGTGCATTTGTACCGTCGACGTCGAGAAAATCGACATTCGACATACTTTCGAGTATTATTGTGTTAGCAGCCAAACATTTTTGGAGCAACACTGGGTGAACTAGTTGGCGCGAGCCACTACATCTTACCCATCCTTTCCGATCATTTTGGATATAAGGACTCTCTTTGATTCTGGTCAAATTGTGGTCTGTTCTTCAGCCGCCCTGGGTGTAAGCCTGCCCGCTGATGGGTAAGGGCCCAGAAATCGATAGCAGGAGGTCACCCAGACCAGAATCAAAGATAGTCCTCATTATTTTTCATTCACGGCCTTTTCGCTGCACTAGCGAAGAAGTAAATCTTCGCATTTACATTTATTATATTACCTATAGGCCAAGAAATCTTCCATTTTTCTACTATTGTTGTACAATGGTGCATTTGTACCGTCGACGTCGAGAAAATCGACATTCGACATACTTTCGAGTATTATTGTGTTAGCAGCCAAACATTTTTGGAGCAACACTGGGTGAACTAGTTGGCGCGAGCCACTACATCTTACCCATCCTTTCCGATCATTTTGGATATAAGGACTCTCTTTGATTCTGGTCAAATTGTGGTCTGTTCTTCAGCCGCCCTGGGTGTAAGCCTGCCCGCTGATGGGTAAGGGCCCAGAAATCGATAGCAGGAGGTCACCCAGACCAGAATCAAAGATAGTCCTCATTATTTTTATTTTTCATTCACGGCCTTTTCGCTGCACAAGCGAAGAAGTAAATCTTCGCATTTACATTTATTATATTACCTATAGGCCAAGAAATCTTCCATTTTTCTACTATTGTTGTACAATGGTGCATTTGTACCGTCGACGTCGAGAAAATCGACATTCGACATACTTTCGAGTATTATTGTGTTAGCAGCCAAACATTTTTGGAGCAACACTGGGTGAACTAGTTGGCGCGAGCCACTACATCTTACCCATCCTTTCCGATCATTTTGGATATAAGGACTCTCTTTGATTCTGGTCAAATTGTGGTCTGTTCTTCAGCCGCCCTGGGTGTAAGCCTGCCCGCTGATGGGTAAGGGCCCAGAAATCGATAGCAGGAGGTCACCCAGACCAGAATCAAAGATAGTCCTCATTATTTTTATTTTTCATTCACGGCCTTTTCGCTGCACTAGCGAAGAAGTAAATCTTCGCATTTACATTTATTATATTACCTATAGGCCAAGAAATCTTCCATTTTTCTAATATATATATATATATATATATATATATATATATATATATATATATATATATATATATATATATATATATATATATATATATATATATATATGTCAAGTGGATTCTGTGGACTGTCTCCACATAACCTAGATTCAGGGCACAGAAACTTATCTGTTGCACCTCCCGTCACTGAAATCACATTCAGTCTCGGGGCTAAGGAATCAGGTTTTGACAACTATATGTAATATTAGAGTCGTCACGAGTAGTGTTGTAAATATCCGTATTCATTAGATATCCGAATCATACGGAATCGGAATCAGCTAATATCCGTATCCATTATCCGAATTCGAATCCATTTCTTGACCCGCGCGAAAGCGGTTACAGATCATGTATACGTATGCATGCAACAGACTAAAACATTTTCTATCCGGATACACGGCTAGGTAGGTCGATGCGGTATCGGTATCATACCAGTCGAAGTCGAAGTTTAGGGATAAGAAGGCACCGCGTCGCGCCGTTCTCGTTTGAATTCGGTTCGGGTGAGGCGGGACTAGTTTAATCAATGGGTCTCATCTCATATGATACCCGTTACCCCGATAACTATGCCATCTTTTTTTAGGAAATGTCATTAGAAAGAGAAAGCACAATATCAAATATGCCAAATCGCAGACCGTGTTGTTCGCTCACACTCGATTCCGATTCCGTTTTCTCTTTGCACTTTGCATTAGTAACCACCCGATGCGAATTTATTTTGATTCCGAATCCGTATTCAAGTTCTCGGCCGGTTTCGGATAATCCGGATTCTTTTAATATTCGGATCCAACGGATTTTTGGATACGTATCCTTACATCACTAGTCACGAGTCAAAACAAGTAAACGGGTGTTTAGGCTTACGGCCTCCCACACCATGTGCTTATCTTGTATTAGCCATGCGCTGTGAGACCGGGTATAATCTACTCATGGTTTGAGTAGCCCCATACAGTTTGAGGAGCACAGGAGATTGAGTTTTCACTCTCTCCTGGCAAAATTTACCTCCTCGACCTCAACATCGAGTACAAAACAGCAGTCACTTGGCATACCATCGCCTTGAACTATATAAACCTAGTTTATACTTCGGCTTATTTGCTTGTCAGCTTCACGCCTTACAAGCATAGCTCTAACTTTCGGCTAGCACAAGTATTCTGCTGATGTTTTAAGTAGACAGGGTGTCTAACATCGTTTCGCTGTTCCTTCAGCTCTTCAGACGGGTGGTGTCAACCCGTGACGACTCTAATATTACCTATAGTTGTCAAAACCTGATACCTTAGCCCTGAGACCGAATGTGATTTCAGTGACGGGAGGTGTAACAGATAAGTTTCTGTGCCCTGAATCTAGGTTATGTGGAGACAGTCCACAGAATCCACTTTGTGACATACTTACTTAAGTGCAGTTTAGCACTCTTTCGGTTAGTCACGCGGTAAGATCCGCGTCTGATGAGTCCAAATAAACAGGACGAAACTGACCCCAACCGGCCTATGGCTACCAGCCGTACCGGCATCCTCAGCAACGTCACTATGCTGGGAATTTAACGACAAAGGACCCACTTATTTCTTTTGTCTACATCGAAGTACTCCATGGTCAAAACAAGTAAACGGGTTTTTAGGCTTACGGCCTCCCACACCATGTGCTTATCTTGTATTAGCCATGCGCTGTGAGACCGGAGATAACCTACTCATGGTTTGAGTAGCCCCATACATTTTGAGGAGCACAGGAGATTGAGTTTTCACTCTCCTGGCAAAATTTACCTCCTCGACCTCAACATCGAGTACAAAACAGCAGTCACTTGGCATACCATCGCCTTGAACTATATAAACCTAGTTTATACTTCGGCTTATTTGCTTGTCGGCTTCACGCCTTACAAGCATAGCTCTAACTTTCGGCTAGCACAAGTATTCTGCTGATGTTTTAAGTAGACAGGGTGTCTAACATCGTTTCGCTGTTCCTTCAGCTCTTCAGACGGGTGGTGTCAACCCGTGACGACTCTAATATTACCTATAGTTGTCAAAACCTGATACCTTAGCCCTGAGACCAAATGTGATTTCAGTGACGGGAGGTGTAACAGATAAGTTTCTGTGCCCTGAATCTAGGTTATGTGGAGACAGTCCACAGAATCCACTTTGTGACATACTTACTTAAGTGCAGTTTAGCACTCTTTCGGTTAGTCACGCGGTAAGATCCGCGTCTGATGAGTCCAAATAAACAGGACGAAACTGACCCCAACCGGCCTATGGCTACCAGCCGTACCGGCATCCTCAGCAACGTCACTATGCTGGGAATTTAACGACAAAGGACCCACTTATTTCTTTTGTCTACATCGAAGTACTCCATGGTCAAAACAAGTAAACGGGTTTTTAGGCTTACGGCCTCCCACACCATGTGCTTATCTTGTATTAGCCATGCGCTGTGAGACCGGAGATAACCTACTCATGGTTTGAGTAGCCCCATACATTTTGAGGAGCACAGGAGATTGAGTTTTCACTCTCTCCTGGCAAAATTTACCTCCTCGACCTCAACATCGAGTACAAAACAGCAGTCACTTGGCATACCATCGCCTTGACCTATATAAACCTAGTTTATACTTCGGCTTATTTGCTTGTCGGCTTCACGCCTTACAAGTATAGCTCTAACTTTCGGCTAGCACAAGTATTCTGCTGATGTTTTAAGTAGACAGGGTGTCTAACATCGTTTCGCTGTTCCTTCAGCTGTTCAGACGGGTGGTGTCAACTCGTGACGACTATATATATATATATATATATATATATATATATATATATATATATATATATATATATATATATATATATATATATATATATATATATGTAATATTAGAGTCGTCACGAGTTGACACCACCCGTCTGAACAGCTGAAGGAACAGCGAAACGATGTTAGACACCCTGTCTACTTAAAACATCAGCAGAATACTTGTATATATATATATATATATATATATATATATATATATATATATATATATATATATATATATGTAATATTAGAGTCGTCACGAGTTGACACCACCCGTCTGAACAGCTGAAGGAACAGCGAAACGATGTTAGACACCCTGTCTACTTAAAACATCAGCAGAATACTTATATATATACAGGGTGACGCGGATCTAAATGTACATACGATACCATAAGATAGAGACCACCTTGGGGGTTCTAAATCACCCACATTTAGTAGTCCAATCTCTAACCTTTACCCTTTTATAAGTTTTGCCTAAAATTTATTTTTGTAATATTTCTGTAAGCACTTGAAATAAAAAATTCATAATGGGTAAGAATATTTTGTACAATTTGTGGGTTTAAAATGCCATATGCAAAAGTTCTAAAATCCAGGTCCGTACTTAAAATAAAATTAGTTTTAAATTTTTTTAAAATTCAACACCCTGTAGGTATATCGGATTTTTGAAACTTGTAATTTCTACTCCAAACAAGCATAAACATATGATTATATTGACATGGTTTTCAAAGTTGCCGCACTTACCACGAAGTCATAAAAAATAGGCGTTTTTAAGAAATCAATGAGAAAGTGCATTTCAAATAAACAAAATCTGCTAAAAAATAGTTGATAGCCTGATAAAACTGTCCATATTGACTAGAAATATTATGCACTACTTGTCGGATTAAAATGACATACGAAAGTGATAGAATCCAGGTCCTCACTTAAATAATAGGCCCATTTGTAATTTTCGAAATTTGACACCCTCTACATCAAATTTTGAAAAAAAAATGCATTTGGAACGAGCATAAAAACTGAAATTATTGACATGATATTCGAAGTTGCCACACTTATTACTTTATTGTAGAAAATAGGACTTTTGCAAATCTACATTTAGGTAAATTGTTTTATTAACAGTATTAATGGTTAAGAACAATAAGGATTGAAATCGAAAAATTGGGAATAAATATTAATACCTAGAACAACCTAAAACAAAACCTAAATCAACAACAATTAATTAAAATAACACAAAGATAATCATACATAGTACAAGGCCTACTGTTCCTCAAAAACATAATTTAACAATAAAATAAATTATTTTAGAAGATTTTCAAAATGACCGCCATTGACTTCTTCACACTTCTAGGTATTAATATTTATTCCCAACTTTTTGAATTAAATCCTTATTGTTTTTAACCATTAATACTGTTAATAAAACAATTTACCTAAATGTAGATTTGCAAAAGTCCTATTTTCTACGATAAAGTAATAAGTGTGGCAACTTTGAATATCATGTCAATAATTTCAGTTTTTATGCTCGTTCCAAATTCATTTTTTTTTTTTGAAAATTTGATGTACAGGGTATCAAATTTCGAAAATTACAAATGGGCCTATTATTTAAGTGAGGACCTGGATTCTATCACTTTCGTATGTCATTTTAATCCGACAAGTAGTGCATAATATTTCTAGTCAATATGGACACTTTTATCAGGCTATCAACTATTTTTTAGCAGATTTTGTTTATTTGAAATGCACTTTCTCATTGATTTCTTAAAAACGCCTATTTTTTATGACTTCGTGGTAAGTGCGGCAACTTTGAAAACCATGTCGATAGAATCATATGTTTATGCTTGTTTGGAGTAGAAATTACAAGTTTCAAAAATCCGATATATGAATTTTAAAAAAATTAAAATCGAATTTTACTTTAAGTACGGACCTGGATTTTAGAACTTTTGCATATGGCATTTTAAACCCACAAATTGTACAAAATATTCTTACCCATTATGAATTTTTTATTTGAAGTGCTTACATAAATATTACAAAAATAAATTTTAGGCAAAACTTATAAAACACCCTGTATCTCGGTAAAGGTTAGAGATTGGACTACTAAATGGGTGATTTAGAACCCCCAAGGTGGTCTCTATCTTATGATATCGTATGTACATTTAGATCCGCGTCACCCTGAATATATATAACGACTGTTGATTTTCTTGGGGTAGCGGTCTCGGGACGAAGTAAAACTCTTTTTTCACAAACGCCAAGCTTTCGGAAATTTATTTTTTCTTTTTTCAAGGCTACAATAATGGAAATTATTACATGATGGCTTATATGTATGGTTTTCTTTTTATTAAAAAAACATAAAAAGAACAAAGGAAAAAAGAGTTTAACTTCGTCCCGAGACCGCTACCCCAAGAAAATCAACAGTCGTTCTATTCAACTGTCGGTCAAGACTACCCTTCCCAGTATATATATATATATATATATATATATATATATATATATATATATATATATATATATATATACAGGGTAGTGCAACCAAGATGGGGTGGACGATTGTGAGTAAACGGTGAGGAATTTCGAAAAAATTTTTTTTGGATATTATCGAAAGTCAAACCGGCTATGTTTTAAAATTATAGCCATAATACAGGGTGGTCCGAAAAACTCGTGGCGAACCAAACTTGTGTTTTTTTAAATGGGACACCCTGTATATAATTGTTCCAATTGATTCTCCTGTTCGTTACAATCATTTTGATATAGGGTTTATTGGGTATTAAACTTATAGTAAGGGAATGGGACGCGGTTAAAGTTGAAAAAATGCTCACAGTTCGGCCATTTTAAAAAAAAATTGGTAACAGGTATGGAAAAACCAAATATTCCATAAAACGTTACATATCCTTGAATAAATTAATCGCTTGCAATTTGTTTAAAATTATTCACTGTTATACAGGGTGGTCAAGTTTTGCAAATACGCCCTGGACTCATTTTTTTAAATGGAACACCCTGTATATTTTATTTTCATCTTAAAGATAACATTGCTAGCTTTCAAAAAATACCATACCAAGGTTTCTTCATTCTAATACGATTACACTGAATTTACGTTGTTTATTACTAAATATCAAAAATTAGTAGGCCAAAACACTATCATAAATGAAACAAGATTGACGAACTTGTCAAAGCTACTGCCGCACAATCCATTATTTACAAGTTAAGTGTAGGTGGCCCAATAACTATGAGGTAAGAAGACTGAGACCCGTAACTTTTACATGTTTATTAGAGATATTTCAAAAAACAGAAAATATTGTTTTTAGGAAATGTAAAGTAATTAATAAACCAGTTATAAACAAAGATAATCAGTTATCAGTATTATTGATAGTTTTAAAAAAATAATTAAGCAAAAACAGAACATCTTTTAAAATTACTTAGGTATGTACTTACTTGTAAACCTAATTTAATATAAACAATTAACAAAGCTCATATAAGGTGTTCAACTAAACCACCATTTTGCTGAAGGCACATTTCGAGTCTATCCATAAATGAAAGTTTCACTTTTCTCAAAGTCTGTTCTGAAACGTTGCGAAAACTGTTTCTTATTCTCGTCTTCATATCTTTCACTGTGGTTGGAACCTCTTTATAGACTTCTTCTTTAACATGCCCCCTTAGAAAAAATCTAGTGGTGTTAAGTCGGGTGGTCTGGCTGACCACTTAACTGGTCCACCTCGCCCAATCCAACGATCTGTCTTCCAATTATCGACAAAATATCTTACATTCCTATGGCAATGCGGGGGCGCTCCATCATGTTGAAACCATAAGGATCCCCTTACCATTAAACGTAAATCTTCAAGCAATACTGGCAACTCGTTTCTCAAAAAATTTGTTTATAACTGGTTTATTAATTACTTTACATTTCCTAAAAACAATATTTTCTGTTTTTTGAAATATCTCTAATAAACATGTAAAAGTTTCAGGTCTCAGTCTTCTTACCTCATAATTATTGGGCCACCTACACTTAACTTGTAAATAATGGATTGTGCGGCAGTAGCTTTGACAAGTTCGTCAATCTTGTTTCATTTATGATAGTGCCATGGCCTCCTAATATTAGATATTTAATAATAAACAACGTAAATTCAGTATAATCGTATTAGAATGAAGAAACCTTGGTTTCACGGCTAGTTTACTAAAAAACTGTTGGTCAGAAAGGCATCATGTATGGTATTTTTTGAAAGCTAGCAATGTTATCGTTAAGATGAAAATAAAATATACAGGGTGTTCCATTTAAAAAAAATGAGCCCAGGGCGTATTTGCAAAACTTGACCACCCTGTATAACAGTGAATAATTTTAAACAAATTGCAAGCGATTAATGTATTCAAGGATATGTAACGTTTTATGGAATATTTGGTTTTTCCATACCTGTTTCAAATTTTTTTTAAAAATGGCCGAACTGTGAGCATTTTTTCAACTTTAACCGCGTCCCATTTCCTTACTATAAGTTTTGGACCCAATAAACCCTATATCAAAATGATCGTAACGAACAGGAGAATCAATTGGAACAACTATATACAGGGTGTCCCATTTAAAAAAATACAAGTTTGGTTCGCCACGAGTTTTTCGGACCACCCTGTATTATGGCTATAATTTTAAAACATAGCGTGTTTGACTATCGATAATATCCCAAAAAAAAATTCGAAATTCCTCACCGTTTACTCACAATCGTCCACCCCATCTTATCTCCATCTCCATCATATATATATATATATATATATATATATATATATATATATATATATATATATATATATATATATATATATATATATATATAAGGATCCTCGCTTTCATAACTGGTACTGTCGCTATTTCTTTACCTTTTCTTTTTTCATGGGGTTAGAGGTATCACGCAGGGGCTATTGCAACCTCCGTGGTGATGTTGGCTGTTGCCCAGAAAACTCTGGGTCTCCTGACAAAATACCACAAATGAGTTGGCAGGTCCCTGGTCTGTGAACTCTTTGTGTTTTTCTTTTTTTCTTCTTTTTTTTTCTTAACTTCCAAGTTTCCCACCTATTAACTTGGTTATGTGCTACTGACGAGTGCTAATAAGCACGAAACACGTGTCTAGAACTACCTTACAGACAGCTTCCCCAATATTTCCCTCGCTTTCATAACTGGTACTGTCGCTATTTCTTTACCTTATATATATATATATATATATATATATATATATATATATATATATATATATATATATATATATATAACTAAACAGAAACATAATGACTATTCGGACTGAAAGACAGTAAGTTATGTTTTTGCATCAAAGTACGGGGTGTCCAAGATCTAATGGACAACCCCGGGCTGGCAGACCCTTGTTGGGGATCATCAGACTGACGTAGCCTTTAGGCAGCTTCCCCAATAGAAACTTCGTCTATTCAAGTATATCGTTTTGAAAAACGACGGTACAGAACACGAGAGCGCCATCTATAGGAAACCACTTCAATACAAGAACAGATCTCACTCGAGTAAAGCTGCTACCGATATATAGGTAGCTAGTACAAACAATACGGAAGGATGACACCCGGTATCGGAATCGATTTTTGAGCATCACACCAGATCTTCACAGTTTTGTGGTTTACACTATGAATCGCACACAATCCCACCGGAAAGCCGTGCTACCCCGCCTATAAAAGCCAAACACTATAGAAAATATAAAAAGGTTTCAACGTCCGTCGTAGTAATAAACTAAAAGGAAAAATAATGGCTATTCGGACTGAAAGACAGTAAGTTATGTTTTTGCATCAAAGTATGGGGAGTCCAAGATCTAATGGACAACCGCTGGATGAAAGCTTACTGTCTGCCAGCCCGGGGTTATCCATTAGATCTTGGACTCCCCGTACTTTGATGCAAAAACATAACTAACTGTCTTTCAGTCCGAATAGCCTTTATTTTTCTTTTTAGTTTATTACTACGACTGACGTTGAAACCTTTGTATATATATATATATATATATATATATATATATATATATATATATATATATATATATATATATAAAGTTTTACTTTACTCTTATTCTTAGCAATAAATATTTCTCCTTCTCAGTATAATTGCAGGATCTGCCCCTTTTTCGTTTTCCATTATAATGATTCGTCCAAAAACACACAATTACACTTCAAAACAAACCCAAGACAGGTTAGGTACAACCTTTTACGTTTGACAGCTACACGGCAGGCCTTGCCCAGCTTTAGTTAAATCTTGGGTAACTTGCCAAAAGTTTAACACTGTATCAAAATTTAACGGTAGCGTTAGCTAAACACGAATTACATTTTCTTTCTTCAACCCGCTGTTAGATAATAAATCACAAAAGTGTCTACTAAAGTCTATTTGTTTGGACGATAGACCGATGTAAATATTAACCCTACACGTCATAGTCTGACGATCCCGTCGAGCCTCCACCAGCTTCCTATTCGTATTGGCCGACCGGACATTAAATTGAAAGAGATGAAATAGACTTTAGTATATGTAATTTTATAAACTTTACTAAGTTTTTACTAGAAGTTTTCTTTCTAGGTCAAGGAGGAAATCAAATTCTTACTGGAATACCAACAAAATCTCCCCCGCTTCTGTCTGAATGTTCAAACCCTAACTATCAATTATCCAATGGTACCAATAAAAATCCTCTGACTAGTCTTGAAAACCTTCATATATCCAATCATGTTGCGCTAAATGTTCCCAGGTATCAAAGTATTGACAGTTTAACTGAGAAGTCCAAAAAATGTCAAAGTTTAGTACAACTATGTTCTCAGAGATTACTTCCAACAAGACATCAAACAAAAAATGCAATTTTAAGTATTTTAAGTGATGGAGAAGTAGCGGTTGAATTTATTAAGAAAAAAGGATCGACAAAGAAAGAAATTGTGTGTGAGGTCATGCGGATATCGCCTGATGGATTAAGGTAGGGTTTTGTATGTTTTCGTTTTTATTTATTTATTTAATTATTTATTCAAAAAGCCCAACAATATAATTAATATGGCTACTCACAAATATAACAATTTACAATAGCATTAAAGAATACAAATACGGCTTGTAGCAAAAATAATCACAATTACAATCACAGACAGACTAGATTGATAACAAACTACCATATATGCTCAGATCGCACATCGGCACATATAAAGAACGCATTCGATAGACGGGAGACTTACAGAATGCAGTTGTTCTAGCCGTTCTAAGATTAAAGAAGACACTACCTCTATTGTGCAACCTGGACATGTTGACAATTGCCCCAATGGTTGTGGACAGTGAACCCCTCCGCCCACAAGCGTATACAAAAATTGAACAGCGTGCAAATCTCGCCTTTGTCGAACGCTGCGCATATGAAACCTGTCCAACAGAAACTGATTGTCTATCCCAACTGGTGGACAATCCCTCTCAGATTTCAGCCAGAGGTATTTCATAAACTTTCTTTAGACATTCTCTATCGCTTTTACATATTTATTATAAATGGGAGCATTACAATTGAACCATATTCCAGTTTACTCCTAACCAACGAGACAAACAAAGTTTCTAGACTATATTCCTAAATGATATACAATTTATGACTATTAACCCTAACATTTTATTAAAGTCTAATATAGTTCCATTAAAGTGAGCATTGTAATAAAGTTTATTGTCCAAAGTTATATCCAAATCTTTGACAGTGTCAACTCTTTTGAGTAAGTTATGATCTATATTGTAATCGAATAGTATAGGTGACGGCTTACGACAAAATGTTAATATTGAACATTTATTCACATATAGTAAGAAAGTCGTTATCTATACACCACTGTTGCACTGTATTAATACTCCTCCGCAGTCTCTTGCAATCCTGAACTGATCTTATAGACATATACATTTTCAAACCGTCTGCGAATAGTTCATACTCAACATCAACTACCTCAATAATATCATTGATGAATACCAAGAACAAGAGGA
This sequence comes from Philopedon plagiatum, assembly GCA_963971165.1. NCBI lineage: Eukaryota > Metazoa > Arthropoda > Insecta > Coleoptera > Curculionidae > Philopedon > Philopedon plagiatum. Next base: position 97,588,352 of record OZ020191.1, read on the forward strand.
GCCCCAAATTTGAACCTTGGGGTACCCCAGATGTAGCGACAGAAGATTCTGATCTGAAGCCGTTACACTGAATATATTGAGTTCTACCAACCAGATAGGAACTAAAGAACTGTACAAGCCGACTGTGCATTCAAATTCCAACAACTTAGCTATAGTGTGATATGATGTATCTTGTCGAAGGCCTTTGAGAAGTCGGTAAACACCACGTCAGCCCCTCTCGCATCAGTAATGTCCATCGCAAACTGAGAAAAGCATGAGTTGACGTAGACCGAACCTCCTTGTTATGAATAAAGGTTCGATCTTACTAATGACAAAATCATATAAAAGCATCTCAAAAATATTCGAGAAACCACAGAACAGCGACACAGGCCGATGGTTCCTGAAATCGGTCTTATCTGAGGATTTAAATACCGAGCTTTTCCTCACCACCTTCCACCTGTTGCGGTAAATGGGTTTTTTTAGGGAGGCATTAAATATTTTACATACTTGAGCTGCCAGAAGGTGAATAATGGTATCTTTGATAAGAAAACTAGTAACAAAAACGGGTCCACAGGAAATCTTAGGTTTGTTATTCTAATAATGTCTTGCTCGTCTAAGTGTGGAACTGGTACAGAACTATTATTTACATTCTCCAAAATTACATGCTCACTATCAGCATCAGCCGGGCTATAAACACTGCAGATATTCACCAAAAACATTAAGAATGATTTCGGTGAATGGTTGACCCTTAATACGTTATGTTGACCCTTGCAATACATCTACTGTTTCAGGAATAGATGAACAATTTTGCTTCTGCTGTATGTATTTTCAAAATGATTTTTGATTATCCTTAATATTTCCTTCAATTCGCTGAATATAATGCTGATAGGAGTTTTTTATCATTTGATTACTTTCCGCTCGTAATTCTTGAAATCTGTTGTAGGTATTGATAAATATTGATGGTTTTCCTATAAGACATTATTTTTACGTTTCAGATTATGTATAATATCTTAATTATATACCATACGGAGAAAGAACGTCCTTCAGGCTAGAAAAGTGGCACAGGCTTGTCAAATATATTATACAATACTTCATAAAATTTGTCGCACTGCGCATTTACATCCGAGCATTTTTCCAGCCCAGTCCAGTCGGCAGCACTAAGGGCATTGTAAAGAGTTATAAAATTAGCTTTTTTGAAATTATAAGATTTAAACTGATTTTATCAGTATTAACCACAAATCCTTTTCGCCATATTAGACCGATTTTTAAGTCAACAGCCAGTGACGGGTGATGCGAATCATCAGTGACCATATATTAGTCATCCCTGCTTACTAAACACTCAAAATTTGCAAATATCAAATCAATATATCTGTTATTGTCGTTAGGTGTATAGTTGTACTGAGTTAGTGCAAATAGATTATGAAATTATATACAAGCTCACATTTAGGATCATTTCCAACTGTCTCGTTGTTGTAAGCAGGGATCTTGAAGTCTCCCATCACCAGCAGATTTTAATCAAAAATATATTTGAGGGCTTCGATGAATTCAAAGGTAGTTTTATATCCATCACCTGAACATGGTGGCGGAATATAAACATTAAAAAAAAAAACAAAAATACAGATTCCACCATGTTTACTTTGGGAACTTCCCGAAACAACCCACTAACATCCAAAGGAGTTGCCTGAAGATACTTTCTTTCTCCTCCTCCTCTTGAATTCTGCCCGCGGAAGCGAAAAAACACATATTCGTCTGGAAAAATTCCCGAATCACTCACATTATCCAACAACCAAGTCTCAGTCAGACAGCACATCATACTCAAGGTTCGCTGCAGCTTGATAAAGTCTCAATTTTTTTGTTTAAGCCCCGAACATTCTGATAATAAACACTTAATTGATTTCGCATTGGGTCTCTGGCTGACGGGAGGAAGGAGTTTTGGTTTTTTACGCTTGTCCCTTACAATTCGAGGATGTACAAAACGAACGACCAAGTCAACTTCCTCGTTGTTTCTTCTATTTTCCAACTCCTGATACATTTTTTTGATATGCACTCTCTGGGCAACAGTCATGTCAGCCTTGATGTGCACACCACACCCAGATTCACTTAAGATTCTCTTTTGTTTTGGGCATTCCTTGGCGGTTCAAAAATCAGGAAATATTACTTTTAGGGGCCTGATGTTACCTGTATGGCAGCCCAGTCTTGTGAACTTAATATTTTCTGCGTTCACATCCATGAAAGTCAATACATCTGTCACCATCTGGTTCATGTCGAATTCTTCCTTGAACACTTTCAGATTCACTCAAGAATGTTAAACACAATTACGGTTTTCTCTCTGACCGCTCTGTTTCGAATCTTCTTTACGACTTCTTCGGTTAAAGTAGATGATCCCTGTACATCAACTTTAAGTGGATTCAACGCATGATGCTGCCCTGTCTCCTTGAAAGACCTAAAGTCCTTCCTGAGATCAGCAATGTCGTGTTCTAGTTCTTCAATCCTCTGATTTTCGCTCTAAAGAGATTTAATCTCCACAGGTAAATCTCCCATGGTTTTGCTCTGTTGGAGAATCATATTATGCAATTGGGATATAGCCATTACTGCATCTTTCATATTAAATTGCTATTTCTCTAATAGGGATTTAAAATTCCCGTTCTCCAAGATATTTGACGCTCGATCCGAATCGCCCTAGCTCGCAGTTCCGCCAAGAGATAACCTTGACGAGCTGTCGCGGACCAAACTAGTATTCGAACGGTCCGGTAGCGGATATCAAGCTACACCTTGGTTGCAAACGCCAGAAATTGACACCCTTGTACAAGACGCCGACATTGGACGAGAAGAACCGTTGACCTGATTTACGTTTCCCGCCTCCGACCAGCTACTCCGCGAGGTCGTAGAATTTCATTTGTAGAGACGACGCGATATTTTTTCGCTCTGTTTTACGTTCGCTTTCGAATGATCGACAGACAAAGAAAACACATCGCTTTGTGTCGATTGTAGAGAACTATAACCAGAGAAGAATAAGATAGAGAGAATAATATCTCGTCTTCCCGCCAGCTCGACCACGCTATGGCCTTCAAACGGCGACGTTCCGAGATTGGCGCGTGGGATTCTCACAAGACGTCCCGACCTTAGCCAGCGCGGTAGCAACACGGCAAGCAGAGAGAGTTTTCTGCGGCGCGTCTCAATACTCACTCTCACTGTGCTTTATAATAACCCAAAATCTGCATCGCACGCCCATGGCAGCTTATTTGGACGTCGGTTTGGAGGTCATAGAAAGCAAATCGTATTTATGAATGAACTGCGAACGAGATATTATTCTCTCTATCTTATAGGGCTGGAAAAAAGCGTGATTTTTCTGTCACAGTTCCGATCTGTGACTGTTCCATGTGTATCACTGTGACTAAAACCTGTGATTTTGTCACACCAAAAGAGAATCGCAATTTGGCTCGGCTCGGTACAACTGCAATCAGCGCTACCGGTTTATTTGTTATTTTACCGGCGACAAAGGCACCTCTGTCGGCGTGGCACTAATAGGCGGCAGCGCTTACAAAATGAGTTTTTGAACGAGTTTGCCGAAATATTATGTTTTGTCTATGCGACTGGTATTTTTATTTTATTTTTATTTTTGATTTACCTTTAAGACTTCCTAGTGGATTGCGCTTTTATGTTAGATTTGGTAATTTTTTTTTTAAGTTTTTACTTTTTATTAAAATGTCTAAATCTCGGGTTACATCATTAAAAAGAAAAACTAGTGTAATATGGGACTTTTTTTACCCCTATAGACGGCGAAATAGCTAAGTGTATTATATTTAAAACAATTAATTGCCCTCAAAAACTTTATAGCAAGCCTACAACTAAGTATTTACTTGACTCCGCCTGCTCTCGATTATCCTTGAACCGGTGATTGCTCATATTTACTCGTCGCCGTCGTATCTGTCCCGTCGCCCGCAAAGCGTGGCCTATAAAACGAAAGCGTGATGTAGATGTGATCGGTCACCGTTCGGCATCTTCTTGCGATATGCCGGACCGGACCCGAGAACAACTTTTAATCGAACCTAGTTGCCAGCGGTGTCGGTGTCACCCCGTCACAGCTTCTTTAGTCGAAGAGGAGCAGGTCGTGACTGTGACAGCCCCGGAGCTGTGACAAAATCACAAGTTGTGAAATCACACCACAGCCCTGCTATCTTATTTTTCTCTGCTATAACCACCCGGAGTCCCACTACAGCATCGTGATTCACTGATTCTTAACCTTACATGAAGTACATACGTGAATACATAATTTTTTCATTCTGCTAAATACTTATTGAAACTTTTAATACATTTGTAAATTGACGCTAATCAAACTTTCGTAGATTTTCTTTTAAATAGTGCTTTGATATTTACTCTGAAGTAAGTTATTTCTCTGTTAAGATAGACCATATGATTTTCTCTTAAATAATTTGTGACTGCACAAGTTAATTCTAGGTTTGTACTAAATTTTCTTAATATATTTTTTCCGCTATATATTTTTCTTAGGTTTTTTTTTATGAAAAGGCCCAAATATCCTTTTTAGAATAGTAATCTATGAACCTGAAAGCGGAAAAGGCGTTGTTCCTTCACAAGATCCCCCACAACTTCCACCGCAGGGTGCAGATCAAATTTTCAGCATAGAAAATCTTCCGGAAAAGCACTGGAAAAAATATATGTACGCTTTTAAATTTGTAGAATTAGTCAGAGCAAAAACTCCAAAGGTTACTTATTACAGTGATAAAGCAAAATGTTTGCTTATGGAAAATTTGTTGGACTTTGAAGTGTGCTTTTATGAGGGTAAGTTTTGTCGTTCTTTTTCCCTAAAATTAACGTTGATATGCCTATACAAAATAATACTTACCTCTTTCTACTGTCTAGTCTACATTCCATTTGATGTTACACAAATCCGAGTTGTCAGTATTTTTAAAAAAATGTTTTGAAAAATAGGGATTTTTTTTTAATAGAACTTTTTATAAAACTGTGATCGATTAGGTTTTTTGTAAAATACTCTCTGATAATGCTAACGTTGTTAGCGAAACGCGCGTCGAGGGCACCGATCTAGTTTTGATGTGAGGTAAAACTATAAACGGTCAATACTGTGATCAGGTTAACTCGATTACCAGCAGATATTGGATATCATTTTTTATTTACAAGTAGTAGAAAAGACACTAGTGGTTAATCAGATCGCAGTTTTTGAAAACGCTTTTTTTTAAATATTTCATCATCTTCGGAGACTTTGCCCAACAAGCTATCTATAAAATTTATTTTTAGAATCAGAGAGTACTGAAATTTTTGCGTGTTAAGAACTTGTCAGTAGCAAACTTGCTTTATTGGTAGTATTTCGGCATCTTCTAGGTGGGTTGGATTCGGATTATTGATTTAAAATAATCATTCAAATTCAATGATTCATTTTTTGTGCTGTAATGATTCAAATTCTAGGATTCATGCTAATCCTTACCAGGATCGGGATCTGTGATTCAAATCATTTTAGACAAGATTTGAATCCAGCTTTTGGTATTTAGAAATTTCGGATTCTTTACCAGCTTTTATAAAGGAAGAACTTTTCTGGAAAATTAAAAATAGAAAAGTTTGTTATTCGTTGCAAACGTTTAATATACTTTTTTATTTAATCCTGTTTTAATTTTCAGGTGGTAAAGTAACCCAATCTACCACTGATGGTATAATATTCACCGAATCTTCAGGTCACAAATACAATTTCAGCTCTCCAAATGAATGTCGAAACCTTACAGGAACGTTCGAACTTATGTGGACACATTGTCAAGAATATTTTGAGCATTGTCTCTTGCTTGAAAAAACTTTGTCTGGGCTGCATGGTAATAATTTTCCTATAATTGTTGGACGTAGGCCATTTTCTTTGACAAGTGGTTGTGGGAAGGAAAACATGTCCAAATCAGCCATGGTAAGTTTTTACTAGAAGTTCAAAAATAAAATTTTGGCGTGCGTGCGGGATGAACCATGGTAAATATGGCGTGGATCCAATAAGCACGATCTAATATGATGAGCAAACAGTTTTATCTAAATTTATGTTTGGATTAGGCAAAAAGATTTAATATTTACACCCAAGCAATTTTTACTTCTTATTCTGCTGGATATTGATATTTTGAAAAACTACTATGTCGGATATGTGAACATATAACCAAACCCAACCCAACCCAATCCAACCTGACAATTTTCGTAATCTGCTGAAAATCTCAACTAAGTATCTGATCTTAGCTCTGCTAGGGTCACCCTAGGTTAGTTTATGCAACTTATTTTTTTCGCACTATTGAATAGTTATTAGTTTTATTTTATTCCACGCCGTTTCTAATACTTTATTTCCTATGAATAAATGCATTTAAGGCTCAGTTCAGTTAAGAGTGACTCGATAGTGCGAGGCACTGCATCGTAGTGAAAACTCGACGCGAATTATGTAAATCGCCCGAACAGAAGACAAATACACATAGCAATTTGATGATCAATTTTTGGCGTTATTTTTATTATTTTTAAAGAAGAAACCTTTATTTGAAATTGTAATTAGCCACAAAAGTGTAGTGGCAGAATTTTTAATTTATAACTTTTATTTTTAATTTTGGGTAGTATTTATCAGTTTGATGAAAAAAAAAACAAAAAAAAATACAAATTTGAAAGGATCCTTTTGTAGGGAATTGTTTTAAAAGACTATCCTCAAAATTTGAGAAGAAATCGTTAAAAAATTGCTAAAATTCATTAACATTAGTGAAATTATGCATCCAAGCATACTGTGTAATAAGCCTTAAGCAAATTGACATTTTTCTGTCATAAAATATATTCTATCCAATTTAGTTTGAGAATGATGACAGAAAAAACATTGAACAAGATTCACCCTATTGGTTAGTCATGGATAGTTTACACCAGAACATATTTTAGCAATCACAATATTCATCTTTTCGTTCCTGATAATCACGGAGGAATCAGATTACTTTCTATCCATGTTGGCGAAAGTGCATTAGACAAGACAAAAAAATAATATGTTCAAATTTTGGTCGTACCTTCTTTGCTTGTGGAAGTATTGCTGGTTATATACTTTGAAAGATTCGTCTTCGCAAGATTATTTTCTTTCCTGATAAAATTCCCAACGAAATCCGATTTCTTTCTATCCTGGTTAACAAAAGGAGCATTAGTAAAAGACAAATAAAAACGATGTTTGTTGCCAATGAAAAGAATAATTAAACATTTTATCACAGCCGCTTTTGTTTGTGCAAGTATTTCTGGTTGTCTACCGGTCTACTTTGAAAGATTAATCGGAATTATCAAATAAAAATAATTTCTGATCTGGCAAAATACTTATGTAAGTTTTATGATTTTATAGTAAAATACCTTTGTTTTTACTGAACACAAACATCATTTGCAAAAATCTCGTTTTTATTAAGCAAAAACAGTCAGCATAGCCACATGAACCTTCTTATTTTATACTACTTAAATTTGTTTCCTACCCCTCTAAGTAACAATATTCCCTCTAACCAATAATTTGCAATAAAAGGACTGGAGAAAAAGTTTTTTAATAAATAAGAAAAAATAGCAAAAATGAGTAAATATTTTTATTAACATAAACAATTTATAATAAGGTTAAAAAATATTCCCTATTCTCCGATATATTTTATTATATAATGAAAATGGATCTTTAACACAGCCTACCTGCGAACAGTGACGTTTGTGTGAGTTAAAGACGCGATAAAAATTGTTTGTAATAACTAAACTTGATAAAACCCCCGAAGACGTACTTGTTAGAGGCAAATCTTATATTTTTTAACATTACATTATTTAGTTATATAAATTATTCAAGTGAAAAAAATAATATATTCAAATGCATACATACAAATTTCTTTTTGAGGACAAGAGAGATCCTTACAGAAAAATAAATAAATAATTTTTATATTACTTATACAAAATAATATCAAAGTAGTTCCAAAAATTTCTGTAAATCGTTGGTTGTTAATATCCAAGCTTTTATTTCAATTTTATGATTTTTTAATGATACAAGATTTACCGGTAAATAAATAATCGTTTAAATAAAAGCATAAATATTTATAATTCTTTTGTGCTATAAACTCATGTATTTTTGGTTTAATTGAAATTTCATGTTTATGACGCGTGTCATGGTTATGTTTTTTAAATTGAATTAGATTTTTATTTTTAAAAACATATAGTAAAATATTATAAATATATATTTACCTAACGTCCATTTTTTTGTTTCTGAATATAATTCCTTTGAAGAATAGAAATAGTCTTTATTAAATATAATTTTTAGAAAGCTTTTTTGTAATACTTCTATTTTTTTCACTAAAATTCTACGTATTCCTCCCCAACCTAAAATCCCGTAATTCAAATGAGTTTTAACTAATGCATAATACAATGTTTCTAAGTGTTTTATATCCAAAAAGGTTTTAACATTTTTGAATATTGGTAGCAAACTTCTTAATTTTTTAATTAAGTAATCTACATGTAAATCCCAAATTAATTTACTTTCCAAAATTATTCCCAAGTATTTAACTGTTAGCTTTTAAAATGTTATTATCATCGTTTATTTTAATACTATCCACATTTGAGGTGTTATTATTTTGATTTAGACTAAGAGTAAGATAATTTGTATTGTCAAAATTCAAGTTATTATTATTGGATATTTACGAATCGATTGTCGGCTTCTAAAGAATTTTTCTCCTATAGTCTGTCACCCAACGTACGGAGTAACAAAACCACCTGATATTCAGGTACCTGGTATTCATTGGTCAATTTTCGGAATTTAAGCCGTCCTCTTTACACCCTACAATATTCAAAGGGTGCGGGTGTTTCATTTATATTCTGAGTTCTGTGGCGTACGGTCTATAATTTTGTTTGTTGGTTGAGTGATTTTTAAAAATATTGTGTTGCTTCTTTTTTCGGTGTGCTTTCTTTAAAATCGGGATATCTGGCAGCTCTATTTGAATAAGTAATATTCACTATGAATATCGTATTGAATGAGCGTCAATTACCTGGACAATCTCCACCAAAGAAACGGATAAAACGATATTTGTCCGTTTATGAAAAAGATAGTATCATATACATTTACAAAACTTGTCGAGAAAGCCAGCCCAATGGAACTGAAATGGAACGTGTTAACTTTGTTTCAAGAGCATCAGGTAATGATTTGGTATTAAGTTAAAGTTCAGAATTTAACGTAAAAAAAGCAGTGTGTAATATTGTATGACAAACAAAATCTACATATTTCTTTGTTTGTAGGAGCATCCATTAGCAGTGTTTATAAAGTTCTGGCAGAATACGAAACAGGCAATGGTCTTTTTTTTGCGGGGCGATATCTACCATTTTTTATCATGAAGCGCCATTTATGAATATTTTTATTCAGTCTGAATTCATACCAGCATTTACGGGTTTCAATATATGCAGTGAATTTCATATATATATATATATATATATATATATATATATATATATATATATATATATATATATATATATATATATATATATATATATATATATATATATATATATATATATATATATATATATATATATATATATAATATATATATATATATATATATATATATATATATATATATATATATATATATATATATATATACAGTGACCGGCAAAAAGTTGGACACATATGGGAAAAATTTTTATTATTGGAATATTGAAAAAACTTTTTATGCCGATTGTCTCTGCATGATGGGTAACCTAAAAATTCATTTTGACATTTGTTACGTGATTACTCGTTTGCCGGCAAAATTGAAAAAAATATATATTGTCATGGAAAACTGGTATTAGGTGACAAGATATTGAAAAAAGTTATTAGAAAAAAGTGTTTAGATTTTAATTTTATACTCCTTGGCAAAGTCTGGAGCCAAAATTGAAAAAAAAATATTTTACATTTTTTGAAAAAAAATGTACAATATGATTCCCATGAATTTAATAAAAATGTGTTAAATGATCGAAAACCAAGGTAATAACCTATTATCTCAACATTTTTGTTATTACTTAAAAGTTTTATTTGATAAAATTTAAGATTTAGCTTTTTTCCATGTACTTGGGTGTGGCCAGGCCCTGTATCTGGCAACCATTTTGGTAGACACGTTAAAATTTCTTCAAAATTAGAGCAAACGGTCTTTCGTAAGCATATTGTTCCAGAAGTAACTATAAATGGTAAATATGGTTGCCAGATACAGGGCCTGGCCACACCCAAGTACATGGAAAAAAGCTAAATTTTAAATTTTATCAAATAAAACTTTTAAGTAATAACAAAAATGTTGAGATAATAGGTTATTACCTTGGTTTTCGATCATTTAACACATTTTTATTAAATTCATGGGAATATGAAACTAATATTGTACATTTTTTTTCAAAAAATGTAAAATATTTTTTTTTTCAATTTTGGCTCCAGACTTTGCCAAGGAGTATAAAATTAAAATCTAAACACTTTTTTCTAATAACTTTTTTCAATATCTTGTCACCTAATACCAGTTTTCCATGACAATATATATTTTTTTCAATTTTGCCGGCAAACGAGTAATCACGTAACAAATGTCAAAATGAATTTTTAGGTTACCCATCATGCAGAGACAATCGGCATAAAAAGTTTTTTCAATATTCCAATAATAAAAATTTTTCACTGTATATATATTACATTTTTATTATTTTTTTTTATGTATGTATATTTTAGCTGTACTTTATAGTTAGATATAATATTTAATTTGTCTGGCGTTAGTTAAGTTAGTTACCTCTTAGATTTCGTTTTATCAAGTTCGTTCTCCAAAATTAAAAATACTTGTAAATTAAGTTTAAATAGACGGAAGATTAAGAAATAGTGTTAGTTTTATTTTAACTATTTGTGGCAGTGTCACAACGCTCGTGGCACAACAAAAGTCCACAACACAAAGAAAATCATTTCAATTATTCAGCCTGCTTATTTTAGTAGTAAAGTCACTATTATAATATTAACCATTATATTGTGGCAAACCTTCTAAAATAAATTAACGTATTTTCATTAATTTACCTATATACTACGCCACTGATGATTTTCGCATTATCACTTCTGCAAGTACTTGTGCAGTGTAAACCGGACCGTCCGACACCGCCTTGTCTGCTCGTGATTACTCCGTACGTTCAGTGGATAGACTATAGCATCCAACATGTTTGTCACCATCTGTTATTTAGCAATGCTCCCTGAGGTTGTACCCTGTATGATGACGAAGTTAGTAATATGACCGACACAATATAATTCTACCTACCTTTAGTTAAGTTAAAACATTTTTATTTGATTTTCAGCCATCATTCACTGTATCCATGGAGAGTTCAAATCCATGCAGCACATTTGGCGTTAACGTAAATAAAGAAAAAAGGGTATCAGTACCTGGAGTAGGCACTGCTGCTCAACTACCAAATGGTGAGGTAAAAGTAACATACAACGATGGTTCACAGTTGTGTGTGGACGGACGACACCATGTCCGTTATCAGTACCCAGACGGGCGAACGGTCAATTATCTTGATAGTGACAGTATTCCAAAGCATATAATGGATAAAATGCAACTTATGCCCAAAGTTGTAAAATACTTGAGCACTCCACTAGCAACTAAAAAAATTAGTTATTTAAGGTAGCACTTCTTATTTATAACTAAAAATTGTTGTTCATTCGCATTTGGTACATTCTATATATATTTTTAATTTTTATAAATATTAAGTGATATTTAATTAAACGATATAAATTTAAATAAACTCGGCTAATGCTGTGGATTTATGAGAATTAAAAATAGTAAGATTGAGTCTAAAAATTATCACAGTCTTGATCGTTAGGGGAAGTTCGGGTAGCCCAGGACGACGAGTAGCACCCGCACTTGTATTTCTGTATTAGACCCTGTGTGGGTATACAGAAAAATAAAATTGTCAATTTTTTCGCTTAAGAATGCACTGCTAGAAACCACCGAAGGTAACCAGCCCGAGACAAAAAAAAAATCCTAAAAACTGTTTGTCAAAGTCCTGTTCAAAAACTGTATATAATGTTAGCCGAGAATCTTCTAATGAGAACTGAATCAAAGTTTACAGAATATATAATAGTTACCTCACTCTCCGTCGGAACTTTGACGTATCGAAATCACAAGCGTTCCGCCACACGAATAAATATACTAACCAGAATGCTCTCTCTCAGGCGGTACGTTTGATCTAAGCATCTAATGCCGAGGGACCTTGGGTCAGGGTTGAATCAGAATTTTATGATATTGCCATAGGCGTACCTAGGAAATGTTATAAATATTTTTTCTAATGAAACTGACATCCGTCGTTGTCGTTGTAACTGATGCTGGCAAATGAGATGCAAATGCTTTACAAATAATTTTAGAGGGCCTTTCGGATATATCTTCTTCAGCTTTCCTTTTACACGCGTTAGAAACAGTTTTTCTATTTAATTTTTGTTCATGTGCCTCATGATTGTGAGCGCCATCGTTTCTTAAGATTACGTTATCAGGACCAACAGCATAACCTTTGGCTTTACAGTTTAACCTTTTTTGGCTACACCTCCAGGAAATTTGTCCACTTTTTAAAACTCTTGTCTTTTCAAAATATAAAATTTTCGAAGGCAAGCAAATCTTTTCCACCTTCACTTTTTATTACTGAAACCGGATCAAAATGCCAATGCGTTATCTATAATTTCTTAGAATATTATCAATTACTTATTATATTGCATTTAACTACCTGAAGAGAAGCTCCCGCCCAATATACCTCAACGATTTGTAGAAACAGGTACAGGAGATATTTTTGCGCCCAGTTGACTCCCACCGTAACCTATTACATATTGCAATTACCCCAAGCCTTTATTACCTGCCTATCGTTTTACAATTAGGAATTTTCGAAAATGTTTACTGAATATAAAGAAGCACATAAACATAATATTCCAATTAACATTTGCCTTTATCACCTGTCTTTACCGTTTTTACAGTTTACAATTGAAATTTATATTTTAAGAAATGGTCATTTTATTATAATTAGAATTTCTTCTTAGATTTTTAATTTTATAGCTTGTATGTAAATATATTATACAAAGTATTTTAAGAAAGCACGGGATCATATCGAGAGTCGTTTCTACAAGGTTATATTGTTACACCCCATTAACTTTTTTATTTTGAGGTTTAAAAAAATATTTATAAACAATCAACGAAATCTCCGATTTTCTTTATTTTTAGCATATATAGATTACAGGCAATGTCACTGTACCTATATCAACTAAAAATGTATAAAACTCCTTTATTTTAAACCGTTTTGGAATATCTTACATACGAGTTGAAAAGTGTTTTCAAAGAAACGACTCATGCTCGACATAATTATGTTTAATATATATATATATATATATATATATATATATATATATATATATATATATATATATATATATATATATATATATATATATATATATATATATAAGTGCTAAAATTTTTACTACTTAATAAACACTAAGAACTGTTAATTAATGGGTTCTCATTGATTCTTCTTGTATTTGTTTTTTCAACCCTTAAAATTAAAAAGTTAAAGGGAGTGTAAAACTATACACCCTACACTACATTGAAAGGGGCTACTTTTTAAATTTTTGACATTAACAAAACTATCAACTAAAGTTTAAAATTAATACCCCATCTGTTAAAAAAATCATAAGTTTTGGTAGTATTTCAAAAACAGTACATAAAAATTGTTTTTAACAAGATATTCTACTTACAAAATCTATACAGTTTAAACCTTATCCAAATATTAAATAGTTTTTGTAAGCAACCCTCAAAATTACTAATTCTGTATCTCAAAAACGAATATTGTGAAAACGGCAACTTTCTATGCCTAACAGTTACTGGGATATCACGTAGTAACAATGAATTTGGAACACCCTGTACTTTACCTACATATGTATTATATTAGCTTTCAACCTCTTGCGGAAATCTATAAAATTTATTCGCACCATCATACATCATTTATACCTCTTGACGTGAAAGTCGCTACTGCACTGGCAGTTTCGGGCTAGAAAGAGCAGGCGGCGATCACGGGATCGGAGATAGCCTTCTGGTTAGTATATTTGTTCGTGTGGTTCCGCAGCCCACCTGCGTCGGTCGTCAAACCCCGTCATTACGGGAGGACTTATAAGAGTAGTTTGTTTTCGTATGTGGAATATTTGTATGTCTGGGGTTTTCCAAAAGTGCAGCATGAGATTTCTAATTTGTATAAACAATTTATTCAATGTGTAGTTTAAGTAAATTAGATTAATTTAATAAAAAAACAGGTATACATATAATCAGTAAAATATAAATTAATTATTAATTTAAAAATGGTCGGTAGGTTTAAGACCATTTTCAAAAATACAAAAAGATATTACCTTATCAAAGTAATTACGCTTAAAGTGGGTCATAAAAAATTAAACACTTTTGGAAATTGGTAACTATACAGGTAAATAAAAAACAAAATCAGAAAAAATGCGGGGGGGGGGGGGCAAAATTAAAATGCAAAATTGCAATGTTTGTTCTAAAATAGGTATTTATAATACAGGTGTTAAAAGTGGCGTTTTATTTTGTAAAAAGGAAAGCTTTGGACACGACCGCAGCAAGTGTTTCATTCCTTTGAGCAAAATAAAATCACTTGTGACACATGTATGATACACTATTTTTTCTACAAATACTGTATATTTAGTTAAAAAAAAATGTAATAAAACTGACGAAAATATAATAAATTTCAAAAAACGATTGACAGTTTATTTAAAATATTATTGATAAGCGACTGTCAATTCAATTTTAACACCAGTAAAAAAAATTTCGCCGAAAATCAATTTTTTATGTTTACTATTTTAACGGGAATAATGTACAGTAAACAAAAAAAAAAACAAATTCTAAACAAATCATAACATATAATAAAATATTCGCAAAAAAAAACGAATTAAAAAAAGTTAAAAGAATTTGGTAAAATAATACAATTGAAAAGGAGGCAAGTCGTTAGTAATGTACAGATAATTGAAAAATAAATATATATCTTCGACATGTGGCAAGTAAATTTTGTAAACATACCTAAATATTTATTAAATTAAATTACTTTCTCCTGACGCAGACAGCGGCGTAACATCTTGAAATAAAACACATATTTGTTATTTTATAGGATTTTTTTATTTTGCTGTATAAAATTTAAAGGGAAAAAATAAAAATGTAGGACAAAACCTATAGGTTTGGACTTATAAAAAATATGGTCAAAAACTAAAATATCAATGTGATTAGTGAATACAAAACGCGATACTCCCACTTTTTAGTCCGTTTAACGGACCCCATTAGTGTAATATACACTTATACAGAACTATTAGTGTTACTATGCGGTGGGCGACGCACAGTGGAACGAGCTTATCTGAACGGTTGGACATCGCTCATAACTCAAAAACCATTTGACCGATTTTAATGAAATTTTGTACTCAGGCTTGGTTTGGGCTCTAAAGTCTATTTGTTTCGACAATAGACCGATGTAAATATTAACCCTACACGTCATAGTCTGACGATCTCGTCGAGCCTCCACCAGCTTCCTATTCGTATTGGCCGACCGGACATTAAATTGAAAGAGGCGTGTCAGACAGCTATCGGCGGTATTTCGCAGGATTGTAATTAGGCTGTCTAGTGAAAAAGGCTATTCGACTTTCGTTCGAGTTTTGACTTCTTTTGTAGTTTTAATTTTTTGCGTTGATTTTTAATCGCTTTTTGTTTGTTCGGTTGTCAAGGCTGGCAATTATTTAAGTTTTTATTTAATTGTAAACAGTTTTGCAGTTTAAAGTTTTCCTTCTCATTCTCAATGCGGCCCTGTTCAATTTCACCGTTTGAACCGACCACTTGTAGGCAGCGTGCATCTGTTTATATTCGGTCTATCGTCGAAACAAATAGACTTTAGTTAGTCCCGTTTTAAAATGGTTTTAATCAAACCCATAGAAGCCGAGAAAAAGGGTGGGGTAGTTTTGAAAAATTAAAATGTATGTCAACATATGGCTTGTGGGGTATCAAATGAATGGTAATTGGGTTTAGTGTTTAAAAAAAAAATTTGCCAGTGTGGTCAAATTATATATTTATGGAAAATATGGCTTGTGTGGTATCAATTGAACTTAATTCAATTTTCTTTAACCTTCTTATTACTGAGTAAATGTGTGCCTCGTAAAGCACTAACTGGGGTAATTTTGTACTCCAGCTAGCCTATTATTTTGTTTTACAAAAAAAATATCTTATACAGTGTGGTCACTGTGTGCAACATATGGGATTTTTTTTAATTAATTATTGCTCGACCAAAATACAATTATTGTCGAAAGTTGGTTCATGTTGAATAACCATTTTAGGTGCACTCAGAATGGTTCCAAGTCAAACGGTATACAGGGTAGTCATAAAATATAAAAATTGCACAAGAGTAAAGCACCCTTATTTCAAAAAGTTCAGCAAAATGTTATTAAGAAAAGTTGTGTAGAATTAAAAGTTATGCTCGAATACCAAAGCATGGCCTCCTAAGCATTTTTTTAAAATAATAATTTGGATTTTTTTTAATTTAACCTAAACATGTTTATAATTTAATCAAAATCAAATCAATCTGGCACAATTTTGTTCACATTCAAGTATATTTGAAAAATTAATTTAGGTTTGTAATATTTTAGGTAATCCCAAACTTCATGTTTGTCGCAACGATATTAAACACAACTTTAAAATGTCTAAAAAAAATTTCTTGTCAAGGTAAAACATCAGTAAAAATAGGCATATTAAAAAAACTATAATTCAAAGGGCAAAATCTTAGTAATTGTTATTATTTATTATCCCATATGGTGCATACTTAAGTGACCACACTTTATACCTTATATCTGATTTTAAATCAAATATAATTAATAAAATATTTTTTATACAAATTAATTATATCGTTCGCAAATAAAAAAGGTCATGGAAACATATAAGCATTTTGTAAGGAGAACAAATCTGTCTCTTCACATTAGGAAGGTTATTATTTACGAATATGTATTGTATTTTTAATAAAGTAGATACGTATTTATGCATAATAATTCATAAATGAAATAATTCTTCAAAATTTCAATTTAAATGTATTAAGTTTGACAACACATTAAGTGCGATGTCATGGCTTACTGCGATATTAAATAATAATTTACACAAAGAAAACCTGTGACGGCTAAATCACTTATTTTTTAAAAGCCGATTTCGAAAATGCAAAAAAATGCTGTGTTGTGTGTTTTATTTCAAATATAAAAAAATTCTTTGGAATACTTTCAATAAATTAGGGTAATAAGAAATAAATATTTACCCACCATAAAAAATCATATTAAACTAATTTCCAACACTTAGTTGTTGTTAGATTTTTTGATAGACTTTGAATAAATTAAAATAATTAGGAATACGAACAAAATCATATATTTCAATCATTTATAATTATTTTCTTTTAAGGGGGCAGGCTGGGGCAGCATTTTATGGCGAATTTAGTACGTGGGCATGTTTCTTTATCACCTGCAATGTTGACCTTTTGCCAGATTTTGGATAACTTAAGATAATTAGAAACAAGTATTGGCTTACGATTAAAAATATTGTATTTTAAATAATTTCTAATTATTTTCCTTTAGGGGGGCAGACTGGGGCAACATTTTATTATACATTTAATATGTGGACATATGGGTCTATTATGCACAGACATTGTTTTTTTGGAATGCTTTGGATAAAGTAAGATAATTAGGAATAAATATTTGCTTCCAATATAAATTTAATTATTTGACATTTATGTCATAGAGAAAACGTCAATCAGTCTATGCAATTACAAGTAAATTAAAAACAGAAATGAGTCCTCCACGTACCTACTGTAACCATGAAATTAAACTCAATTTTAAAAAATAAGAATATAAATGACCTAAAACTTATCAAAAAAATTTCACAATTTTAGACAATTCCAAAACACCTAACTTTCATACCCCTGAAAACCTGTTTTCATCAAATATTTTAAAAAGTAACAAATAAAGTATACAGATATACACTTCAAAATTAAATAATTATTAATACTTAACCATTATTCTTATTTTCACATTTTGTCAAATGTCCAAAGATTAACACTGGCTCGTTCCACTGTGCGACGCCTCTATTTCTGGAATTTCATTTCTGGGAATCCCGCGGCTACCAGAATAAACTAAAGGCGTTTAAGCGTTTCGATTGGACGCACTGCAACGGGGCAAGGTTTTGATATCCCCTGTTTTAGACATTGTTGAAAGCGACACAGGAATACACCGAGTGCGCACTCAGTGCAAAATTGCATGCGATTTGAAATCGCCATAATGAGCAGTGGCATCGTAAAATTAAATCAGTGATGTTTCATAACATTTTTAGGTTTATTGTTTATATTTATTTGGGTGTCAATTTCTTTCCGCAAAATTCAAAAAGCCGCTACAAATAGATTCTTTCCTGCAATCGTTCCTGCTACTTTTTTATAGTCAAAAAGTCGCTATTTTCGCGATTTATCACCACTAATGGCAACACTGTGTTTGACTGACGTCGAAAACACTGCTGCTAGCCTATCGGTCAGGCGGTGCAAGGGGCAGGTAGTTTTGAATATTCAAGGGAGTGAGGCAACTGATATATGTATATATTCTGTAAACTTTGAATTAAATTCCATCATGTGAAACTAAGGCACACAAAGCCTGTTCATATATTAATTCGTCTCATAAATTGTATTGCGTGGCTTGTAGGAATAAAAAAATACCGAAAAGTCGTTAAAATAATATCTGGCATTTTTAAACCATCAAAAATTAAGTTTTAAAATTTTTTAGTTGATAGTTTTTAAATTATTTGTTGTTGAGTTTAATAAAGAAGTTTGGTTGTGTATTTTAAATCGCAAAATATTTATTTAAATCTCCAATGATCGGTTCCTCAAAGAATTTAATCAAGTAATGAATTTTATTGACTTTTAAATCACGGCAATTACGTTAACGTGTCTGCTCAAAGGCGAATTTAGCTGCTGGGGAAGGGGGTAAATTCTGGAATGAGTAAGATTTTTGAATCTATGCAGTATTAAAATTATTAAGCAGTAAATAAATTTTTTACAGTTACTACGTCTTTTTTTATCAAGCGTACTTTCATTAAATCGTGAAGTAATAAATATTATTTACTCGTCTGATTTGTAGGTTTTCAGGTATTTCTAAGTTCTGAGATTTTGGAAAAATAAATTTTAATGCATTACAAAGTAAGAAACTAAAGAATTTATTTCGACAGCAATTTTTTTTTAATTTTGGAATTCGTGGGAGGGGTAATAACCCCCCGTCCCCCCTTAAATTCGCCTTGTGTCTGCTATCACATTACAAGGGTCTACTTCGGAAATTCTTGATTAAATTTCTTTCAGAGACCGTTGGTGGCATATATTTGTAAGTTGTCTTGAATTTTTCTGATTTTCCCGTTAAAGCTTTATATTTTCATGATTAAAAATGACGATAGTTTTGCTTTATCTAAAGTTACTTATATTTTCAAACATAATTTCAGTGATGTAAATAGTTCAGTTCACATTAATGACAAAGCGGCGTTACAAACATACCGTACAGCTGGGAAAAATGCAATGGCGTAAATTTTTGTGTCGCTCTGCCAAACTTTGACTGCGGTACTATATGGTGTCCATTTGGTTTTGAGAATGATGACAGAAAATCAATTGAACAAGAATTAACCCTATTGGTCAGTTCCATGGACCGTTTACACCAGAACATATTTTAGTGATCACAATATTCATCTTTTCTTTCCTGATAATCACGGAGGAATCAGATTTATTTCTATCCGTGCTGGCGAAAGTGCATTAGACAAAGACAAATAAAAAATGGATTTGTTCAAATTTTTATCGTACATTCTTTGCTTGTGGAAGTATTGCTGGTTATATACTTCGAAAGATTAGTCATCGCAAAATTCTTTTTTTCCTGATAAAATCCCAGCGGAATCCGGTTTCTTTCTATCCTTGTTAGCAAAAGGGGCATTAGTAAATGACAAATAAAAACGATGTTGCCAATAAAAAAGAATAATCAAACAACATTTCATCACAGGCGGCTTTGTTTGTGCGCAAGTATTTCTGGTTGCCTATAGTGAAAGTTTAATCGGAGTTGTCATCAAAAATAAATTTCTAACCTGACAAAATACTTACGTAAGTTTTATGATTTTATAGCAAAAGACCTTTCTTTTTACTGAACACAAACAGCATTTGCAAAATTCTCGTTTTTATTAAGCAAAAATAGTGTCAGCATAGCCACATTAACCTTCTTATTTTATACTGCTTAAAATTGTTTCCTATCCCTCTAAGTAACAATACTCCCTCTAACCAATAATTTTCAATAAAGGGATCGGAGAAAAAGTTTTAAATAAATAAAGAGAAAATAGCAAAAATAAGTAAATAATTTTATTAAGTTAAATAATTTACAATAAGGTTAAAAAATATTCCCTATTTTCCGATATATAATGAAAATGGATCTATAATTCAATCTACCTGCGAACAGTGACGTGTGAGTTAAAGGCGCGATAAAAATTGTTTACTCGAATATACCAAGTAGTTTCACAATTTTTAACTGTAAATGTTGAAAGTTTTAGTTCCAGAAGGATAGATACACTTTGTAATGGCACTGTGACTTCAGCTTTAAACTGAAACCAAACGTTTCTTGGGCGCAATTGTCACTCCTTTCTCAGTAACTAAAGAAATCTTTTATGATGCCCCCTGTTCCCAACTTTATATCGGGTCGGCGATCCTGTTACTCATTCCCATAACACCCGGTCCAAGTAATGTAAAGATGAAGAAATATGTACCTTGCGTAATATTTCAATAGTCGTTAGTCAGTCCCAGATTAATAGAACACAGGAATTTAAGCTGCTAATACTTTATATAAACTTTTAAAGTATATTTTTACACTGCAAAAAGAACTTATTATTGGACAGGCTTCAAATAATATGTCATGTTTATTTTTTTCATACCCTAACTTTCTACCAGCTGTAAAAATTGTACTTGTATCAGAGAGAAATAAGACGAGAGAGAAAAAGAATGAGGGAGAAAAAAACATGAGAGAGTGAGAAACGTAATTGATCTCTCCGTTGTAAAATAGGTTTCTGTCATCATTCTCAAACTAAATTGGATACGGCATAGTACCATAAACGGCCTGATGTACTGTGCATACAACAGGTTCTAAATCAGAGTTACTATGGTATTTAACGATAGTAATGACTAATGACATTACAAATTATCTGTTCACAATATGCATTTCACTATACAAGAAATCGTTTTATGATTTGCGAATAACGTTCAAGTTCAATAGATAATAGCTTGGCATACTTCTTTATGCCATATAGAGAAACTAGTGAACTTACTTGGTGTACTTTTTACAACAGTAGTTTTCTAGGTGTAGAGGCCTTTTTAAAATTTCTGAGAATTATGTGTACGGTGACGCTTCTTGTATTTTTTATTTCATCATATGTGTAGAAATCTTTGTAATCTTTATCTTTGTATTATAAGACATTATATGTAAGACCATGTCCATGTAATTGAGTACAGTGAGCACACAAAATTCTGAAGTCCGGACCTAGCCTGAATTCTACTTTTCAAGGTAAACTTGTACCTTAAATGATACTCCCCTAACACACACACGGACGGAGTCAAATTCATTTTTAGGCAGTGACCTTCCTTCACCCCTTCCAGTTTCCTTGAAAGTAGAGAGCATATTTTTACGTTACTGGTCATCATTTTTTATTTAAAAAGTGATGAATTACCACTTCAAGTTTTTGGTCGCTTATCCAAATGTTTTTTGTTCGAAGATGCAAAATATTATGCAGATGCGCAAACACAAAATATATGGCGAGTAAAAAATGGGTTTTAAGTTAAAGGTCAAACCCGTGTAAATTGGAACAGCAGAAATCTTGAGCAACTGACTTAATTTTCTGTAGTTGTTTTGTTTTTAAGCTCTCTACAGACTACACTAACAAGCAAAAAACGGGGCCACCTCAAAACTTGTTAAAATAAAATGAATTAACATAAATTCACAATTTAGTGCCTTTGTCAATTGGACAAAAGAAGCTATTGTTTTTAGCGGAAACTCTCTGCATAGCCTACATAGTAATACTATCGTATGGGTAGCGTGTAATATATCATAATGTGGTCCTATTTTTTTTTGTTCGTCGGTGAATACAAACAAATCAGTTTTTTTTTATCTAAGACTATACTTCAAGCCTAAGTACTAACGTACCGTGGGCGTCTGAGTTTTAGGTAATTAGTATATTTTCTACAATTTGCGCCTTCTCGAGTCGGGGGCAATATCAGGGTTACATGAAGGATTATTATTACATTCATTAGAGCAAAATATATTTATTGTAGTTGTACTCGCACAAAAATAAATTTTAAGAGTATCTCTATTAGATTAATATATTTAATGTTTCACACCTAAAAGTGTTTTTATTGCCTTTAAGGCAAATAAAATGTTGAACGAATAAATGTAATACTAGAGTAAGACCTGTTTTTTTGAGTACGTACCTAAGATAAACTGAAACTCTGTAGAATCATCTTTTTATTTACTTGAACGAGTTTCGTGGACATGCCAGGCCGACAGTGGCTAGTACCAGGCGGTGCCCGTGAGTTTTTTTACAGGTGGGTCAAAATTTTGTGGGCAACTAGTGATATCAACGCAACAAGCAAAATACACTTTTTTAATTAAGAAAGGTTTTTTAATAATGAGCCAAGAAATTATTTACCTACAAATAAACACTGCAAAAATCATAAAATAGGCACTGCAGAATATTGAACATTACTACTCTAGATGTTTATGGCTTTTTTCTACGTGTTTTAATACTCTAGATTAGTAGATTTTAGCGGCTTCCGTTTTGATAAGTTTAGCATCTCCTCAATAGATGTCGCGCCTTGTACTAAAAGCCCAGAATATAAACAGAACAAAATTCTGAGCTAAAAGTATGATTATTCCTAAAATAAAATTAGGAACGCTGCCGAAACTCCGTTTTCTTTAATAAATACAATGCTGGCGACTAGACATAGTAATACGATATTTGTCTACGCACGTGCAGGCTGTAAGCTGTAGTAAATATGAGATTGCCAACAATTTTAAAAATATTTTATCGAGGAACAACTTGTTGCCAATACACCTTTTAGAGCCGATCTAATTTTTTAAATAACAAAAAATTAAAAAAAAGTTATTGCCCCAACACAGATTCGAACCCTCGATCTCAACTCGCTGAGATTGTACCTCTGGACTACGCTGGTTATGTAAGAAAATTGGTCCGATACCGTTAAGTTTGATGCCTAGCGCTGGCCTGACAGAAATCGTATTTATAATTTTTTATGTTTAACCGCTAATTAATATTAATACAATGCAAATACAATGCGCATATTAGGTAGGTACCTACCTAATTAGTTTTTCTTTTTTCCGAACCAAATGTTTTGAAATAGTATATTTTAGGGGGCGGTTTAAGAGTATTTCCATAGTGGGAGTGGCCCGATATTATTGGTGGGCCGTCGACCAATTGTGTCTCTTTTTAACTTCCTAAAACACGTATGTCTGTTTCTTTCTTGGGTTTAATGAATTTATATCGTCCATATAAACCTATAAGATCAATTTAAAATGTGACCCAGCCCGGAGCAAGCTTGGATATCCTTTGACGATGGCTTGGCTTGATTCTTTCTTGGGGAGTTTTCGCATGGAACTTTGAAACAAAAGATTCTTTTTTGGTTTTAAAAAATAAATTGATAGGTAAATCATTCAAAATTTTAGGTGGGTCATTGACCAAATGACCTTATGGACCGCGCCTGGCTAGTAGCCCATCCCTTGTTTCAGAAATTCCAAAAAGATTTATTGGAAAAAATATACAGTATAAAGGTTAATATGTTAAAATTGAAGCAGAATCTACTTTATATTTTTGTTTGTGTTCGTTTCCATGCATATATTTTTTGCATTTCGTAACGGTTGAACACCACTATGTTAATACTGTTGTGAAACCAACTTTTCGAAATTCTTTAAAAAATATAATAATCTATAAAGGCAATGGACATGTCGTTTAACAGTGGAAAAGTTTGCAAACGTACAGACAGTCAAATCATCACTTCATGCCTAGGGGCCCAGCGATTATCTGAAAAAGATCGTGTGATTCTGATTTAGGGGAATTACCGTCGGCTATTATAAATAGACACGCTTTTAGCAGGAAGGAAGCAGTTAGGAGATGGCGGCAGAGGCCGCGACCACATCGAAGAGATTCAAAGTGGATTCGGCCTCACGGGCGGAAGAAGCGGAACAGCGGACAGGCGCTTCGTTATTTGCTTGGTTGAATGCCGCCACGTTTGTTAAACATGGCCGCATTCAACCAATCGTATTCGTATATCGAAGCGCCTGTCCGCTGTTCCGCTTCTTCCACCCGTGAGGAAGAAGCAGATTTACGGCAGCGAAGCCCGCGATAGTAATCAAGATATCAGAAAGCAGCGGTCGATCGCGGTCACCCAAACAACAAGACTTCAGATATGGTGCAGTTTAAGTCTTCAACTATGGAGTAAAATCAAGACTTAAAATATGGAGCAACAAGTAGACTACAAGAAGTGTAACTTCAAGTATCTCGTATAGTCCTCCCAAGATATCTACAACCGGCAAAATAATTTGAAGAATGCATGTTGAGTGAAGAAACGCAGACGTTATAAATAAATATTTACGGTCGTGTATAAGGCTAGACTTCCCGAAGCGCTGGTAGAAGCCACCAAACAGGAGTTGGGGAAGGTTCAGGTACGGGATAGTAGCCGAAATAACCATGGTTCGTCCCCAGAACCAAAGCAGCACTGTCCTTGAACTGAAGGCAGTGTCCCGGCTGCGGTGGAGTTAGAAAATTCTCAAGCTAAATAAATAATTTCGTAGTTAAACAAAAACTCCGACTTTATGACAACCAGTCACTGTGCGGTTGGCCCCTTTTCAGGCGTCGTCCTATCCCATGTAGCGGTTTTTTTACGCGACATCGTGGTTATCCCTTGCCCACAGTGGACATTAAGGACTACGCCCAAAACTTAATCCCATTGTCGGTACAGAACTTGAAGGAAGGGCTTCGCCCAAAAAGTTTCTAAAAAACTACTAAAAGACCCGATTTCGCGCGATGGAACGCTACCTGAAATCGGAACAAAAGAGTAGGTTAAAACAGGGTCTATAAACCCGATTGGATACCGCTTGGATCGCGGGATTTTGGATCGGCGAAAACGTCTTAAACCGGGTTTGGATTGACCGAATCGACTCCGGTTTTTGACGAAATTTTCCAAATTTAATCGTCTTTAAAATAAAGCCTAAATAATCACGTCCGTCGCCTAAAGGTGCGATTTCCTCGGGGCGACCATGATAGGCGATCGTCGCTCGGCGATGATCGCGAACTACTGCTCAATGGCAAATCAATGTAACAGTTTCCCTCCAGGGGACTATGTTGAGCGACTTTGCCATTAGCAGTGGTTCGCGATCATCGCTGAGCGACGAACGCCTATCATCCTCGCCCCGAGGAAACCGTACCTTAAAGGTGCGATTTCCTCGGGGCGACCATGGTAGGCGTTCGACGCTCGGCGATGATCGTGAACTACTGCTCAATGGCAAATCAATGTAACCGTCTCCCTCCAGGGGGCTATGTTGAGCGACTTTGCCATTAGCAGTGGTTCGCGATCATCGCTGAGCGACGAACGCCTATCATCGTCGCCCCGAGGAAACCGTACCTTAAAGGTGCGATTTCCTCGGGGCGACCATGGTAGGCGATCGACGCTCGGCGATGATCGTGAACTACTGCTCAATGGCAAATCAATGTAACCGTCACCCTCCAGGGGGCTATGTTGAGCGACTTTGCCATTAGCAGTGGTTCGCGTTCATCGCCGAGCGACGAACGCCTATCATGGTCGCCCCGAGGAATCCGTTCCTTAAGGTTCTGTCCCAGCGACGGTTTTAGGCAGGGGTGTTTTACCATGTTAAATTAATAAATTTATTTAAAGTTTTTCGATTTTGACTAAAGGGTATTAAGTCTTAACCCCACTTAAGTATTGCCCTTTTCTAAGATATTCACAGGTACCTATATCCAAGCTATGAAATACAAACCGTTTTCTATTGTATATAATAAAACCGCGAATTTGTAAATAGCTAGGTTATTGTTGAATTGAGTTAAACACGTGACGGGTCGTGGTACAACAGCCAGACGCGCACGCGCAAATTTTGTTAATTCTGCGGCTTGGACCGCGAAATTTAAGAATGTGAAAAAGGTCTAAACTGAGCGTTTCTGTTAAACTTTTTCTAAATTAAAATTAGTTTTAAGCAATTGCCTAAAGTACGATGTCCGTCGCCAAGGGTATCGTCCCAGCGACCATTTTAGGCCTGGTTATCTTATTATTTTGGATTAACTGACTTATTCTAAAAATTCCGATTGTGACAAAAAGGGTCTTAAGTTTAACCCCAACTTAATAAATGTCCTTCTTAGGTTTTGTAGAAATCTAAAGCTCCAAAATACAAACCGATTCTCTTGTACAAAAAACCGTGCCTCCTTTAGATGTTAGATTATCTTAAGTTTAGAGGTAGGCGTGACCGGCCGCGGTTTGGCAGCCAGGCGCGAACCTTGAATTCTTGAGAGAGGAAGACCTTAAAATCAGACAAGAAAATTCTTAGTCATGCGACTCTGGTCTTGCTGATCTCGAAACCGAGCGATACGTGGAAAGCACGCTGACCGTGCTACGCGTCTAAGGAATGGACGTTCCTCTGAAATTAGCATATGGACTATTAGTCGAGCAGCTCCGATCTTACTAATTTCTAAATCTAGTGATACGCGTAAGGCCCATCAGGGCTAATGTGCTGCGCGGCTAGTGAAAGGACGCTGATCTCGCACGAATAAATATACTAACCAGAATGCTATCTCTCGGGCGGTACGTTTGATCTAAGCATCTAATGCCGGACCTTGAGTCAGCGTTGAAGCAAAATTTTATGATATTGCCATAGGCGTACCTAGGAAATAATATATGTTACAAACATTTTTTCTAATGTAACTGACATCGGTCGTTGCAAGTGAGATGCTAATGCTTTACAACTAATTGTAGAAGGCCTTTCGGATATATCTTCTTCAGCTTCCCTTCTACACGCATTAGAAACAGTTTTTCTATTTAATTTTTGTTCATGTGCCTCATGATTGTGAGCGCCATCGTTTCCTAAGATTACGTTATCAGGGCCAATAGCATAAACCTTGGCTTTACATTTTAACCCTTTCTGGTTACACCACACGGAAATTTCTCCACAATTTGAAACTCTTGTCTTTTGGAAATATAAAATTTTCGAAGACAAGCAAATTTTTTCCACGTCCACTTTTTATTACTGAAACCGAATCAAAATGCCAATGCATTATCTATAATTTCTGGGAATATTATCAATTACATATTATATTGCATTTAACTACCTGTAGGGAAGCTCCCGCCCAATATACCTCGACGATTAAAAGACCCTTTTGTGAAAACAGGTAAAGGAAACATTTTTGCACCCAGTTAACCTCCGCCGTAACCTATTACATATTGCAATTACCCCAAGCCTGTATTACCTGCCTTATCGTTTTAAAATTAGGAATTTTCGGAAATGTTTACTGAAGATAAAGAAGGATATAAATCTAATATTCCAATTAACAATTGCCTTTATTAGCTATCTTTATCGTTTTTACAGTTTTAAATTGAAATTTATATTTTCAGAAATGGTCATTTTATTATAATTAGAATTTGTTCTTAGATTTCTAATTTTATAGCTTCATGTAAATATATTATACAAAGTATTTTAAGAAAGCATGTGATTATTTCGAGAGTCGATTGTACAAGGTTATATTGTTACACCCCTATTAACTTTTTTATTTAAAATTAATAATTCTGTGTCTCAGAAAAGAATATCACGAAAACGGCAACTACCTATGTCTAACAGTTACTGGAATATCCCGTAGTAACAATTAATTTGGAACACTCTGTACTTTACCTACATATGTATTATATCACCTTTCAACCTCGTGCGGAAATCTATAGAATTTATTCGCACCATCATACAGCGTGCTTTTGATACCTCTTGACGTGAAAGTCGCTACTGCACTGGCAGTTTCAGGCTAGAATTTCGGGTTAGATGCGCTCGAAGGCCACGAGCAGGCGGCGATCACGGGATCGGAGATAGCCTTCTGGTTATTATTTATTTTGTGCTCATAGAGTGATAAATTAGTAAAAAGTGAAGAGCGCTTCGTTAGTACTACGCGACTGGGGAGTGGACGCTCTTAGAGTAAAACCTAACCGTTTAGAGTGATTAGCTTTAAATTGTTTAGATTTAAAATGGTTGCGGTGACTACGCCATAGTGATGAAATATCTTAATTAGGGAAGTACCTACTTTTATAGTAGCGGCTGTTGGGTTCCAGTCATAGTGTATATAGTCCCTATCATTAAAACCTTAGCTCATAGTTACGAAAAAAATTGTAAATAGGTAGCTATAAGGGTTTCGCGGGACTAATTCAAGGTGTATCTGATCTATGATCTTTTGAATTTGAAAAGCATTATCGTCCCCACTTTCCTTGGTGGACTGCTAGTGATTTATAGGTGGTGGGGAATGGAGGTGGGACCACCCATGACAAAGGCAGATTCGCTGTCTTTTTTTGTCTAATCGGTACGAAAGTACCTGGCATTCCTGACATTGACAGGCGAACGGAAAAACAAGTGGGGTAGTATTAAGCAATTTAGAAATAAGGCTCCGTAAAGTGTCCTTCCTCAAGTTGAACTTGTTATAAACTACTTGAACGTCACGTGGTAGTTCGGAACACAAGGCTGTTTGCGCCTTAGAAAACATTGTAAACATTAATTAAACCCTGGTAGAGATTTCGAATCCTGGGGAAAACCATGGGGACCAAATTAGATTGTTTCTCACAACAATTCAGGGGAATGTGCAGGACGGCTCTCCCGGAGATTCTTTAATCGACTTTAAAGCTTATAGTCAGTTTATAGTAGAAGCCGGGAGAAACCGTTTCCAACCCGTTCCACGTTACACGAACGCCCGGCAGAGGTTTTCTGGACCTGACAGTTGGAGGACGCTGAAAGAAATTTTTTCGAAATACGATTCTCGTTTCTTTAAAGATCGTCTTCACAATACCGGGAGGGGGGGGTTGTGCGACACTACCTAAAAATGTAATGAATTTTCTTAGTCTTAAACTTTATAGTATAACCTAATTCCGGTTTTGTGCAAGAAGATTTGATAATTGTGCAAGGGGGTATCAAAATCTTGAACAATGTTAATCTTCCGGTTGCATTAAATTCCGAAATGAGGAATAGAACATAAAGTCATTTTTAGTTTGTGTAAGTACATTTATTTTTGAACTTTCATGGGCAACCTTCATCTTGTAACAAATACACTTGTTGAACTTGCGAACAAACAAAATTAAACGGATTAAAAATTCACCTATGACCACGTTTCTAACGGGACGTTACAATCGAACGCATCCGATGAAACTGCATCCACTTGAAAATTGAGTCATAACCCCACACAGCATCAATAAAGATTTATATTCTATCAATATATGTGTAATATTTATTAAATGTACATACTTTACATATACACATTAGATATCGCATGTATTTTCACACGATATAAATATCCATTGGTTGCTATGTGGGAAACTGTTAGAATTAAATTTCCGATCGGATGCGCCAGTTTAAGTCAATTCTATAATAAATTTGAATTGACTGAAGTGAGATGAGCATAATCTTTTCATGTGTTGTATTTAATTTTTTTTGTAGTATCCAGTTGTTAATTTAGGTATCAAATTAAAAAGATATATTATTTGGGTTTGATACGCCACTCTACTGTTAAGGAAAATTAATATAAATAAATAATTTTCCTTAACAGTAGAGTGGCGTAACACCCACATAATAAATCTTTTCAATATGAATCCGCCACACTCATATAGATATTATGTAGGTATCAAACCTAAAACTTGTGTTCTGTTATTTTGTGAAAAATAACAAAACCAAAGTATTTTGGTTTCGCGATTTTCGGTTGCTTATTTAAAATTAAAGAAAAGCATACTTATCTCTTTTCTCTTATGCTCTTCCCCTATTTGATTGTAGATAATTGAAATATGGGTTGGTTGATCCGTTGTAAAAATAGACGATAAATATTCTTGATTTTTAACAACTTCCATCTGATCGATATTTTGCATTAGAAACGTGGTACATAAAAGGAAAGTTTTTATTTATAGAGATTACCAAAATGTTTTTCTGACAAGTACGTGCCAGGTTACTGGTAAACACTTAAAATTAAATGAACTTGCATCAGTGGGACTAGTTTCAAAACGGTTGGATATTCTTATACTTTTAAAGCTAAACATTTGTATAGGGGCATAACAGCAAAAAAAAAAATTTCACTTAAAAATTTTTCAGTTCCATCAAAATAAGCCCATTTTCAAGATTCACAACACGAGACCATTTTCAATTACGTTAATTTTTATTCAAATTTTACCTAAACTAATTAATAGTTTTATTTTCATTCAATGCTTATTTTTACGGACAAAAACTAATGCTATTATTTCAATTACAGCCGCCTAAAGAAGGCTGTGTTTAAATACATGAAATAGTTCGCAATATATTCGTACATAATTTTATCCACAACCACAATACAAACATATTGTCAAAATACGTTTATAATTTATAGGTATTTTTAAATTACAATATTTAAAACATTTACATGTCATCAAATTTAATCCTACAAGTTACTTTTTTCATCATTCCCCATGTGTTTAGCGACACGTATATTGAATGCAAAAATCTTGTTTTGGCGTGTGGTAAAAATTGTGTAAACAATTCTCTAGGGCTAGGTAAGAGGGGCTCAAGACAGAAATTCCTGTTTTCCAGAAAATGAAGTTAAAGATTATATTATTCTTTGTAAATCTGATTATCACTTTCAGAAACCAATATTTGAACATAATTATTAACAATAAACTGGCTTAAAGTCCCAATACATATTTTACAAATAAAAATGGATTTTGCTGACTCAAGACTTTAGAACCAATTAATTAGTATTTACCTTTAATAAAACCATTAATTTTAATAAAAAAACAGCAATGAATACTATCACAATTAAATTGTGTTAAGTTTATAAAAGTAATAAGCAGATTTACAAACAATAATGCAATCTTTAACTTCCCTTTCTGGAAAACAAAAATTTCTGATTTAAGTCGCTCTTACCTAACACTACAGAATTTACCTTTTAGGTAAACGTTAAAAAAACTGAAGCAACTGCTGATACGTAGGGTTGGCCATCATAAACTAAAATATGGTTTTACTTTTACAGACATCTCCTATTATTAAAGAAATAAATGTATAAGGAGTTGGATAACATTCACTATATCCTCAGTAATTTTTATGAGCTTATACAGTGGCTAGGCTAAATAAATATCAGCAGTTGCTGGTTGTAGGTATAAATTATAACTAAAGGAACTAAATAATAAAATTACATATGTATATTATTGACCTATGACTGTGTACAATCTCTACGTTACATGTATATACAAATTTTAGTAAGTAAAAAGGGTAAGTTGTATAAAATATGTTTTGCAAAATTTAATATGTATAATTCTTCATAATTATTCATACAACACACCTTTATGGTAAGAGTAAATCCAGTCAGTTCAGGTATTTCTTTAAAATATTTGAATTAGCTAACAAAATTAGAATAAAACTGAAAGGCTTGGTACATTTTGGTTCCTTTCTGAAAATATTTCAATTTTGAATAACCCATATTTAGCTTCTAATATATCTAGAAATAATTGAGCTTTACTTCTCTTTAAATTACAAACCCAATACTAAAAGCATAATTGCTGACAATGCTGACATTATTTTTTCCAAATTTTATTAGAGAAATACTATAGACCTACAGTCACTCACAAAAGTCTATGTACACCCTTAAAATTTGTAGTTGGTGTATTTTCTTACTAATTATTCTAAGAAATTATTGAGCCAGATGATCGACTTGCACGACGTTTTAGTATTTTAATATACAGAAACGAAAAATAAAAATTTTAGTTCACACAAAAAATTATACACAGTAAAACCTATCTGCCCCACAAAAGTAAACGTACAGCTACAATAACACGCAAAAAAGCTTATACAAACATGTTAATACTTTAATTGCATTAAACACACCATGAAGTACTTAAATATCTGTATTTTACAGATGTCGAAAACTTAGCGTAGAAAAGAAATTTCAGTGGAAATTCGTAATTTAAAAGTAAAATGGGTATGTCTTATGGTGCCATAGAAAAAATCGTTGGTTATTGTTACGCAACAATATAGACAGTTCCAAAAAAAAAATTAATACACGTGGTAACGTCTTTAATAGGTCCAGGTCTGGTCGACCAAAAATATTGAGTGAACGAAATGTTTGAATAATTTTACAAAAACCATTAAGTGTAATCCGAAAACTAGTGCTCCAAAACTTGCCCTTCGTATTGAAAACGTAACAGGTAAAACTCTAAGTGCCGAAACTGATAAGGGTTTTGAGGTCCAATGGACTCCATGGCAGGGTTCCAAGACAAAAGCCATGATTAACTACGAAAAATAAACAAAAACGACTTGACTTTGCCAAGCAACACATTGATAAGGATGTTGATTTTTGGAAAATTGTCCTATTTACTGGTATTTACTGATGAAAGTAAATATAATATATTTGGATCAGACGGCAAGGGAAAAATATGGCGAAAGGTTAATGAAGAACTAAAATCCGAACGTTTAGTACCCACCGTAAAGCATGGAGGCGAGGACGTTATGGTTTGGGGCTGCACGGCGGCGGCTGGGGTGGGTAATTTAGTTTTTATTGAGGGTGTAATGGACCATCGGCACCTGAATATTTTGCTTGAAAATCTGTTGTCCTCAGTTGGATGTTTGGAATTAGGATCACAATGGACATTCCAACAAGACAATGATCCCAAACACACTGCGGCACTTGTTAACGAATGGATCCTATGTAACGACTCCAGTCGCCGGATCTAAACCCTATAGAATGATTTGACTGCTCGAGATTAGGGGTGCGTTTACTTTGTTTGCGGATGACACCTCAATTTATTGGTCAAGATTGGATTCTCTGGTACTAGAGGAGGTATAGTAAATAAAGATCTTACGTTAGTTAAGCAGTGTTTTGCCAACAAACTGGCCTTTCATGTTGAAAATACGAAATATATATTATTTTCCAAAGGACAATGGATATCTTTAATGATTGGGAATTCAACGATTGGTAGGATATCGGAATATAGATTTTGGGGAGTCCTGTTGAAACGTACCTTAAAGTGGGACCTGCACATAAATTAAGTTGGTAAAGTTCTGGTATCTGCTATCTGAGCTATAAAGACTGTTTCCTGCAAGTTGAATACTCTCGAGATTTCTCTTGAAATATATTAGCTCTGTTTGAGTCCCACTGATATTCTGTAAAATGTATCTATTTATGATATTCTGCAAAAATAAAATTCCTAAAAGAAAAGCTAGCTTTAAAATATTACAAACTTTAAGGGTGTATGTAGACTTTTGTGATTGACTGTATATAGACTGTATTATTGACTATTCTACAATTCTTTGTTCAAATATCAGGTTATTTATTCTTCTTAAACTTCTAAAACCACAATGTTGGCCAGTAGTTTAATATTTTCATTTCATTTTAATTGCAGAGGCAGATGTTTATGATGATTTTGTTGATTGCATTAATTTAAAATGTTGAAATTCCAATTTTCGTCCATCGTAGGTCGCTTATAGCCTAAGCGACAACAGCAATTAAAAAGGCAGACTATTTTTAAATGTCGAACAAAACTAAAAATATACATATTCGCTTAACACAATCACAGAAAACTTACTAATTGTTGAGATATTAATCGCTGGCATAAATGTACGTACTAAATTATGTCCACTACATTTAGGCCATGTATTAGTAGTATCTACGTTTTTTTTGGCAGTGGCGGCGTTAGGTGTCGGCGACTGCCGGCGGCCTTACGCCCATAGAGGCCTGGCAAAAAAACTCGCAAGTTAATACTTAGCTATACCTAACCTAGAATATTTTGGTACGAGTAGGTAGTATTTACCCAGAATCATCTGGCAACACTGTTCATTAGCAACAATATACTCATACTTGGTACGTATTTGCGTATAATTCCTAGTACTTTTTTCTGAGCAATAATGAAAGGGGCCTCGCAAAACATCCACATTAGAGCCATTTTTAAATCAGTGACCAAGTCATGACCTAGTCAGACCTTTGGGCAACACTGTCTCATTTAATTTTAATACTTTGATTTTTTAGGGTAAACATTGAGTATATGGAGCAACGTTGCCAAATAAGGTGACGTAGTCATGACTAGGTCACTGATTTAAAATCGCCTTTGGTCCTGCCCCACCACTGTTTTTGGGATTATGTTACTTTGTATAATAACCTTTAAAACAAATGTTTATATATAAAAAACTCTTTTTAATTCAACGTCCAATATGAAAAGAGAGTCTGCCTTTTTTAAGTGAGCAAACCCGACCTTAAGAAAAATAGACTTCAGGTAAGTAAAAAATCGTTGGTGTGCCGAATCTCCTTTTGTCCTATTTTGCAATATATGATAATTTTTGCGATAACTTATAAAAATACATTATATGATACGAGCAGTGGCGCTGGTGACATTTCAAAGTTGTTTATCTCTGTTCCTACTTACAGGACCCGTACCAAATTTAGGGGTTTTAATAGTGAGCCCACTGGAAATGTTTTGGTAACGAAAATAACATTTTGTAATTTGCGAAAAAAGTTGAATATTTGGTGAGCCACCCCTGAGAAAAAAATAAACGCGTTTAGGTATTTTATTTATTATTTTCTGTAAACAAATTTGACATCATTTGGTCACCAGTTTTTAAATTTTAAGAGAAAAAATGTGTTAGTAGAAAGTTATAGGCATTTGAGTTTTTTAAATTATATTTTAGGTCTAAAAAAATTGAAATGACTATTAACACATTTTTTCTCTTAACATTTAAAAACTTTCGACAAAATGATGTAAAATTTGTTTAAAAAAATAATAAGATACCTAAACGCGTTCATTTTTTTTTCTAGGGGAATCAAACCCAAGCTCACCTAAAACTGAACTTTTTTTCGCAAATTACAAAATGCTTTTTTTTCTTTGCCAAAACATTCCCAGTGGATTCACTATTAAAATCCCTAAATTTGGCACGGGTCCTGTAAATAGGAACAGCGAACAGTTACAACTTTGAAATTTCACCAGCCGCCACTGGGTATAAGGATAACTTTTATTAAATAGAGTTCGATTAATACTGCAAAAAAAAATTATTTACCATCCCGTACTTTGTCCCAAATGGCACATCACTTTAAAATTTGTCATTTATCTAATAAAAAGAAAGAAAAAGAAATGTGACTATGAGGATCGGATTACCTGTGTAAGGCATGAACGGTGTGAGAGTGAAGTAGAAAGATCACAATAAATATAATAATAATAATAATAATAATAATAATAATAAAGATGTTTATTTATGCCAATAAAAATAATTTAAATATAAATATAAAATTGATAAAAGTAAAAAAGAAAACCAAAAAATGACAGTAGTATACTAGTTGGCATAAATAGGTAGGATTTTGATTTATAAGAAATCATTCTTCCAATCCTACCCCTACTAAATAATTTTTTATATTATTTTTAAAAGTTATATAGCTTAAGCCCCTTAGACTAGAAGGAATATTATTAAAAATTACAGAAGATGTATATTTAAACGAAGACTTATATTTTTCAGTATGATGTTGAGGTATTTCTATTGCGTTCTGATTTCTAGTATTAACATTATGGATATTATTCCTGAATTCAATGTTTTCAAATAAATATCTAGGTTTCTGAGTTAAAATTATTTTATATATAAAACAGGATAAGTGGATTTCGCGTCTTTTTTCTAATCTAATTATATTATGTTTGTTAAAGGTAGGTGATATGTGATCATATTTTTTTAGTCCTATTGAAAAACGAACACAGTTATTTTGAAGAATTTGTAATTTCTGTTTATCTTCGTTACTGATATTTTTGTGATAAATTATATCACAATAATCTAATCCACTTAGAATAATTGAATCAACCAGCCTAAGTTTAGTATCGGTATTTAAGCAGTCCTTAAATTTATATAAAATTCTTAGTTTGTAGTACCTATGCTTTTTTAATTATATTTTTTATATGTTCATTAAAATTTAGATACTGATCAAAAATTACTCCAAGATTTTTACCATATTCGATTGAAGTAATTTTAAAATTATTGTTAAGAACAATTTTGAAATCAGAATTCATTTTTATTTTAGTGATTAGTGTTTTAGGACCAGTTAAAATTAAGTTGGTTTTATTTTCATTTATTTTTAATTGTTTTTAATCCATGATCAGTTATAGTGTTTGAAATATTTAAAAGATCCTTATTGATTAAAGAAATACTATTTTTTAAATCTGTGTATTTGATTGAGTGGTATATTTGAGTATCATCTGCAAAAGCTAAACGATTGCCGGGTTTAATTGATAAATGAAAATCAAAAGTGTATATAATAAACAATAAAGGGCCTAATACTGATCCTTGTGGAACACCTCTAGAAATCGGCAGTGAATTTGAAATGTCACAAATGTATTCGTTTGCAATTTTTGTTACTTGTTTTCTGTCAGATAAATAATGTTTGAACCACTGACAAGATTTTTGACTAAAACCTATATATTTAAGCTTTGCTAATAACATTTCATGATTTAGAGAATCGAAGGCTTTAGCCAAATCGAGAAAGACTATATTAGTAGCAAAACCTGAATCCCAATTTTCTAAAATATCATCTTTAAGTTTACAGAGTAAAGTAGATGTACTAAAATTTTCTCTAAAACCTGATTGGTTCTCTGGTAAAATATCATATTTTTTTAAATACTCTATTACTTGGTCAAAAACTATACGTTCTAAAATTTTAGATATTATATAAAGTAGAGAAATGGGTCTAAAATCATCTACATTTTCTGCGTTGTGAATTTTAGGAATCGGTATAACTAAACTAGTTGTCCAGATATTAGAAAAATAATTATTTAAAATAGAACAATTTATTATATGTTTAATAGTATTTAAAAAATTATTACTTATACACAGATTTAACATGCGTAAAGTAATACCATCTGTTCCACATGATTCTGTTTTAATTCTTGATAATATTTTAACAATATCATAATTCGTAATTGGTTTTAAATTTAGAAACACATCTTTATCAATTTTAGAAAACTTATTATTCAAATAAAAAGATAGTATATTTTGATTTGGTGATCCATTTTTTACATAATTTATAAAATGATTATTTAGTACCTGTGCACAAGGATATTCATTTACTGATTTAGATTCTTTGAAATTAATATTAACTTTTTTCAAGTTTTTCCAAAAAAGTGTCGGATTATTTGGATTTATATTATTCTTTATAAATGTTTGCTTTTCTTTCTTTATAAATTTAGATAGAAAGTTTCTAATTTCTACATAATCTTTCCAATTTGATTCAGATTTATTTTTACAATATTTATTGAAAGCTTTTTTTTTAATTTTGCAAAATTTTTTATATTTGAATTAATCCATGAATTTGTTTTTTTATTTTTATTTATTTGAACTGGTGCATGTTTATTAAATAAATTTAGGATATTATTGTTAAATATTTCAATTTTAGTATCAAAATTATTAATGTTTTCAATTGCATTCCAATCAATTTGCGCTAAATCTTCATTAAATAAATCAAAATTAATATTTTTAAAATTTCTGTAGTACCTTAATGAACTAGGAGATTTATTTTCTAATAAAAGTTTACAAAATACCATTGAATGATCAGTTAGAGAAATTCCCGAAGAATTTTTTATTAATTGTGTTTTGAATATACCAGAATCTGTGATATTGGTATTTTCATCTACAGTGTGTCTACGTAAGTTGGCGGCATATGGGAAACTTTTTTATTATTAATTTTACGAAAAAAAGTTATTCTTTATAAAAAGTTCTGCATGCTCCAAAACCTAAAATGCAACCATCAGATATCAAATTTTATCAGTCGTATACGAGGTTTGTCAAAAAATGTGATTTTTACTCAAGAGTAAAGTACCTTTATTTTCGACAATATCGAAAATTATTATAAAGAAAAGATGTTTAGAATTAAAAATAACTTTAAAATATTCAACATTGTTTATTTACATTAAAAAACAATTTTTTTCGACATTTTCTCTGCGAAAACGTTGACAATTGAAGTGTGCACATTAATGCATTACATTTACTAAATTAACAATCTCAATTTTCTCTTCCAGGCTTAATGTTTTTGGCATTTCTACCTTTCCGTGAACAAATACGTCTGTCAAACATAAAACTGTACAATACGGATCTCTAAAAACTATGAAAAACACTGTTAGACTGCCTAAAAAAAGTGTTTATACCGTGCTACTTTTTAAAATACGATTGTTGACTTTTTTTCGAGTTTTCGATGTTTTGACAGTTCTCAAATCCTACTTCAAATACCACTTTTAAAACATGCCAGTGCATCCTAGATTAATTATGCGTTAATGTGCAAACTTAAATTTTCAACGTTATCGCAGAGAAAATGTCGAAAAAAATAGTTTTTTAACGTAAATAAACAATGTTGAATATTTCAAAGTTATTTTTAATTCTAAACGTCTTTTCTTTATAATACTTTTCGATATTGTCGAAAATAAATGTACTTTACTCTTGAGCAAAAAACACATTTTTTGACAAACTTCGTATACGACTGATAAAATTTGATATCTGATGGTTGCATTTTAGGTTTTGGAGCATGCAGAACTTTTTATAAAGAATAACTTTTTTTCGTAAAATTAACAATAAAAAAGTTTCCCATATGCCGCCAACTTACGTAGACACACTGTATATAAAGATGATCAATTATTTTTGGTGACGTTTCTATTCTTGTAGGCTCTGAAATAATTTGTTTCAAACTGAAAGTGGCAAATAAATTTTCAAGAAGATAACCATCTTGATTTTTATTGTACA
Source organism: Philopedon plagiatum (assembly GCA_963971165.1). Classification (NCBI taxonomy): domain Eukaryota; kingdom Metazoa; phylum Arthropoda; class Insecta; order Coleoptera; family Curculionidae; genus Philopedon; species Philopedon plagiatum. The sequence goes on from OZ020191.1 coordinate 97,627,416, forward strand.
GGGTGGGCAAATAAGCGAGGTAAGCGGCTGTATCTCAGAAACTAATGATCGTGGAGAGTTACGGTAAAAAATTTTATAGGTAAAGTGGGCAAGGGAAACTGCTGGAAATTATTTTCAAGTTTCCAAGATGGCCGCCAGTGGGCGTTTCCGCCATCTTGAATTACATAAAGCTACGTTTGTCGCGATTTTCCCCAATGAATGTAACAAAAAAGTATTTGCGTTTTAATGCTAACTTAAAGTCGAACATTTTTTGTAAAAACAATTTTTCTCTATCTTTCGAAATAAAGTGGTGGGGGGTATTTGAATGTTGTTTTAAATAAATGCCTGTAACTTCGAAACGGCTTAATGGATTTGGATAAATTTGGTATCATTGGAAAGAGCATTTCTTGGGCTTTTAGGTTTCTCGTAATCATGACAGTTGTGACCTACACGACCGCCGATAGAGGGCGTTATTCGATATTATAACCAAAATATTGGATTTTCTCAAAAAATTTAAATGCGATGATATGACTTTTTTTACACTAGAAAATAGACAAATGACCAACCAATAAGCCTGCGCAAACCGCATCTTAATATCTTTTTCCTAACTCAAATTATTAAAAAAAAATACTAAACCAGGAAAATTCATATATCCCCATTTAAAAATGCATCGGTTCCTTTCGATAAGAAGGCAAGTAGTAGGCCATGGAAATAAAAGACAAACTCCTCTCAAAACTATTCACAAGAAATATCGGTTTATTTAGTGCTGTGATTTTAAGTCACACGTTTTCGTATTTATAAGAGATTTCCCTTTTAAATAAAGTTGTGGTCCTGGAAAGGACCGATTTTGAAAAACGATTAATGCCTTCTGTGTTCAAATTGCCTTCCGTCATATTCCACACATTGTTCCAGTCTTTCTTGAGTCGACAGAACCGCAGCCTCGATTTCTGCCGCTGATATTTGACGAATTGAGTTTCGAATTCTGTTTTCCAAATCCATTCGTGTTGTTGGTGGAGTTTGATAAACAATATCTTTTAAGCGTCCCCACAAGTAAAAATCAAGACATGTCAAGTCGGGAGATCTTGCCGGCCAAGGAAATAGGCTTCCCCTTCCTATCCAGCGTTCTCGAAAGGTCCCGTTAATATGGTTTCGGACATTAATTGAATAATGTGCCGGACAACCATCTAATTGCAGAAACATAGTTCTCCTAGTTTCCAGTGGCACATCTTCCAACAAAACTGGCAAGTCGTTGATCAAAAACTGTAAGAAGCGGTTACCAGTTAAAGCTTGATCAAAAAAATAAGGTCCAATAATTCTGTCCCCAATGATGCCGCACCACACATTTAGGCTCCAGCGACCCTGGTGCTGCACTTCTCGTAACCAATGCGGATTTTCAACGGACCAATAATGCATATTATGACGGTTTACCCTACCATCACTACTAAAGGTAGCCTCGTCGGTCCAGAGAATTTCCGTTAAGAAATTTCTGTTTTCCTCAAGCATGCCTAGCATCCATTGACAATAATTTAATCTATTGTCGAAATCTTGTTCATTTAGCGCCTGATGCAAGACTATGTGGTAAGGATGTAATCTAAAAGTAAAAAACAATATATGCGCAAACATAATATTATCAGAATAACACTGAATTGTGTATTTGCGAGTATGTGCTAAGATACTTGGAAGAAGATAAAATTATTTACCTATAATCTTTCAAAATATTTCTAACAGTTGTTCGTGATATTCCCAAGTGTAGAGACAATGTTCTAGTTCCTACATGTCTATCAAATTCTATGTAAGCCAAGACATTGATAATGTTTTCTTCGGTCCTTCCATTGCGACGCCTGCGAAGTTTAGGACGACGAAAACTTCCAGTATCGCGTAATCGCTGTACCAAGCGCGGAAACATTCTTCTCCCGTAATGACGGCGATCTGGATACCGTGCCGCGTACTGTCTTGCCGCTATAGCTGCATTTTGAAAACACTCGAAATAAATCGCAATCATGTCAACAGCTTCATTATTTGTGAGAGGCATTTTGATTAAAAAGTACTCAAATTATACTCAATCAACAATATTAGCCTGCGTGTGACAAAAGTTTGACGTTACTTGGCAATATTTTTGTTAGGCGATTGTCGTGTCCATGGCCTACTACTTGCCTTCTTATCGAAAGGAACCGATGCATTTTTAAATGGGGATATATGAATTTTCCTGGTTTAGTATTTTTTTTTAATAATTTGAGTTAGGAAAAAGATATTAAGATGCGGTTTGCGCAGGCTTATTGGTTGGTCATTTGTCTATTTTCTAGTGTAAAAAAAGTCATATCATCGCATTTAAATTTTTTGAGAAAATCCAATATTTTGGTTATAATATCGAATAACGCCCTCTATCGGCGGTCGTGTAGGTCACAACTGTCATGATTACGAGAAACCTAAAAGCCCAAGAAATGCTCTTTCCAATGATACCAAATTTATCCAAATCCATTAAGCCGTTTCGAAGTTACAGGCATTTATTTAAAACAACATTCAAATACCCCCCACCACTTTATTTCGAAAGATAGAGAAAAATTGTTTTTACAAAAAATGTTCGACTTTAAGTTAGCATTAAAACGCAAATACCTTTTTGTTACATTCATTGGGGAAAATCGCGACAAACGTAGCTTTATGTAATTCAAGATGGCGGAAACGCCCACTGGCGGCCATCTTGGAAACTTGAAAATAATTTCCAGCAGTTTCCCTTGCCCACTTTACCTATAAAATTTTTTACCGTAACTCTCCACGATCATTAGTTTCTGAGATACAGCCGCTTACCTCGCTTATTTGCCCACCCTGTACAGATCAACATTAAAATCGCCTGTTATGATGAGTCTATCAACCGATAAGTAAACTTGTGGAATTACCTGGTTAAGAATAAGAAATGAATTGAAACTAACGTTTGGTGGTTTGTAAATGATTCCAAAACCTACTTTTTTCTTATTAATTAGAATATTAAGCCAAAATGTTTCCAAAGGTCCAGTGTCAAGAAATTTATTACTTTGACTTGTAAATAATTTTTAACGTAAACGCTAATTCCACCACCTTTAGTATTCCTCAAAATAAGTAGATGAATCATTATGATTTAACCAAGATTCAGTTACAGCTAAAATATCAGGATTTATATCTAAAACAAATTCTTTAAATTCAAAAAAAGAAGATTTTAATGATCGTATATTAACGTGTGCCACTAGTGTACTACCGTCATTATTTAGTTTTTTTTACTAGAATTAGGCCTGCTTCTTTCTTGAAAATTTTCTTTTGCAGGAAAATACTGGTTAACGTAAATTCCCGTTGCCCAAACATCTTCACACAAGAATTCATCCTTCATTAGGATTGGTATCCCAACTTTGTACGCATTTGAGTATGTATTCTTTGTTGAAACTCTTTCGCAACTGTATTCAATGTTTTTCTGTTGTTTCAGATAATTAATAATATCAGCTTCCGTTGTTGTTTTAGAGTAACCAGACGTATATATCCAAAATTTCTTAGTAGACAATAAACAATTTGTCTTTTTTGAACCATATATGGTTTTACTTTTTCTTTCTTCACTTCTTTTACCTGACATTCTATTTATATTTAGATTTTTATTGCACTGTATATTTTCTTCTATATTTTGACTAAAAGTTGACAAATTAACATTGACTTTGTCATTATTGGTTATCAATTTATTGCTGGTAGTTTTATTTATGACTTTTTGTTGAGAATTTTTTACAACTTCCGAAAATGATAGTTTTACATTATTTGGTGGTGTTGGAGCTGGAATTTTTTCGAAGTTTTGAAATTTAGCTATTTTAATATAATCATCTGAAGAAAGAAATTTAACCAAATCAATATTCGACTCTCTAAGGTTAGTTATTTCATTTCTAATAACTTCCAAGTAATCAGAAACTTTCTTCATCAAAATTTTGTTTTTTTATATATTCTTGTGTATCATTAACTATATTCTGGCTTTCACATGTTAAATCTTGTGTAGGAAACAGGTCTTGTGAGAAAATGTTATCGTTATTTTCACAAATAGGGCAATGGAATTTAAGTTTTCTTGTTGACATAATAGCACAGTTATATTCTTTCACTGTAAGTTTAGAACAATTTTTGCAAATTTTCTTCAAACAAGAATCACAAATGGCTAAATTCTTAAATTCTTTCCAACATATTGAACATGAAGATTTTGACATTTTTGCTGCCAAATTTACTAATATTTTTAAAACTAAAAATGGTAGGATTTTCTCGGTTTAGAAGAGGAACTTCTTGTTTTTGTATAATTTTAATATTACTCTTACGGAAACATACTCTAAATGGTTTGAGAGTAGCATCTGATTAAAAATGAAAATTTTTTTAATACTTACTCTACTTGTTAAACCCGATGTGAAATTATCTGTTTGGAGCAACTAAGCCATTAAGCCGGTTAAGAAAATTGTATTTATTTCCTGAACGAAGTGAAAATTGAAAAAAATATAAAGGTATGTTTTGTTAGGAATTTAACTGAGACTATTTGACTGAGATACGAAAATTAAAACAATATTTTACCGTCTTATATGCACACCGCTGAAGGACCTGTCAAAGTCTTCATAGCCAGAATTATGCTTAATTTAAGTACTTTACACAACGTGAATTTCATTAAAATTGCTGAAGCCATTTTGAAAATATTTTGAAGAAACTGAGAAAAAAATTAAAAATTTAACACCCTTGTATTTTTGAAACAAAGCATCTGCGGACCCATGTCCATATGAACATGCCTTAGTTTCTTTTAAAGAATCTCCCTTTAAGCGATGTACGTCATTTGAAAACATCCTGTATATTAGAAAGTAAAAAATACCGATGTTGTAATGAAAAAATTAAAATTAAGACTAGAAAGTCCAAATCCGTGAGTATATTCTCAATTATCAAATAATGACTTTTTGGCAGCTTCTGCGACTCATTTCGACCAACATTTTTTAATGGAAAATCGCATACACCCAACATCAACTCGAACACAGGTGAGTTTTGATATAATTCACACAATGAACACAAAAATGATAATGGCGCGATATAATTAAAATATGTAACTTCGACTGCCGTAAAAATTCAGCTGGCGATCGGACTAACTCTACGTATGGGTAAAAATTCCTATAACCTTCCGAAGTACTACTTCTAATTTTACCAAAATCGCCTAAAACATTCACCTCAACAATTATTTCCGAACGTCATTAAAAATTATAGTCCGTTTACCGGCCAAATAAGTCCGAATTATCTTTTATTAACAGGTTTTGTTTGGAACGAACTAAGATCACTACTGTAACTTGGTCTAGAGGCAGTCTCTAGTGGAAAATCATAATCTGGAATATGCCACAATTCCTTAAGATTTCTTAGCTGTTCGGGTTTCATAGTTATCATAAATTCTGTTAACTGTTTGCTGTTAAACGTATTTCCGACCACAGTTGGATCGTATTCATCCGATCTTCTGCTGAAGGTTTGGTGGAAGTTTGGTGGTTGTATGTCCAGGCTTGGAATGTCAGGGTCCTGTTCGTCGGCTAAAAATATAAAGTAAACATTATAATAATCAAATAGAAAATGAATATTACTTTTGCGTAAATAGAAAGATGGTAGATCGAACATAGTTTGCTGATAGCTTTTTTATTTTGCTGCGATAAGTTTGTCGATTAGTGTATGTTTTGCAAGAGGTCAATGGTTAACAAGATGGGATCATAATGTAAATATTTTATTACAAAAAGCGAGTGTTAATCAATAATCAGCGTGTTAAAGCAATACAGTTTTTGTTTGGAGGTGTAGATTCATTCTTAAGGACTCTAGAGCGGTATGCATCACTCCTATCCCCCGATTCAAAGATCGGGTTAATAAATGATTATTTCCAGATGTCGGGAAATATTCTAGCTTTAAGATAGAAATTAAAAATATCATTTTAAACTTTGAAAATTGAAAGTTAATAATTAAAATACGTACTTTTATTTTTAATATAAAAAATTTAATATGGCGCCCATTCTGATTTCTCGCCGGTTCACCGGCAAGTCACTAAAAACCCTTGTGCTATAATTCATTTCAATCCGTTAAAACATATCGGCGTAATTTTGACTACACATAAACTTATGTATAGGGATATCCAAATAAAAGTGAACAAGCCTTATAAATTTTTTATTTTTAGCGGGAAAACATGTTAAATATGAAAGTTTGGGGGGTTTTTATGGACATATAGGTATCATATATCTTATCAGCACAACAGTGGAACATCGAATAATGAAAATATAGTATAAAACATCGATATTCTCGCTCATTTTAAATTGTATGGTGTGATTCTTATCATATTTTTGGATTCTAAGAGAAGTTCTAGACATATCTTGCATAACATACCCTATGAGCTTTTTCAATCGTTTCTGAAATATTTTAAAGCAAAAATTATTTTGTATAAATATACTTTAAACGTAACTATCCAGGTTGCGAACGGAATACCTGCTACCTTTTTAAATATTCTTCATAGGTAAGTCAAAGTTAATGTCAAGGCTGACAAAAATACTTTAGTCACCGTGAATTTATAATTTTATTTTTATGCAAAATGGGTTATTCTATTAAACAATAAATGTTGATTTTTATTAGTTATTAATATTTAAAAGCAATAACCAGTGATTATAAACAATAACAAATGAATTATAACATAAACAGATAAATGTTAACATTGGCGAATAAATATGAAAAGAAATTTTCAACATGTCCGCCATTGAATTCTTCGCACTTTTCATACATTCTTCTCTGCCTCTGAAGTGTGTTTATAATACTTTCTGCACTATTTTCGTTCAGATTTCTTACTTCATTTCTCATTTTCCTTTGAATTTCTTCAATATTTTCATTATGATTGCTGTATACGACAGTTTTCAAATGACCCCAAAGAAATGTATCTAAAGGTGTGAGGTCAGGGCTATTCGCAGGCCAATGTAACTTTCCATATCTACCGATCCATTGGTTATACTGACGGTTTAAAAAATTGCGAACCTCAATTATATTATAGGGAGGCGCTCCGTTCTGTTGCCATATAATACGTCAACGTTCTTCAAGTGTCAATTCGTCGAGAATATCTTCGATTTCGTTTTCTAAAAAATTAAGATAGCGCTGGCCAGTTAATGCTCTCGGAAAAGACAATGGTCCTAGAATGTTATTTTGTAATATCCCACACCAAACGTTGATTGTATTACGTCCCTGAAAAGCAATATCTTTGACGGTAAAGGGATTTTCATCCGACCAAACATGAACATTTCGTCTATTAAACATTCCCGCAGTTGAGAAAGTTGCTTCGTCTGTCCAAACGATAGTATGAAATAAATTAGGATCTTGCCGCATTCTTTCCTTAATATTTATGACAAAAGTATATATCCTTTCTTTTTGATCGACCTTAAGCTTTTGAACGGGCATAATTTAAGATGATCTATACTTAAAATACTTTAACGTTCCTAGAACCGTTCCGTAAGTCAACATTTTACCTCTTCTTCCATATCTGAGATACCGCACACAATCGGGAATTGATTTTTTTGGATTCTCTTCAAAATACAATAAAATCGCTCGGTCCTTTTCTTCATTTCTTTCTCTTTTTTTCCATTGCCCAGAATTTCTCTTCTAGTCATCTATTTGTTTTTATTATGGTGTTTAATGATGGAGTTCCTTGCCCCTCTCAATACTTTCTTCATTTTGTCTTTGAGCCGCTCTAACATTATTGGTATTTGTTAAATATAATTTTAACATTTTGTATCTCTCATTAATATAACAACCCATTTTGCATAAAAATAAAATTATAAATTCACGGCGACTAAGTATTATTGTCAACCTTGACATTAACTTTGACTTATCTACGATGAAAATTTAAAAAGGTAGCAGGTATTTCGTTCGCAACCTGGATAGTTACGTTTAAAATATATTTATGCAAAATAATTTTTGATTTGAAATATTTCAAAAACGATTGAAAAACCGCATAGGGCATGTTTTATAAAATATCTAGAACTTCTCCTAGAATCTAAAAATATGAAAAAATCATACCATCCAATTTAAAATAAGCGAGAAAATTGATGTTTTATACTATTTTTTTTTATTCTGCTCGATTATTTTGCTGATAAGATATATGATTGATCCATAAAAATCCCCAATACTTTCATATTTAACATTTTTTCCCATTTTAAAAATAAAAAACTTATAAGGCCTGTTCACTTTTATTTGGATATCCCTGTACATCACTTCGAAAACAGATGGCGTTAGAACACACTAAAACGTAAGGATATGCCAAAAACTGAATATCAAAGAAAATCTTTACAATTATATGGTTTCCTTTACAGAGTCACATTTGTCAGTATCATGGTATGTAACGTACATGGCCAATGCCACATATAAATGTTAACATTGGCGAATAAATATCAAAAGAAATTTCCAACATGTTCCAACATTTAATTCTTCGCACTTTTCATACATTCATTTCCGAGTCAAAACAGAGACACAATTAAATATTACCTGTTTTGAGCGGACCTGTCTAAACGGGAGGGCAATCCAGAGTTAACGAGTACTCGTCTAGACGTATACGTTTATTTCCGAAGTGAAGATTGGGTATATTCGGGACGTTTTTTGGATGCGCTTTGCATCTTTTATGTGGTTGGTTGAAGCAAGATGGCGGCATTTTGCCTTTAAGTGTTACATTCTGACAATTTACCGCTCTTACGCATACAATGCAATGTTTCAAATAATAATAGTTTTGTGTACCAATACGAGAAAATGTTCACTTGCCGGACTATAACATATCTGACATATGTTGTCAATTTTTATACGTTTCTATGTATGTAGCACCCCTACGTTAAGCTTCGGAAATAAACGTAACATCTTGACGAGTACACGTTAACTTTGGATTGCCCTCCGGGTCTGTTTTAAACAGATCTGTTTTAAACGGGGCTGTTTTGAACAGGTTATCGAAATAAAAATTTTCAACCAGATGGCGGATGTTGTAGAATGCATCATCTATAACTACTGTTGCACCTTTAAAATCTGATGCAAAACTAACAGAGCCATTTTTGCCAGACTCATCTTCAAGAGGCACACAATTTGATAATCAAGATGTAAATAAAACCGAACAATATACAAAGAACTAGTGAAACTGGAAATATCGAATTGAACATTAGTTTCCTTTACAGAGTCACATATTTGTCAGTATCATGACTATGTTCCCAAATAAACAAAAACATATTATTCATATGATTTTTACAAACACCTTCACTCCTCGGAACTCATCATAAACAGTATTCAATACTAGTGCTTACCATTTAGTTGAGGTACTACCAATCCAACTTCATTAGGATCAGGACTAGTAGGTTCTACACTTGTTGGGTAGTTTGGGGTCGTTGCTTGAAAATTAGAAGCAAAGTTGACATGGACTTTATTTTCGGCGCTGTTTACATCATTTTGTAGTTCTGAAGATGGAAGCGGTGGTAAAAGTCCTGCTTCATCGGGTTTTGGAGATGTAGGATCTACAGTTTGGGGATAGACTGGCGTTGTTGCTTTATATAAAAAAACATTTTATTAATAAGTTACTTAGGTTTTTTTCTCATGGCAAATTTTGAAGGCTTATCTACGGCTTCCATGCCCTCGGAACATGTTAATTCAATTGTCACAAAACTGATAAAGTGAAGTATTGTAACAAAAACTTCATGGCTCGATCGATAATATGAAAATGAAAACTATACTTAAACTTATAGTTGTAAAATAATTAAAGGTCTGAAACATAAGGGATGATCAAAATATATTTTGGTAGGAAACCATTTTAATAAGTAGCTATTACTTGTATGAAAAGATACAAAAGTTTGAGGTGCAACATTCGCCATCTGATTGAAATTTTTATCTCGATTATCTGTTTAAAACAGACCCGTTTATAACAGAGAGTTTAAATAAGTCAGCTCAGGTTAAGCGGGCTCAATTAAATATGACCTGTTTTGAGCGGACCTGTCTAAACGGGTCTGTTTTAAACGGGTCTGTTCTAACGGGGCTGTTTTCAACAGGTTATCGAAATGAAAATTTTCAACCAGATGTTGTATAACTACTGTTGTACCTTTAAAATCTGATGCAAAATTAACAGATCCATTTTTGCCAGACTCATCTTCACGAGGCAGTTCCACAGGTTCCAAAAACTTGGCTAAATCAACATCGACTTGTTTCGGATACATTGGTGTTGTAGCTGAAAGAACAATATACAAAGAACTAGTGAAACTGGGAATATCGAATTGAACAGATTTATGCAAGACGGCTATTAAATTGTGAAGTCATTTAGCTGTTTGTTTCCTATTTGGCGGAGTCGAGATATTTTTTATACTGATATGAAACAAACCTTTAAAATTGGATGCAAAGTTTACGACTACATCTTCGGATCCAGAATTTTGTCGAGGTGAAAGTTCTTCAAATTCGGAAAATTTTGACAAATCTACATCAACGTGTTCAGGATACACAGGAGTGGTAGCTGTAAAGTACAAAAACGTGGAATTAAGGATAAACTAGAATGTTGTTATGCATGTCCATGATTTATGTTTCATTTTTGAAGTAGGTTAAGTCTACCTAAAACGGGATACTAGGATAAAACGGGACATGCGCTAATATGCAATACGCTATATGTCATCTATCCAAATATGGTAGAACTATTAAAGTAGAGACGTGGCAAGTCGAAACAAACAGTTTGCTTGCGTCCTTCGAGAGTAGGTAGGTGAGCTTTTAATATTTTGTCGTATTTCTTATAAAACTTGTGGGAAATAATCTTAAGGGTTGCATGTTTATTGGCCAATAAAATCAGGCTATATTTGTTTACATGCAGTGTGGTAGTATTTAAACAGGTGTAGGTTACGTTTATAATTTTTTGATTTGTTGATAATGGTGTTTGCTAAAACGGGAAATTACATAGTTTTTAAAACGGAATATCCCGAGTTTAAAGCAATATTTGTATTTTCAGGTACTCCGTACTCACAATATTATCAAAGCAAAAATACCAAAAAAAAAAAACTAACCGTCAGTCCTGGGCAAAAAGCAAATGCCTTTTGTAATATTATGAAAAGTGTGTTTTTTTACTGTTCAAGTTATCGAAGTAAAAACATAATTTTACCACGTAAAAAGTATATCCCATTTTAGAATAACTGTAAATCCCATTTTATTAACATATATGGATGAAACGGGAAATATGCACCACATGAAAAAAAATTTAAGGCAAAACTAACATATTCCGAAATTATTCTAAAAGCTAAATCGTAATAGATTCTACGGGTCAGGACTGTAATTTTTTTTAGATACTTCAGAAGATATTTTTTAATGGTTAAACCTTAGGTATCCCGTTTTAGGTAGACCTCCCCTACCTATTTAGTTTATTAGCAGTTATTTTGAAATTTGAAATTATTTTAAAAAACTTCACAGTGTCAATTTACAGGTAAGCGTCAACTACCTGTATTTAAAACTTTTTTGATAAATATTTTGATAATAATTAATAAATCTTGAGGATTCCAAATGTTACAAATACATAATTGTAGAATTGTTTAAGATTTTAGATTTAATTTATCAATAAAAAACTTCAACATTTTTTAAAATGATTTTTCTGTTTATTTTGAAATTTGAATATCAACCAAAAAAAGGTTGTATGTACGGGCTAGTTTTTAAATTCATCGATGTCTAAAGCGCATTGATCACATTTCTACCAAACTGTTTTTAATTTTTTCGCTTTTAAATACATCGTATTTTCATCAGATTGCTTATCAGATTCATCACACGATGTTTCCAATGGATACGTGATGGGGGAAGTCAACTATCAGAGTGTGAGGTTTATTTAATAATCTGGTTAATACATAATCAAGGTTTATTTTCAAATACGATTTATTACCGAAAAAAAGATTATAACTGCGTTTTCGTCCATTTAACGAATAAATGGAAGTACCTATAAATATTCTATACCGTATCCATTTACTTTTGAGAATGATGACAGAAACCCATTTTACAACGAAAAGATCAATTATGTCTCTCTCTCTCATTTTTTTCTCTCTCGTCTTCTTTCTCTCTCATACTAGTAGAAAGTTAGGTTATGTGAAAGATTAATATGACATATTATTTGAAGCCTGTCCCATGATATAAGATAAGTTGTTTTTGCAGTGTAAAAATATACTTAAAAAGTTTATAGAAAGTATTAGCAGCTTAAATTCCTGTGTTCTATGAATCTGGGACTGACTAACAACTATTGAAATATTACGCAAGGTACATATTTGTTCTCCTTTACATTATTTGGACCGGGCGTTATGGGAATGAGTAACAGGAACACCGACCCGATATAAAGTTGAGAATAGTGGGCATTACAGAAGATTTCTTTAGTTATTGAGAAAGTAGTGAAAATTGCGCCCTAGAAGCGTTTAGTTTCAGTCTAAAGCAGAAGTCACAGTGCCATTACAAAGTGTATCTATCCTTCTGGAACTAAGACTCAACATTTACAGTTAAAAATTGTGAAACTACTTGGTATACCTATTCTATTAAACAATTTTTATCGCCTCTTTAACTTACACAAACATCACTGTTCGCAGGTAGGCTATATTATAGATCCATTTTCATTATATATCGGAGAATAGGGAATATTTTTTAACCTTATTATAAATTGTTTATCCTAATAAAAATATTTACTCATTTTTGAAATTTTTCCTTTATTTATTTAAATACTTTTCCTCCGATCCTTTTAGTGCAAATTGTTGGTTAGAGGTAGTATTGTTATTTGGGTAGGAAACAATTTTAAATGCTATAAAATAATAAGGTTAATGTGGCTATGCTGACACTGTTTTTGTTTAATAAACACGAGATTTTTGCAAATGCTGTTTGTGTTCAGTAAAAACAAAGGTATTTTGCTATAAAATCATAAAACTTACGTAAGTATTTTGTCAGGTTTGAAATTTATTTTTTATGACAACTCCGATTAAACTTTCACTATAGGCAACCAGAAATACTTGCGCACAAACAGCCGCCTGTGATGAAATGTTGTTTGATTATTCTTTTTTATTGGCAACAACATCGTTTTTATTTGAATTTTACTAATGCCCCTTTTGCTAACAAGGATAGAAAGAAACCGGATTCCGATGGGATTTTACCAGGAAAAAAGAATTTTGCGATGACTAATCTTTCGAAGTATATAACCAGCAATACTTCCACAAGCAAAGAATGTACTATAAAAATTTGAACAAATCCTTTTTTTATTTGTCTTTGTCTAATGCACTTTCACTTCACCAACACGGATAGAAAGAAATCTGATTCCTCCGTGATTATCAGGAAGGAAAAGATGAATATAGTGATCACTGAAATATGTTCTGGTGTAAACGATCCATTGAACTGACCAACAGGGTTAATTCTTGTTCAATTGTTTTTTCTGTCATCATTCTCAAAACCAAATGGATACCGTATAGTTTTAGGAGATAATATTTTATCCAACATTTAACAGTCCGTTCTTACAATCTTGCTTATCTGAAATACATTGATTTTACAGATGACGTCAATGACATGCGAATTTCCACCAATAATTTAAAAACTCGCCCTACGTGTTCGGATTCAGAAAATTTAACATATGACGATTTAGGTAGCAAAACACATGTTTAGCAATTCTTGCCCAGACAGACAGAAACAAAGTTATGTGTTAATTACATTTGCCGCCTAGGCTTTTCTCCCTTTTGTTTTTATAGAATCGTCAAGACACATATCCAGGTATCTAGATACATAGTTATCATCAGGATGATTGCCTGATATCAAAAGATTTGTATAGGAAATATCTATAAAATAAATCTAAGAAACTATCCTGTACTCCTATTTTCTTGAAAATCTTGATTAGTTTCATTATGTTTGCAGGTCTAGTAACCTATAAGAAGATATACATTTATGCAAAAGATTCAATATAATCACTTCTAAAATAAGGTATACGGTACACCTACGTTAAATTTTCTGTTTTTCCAAATTTGAAAAAGATAAATATATTAAATTATCGCTTCATATCATATGTATGTTGTATATGACGTTATATGTAGGTACTTAATACTAACTGTATATTGTATTTACAATTTTATGTACAATGTGGTAATTATTATAATAATTACAAATGTAATGATACATAATATGTGTGTTGAGGGTTAGATTTTATATACATCACCTTTATGCGAATAAAGTGAAAAAGTCACTACTTTAATGATAGAGCAGCCTATAATGTTTATGTTGTATCATGATGCATGTTAATAATTTTCATGCTTATATAACCCAATATCACGAGTTTTGTGAAATAATAGTTTTGTTATTAATTAGCATGATATAATACTATAAGAGGGAACAAATTGGCATTTTGAGGTTTAAAGTGTTTTAGGAAGGATAGGACAGGGGACTTAGGGTATTGTTTTACAAATACAAATGAAATAACTTTATGAACAGAGTCTGTTAAAAATGGCCTAGCCTACATGAGTTGATCATTCGCATACGTATTCGTGGTTTTTTACTGTATGTATAATAATGTATATACATGATATTTTTAGTGAGCTGTACAAAGAAGAGTTTTTAAAAAGTCCACCAAATTGAAAATGTATTTAAATACGACAGCTTTTTGCTATATACCAACAAAGCTAAGTGAAGCCTAATAAAGAAGTATTGTTGGAAGATGAACTGACTCTTTTAAGTAAGTACAATACAGTACAATCACGCTCTATAACCCTTAATTTTTTAACCTCGCCTTAAAAGACTTTGCAACCAGCCCCTAAGTCGACAATAACTTACTTAAAATTGTTTCTATCTATTTTTTTGCGGCTTAGGAATAGGTTTCCTAAACCTATTATCCCTTTCCTAAAGGAAAGGGATAATAATTATTACTTCTCTCGATAAAATCATTCCCCTAAATCGAGACTGAGATTCAGATGATTTGCTTATATTTTTAGCTTTGCATATTATTGAAACTTAGTCTTAATACTAAAAGCATCCATGGACTGAAAATGACTAGGTTGAGCATGTGTTTCGATTTTCTATTTATGAGAATTAAGAATGAATTTAGATGCCAATAAGGTATATCATTCTCCTTTAATAATGTTTTAGGGTTAGTTTCGTGAATTTTGTTGCCAATTATAACAAACCTCTAAATAATGACGGAAAATTAACTGAAACAATTTCCGCTTTTTCCTGATCATTTGATAATATGTCAAATTCTGACAATTTAGATGGATCTGTTTCAACATGAGTAGGATATACGGGTGTTGTAGCTGCAGGAAAAAAGTTTGTTAATTAATGTTTACAAATAACTAAGAATACAATACAAGGTGACGCACAACTTATGTAATGGGCTTTTTGATAAATATATTATTTATTTTATACTTCACGGGTCTTTATTTAGGCATGGTACTACCTACCTACCTAATATTACCTGACATTGATCTTGCAAAGTATTAAATATACACAAGTAGCTATGGGTCAAAAGGACACTAACAAGTCTTGCTCAAAACTTTTAATAAATGAATAAATTTAATAGACGTTTAGAGTCACCTTTGGCAATGACATTAAAATGACTGATGTCACATTACAAGTGTTCAATTAGTTTAATTATGGATTACATTATTTGTGCAACTAGATGTTAGTGTGATAGTAAGTCACCATTGACTTAACCTAACTGGGAAGCGACTGTACTGTTCCTAAAAAATTTGCTCAAGTTTGCTCAGTTTTATCTTTTATCTTGTAGGTATTCAATTATTCAATATTTACTGTAAAAGTGCTGCCATTACTATCATGAAATTGCTTAAAAATAGAGTAATATTTTTAGAAAAATTGGGCGTTCAAAAGTTTTTTTACTTAAAAGAATTTAAAAAATGACCTGTGAGAGATTGTGCATTTGGAAAAAATCGATATATATATATATATATATATATATAAACATGTTACCGGCCAAACCCGATTTCAGGAGAAACTAGATTTTGCTAGGCCAAACAAACCAGTCTATCCGAAAAGCGATAGGATGAACTAGTTTGTCCTATCCGATTTCAGGATAAACTAGTTTGGCCTAGGAAATATTAAAACTTTCTGTCGTTGTTTTAGGACGTTTGCGTTTTTACTAGGACGTACTATAATAGTATTGTCTGGTACTTTTTAGGATAAACCAGTTTGGCCCTAGGGTTTGCTCAGTATTAGTTGATCAGTTTTTGTTTTTAATTATAACATATTTTTGCATATCATTATAGACAAAAACTGATCAACTTATACCGAGCAAACCAGTCAAACGACCTAGGAAAAACACGTCCTAAGCCTGATTTTAACTAGGTTAAACTAGTTAATCCTACAAAATAAAGTAAAATCGCAGTTTGAACTTGTATAGACAAGGACAAATCAGTTTTTCCTAGCAACCCTACATTGGTTTCAGGACAAACTAGTTGGACTAGGACAAACTAGTTCATCCTATCGCTTTTTTTCGGATAGACTGGTTTGGCCTAGGAAAAACTAAGTAGTTTTTCCTGAAATCGGGTTTGACCGGTAACATATATATATATATATATATATATATATATATATATATATATATATATATATATATATATATATATATATATATATATATATATATATATATAACCGCAAGTCGTAAGTGGTCCATGAGCCTTGTATTTATATTCTAGTTGTGTAATGTTATAAACGATTTTAAAACATTTAGGTATATTGTTAATAACAAATAATAAGATTTTCATTTTAACATATAGGTATTTTTCAAATTGTATTACGTACATAGGTAAACGATTTAAAAAATGCCTTAAAAGGGAGCAATATCATGTACACAGTCTATTGTTAATAAAGAACTACTGAAAAATATAGATCATAATACTGTTACACAGTGATTACCAAAAAGTACGAACCAAATGGGATTTTTTATTGTCATTGTTATTATTAAATGATTGAGGAGAAATGTAACTATGACAACTCTGCCTGGTAAAGAGTAAAGGTTTGCAAAAAAATTGTTAACTGTCATTTGGTATATTCCACATTTATAATGTTGATTATTTTGAAAAAACAACATTAGAAAAAGTTTTTTGTTAACAAACCTGAGCAAATCCGAAGAAACGTATACAAATTTAAAAAGTTTCTTTACATTTAGAATTATTTTTAAAATTTTAATATTATTGGAATTAATGGAATTAAAATTTTGGCACATACTTATTTCTTTAAATTAAAAACCATAAGAGCCAATATTCCTTTTATTAAATAAACTTTTGTAAATAATTAAAACTATACAAAGTATACAATTACATATTTAGTTTCAGATAGTAATTTTATTTATTTAGTAAAAGGAATATTGGCTTAAGAGCGAATATTCCCCTAAGGGGGTTTGAATTAAAAAAAAAACTTTGTACCCAAATTGTCATTTAATTAACGACAATAATACCAAAATTTAAGAAAAAATAGTCCTATATTAATAAAATATTAGATAAAGTTTTGATTTTTATTGATGTCCAGCTCAAATTTTTTACTCTTTTAGACAATTTGTATGTACGTCTACAGTATGAAAAATGTTACGAGTTATTTTTTGGAGAAAAATAGTCAAAATTTCTGTATCAAACTTTTGCCCTACAAATGGGCCCAGGTACATAAAATTTCATTAAAAACAACCTTATAACTTTTTTCAAAATAATCAACATAAACCCGATTTTTGGCACTTTTGGAGCGTACTTTTTTGTGAGTATTGTACCAAAAAACCGGGG
This sequence comes from Philopedon plagiatum, assembly GCA_963971165.1. Lineage (NCBI taxonomy): Eukaryota > Metazoa > Arthropoda > Insecta > Coleoptera > Curculionidae > Philopedon > Philopedon plagiatum. The sequence goes on from OZ020191.1 coordinate 97,645,145, forward strand.
AGGTAAATTTTAAGAAAACTATGGGTAATATCGCATTTTCGTTTTACAGAAAAATCCGCTGACTGAGTCACATCGTGAAAACCTAATAACAAAGTTTTTTAACGTGATTGTCATTTATATTGCGAACAACGTATGCGATATTCCCAATGAATGGTATTTAACAAAAATATTTAAATAAAAATCATTTATATCTAAGATTAGAAGACCAGTCACCAAAATTCTGCTTAAAATAAAAGTGTACGCTTGTATTAGAGAATTTAGTTTTACAGTCTGACTGTATATGATGGTAAAATGATACCCATTTTAGTAGTGTTAGAACACAGTTGGAGAAACTTCACAAATATGGTGTAATATTTGCCAAGTGAGGGCATAAGTCCATGCCAGTTTTGCGGATAACCAATTCAAGAAAGAAATAATTTTAATATCTACTTTAATAACTAATTCGTGGTAAAACCAGACTCATCAAAATAACCAATACCTACATTAATGAGTTGAATAAAATTTAAACAAATGTTGGATATTGCCATTTAATAAAATAAGAATTATTACATAATAATATAAGCAACTTTAGTTATTTAAGTAGTGCAGATATAAAATTACAATTATCTGATTTAAAGTATCGTTTTTTACAACCAAACATGCCTATGCTACGGTCGTATCTTAAATGTTATACTTCCACACTAGGTAGTGTTTATCTTAGCATTCCCTAATTTTTTAGACTAAACAAATCACATAGTCATAATTGATTTGGTTTATAACCTTCTTTGTACATATATGTATAAGCACTACAAGAATCCCGTGTCTAACACAAAAATCGCAGATATAATGAAACCTTCCTAAATTATCTGTAACTTAGGTAACATCTCCAGGTCAACTAAATATCTCTGAGGATAACATAAAGTACAATCAGAAATTACCATTAATAATACAACCTGTCTGCTCCGACCAATTACTTTTATTCAAACATCTAATCCTCCCAGTTGTCTTCCGCAGAAATGGCTACTCCGCCTAATTGTCGTAGGAAAGGTTTTATATTTTGGATTAGCAATGGCCAGTCAATAAAATTTTTTTAACTGACAATTATATACGTCGTCAGTTTTTATACACAATATTTATTAATTCTAACAATGTCAGACAATCTAGAAAAAAAAGGAGTGTGTCGAACTACAACAATGTCCCATCTAGGCCACATCATTTAAACGGATTTACTGTTTTAAATAATAACAATCATGATTATTTAACTAGAGATAATACATTTTTTTTCTTAATAGTTTGACTAAGAGTATCCTTGGCTATATATTTCGTCGCCATGCAATGGAAATAAATTACTAAAAATTCATTATGACGAAAATCAATCAAAAATTGAATTAAATGTGTTTGTAACGTTAATACACTAACAGCGGGTTGCACAAAACTTTTAATCAAGTAGTAAATTTAATTGACGTTTAGAGTCATCTTTGGCAATGACGTTAACATAAGTGCTGTCACATTACAAGTGTCTAATTGGTTTAATTCGTGATTAAATTGTTTGTGCAACAGGACGTATATGTATTGTATTATTGATACCATTTTGGTATATTTTTAGTACTTTAATAATATTCTTATAGTAGTAATAATAATCAAAATATATGTCAGGTTATTGGAGGCGAGCCAAAAATACGAAAATGTAACTTGTGATAAATAATATTGCGAACAAATATATTTTTAAAACAATTATTTAAAAAACCAAAAAATATTAAAAGAAAAACTGAGTAAAATAAGAAAAATTGGTTTTGTAATTTATTTCGAAGAAAAAAAAATTGTGCACTAAATCAAAAACAAGACGTACCTAAGTTTTTTTTATAAAAATGCTTGAGGTGATCTACGTTAAATTAGGCTAGCAAGATAAGTCACCAGCAGCAGTAAGTAATTTTTGTTAGGGAGGAAATATTGTAGATTTTTTGTAGAAAATTATTGTCAGGGATATATTTCGACTAATATTTTATTACTTCGTGCTAAATTGTGTCTAGAGTAGAAACAATATGTATTACAAAAATTGAGGCATCATTAAGATAAAAATTATAATAATTAGTCACGAATGCAGCAAAGTGACTAGCAGAATTTCCCGTATTAAATATAAACAGCTCATCGGTGGAGCCGATTTCTGCCCTATATTCATTAGGTTGAAAAGTGCTGTGCACGAATAAAAGCAATTCAGCTCGGCATTCGAGTAACGTCGCGAGAAAATTATATTAACTTTACTTGGTCAACTGTACATCGGTGTCGGGCGGGCGACGCGGCGTGTGTTGGCATATTATACCATTCTCGGCCGAAATTCGGTGTTCTGCAACCTTTATGTACCAGCCGCCCCTGGTTAACAGGCTGCCATATATCAAAATGTAAACAATAACCAGCCAGTTATGCAAAATGTAGAATCAGCAGTAATATTAAGAATCAAGCTAATATTTTTGCTTGGGTTACTGCAAGTTAAATGCATTGCTTGCGGGGAACAATGCAATATAAATATGTTAAAGTTTTTTGATACATACGAGTACTATTAACGGGGTTTTTTATAATGCCCATATTGTGTGACTTCTACGCGGTTTGTTGATTGGCAGAATTATACTGCTCAATACTACATATGTAGTATTGAGATTTTTGCCATAAAAAAGTCCACTAATTCGTAGGGAAATTTATCTCTATTAACTAATAATAAACTGTGTACGATAATATAAGACGCCCTAATAGGCACATAGTATTAATAAAAATGTGTATGATTTTTGTAACTCAACAAACCTTGAAAATTTGATGGAAAATTAACAGAAACAGTTTCGATAGGTTTCTGTTCAAAAGGTATATCAAATTCTGAAATCTTAGATGGATCTATGGCTACCTGGTTAGGATATACAGGGGTTGTAGCTAAAGAAAAATAAGGAGCATATTTATAAACATTATTTCATAATTAAAATACCGTTTTTTTCTTTATTTAGTGGTCAAGACTTAACACAACTTGTACTCGACCTTCTCGGTCTGCCATGCCTTGTTAGCTAAGCTAATAGAATGGGACTTTAGAATAGTTTCAATCTTACAATCAGTCAGCAACCGTGGCATGCTGACAGTAGATACTCATTCCCATGCACGTGCGAGCACTGTGTGTGTTATGTCTTGGCCAGTTTCTGCTGCAACAACAGTTATATCTTTTTAAGATCTGTTATGATCGGTTTCTTAAAGCATTTAATCAAGTAATAAAATTTAACTGACGTTTAGAGTCTCCTTTGGCAATGACATGTTAATGTGCTGTAATGTTACAATTGCTCAGTTGGCTAATTTACTAATTAAATTGCTTTGAGAAACCCACCATACATATTATAAACTCAACGCACAAAGATGACAGCTTTTACAGATAGGTAACGGTTTCTTCTCTCTTTATGGTTTACATGTCAAATCTTAACGTCTTTGCGTAAGATTGATTTAATTTTTCGTTGATTCAATCATTAGTATTTTACTCTATATATCAACTGTTAGTAATAAAATGCCGAGTACTATAGCTAATTCGTTACAGTGTTGTGCCTTGAGGTTATCACATGCTGATACAGAATTCAAAAAATACCAATCAAAATTATTTAAGGTTCGTTTGCATTTTCTCTTATGTCATCGAGCACAAAAAGTTCCTATTGATAAAAGATATCTAAGTGTAACAACAGAAAATGCCCTATTAAATTGATAAAAAAAATCTAACCGAATGTTGATTGTCTTAACACTGACATGGAGAGAATCCATGATATGTATCAAAGAAAATAAGAAAGTTCGGTGAATACAGGTCTTTAAACCTGTAGGTCTCTAAATCTGTAGGTATACTAGTTTGAGTTAGGTAGGAATAGTAGAGTTCCTTAGTGGAATCGGATTTTTTGTATTTGATGACATATTTAATACCTAACATAGGAAAACAAAATTCACCTATTTGTGGAATATACATTTTTTACCACTAAATTAGGTTGAAATTTTACTAACCTTTAAAATTTGAAGGGAAATTTATTGAAACTTCATCTTCTTGTTGATTTTGTTCAAGAGGATTTCCAAATTCAAAAAATTTTGATAAATCTGCATCAACGTGTTTTGGGTAAACTGGCGTGGTAGCCTTAAAACGTGACGGGAAATTTACTTGCCCTGGATAATCATTTTCTTGGTTCTGTACGTTTTGGTCATCTTGAATTGCTGCAATTTGATTCGGTGTTATCTGTTGCTTTAAGAAACTATCTCCGATGTTCGAGTTATCCTTAGTAGATATCAGGCTGGGATTTGCGTTGAAAGTATTTCCTGCAGTAGTAGGATTAGATACTTTTTTAGAATAAGAAATTTCCAATAATGCCTTAATTACTATTGTTGTATTATGTTTAACGAAGTCAACCCTCCATAAATAAAAACAGGTTCAAAATTCTCTAATTATTTATATGTAAGGTATGTTTGATTTTTTCCTGGAATAAACTGAAAACAAGGATAAACCGGTGCCTTTCTTTTACCCAGGACTGGCCTAATCTTTTACCTTTACTATTAGCCCTATAGCTCAGTCTCATGGGCTTTAAGGGGCTAATTCGATTTCAAATGAAAAACCTTGATATATATACTAAATCTGTCGTCTACCAGCACCCAGTGTTTAATGTTCCTAGTTATAGCCCGTCCAATTCGGAAAAATATGACACAATGTTGGCTCAGGTTTACTCAAAAATTAAATTACCTTTATTGTCACAAAACTGTGACTAAACAGATCGGGCTATATCTGGGATCATCCTGTAAAGGTTACAGAGGACAGAATATACAATGGATCATCCTAGGACATCCCATAGGCCTTAAAGGGACTTTGTACACTTTATAGCATTGTCAATTTCCTGCCCTTGAGCGCCTGTAGTGTTTCTGTTATTTTTCATATAGCACAAAACTATCTTTGTGACAGTGTTGCCAATGGGCAGGAGTAAAAATTTCCGAAGAAAATTAAAAAATTATCCAATTTGAGCAGTTATCAGATTTTTCTTTGTGATTTGATGTGAACTATCTAGTTTTATTCTAAAAATTTTAGTTCACTTTACCTTGCGTTTTCACCAAAATGCAAAAAGGTGGAACGTTCATTAAAGTATTACCAATTTTATAAAAAACAACACCTTGAGAATTCTCCGTTTACAAAATTAAAGTGTAAATTAATAAATATAAAAATAATTTTTGAAGTAAAGACCGAAAAAAAAATTGCTTAAGCACCATGACACAGATAGCGCCATCTCCTAGCAGTCCGAGTAGATCATTACCGCAAGTACAGATACGTACAAACTAACAATGCAGGTACGGACAAAACGCATTTTATTGTGACTGAGGCATCAAAACAAATAAAAGTTGTAACAGTATTTTGTTTTTATACTTTATAGATAATTTTATCCATGTGCCTTTTTTTAAATCCCATTGCAGGATTTGCTCGGGTTCGCTGCATATTTCAGCTGGGTTCATCCCACCTAAGATGTTGAGGATCTACATGAGACGTCCTGTGGATCATTTGTCCTGAGTTTCTGATTACGAAAGCAGTTGAGCGACCGATGTATCGATTTTTTACGGCGGAAAAGTACGAAATGAAATTCTGACTTCTAAAATTAACCAGTTTTTCTTTTTTATGTACCTACATTGCCCAGTAAACACAAGGTAGCTGCTCCAGAAGCGGACTGAAACCGCATTGCCGAAAGCCGCGTCCGGCCCGAACACGGCAAACCCCGGGGATTCTAGACCGGGCATCTTCTCTTTGCAGCGGCGGCCCATGGAACGTAATGCCGCTTATAGGCCATGAGCGACATTACACTACAGGGCGCAGTACCGTTGGAGATCCGCTGTCCGTCCACTGGTGGATTAGCCAAGTACAGTGGCTAAGCTAGCCAGCACACGGCTAGATGTAGTTGCGTGGTTTTAATACAAATTTAAGATGGTCCGTATTGGGCATTTTAGAAATACTTTTACAGAAGAATAGTCACTGAAAACTAACAAAAATAATTTGCACTTGCTGTTATATCAATTATAAACAAGACATTTAAAATATGAATTCAAAATATTTCTTCCTAAACTTGGGGTATGCCGGGCTAAAAAGCAATTATTTTTGGGAATTTTAACTTAGTTTTTCTGTAAAAATGATTCTAGAATAACCAATGTTAACCCTCTTAAATTATATACATACATTTGAATATATCGTTCATTTTGTTCTTTATAAAAACGTGCTGAACATCTCTGCTCCCAGTATTTAAATAGCTATTTGCAGATTAACAAACTTTGCTCATTTTTGTTGGAAGGGATAGGTATAAATAGTAAATTTTACTCAACACTTTAAACTAGTTTATAACTTTTCCAGTTAGGAAAGTAATAAAATGGCAGAAGAGAAGGAAAAAATATTAAACTATCATAATTTATAAAGTAGTGAACAATTTTATTTAACAACATAATTACATACAAAAGAACAAAAATAAAAACGAGATCACCACTAAAAATGCCACAATACACATTCCAAAAAAATATAGGCGAACAACACACAAAAAAGCAGCAAACACGTCTATAAGGCGTCTATAGATACCTACGCTTCCACAAAAAATGGCGGTTCATGTTGGCGAGTCGTGCCGTCCTGTTAACTCGGAAATTTACTATCACGCATGCTCTTGACAAGCGGAATGATCGCGGTAACTTGTCGGTTAACCATCTCCAACAAAGCCGCTTAAGAACCGAATGCGGTGCGAAAGCTGATTTTCGCAACTGGGCTGGCCGAATCGTATCCGCGTTCGATTCGAAAAAGTATCGTTTCTGGTGTGCCGAGTCCATGGCGCTTTAGGTTGAACGCTGGCAATTCATCGCATGGAAAAGCACGCGCGTACTGTATGCAGTCAGAAAATGTCAAAAAGAGCCGCAGACTTCCCACCAGTGCCGACAGGCGACCGACTGTTTTCCGACTGCCGTTGGTTTACTGGGTGTAGTCATGGAGTTTTCGATATCAAGTAGAAATGAATGCTAAGTACTAATGCATGAAAATAGATTTTTTGTCGCATCATCCGCGAATCAATCATTACCCTATTCGACAATTATTATAAAACGATATTAATTTTGATGCATGCTGTTTAAAAAAATGTTTGGAACAAAAACTTACCATTTCTATTAACAGAATTGAAATCGATACCTTTTCCCTTTGGTTGAACATTACTGTTTAATCCTTTATTAACTGTATTGTAGCTAGTTCTATAGAAAACTTGTTTAACTGATCCTGGTGTTGCTGTATCACTTTCTTCTCTTTTATAAGTATTTGATATTGTAGTAGATTCTAAAAAAAGTGTTGACCGGTAACTTGAAGGAGAATAATTACTCATGCAACTTGTCTGGATACATTCCTTAAAAAGTTTCACATGCTTTTTTTAATTTCCCAAGATCTGATTCAGATGGTTCGTTTATCAGTTTGTTTTATTCAAACATGGTGTATAGATATTTTAGAGGCCAATGTACAAGATCCGTTGATTTTTTACATATTGGTAGTATAGCAAAAAACATAAAAAAATTAATCAAAATATTTTAAGGTAGAAACGCACCGACTAGCCGAAAATAATATTTATGTTATATAACCGCCTAATGGCCTATTTACACACATCAGTCTCGTCCCGTCAGGCCCGTCTCTTCGCAGTTCCGAAATATATTCTTCATTCTTGGAATGATCTTACACTCGTCAGGCGCAGTTCAAAACAAGATTCGTCAGGCTCGCTTTAGTCGCCGTTCAGTCATATTTTATTTTCCCCACAACGATATTCTTTGTTTATTCGGACGGCAGCCCTCAATCTAAGCAAAATGAATGATAAGTTGATAGGTGTGTTCGTCAACATGTTGTTTTGTACGCATCAGGTACCCACATGAGTTTTCTCACATTTTTCTGCTCTTCCTACTCTTCATCTAAAGCGATAACAGTCACTGCCAATTCTTGTTCTGTAAACATCGCTATCTTTCACGCAACCTACCTGACCATAGACCGATATGTGTAAATAGGCCCGACTGCCGCCTGACTGATACTTATCCGACGCATCGGATACTGATCCGGAACTGAACTGATATGGGTGCAGAGACCGTTAAGGTTAATCCACACATCAGTCACCTCACAGGTAAGTCATTCAGTCTCAGTTACGATAAAACTTTATTTGCGTTGGCAAAAGAATGACTTCTATGAAGCTATATTTTATCTATGATAGACTAAATGACTGGCCTGTAACGTGACCGACGTATGTGTAGACTCTTTTAAAGGTTATCCACGTCCACACACATCGAATTCCGTCGGGTCAGATTCAGATAAGTCAGTCACGTTTTCCGTCAGTCATATCAGATTTACTATTGCAGCTTTCAGTATTACCAATGATATATTGGTATTACTTATTGTGTATACGTCTATAAACTACGCGTTCATTAAACTACATCTTTAAAACTCAATCATCAAAGTACAAAAATAAATGAAATCCCAACAAAAATATTACTGTAAAGCGGAGCCAACTTCTCGTGACTGATCGGTCGTAAGAAGCAATGTAGAGCAAAGTTCGACATCACTGTTACATAGTAGTTTTGAAACTTTTTATTTTACAAGTTTCCATAAAGTTTAATCAACCTATATCATCAACCTATAACGCAACGGCAGGTGCGCATTTTAAGTGAGGGTTACAGCATGGTAACATTTCTGTAATGCGAAGCGGCCAAGTCATATGAAGTCAATTTTGGTTGATGATCTAGTTTATTTCTAGGGAAACTTGTAAAACAAAAAGTTTCAGACCCAGTAAGTAGGTAATAATTATGTTGAACAGACGATTGGTGGAACTTTATACCAATCGAACTGAACCTCGCCCAAAAAAAGGGATAAAAATTGTAAATTATTATGTGTTACTGAACAAAGGCCTTTATTATTATTATTGTTATTACAGTGCGACCTCGATAATCCGGACTAATTAAAACTGCGGTGATCCGGATTAGTAAATAATTCGGATTACTGAAGCGGGACAGTTTTTTATTGGAAAGTGAAATATGTAATACAAAATAATTAGCAAATAGTACATATACATATTAACAAAAAAGTTATAGTCATTTGAATTTTTTTTTAAATTATATTTTAGGTTTAAAAAAATTCAAATGACGACAACTTTCTCTTAAAATTTAAGAATTGTCGACAAAATGATGTAAAATTTGTTTAGAAAAAATAATAAATAAAATATCTAAGCGTGTTAATTTTTTTACCCAGGTGGGTCAATTCAAAAATTCAACTCTTTTTCGCAAATTACAAAATATTTTTTCTTCGTCAAAAGATTCCTAGTAGGCCCACTATTAAAAAACCTGAACTTGGTGTGGGTCCCATAAGTAGAAACAGAGATATACAACTTTAAAATTTCACGGGCCGTGCCTGGTCAACACAAAGGCTCGCACTGCTTATGTGAACGCCCAGACATCTGATCCGGCCGAATTTCGGAAGTTAGGGGAATCCCACACAATCGATTTTAGATATTCTTCATTAATTTGTATGAAGAAGCCTAGAATTTAATTACAAACGCAGGTCCGGATTAACGAGTACTATCAAATCCGGATTATAAAGTACACAATGCAATTGAAATGCTTGGCCGGATTACCGAATAATCCGATCTACTAAAGCTCCGGATTATCGGGGTCGCACTGTATTATTATTATTATTATTATTAATTATTATTATTATTATTATTATTACTATTATTATTATTATTATTAACTTTACACCACGTGACATCTCACTCCTGTTATGGCAAAGTAGTTACGTAAACTTGGCACCGTTTCACAGTAATGATTTTGTTGGGATACAATTCTTACCCACAACATTTCTGATGGACTGTACTTCCTGTTGACCTATCCTGTAAGTGTTGTAATCTGAGTTACCAGGATCTACTAAATCTGGTCGTGGTGTGCGATGATAATCTAGGTCTTCTATAAATGCTTTTTCTCGCTGACCAATTAATAAATTAGCACTAAAATATTATTAAATAAGAATTAGGCTTTTTCTAAAAATACAGATTCAAAGAACTAAATACGGATAATTTGTTATAATACAAGATATATGGAAGTTTTATTATTTATCTTTAAAAAACTTTCATATATTTTTTCCTTACAGATAATTTTCTTGTCTGGGACAAGCCACGAAAGCCGAAGCCTATAGGAAAATAATAAATTCTCAAGATTTTAAAAGAAAAAAAGGACAGCACGCCAGCCTGACGAATACTAAGATGTTCTGCTTTATTTAATGAAAACCTGACTAACTCTGTACCGGTGGCATAATATGAAGCATTAACAGGGTTCCCACTTTTCTGGAAAGTCAGGGAAGTCAGGAAATGTCAGGTAATTCAATAGTGTCAGGGAAAACCAGTTGAAAACCTGGAAAATTTGCCTTTCACATTATTAGGTAAGAATAATTTCATTTGCTTTTAGTTTCGTTATTAGACAAACTAAGTAAAAAGTCTGAGATTCCTGATAATCAAAAAAAAGTGGCTCAAATAGACCTTCAAAATCAATTAATATTTTTACGTACAGAACAGGGATAATAACTGGACTGCGGATTTGCCTGTGAGAAATTTTTAAAAACCTATAATGCTAAAGGAGAGGATAAACTGTTATTTCGAAAAAATTATAGATTGGAGAGGATTAAAACATGAAATGCTAAAGGCAGTTTCATGTCTTAATCCAAATATAATAGCAATAAAGAAAGAAAACTGCAGTATTTTAATTTTATAAGGTACGAACAGTTTATGTCTAGTTATAAAATCGAATTTATACTGGATTTTTATTTTAGTCAAAAACTTAGGGTTAAAAGAGATTTGATGATTTATTTTCTGTAATAAAAATAGTACTGATTTTATTCCATGAAAATGCTTTTGTTGAAGAGGGGTTATGAATTAACAAAAACTTTATTAGTGGAAAATTTACAAAAAAGTCATTGATCGCTCAAAGAACAGTCTATGACGCAATATTAAAATGTGGTGGTGTGTCAAACATAATGATAACAAAGGAAATGTTAAACCATTGTCGTAGCTCTAATCGAAAATACAAGCAAGCTCTGGAGGATCAAAAATCTCTCCAAAATTTGGAAAAACAGAAAAAATCCGAAAACCAAAAAATCGAGGCCGAAATAAAGGAACTGAAAAATAAAAAAAAAAAAATCAGTGTTGCTTGCACTTCCGAACTCGCAGAAATTGATGCAAGGGTTGCCCAGTTAAGAAACAATATCTTGATCTGCTAAAAAGTTCTTTTGTATATACAACGCGTTCAGTTAATAACATTCACTTTACAAAATTTCAACGCCAAAAAACAATAAGGTTACTTATTGTTTTTTTCTAGAGATATCAAAAATATGATGTTATTTCTTATATTTAACATTTTCTAAATGTTTATGTTCTTGTTATTAACCATGACAAAGTTAAGTTGTTTGTAGAGCTGTGTTAATTTTAAAAATAGGTAATAAACTATCTATAAACTATAAAAAGCAATTTACTTGCTCGGTAAGCTTCTTCTTAATAATGAAAATTTTGTTTAAGGGGACCTGGAAAGTCAGGGAATTCGATTTAAGGATTTTGGTGCATGGGAACCCTGATTAAACACTACATTTTACAGAGTCCAAAACTCTAAAAAAGTTCAAATATAAGCCCTATAATTTCCGTAAAGTTCAACAGCTTTCTGAAGAAAATATATGCAAAAAACTGGATTTTGTCATGTTATGCTAGAACAACTACACAGGGATGACACATCGTGTTGCAAATGCCGTCAAAACTTTAGGATGGACTTACTATTAGGTACTGTTTTTACAAATTCTACGATCCAAAATCTCCGAAACAGTTTAAACAAGTAAAAGTAAACTATATGTTTTTGAAATCAGAAAAATTTGCTCTTTCAAATTTTAGGTCTATATAAAATTGGAGATTTGCGAGGCTTAATTGTTTTTTTCTGGCAACGGATTTATATACATTTTTGATCGGATCCCAAAGAAAAAAAAAGTGCACAGAAAGTTACATAAAAAAGGAAGACGTAAGATCAAATTTTTTAGAATATCCTTTAGATATAATTCAAAATATTTCTAAAATAGAAAAAATATGTAATATTAACACCAAACGTGTATACTTCACTAAATTTTATTGTTAAACATGACAATTATTGTTTCGACACACAGTGTCTTCGTCGTTATAATAAACACATAATAAATTAATTAATATTAATTAATTATTTAAATAATGAACAACACAGTTTTGATGATAATTTTGAAATTGTACAGGTAGGAAAACAAATCTTTAGAACTTATGTAACTTTTTAGAAAGTATGGAAATAAATAAATGTAAAAAATTAAACTTATTATTAAACGACCTGCTGGACTCGAATAGTTCCCCATGATTAAATTTATAATTTGTTGGAAGTTCCACCGGCAATAAAACGGTACTAGTGTTTCTTCTTATAACTTAAAAGTAAAAATGCAAATGTCTTGACCTAATGGTATTGTAAACATAATAACTGGGTTGTAAACATTTAGGGAAAATTTGTTGAGTAGTTGTTGCATTTAATAAGAACAGTTTTTAGTCAATACTAACCATCCGACGAAGACACTGTGTCGAAACAATTGTCATGTTTAATAATAAAATATAGTGAAGATTTATACACATTTGATGTTATTATTACGTAGTTTTATAATGGATCTTCATCAAGAAAAGGCTACATCAACTGAATATTTATCAAAAACAATACTATAGTAACAATTGTTTAAATAAATTAAGGTAAAACCCTAAATTGTTGACACCCACTCAATAGTTGACACTTTAGGTGAAAATTACGATTTAAGGTTTGTAAATATTCTCGCAAAAAAAAACAACTAAAAAACTAACAATAAATAAAAAAGCAACATAAATTTAAATATTTCAAAATCTATAACTGATCATGGATTAAAAATAAATGAAAATAAAACTAACTTAATTTTAACTGGTCCTAAAACACTAATCACTAAAATAAAAAATAATTCTGATTTCAAAATTGTTCTTAACAATAATTTTAAGATAACTTCAATCGAATATGGTAAAAATCTTGGAGCAATTTTTGATCAGTATCTAAATTTTAATGAACATATAAAAAATATAATTAAAAAAGCATACTACAAACTAAGAATTTTATATAAATTTAAGGACTACTTAAATACCGATACTAAACTTAGGCTGGTTGATTCAATTATTCTAAGTGGATTAGATTATTGTGATATAATTTATCACAAAAATATCAGTAACAAAGATAAACAGAAATTACAAATTCTTCAAAGTAACTGTGTTCGTTTTTCAATAGGACTAAAAAAATATGATCACGTATCACCTACGTTTAACAAACATAATATAATTAAATTAGAAAAAAGACGCGAAATCCACTTATCCTGTTTTATATATAAATTAATTTTAACTCAGAAACCTAGATATTTATTTGAAAAAATTGAATTCAGGAATAATATTCATAATGTTAATACTAGAAATCAGAACGCAATAGAAATACCTAAACATCCTACTGAAAAATATAAGTCTTCATTTAAATATACAGCTTCTGTAATTTTTAATAATATTCCTTCTAATCTAAGGGGCTTAAGCTATATAACTTATAAAAATAATATAAAAAATTATTTAGTAGGGGTAGGATTGGAAGAATGATTTCTTATAAATCAAAATCCTACCTATTTATACCATTACTGTCATTTTTTGGTTTTCTTTTTTTAAATTTTATCAATTTTATATTTATATTTTAAATTGTTTTTATTGGCATAAATAAACATCTTTATTTATTTATTTACTTATCAGTCAGCCACTTGACCAAGCGCCGTTAAAAATTATTCTCTAATTTTTTCTTGAGTTGTTATTCCCATTTACTGACAATTATCTGAATCCAAGTTTTACGACTATATGATGTTTTAGAATTTTAGACCAACAGGTGGCACCCTGCCAACTAGAGGTTTTAATGGTGTCAGCTATTGGGCATTTTTCCAGATTTAAAAATTCGATATTATCATGCCACCCGAAAAATGTTAAAATATTCCGAAAATGATATGGAATCAGCGACTGACGCAGTAGAATAGGGAATTCCATATGCAACAGCAGCTAAAAAGTATAAAGTGCCACGAATAACCCATATGTAGAAAGTCAAGAAAAAAACACCTCGGCATCGCTAAATGGGCTGCCAGTCATTCCTTACTAAAGATGAGGAACGAGTTCGGGTTACCTGGATGAATAATATGACAAAAGCTGGAAAAAATCAACTTCTTGATAGTGTGAGGCATTTAATGATTTAGCTAAAAAGACTTTCAAATCACCGACGCGTGGTAAAAGCTGGTATAATTAATATCTAATTTACAAATTAGTGACCATATTCAGTTTACTCCAACCCCATTCAAATGGGCTTTATTCTGGCCCCAACCGAAACAAAAGAACAATAAGAAAAGATAGAAAGAAAGATTCTCTGTTATAAGTTTTGAGCACTAGCAAGTCTTTATGAAAAAAAAAAGATAAATTAAAAAATGAGAAAGAAAATAAGAAGAAAGGAAAATGAAAAAAGACATGTGGAGCAAAATTAAAGCTGAAAAAAAAACAAAAAAAGAAGGTGGACTCATCAGATACGGAAATTTTTGATACATGTGTATCTGAAGATAGCTTAGATAATGTCAGTTTCAATTTAAATAATGCCCCCCGAAATGATGAAACTGAATCGAATTTATCTGAAGATAAAATACCTCTCTCAAAGTTTTACATAACCAAGAGGATGAATTGTAATACAAAGAAGGTGATTTTGTTGTAGTGTCTTTACTGGCACATAGGTTTGTGCCCGGAATGGGACGTTTTAACGCAGCCGGTTTGACGCGGCCGTTCCGACGCGGCCGTTTCGACGCGAGGACGTTTCGACGCCGGTCATTTTGACGCCGAGTCGTTTTGATGCCAAGAATACTTAACTTAATTTTTTTACATTTTATTTAGGATTTTATTGTTATTTTTGAGGTAGGTAACTCATTAATATTTCCATAATCCCTAACTGTTAATGTTATCATTATCATCAAATTTCCATGAAAAGAAATAAAGAATTAAATTATGTTAATCTCATTCTGGAAAATCATCATTTAAATACCACATATTAATAAGAATTTGGGATTAAGAAATGGTAATCTAGTTCAGGTAGGTAGTTAATTAACCCATTTTAGGTAGGTACCTCAAGGGTATAAAGACTAATTTTCCTTTTCATATCCTCAGTATAAAACAAGTTCTTGTTCTTAATCATTGTGTCCTGATTTGTTCTATTTTACTTAATTTTATTTTCTACAACATGGAAATTACAAGCAAAAGGGGAAGACGTAAATTCTCAGACGGTGGTTTTTTGTACGTTTTTGATAAAACAAGTTCATGCAATTCAAAAAAGTTTTGGAGATGTGACCATACCATTGAAGGACAACAACGCTGCAAGGCCAGGATTCATACCCAGGACGACGTGGTTATTAAAAAAATTAACGAGCATTGCCACGGAAGTTCCGCTGCACATGTGGAGGCTGCAGTTATCAAAACATCAATAAAGAGAAGGTGTGAAGAAACGATGGAATCCACGGCTACAATAATAAATCACTGTGCATCAGGAATCTCTTTAGGTGCAAAAGCTGCATTGCCGAATCACACCGCCATGAAGAAAATGATTAGAAGGAAGAGAAACCAAATCGACCTTGCACCACCTACCCCAGTTAGTCGTGAAGAACTCGTCATACCAGAAAAATATAAAGTTTATGCAAGTGCAAACAATGTTGAGGAACAGTTTCTCTTGAGTGACAGTGGACCGGATCCGAACAGAATTTTAATTTTTGGGCGCAAACAGAACCTGAAAGTAAGTATTACAACAATAATAGGTTATTTATCTTCGAAAATTATTTTTTCGAAAAAAAATTATTTTTCAAAAATTTAATTTTAGAAAAATTCGTATTATATTATGTTTGCTAAAACAATTTCAATTTTCATGGGAATTATATGTTGTTTTCTTTACAGATTTTGAAGGACTCAAAACATTGGTTTGTTGATGGAACATTTAAACCAACTCCCTCAATTTTCTATCAGACCTACGTTATAATGGCTAAACAATTTGGGGGAGTTCATCCTGTTATTTATGCCCTCCTGCCCAACAAACAGCAAGCTACATATGCCAGAATGATTGGTTTGGTCAAAGATCTCCAGCCAGGTGCAAGCCCGGAAAAAATTTCGTGCGACTTTGAACTAGGTGCCATAAATGCATTCAAAGAAGCTTTTCCAAATGCAGAGCTGCTAGGTTGTTTTTTCCATTTAGTAAAAAACATGAAGAAGCATTTGGCGCACATGAATTTGCTGTCTCGATACAATACAGATGCTGATTTCAGTCTTCAAGCCCGTATGGTGACTTCTTTGGCATTTGTTCCTGAAGGGGACTTGGATGATGCAATCGACCACTTGTTCGATAAGCTGCCTAATGAGTTGCACCCTCTACTAGAATGGTTCGAGGACTCATACTTAGGTCGTCCTCAACGACGGGGTAGAAGAAGACGCAATGCGCTATTTCCGCCTACACTTTGGTCTGTTTACAATCGCGTTTTGGATGGCACAGACAGAACAAATAATCACGCCGAAGCTGCACACAGACGATTACAAAACGAAATGTCCATGGACCATCCAACGATCTGGAAATACATTGATGCTCTTAAGAAGATACAGTCAGGAAGGGATTTGTACTACGAGCAATTACTTTCGGGTCAACAGCCGCCAACTAAATTAAAAAAGTATCGCGACTGTGACGAGAGGATAATATTAATAGTTAGGGATTATAGAAATAGGAATATTACTGAGTAATTAAGAGCAATATCGCATAATTATGTTATGAATGCATAATAATTATTTAGATAAATAAACTGTCAAGTACTATATTTTTTTCTGTATTATTTATTACTTACCTACCTACAAAAATAACAAAATCCTACATAAAATTAAAAACTAAGTTACATATTTTTCGCGTTAAAACGGCCAGTGTCGAAACGTCCTGGCGTCGAAACTTCCTCGCGTCGAAACGGCCGCGTCGAAACGGCCGCGTCAAACCGGCCGCGTCATAACGTCCTAGACCGGTTTGTGCCACACAAAGGTGACTTCCTAATGGAGAGGTAGAAGTACATTTCACAGTACATTCAGTACATTTGTAATAAATAAAAAAGAGGTATCCATCATAAAACCAAGTCAAATAATTGAGATACTATAGTTTCCCAAATTGCAAGTCCCTGGCGATCGTTTTAAATACGAATTTAATAAACACATTAACACCGATGCGATGGTTAGAAATAGTGTTGTTTTTCTTTACAAATGTCAAGATGTATGTAATGTATTTT
The DNA here is from genome assembly GCA_963971165.1 of Philopedon plagiatum. Classification (NCBI taxonomy): domain Eukaryota; kingdom Metazoa; phylum Arthropoda; class Insecta; order Coleoptera; family Curculionidae; genus Philopedon; species Philopedon plagiatum. The sequence goes on from OZ020191.1 coordinate 97,662,558, forward strand.
TTTAAATAATAAATCCCATGTCTACCTGTGGGAAACTACCCGTCAATTATTGGCTCCTAAAAAGCAAATAAAAAAATCGTCAAAAATGTGTATATGCACAACGTCATAATTTTCTCCACAAAAAATAGAGATAGTTAAGATGTCAAAATATCCAAAAATAATTTTTTATAAAAAATGTTTAATTGTTGAAATTGCCCAATGGCTAATTAAATGTCAAACATTGGGTTAAATGTGTGCCATCTATTGGGCATATTTAAATATTCACTTGTCAACCATTGGTTCTATTTTAGAGAATAAAAAAATTGTTCGAAAAAAATCTGAACTGTTGTTAGTTTTGCGCATTTCTACCGATTCCTAAAACCACCAGCTTTACTTTGTTACAGTGTTTTATGAAATGATGAGTAACTGAAAGTGCTAGGTGTAAAAATTTTAACGTCCAGATTCACTAAGAAAGTTTAAGATTTAGTACTGGTTTAAATTAAGATCTTCTAGTTGATCAGTTATGTTTTGACAAGTTTTTGTCCTGTCGTTGTTAATAAGACGTCATTGAGAATTTATGAATTATTCGGATATTTCAGCGATTTGCTTGGTTTTCAAATGATTTTCATCTTGGAACGGGTTGCTAGATTGAATTTAGTTCTACTATTGTCGAAAGTGCGTACTAAAATTGCCCTTTTCTTTATAAATTTGCGAAAAGGCTCAGAAATACATTCAGAGTATAACATTTAGTTGTCTTATTCTTACAGTTGTCAGTTTAAAACTTTTGGTTGTCAAATTAGACCGGACTAGTGTTGGAGAATCTGGCTGTGAATTTTTATCCTTAATGTGTCAAATTGGGGGTTTTACCTTAGTGGTTTTAAATATATTGATAGTAAGATAAATTACACATCACCTGATAAATTAAGGACAGCTTATTAATAATATAAAATTATTTTTTTACCTATAATCTTCTTCAGCTTTGCTACAATTAACCATGTACCAGTGATCACAAATTAACATTCTTTGCTGAAAAAGGGTTTTGCTGGGACATTTGTAACTAAATTGCCTTCCCAGTCCATCGCACATATGGTAAACCTGCAAAGCATTTTTTTAGTAATAATTATTTCATTTTTTTTTTGTCTTGCACCCGAAAGGGTAGAAAGACTAAATGATTAAGTAAGTAAGTAAGTAAGTGTTTTATTTATTTACCCATAGTGTTTCTAATTAGATGGCCACCACTGTATGTGTATCTATCTGTTTACTTAATTATAAAATTATTTTAGATAATTAAATAAATAGATAGTTAATAAAAAATAATTGTCAAGTTTTTTGACTGACATCAAGCTTTATGTAAAAAAGGATGTTCTTAAAAAAATTATTTAGTTGATTTTATTTTTTAGTAATTTGTTAGCCCCCCAATTCGAATTATTTAGGTTTGTTTGATAATGACGACGAGTTTTACTTCTACTAGAATTTCAGCACGATCGACTGCGTTAAAATTTTATTTAAAGTTTATAACTGTGGCTAATTGTGCTAGACAAGAAGTTCCTTAATCGGAAGTAAATTATTTACTACAGTTTACATTATCTTCGGATATTGACAACAAGCTAAACTTTAAGATATCACCTAAAAAATTATTCGTTACAAGTATCTACCTGACAATCTGTTGCAACATCAGCATAATATCCAGATGTCCTTCCATCGCAAGAAAAAGATGTCTTTGGTATCTAGAAAATAAAAAAGAACATGCAGTAAAACAGAGTAGATACTCAAAATTGAAATTGTGCAAGGGTTTGCAGAATTAAATAGTTAATAGGTATTAGATGTCTTATCAGTTGTTTCTTTCTTAGTTTTATAGACCAGTTTTTGTATCTAAAACACAACGTTCAGATTCACTAAAAAGGTTTAGGATTTAGTAATGGTTCAAATTAAGATATAATAGTTGATCAGTTGAGTTTTGACAGTTTTTATCCTGTCATTGTTAATAAGTCGTCATTAAAAACTTATGAATTAATCAAATATGTAAGCAATTTATTTGGCTTCCCAGTGATTTTTTTTTATCTTGGAACGCGTTGATAGAATATATTTAGTTCTATTATTGTGAAAAGTACGTTCTAAAATTGGCCTTTTCTTTATAAATTTTTGAAAAAACTCAGAAACAAATTCACAGTAAGAATAAAACTTAGTGGTCTTATTTTTACACTTGTCAGTTTAAAACGTTTGGTTGGCAAATGAGATCCGTGCTGTGTGGCGTTGAAGAATCTGGCCATTAATTTGATGTAAATAGGGCGAGTTTTTAAATGTATCGATGTTTAAAGCGCATTAATCGAATTTTCATCAAATATTTTTAAATTACCAATGAAAGTTTACTAAAAATTTTTAGAGTTTTTAAATTTATCGTATTTTCACCGGATTGCTCATCGGATTGAATACCAATGTTTCCGATGGATGCGTGATGGGAAAGGCCATCTGTCAGAGTGTGAGATTATTGACATACCTAAGCAAACTTTTAAATTTCATAGTTTCAGAAGTGATTTATAACCGAAAAAATGTTATGATTCCGTCCTCGCTCATCTAACAAATAAATGGAAATATTGTGATCTAACTTTAGAAAATCTATTCAATATCGCACTATTCATCCTGAAATTCTTAATATCTTGCTCATCTGAAATAGGCTACATTGACTTAACCGATGACGTCAATGACATAATGCGAATAAATGAAAATGTGTTCGATCAGTAATGTAAAAACTCGCTCATAAGGTGCGGATCTTTAATGTCCTCCTTTCCCATTTATTTTTAAATCACATACACTTTAATGATATGCCTCTGGTTCTAAGTGGTGTTGCAAGAATCAAAATGGAGCATAACTTGTGTTAATAAAGGAAAGGGTAGTCTTGTGCAAGATTATTCTTTAGAATTTTAAGGGTCTACTACTTGTACTCAAAATTAAATCAAATGGCGGCATGTTAAAAATTGCAGTACAGCGAAAAAAATAAAAATAAAATACGTCTGAAATGACTTGGGGTCATTTTACATAACTGGTGTTAAAAAAACTGTCATGGAATTCATACAAAAAATAGATCTATCTACCAGTAAGCGATCGCAATAATTTTTTTTAACTTCAAAGTATTATTTAACTAACCTAAGATCAAAAAAAACGCCCTCAAAGTATGCCGTGGAATCTATCACGAATGTCTTAAATTACTACTCTTAAAGGGTAACATAGGTAAAAGGTATAGGTGAATGAAAAATAAAACTATCAAGTTCTGAAGTTAACTATTTTTAAGAAAATTATAGTGTCATCGTCATTGCATAATACAGAATTAAAAAAACATATACAACAAAGAACCTAAAAATTATAAATTTAAACTAAAACGTGTCCCCCTTCTACTTCCAAACATGTTCCCATTCTTCTTTTTACAGCATCAAAAATATTGGTGAGCACTTGGGGGGAGGTGTTAATCTCTTGAAACTTATTTGTAATTCTACCCCGTAGGTCTTCTAAATTTTCACAAGGGGTTTTGAAAACCGAGTTTTTAATTTGCGGCCATAAAAAAAGTCGCATGGCGTGACATCGCAGGACCCTGGCGGCCACCTTACTGGCATATTACGGTCGGTCTTCGAAAAATTCTTCTAAAACATTTGAATTATCAAGAGTTCCGCGAATTGGTACGCCGCGCCGTCCTGCTGGAAGTACCTATGTTGCACCTCTTTATCGCCTAATGCGTTTACAAAATTTTTCATTACGGTATCGCGCCGGTCCCTTAAAACAAACCAGCTCAATTAACCTTCTTTTCAATATAGCCGCCCACACGCCAACTTTCTGTGGAAGCAGAGGCTTCTGTATAAAGAAATGTGGATTTTCAGAACTCCACATTCTCATTTACATAACCCGTGCCTCGTCAGTAAAAAAGGTTTTTTCAAATACGCTTTCATTATTATGCAAATTGCCCATAAACCACTCCGCTGCGACTTGTCGTTTAGTTACAATTCTTGGACTGAGCTTAGACGATTAGTCACATTCGGGATTGTATTGGAGGTTCCGTAGGATACATTTACTTGCTCTCTTAAACGCTGAATAGGGGTTTGTGGGTGTTCAATAACAATTTGCCTCAATTCTTCTACTTTTTGTGCAGTGCAAAGTTTGGCTCTCCCACTGCCTTTCTTTCTATTCACACTTCCTGTTTCTCTTTACAAAGCGACAGATCTAGTCAAAACTTGGCGAAACTGGTCGAATTCATGACTATGTGTGGAATTTCTGTTTCAAAATCCTGAATGGCGTCCCGTGTTAAATAAACCCCACTGGCCACGTGGCAACCTTTTACTTATTTTACCTTTCAGGAGTAATAATTCAAGACATGAGTGATTGATTCCACGGCATACTTTGAGGACTTTTTTTTATCTTACGTTATTTTTGTATATTATTATATTACTGTCATTTGAATCGATTGTTATTTCAATTTTTCATGGGTATATTCTAACATAATTTTAAATATCCACTATTTAGTTGATATTCTACCATCACATTTTTCACGGGATAAGTCATTTTACATTTATTTTATTAGTATTTTCCATTGCCTTTTGAATGTGCTAACGCAACAGAGACACTGGTATTTTCTTGCAAAGAATGTAATTTTTGATTGATAATCTTCTCAACGAAATCTTTTAAAATGTAGTGCCACATACTTCACTCTCATTTAAAAAATTTATCGAAAATGACGCTTAGCCACCGCCTTTACTTTTAAAACAACGGTATTTTTACCAAAAGATACTTAGTATCAGTGGCGCACCCAGGGGGAGGGCTGGGGCTGGGGGGCTGCAGACCCCCCCCCCCCCCCAGACCAACATCTTAGACACACAAAAATTAAAAAAAGTGCACTACTAATTGAAGAAATCCACCGAATTGTACCACTCAGCCCCACCCCCCCCCCCCCCCCCAGACCAGTCAGCCTGGGTGCGCCCATGCTTAGAATTTATATGTTTAATTATTTAAGTGTAACAAGTCTCCTGTCCTAAGTGAGTCAATTAAGAGTGGGTTACGGGAAGGGATTAAATACCGATACTATAGATGTTTATATGATGGGGTGGAAGGTGAGAAATCGGGACGCGTCCTGAAAGGCCCCTGTGTTATTTTTGGCAGGACTGTGCATAAAAAATATACAAAGTATAATATGGTCCCGTTTGTGAATTTCTTGGACCATTTTAACGTTGCCTATCCGCTTTTGTGTATAAGTGTTGTATAATTAAACTTTAATCAGCCCATTCAGCCCAAAACGGTTTTAAATGGAAACAAGTTAAACGTGTCTTATTTTAAATAAAATGTGAAATGATTAAGAGTAATAAATAGTATATTACATAACAAGTGTTCAAAGTGACACTTTTCACATGAGTGGGAATTTTGTCGCACGAGGCGACAGCCGAGTGCGATAATCCCACGAGTGTGCGAAAATTACTTTCACACGAGTAATGTACAATATTTTTCCTACGACCACAAAAATATTTATAAAAAAACCTCAATTTCTGTCTTTTAAAACCCTCACATTCAACACTAATATTTTCATCAAGTGTGCTGAAAATAAAACAAATGAAATTGACGCCATCTATTTCAATGTCATGTTGACAAGTACTTTTCAACACGTGTGTTGTAAAGTACTTTTCAACACGCGCGTGATATAAGGCACTTTCTCGCCAAGTTAACCGTGCTTTTTTTTTCACTTTCATAGGTGGTCGTAGGAAAAATAATATTGCAGCACCCAAAAAGTTTTTCCAACATTTCAAAAACAAAAATGGCAATAAATAAAACTGCTATGCATAATTTTTTTGTCTTTATAATAGTTATAACGTAAACTAGAATTAAGTTAAAAAATTGTTTTTTTTTTATTGATACACCTAATAATTGTTCCCTAAAATGACTAAATGTGCATTACACTTAACAAAGTGTAATGCACATTTAGTCGTTTTAGGGAATAGCTGTGATTTCGCATTACTAAAATTTTGTTTAAATAAAATATGGTACGGGAGACGCTGGTTAGCGCCTGTTTGTTGATTTAATTTTTTTTATATTTTTTTTCATGTCATCATTTAATTCTTGTGATTTGTTTAGGTACCTAATGCACAAATCTTAAAATGTTATTACACCAATCAATAAATGCATTGCTTACTGTATTTATACCCGTCCTATCTATTTTTCCTGATGATCTATTTATATTGGCATTTATCACCATTAGCATTATTAAAGAAATATTGCAAATAATAATACTTAACTAATATTCTCCAAATTAAGGAGAAATGTTAAGGTTAAATTTAACGTTGCTTAACGCCTACTTTTACACAGAAGGAAAAAGTTTTAAATTCTTTCAAGGAGTTAAATATTCATTTTCTTACTATTACATTTAAATGATTTTTGCTATGCTTTTTATTTGCCTCGCATCATTTACTTGGTTGACCAAGGTAATCGTCTATCGGTACGCCAACTTGATGACATTTTACATGTATTTATAATCTGTATGACCGTATAAGATCGTTGTTAACAATAAAACTCTTTTTGTTACACATACCTAACAACAGTAACAACATAACCATAAACCATATATGACCACGGTTTCAAATTCAAGATGTATGAAGACTGGCAGAAGGCACTCTATGCTATTTTTCATACCAGATTCGTCTTATGACGGAATTTGTTAAAATGATCAAATACTTTTAAATAGGGTATTTGACAGTGTTGATACTAAATTCTGGAATTATGTAAATAATTACGTAAAAAGTTAATTGCAGCAACTCGTTCCAAGATGAAAACATTAGGAAACCAAGTGAAATATTAGAATAATTCACAAGTTTTTAATGACGACTTATTAACAATGACAGGACAAAAACCTGACAGAACATAACTGATCAACTATAAGATCTTAATTGAAACCAGTATCTACTAAATCTTAAACCTTCTGCTTCTTAGTGAATCTGAACGTCAATGTTTCTTTTTAATTTCTGGAAAATGCGTTAAGATATTAACATGAATTTTGGTAGACGCCAGTATGTAATCAAAGGGTACCTTTACGTGCAAAAATGTATTTTCTAACGTACTTGTATCAGTGGCGTGCGTGCTGGTAAGTCTTTATTTTTAGAGAAAAAATGGCACTCCATTGATTTTTTGCAAAATTGATATCGTTTTCCTAAAGCCCAATTAATTCTGCATGAAAAGTGTCTCTCGAGCTTTTTCGGTCTGACGCGTGCGTTTTCGAGATAAAAATTAATTTTCTGCGCATGCAGTAATGAAAAATCTGTACATAAGGAACGATAGTGGATTTTTTCGCACCGATCCCTCTTCGCCTGCGAGGAAAGAGACTGGTCAGGGCCCCTAACCAGGTGCTAACCCTGTTCCGACCTTAGGGTGCCCTCCGATCCACCATTGGCTAGATTTTCTGGACAACAAACAAAACATGATTTTTAGGTTAAGGTAACCTCAACAAAATCCTCATCTTAACTGAAGCAAATCGATAGTTTGCATACTAACCAGCTAGTTTATAAACCATCTGCTATTTTGTGGGAAATGGCTGATTCCTTCAAAATAACAGTGTCTTTAGTTAGTTTGCAAACTAGCTGGTTAGTTTGTAAACTAGCCAAGTATCCAAATTAACCGTAACATATATATATATATATATATATATATATATATATATATATATATATATATATATATATATATATATATATATATATATATATATATATATATATATATAATAAGACAACACTATGAATTTATTTCGGAGCCTTTTCGCAAATTTATAAAGAAGAGGTAAATTTTAGTATTGTCATCGTTTGGCACTTTGATCAATAAATCGTTTGTAATAATTGTACCTAGGTACTTGTATTCGTACAATTTGGTAATACAGAGTTATATGTTTTGCAACTCATAATTAGTGCAAAATATCACAAAATAAGCCGCACTTGTGTTGTGTACTTGCTTATTTACTATTATAGTGACGTCGCACGTCAAACGGCGCAGCCAGAAAGCGTTTTAGCGCTAAAATTCAAAATTTTAATATAAATGTTTTAGGCTATTTAGAGATTTAATACTGAAAAATATCAAAGGAGAATTACTACGATGTAAACAATTTAAAACATTTTTTTTTAAATTGTCCAATATCCTATTAAAATCAGATCAGATTTTTTATAAACAAAACTTTAGCATATTTCGTTTACCTTTACTGGTCATCTTGAAAGAGCAAATAATATTAATAAGATATTTTAGTGAAAAGTTAAGAGCAGTATTTAGTACCATTGCCACTATTTTTTTTAACATTCTCGTTGTTCAGTTACTTTTTTTTTGATATTTTAAATATTTTAAATTTTTCTTTTGATTGTTGTTTTTTAAATTTTTTAATCAGTTATTTGTTATAAAAAGCAATGACTTTCTAGTGTAGAAAGTAAAAAAAAACAAAATTTTATTTTGTACTTTTTCTTTAAGTATTCAGTCACGATTAGTATTGTCGTTTCTTAACATTGATATTGCTCAGTTATTTGCTGTAAAAAAAACAACAACTTTGCAGTATAGACACATAAAAAGACATGTATAAGTCACCAGAGAAATCAAAATTTTATATTGTATTTTTTCTCTAAAAGCGCGCGCTGCGGAAATTCGACGGAATTATCAAAGCGGAGCATGGTTTAAAAAGAGAAGTCTAAAATAAAATTTTTATTTATTTATTAAAATCTGTTCTATGTAACTGCACTGCAAAGTCTTTGTTTTTTATAGTAACTAAAATGAGTAACAACAATTATTAAAAAAACAAAATATGTAGTAGTAATGGTTGCTGCATATTGTTCCTAAAACCGCGACTCATATATGCGTATAACCAAATAAATCTGAAATATATTTTTTTATATTCTCTACATAAATTAAATGTTTATGGCAGTTGCTTTTATCCATTTATTTTGGTCTTTATTAAGAAAAAAACAAGAATTTTCTACAGCAAATTTTCGCTCGAATTTCGAAACTTGTAAAACGTGATCCCATTGGATGTGTCGTCAAAAGTGTTTTTATGACTCATAATCAGTACATGGCGAACTCCAGTGTTGTAGGGTCATCGAAAAATCAATAAAAATGGCATTAAATTTAATTGAAAATAGTTTAATTTAAACTCATCCAATGAAATATCCCTGAACTTAAAGTAGAAGATTATCCCCGATGCCAATAAACCTATTTATTTATAACTTTAACGAAAAAATAAGCGATTTAAATTAGTGGGAGATATTCTTAGATAATTAATGGATAAAATAAACCCAAAAAGAATCACTAAATAAAGTAAATAGTGTGGAATAATGTCGGTTAAAAATAGGATTTCTCGGGAAAAATCAAGAAAATCCTATTTGTACCCTTAAAAACGCTCCTGGATTACCCATTCGGTATTCATTTTAAAGTATGATTATCCCTTTATAAGATAGTGTTGAAAAATTGGGAAAAAATTAGATAGAAAAAAATACAGATTCAAATGCACCGATGTCGAGGGCAAAAAAAGTCAAAAAATCGAAATTTAATCGGTGACTGCTCCCTTCCTATAACGAATGAACAAACTAAAAAATATAGATATCATGTACCTCGACAAGCTCTATCCAATGACGTATATGGGATTTTAATTTGAACCATTTTGACCCCACAAAAAATTAAAAACCTTGAAATATTTGAATCAAAAATCGAAATTTCCGGTTTTCCCAAATATAGGTATATCCATTTTCCAGTGATTTTAGGTTTAGTAAATGTATTGTAAAAAGAAAGCATTTGAGATTTTAAAGTTTCATTTATGAATCCGTTTTTCGATCCGACGTTTTGTTTTAGAGTTATTAGGTACCAAAGAGGGACCTGCAAATGGCATTTCTCGACCTAAAAAATTCAAAAGAATTACTTGACATTTTCCGATCTTCACCAGTTTCGGTCCTCTACTACCTCCGAAAATTTACATCGATTTAATTCATTTTTGCGACCTGTATCTGATTTGAACGGAAATCGCGGAAATTTCGACTTTGGCGTTTAATGGCTCCGAAACGAAACATCCTGTATGTCTAACTGTTTCCGAGAAAAACAAACCTGTTCGACTTTGGGTTAAGCTTTACGTTAACATGTAGATTGACACTTATTTTTGCTGATCTCCTGACGTCATTATTCACTAAGAACAAATAATGGCTGCTATTTAAGTTGTAATAAATTATACCGAAATGTAAAAACATTTTTTGTAGCTAAATCTTAGTAATTTTCTTCAAAATAATTTTTTTGGGTTTGTAATGACTTCTTTAAATGATTTATGCAATAAAAAATATATGTGCATAATCCTTATAATTTAATATCATATGGAACTTAATTCCCGGTTTGAGATTTTAGAATTTCTACGAAGTTAACTGTCATGGGTATGCAATCTACAATCACCACCGAATTATTTTCAAATTAGAAATCAGATTTCAACAGTTTGAAGATGATGACTGGTGATATTTTAATCGTAAAGGTCAACATTTTTAATGAATAAATTAATTGATGACAAATAAATTATCCCAATAGAAGTTAAACCTTGCGCTGTCAGAGTTTCGTTAATTTGTTCTATATCTAGGAAATCGAGACGGGCGTCCATAGAAAATTAAAAAGTACCTAATTTAAATAGGTATAGTCCTCGTCAACTATAAGTCATATTCGTATAAAAACATTTTTTTTTAGATATGCCGACTGTCCAAGATATCGCCAGTGTTTAGTCTGAACCGTTTAAATAAATTATAATAGTATATTGTACAACGAGCATGGAATGACATGCATTTCCTACGAGTATGACGTTTGCAGCACGATGCCGCAGGCGAGTGCTGCAAATCATACGAGTAGGAAATGGTCATTCCATGCGAGTTTTACACTATACTTTTTCTACGAATGTTACTGTTAATAAAATGGGATTAGTAATATTTTTCTTTTTAAGATGTCAAAAAATGTCAATGAAATTATAAAGATTTTGACGCGGCACTGGTCAACGCCACCTTTGTAAAAAATACCCGTGCACAATGGGAACTTTGTAGTTCAATCACCATGGTGATTGAAGAACAATGAAAATGTGTCAAACACAATGCACCATGTTCCGAAATTACTATTGAACATACAATAAAGGTTTTTATTAACATTCGTAGAAAAAATAAATTGTATATTTATAAAAAATCATTGTTTAAATTTATCGCAAACAGTGTATTTAAATTAGCTTACATATTTTTCAGGCATTTGAACTTGCCAGGAAAAGTAGAACAATAGGTACAATAGTCGAAAAAGTATAATTAATTATATGCGCCCGGACTAAAATTCTTATCTCGGCTGGCAATTTTTTGCTCGGGTATGCGAGTTATAGAGTTTTTTTTTATAAATAGTAACGATATGACTTATAGTTGACGAGGACTAAGTATATGATGACACAGGCGTGGTCTGTGAAATTTTCAAGTTGTAAATCTCTGTTGCTACTTATGGGACCCATGCCAAGTTTAGGTTTTTTAATAGTGAGTTCACCAGTAATGTTTTGGTAAAGAAAAAAATACTTTGTAATTTGCGAAAAAAATTGAATTTTTGAATTAACCCACCAGGGAAAAAAATTATCACGCTTAGGTATTTTATTTATTATTTTTTCTAAACAAATTTTACATCATTTTGTCGACAATTCTTAAATTTTAAGAGAAAAAAATGTGTTAGTACAAAGTTATAGTCATTTAAAATTTAAGAACTGTCAAACAAAAATTATTAACAATCACTATTAAAAACCTGCACTTGGCATGGGTCCCATAAGTAAGAACAGAGATATACAACTTTAAAATTTCACGGGCGGCGCCAGATGATATAATCTGTATAATCATTAGTTTTTATATTGTTTCCTAATGATTATTTAAAAACTGGCGACTAAATAATGTGTAATGAATGTATTAAAAGGCAGAGCTGTTCTTTAAATTTATAACATATCATAATTATCCTGCAATAAATGTACAAATTTGGAATTATAAGTGTGACCTAAGTAGGCAAGACTTTTGTTGTTAAAAGTAAAATCTGCTAAGTTAAGTTACCTACATGAAATTATTTACATTAAAAATAAGAAGCTTTTAAAATATTTTGCAATCACATCCTTAGACATAAAGAAGTATTAAATGAATTTTTTTAAAATCAAATTTCAACATTAATACTGGTAATGTCATAAGTGACAAAGGTTAAAATTATTTAATGAATAAATTATTTGTTCATATCAGAAATAATACTGGTCAAGTGCAATTCAGAACTTATAAGATTAATATTCAATTTTGTCAGTACAATCTGGTCATGGTCAGACTATCCCTATAAGATAAGTCGCTCAATTTGAAAGTTAAGACCTAATTTCGGGGTATTTACTTTTTATAAAAGTTGTGCTAAAAACGAACTATACTGGTCCAAATGAACTTAAAACTCGAATTCTTGAGATGATTGGGTTGCGATATCTATCCACAAATAAAAGCCCAATGGGGACGGTGCATAAACTTTTTTTCTAGCTTCTAGTTTAATGGGTAGATTATCAAGAAATGGTTTTTTTATTAATTCTTTGGCATTTTTTAAAAATTACATAAAAAATTTAACAGTGGTGGATCATAAACATACACTTCGGTTCTGAAGTTAACTAAAAATGAATTTCAGGCCAGTGCCGTTGCGAATTTTTATATAGTGTACTAAACTAAATTTTGCGGGATTATATTGTTTTTATGGCTTTTTTTAACATACTAAAAGTCCCCAACTATTTGAGTGGGGACATGTTGCTAAAATGGCTTTAAACCCTAAAAATTCGGCATGTTCTCGAATTTTATTAATTATCTTAAAAACTACAATGAAATAAAAAAAACAAAGTTCTTAATTTAATTTATAAAAAGTTACATCCCTTTGGATCCCAAGATTAATAGAAATTTCATCAAATTTTGCAATATAGGTATAAATAATTAGGGGCACATGTCATAAAAGCAGTTACGTACGAGATAAATTTAATGAGGACTAAAGTTATAAAATTATTTAAAAATTTATTACTTACGAAACTGTTTCCATCTAAACTAGATTTCATCGTCCATTAACTCATTTCCTCATTTTTCAAAAAACTATTACCACAAGAATTTCCCAGATACTACACAAACTGTGGAATAGTTCAAGTTCGACCGTCTGTAGCCACAAAGTTTCTGGTTTGCTTGGGTTGGCAACCGGATCAAACCCAAGCAAACCCAAGCAGTGGGTGGCAATAAATTACCAATCCACTCTTGGATTTGGAGGTACACCTTTAAGCTATGGTAAACTGCAGCATCTGAAGTTGGTGGTAAACATACCAATTCAAAATTATAAAAAGGGTAAACTTTCTACATACATATTATTAGAAAAGAGACAAGACTTGCGAGATAAGCTAGCCGTCCTTTTAGAACCCAATGTTGAGAAAAGTATAACCATCGGCGAAAAATTCCTGTTGGCTCTTTATGGAGCAAATAAAAAAACAGAAACCTTAAATGAACTTCGTTTTTTAAGATTTATTAATATAACAGCCCGACAGGCTTTAAGCAAGAATTCTGAATTGGCATGTTGACTACCCACTTCAGATGCTGCAGCTTACCATAGCTTAAGGGTGTACGTACCTCCAAATCCAAGAGTCGAGAGGTAATTTATGGGTACCTACTACTTGGGGTTGGAAAGAGCAAGGGCACATTATTCAACCCATTAAAACCATCAACAGGATTAAACCAGAAGTGTTCCAATTTGTGTGGTCAACCCCTGGGAAATTATTGTGGTAATGTGTTTCAAAAAACTGAGGGAGTTAATGGACGATGAAATCTAATTTGGATGGAAACAATTTTGTAAGTAATTTATAAATTAAATTTTTAAGTAATTTTATAACTTTAGTTCTCATTAAATTTACCTGGTACGTAACTGGTTTTATGAAATGTGCCCTAATACTCTATATAATTTTGCAAAATTCGGTTTTTGGCCAATTTACTTTGAGTACCTTTATGCAAACTAAAGTTTGTACCTATATGTATTGCACAATTTGATGAAATTTCTATTAATCTTGAGATTCAATGGGCTTTAACTTCTTTATAAACAAAACTATAAAAATTTAGTTTATACAAAATTTGTGTTTTATGTGCTTTAATTTTCTTGCCTTTATGATTTTTCAATTTCGTTGTAGTTTCTGAGATGATTAATAAAATTTGAAAAAATGATGAATTTGCAAGGTTTAAAGCCTTTTTGGCAACGTGTCCCCACCCGAATAGTTGGGGATTTTTAGTATGTTAAAAAAACCATTAAAACTATACAATCCCGCAAAATTCAGCTCTATTAAATTTTTCTCCAGGTACCAGGCTAAGTGCACTGGAGTACTTATAAACTTTATGAACAAAGAATAGACACACACAATTAGCTTGAGTAAAACAGTTTTCTTGCTTCATTATATAGGGTGACCAGAAGTCAACATGACAAAAGGAGGACAAACAAGGGCAAAAGGGTGATTTTTAATAAATAAGGATGAGAAACCTTGAACAAAAATATATTAAGGGCAAACTCGTAATATTAAGTTGTAAAAAAAGCCGGCCGGACGTTCTAATTTTAGTTAACATGTCCGGCTTTATCTGGACCTCTGGCCACCCTACATTATAATAAGTTTCTTGCACACATTATACAAAATTTTGTGATGTTCTCGAATCTCTAAAGATTTCTAATCGAAGACGCATGACAACAGAATATATATAAAAGAAAAATTATTTATTTAAAACCTGAACAAACCTAAACAACACTGAATAAACCTAACAAACAACAAGAAGCGCGTCACATATACGGGGTGGCAAAAAAGTCTAGAAACACCTAAATATCTACAAACCGAGCCACATATACAGGGCGGTAAAAAAGTCTAGAAATACGAAAATATTTACAAACCTATATGCATAAACACATGATTTTTATTTTTGCCCATTTTCTTAATATTTTTTTGTTAAATTTTGACAGTTGCCAAAGTTGTGATGTCATCATAAACTTTTTTAATATGTAACATATTTGTAGGTCGTGTGGCGTCTCATTTTAAAGGGGTTTTCATAAATACGATTACAAGTTTTTACAGGTTTTTGGTTCATCCGTTTAAAGATACAGGCACAGATACAGGGAATTTCGATAAAGATGTGAGATATCTCAGATAAGGTTAATCATACAGCTGTATGGAAAGCATGTTTAAGTTAGAGTTGACAAGAATTCTATTAAACATATTTCTCTTCATCTCAATGGCTCAAAGAAATCCCGAAAATATTTTTTTTTCTGGAAACGTGAGTTATTTGAAGAGTTATGTGAATGTTTTTATTTATTTTACTATTACCAATTTTAACAACATCTAAAAAGCATGCAGCATGTATACGAATGCAGTCGTATTTCAGATACGGTTGTAGAAAAACTGTATGTGATTTAAAAGTGCATGACCGACACAAGCACTATGGTAATTATATAATTATTTTGTTTTTACCGATTTTATTACAAAGCAGCAATAATAAAATAAAGATCACAATTAAGTTGATTAATTATTATAACAGATGTACTAGCAGAAGTTCAATCCTGGAACAATCGCACCTCTATAAACCGTAATAAATTATTTAAATTTTATATGCGTTAAAAAAACAAGGTGTGACTTACATAACGATTACAAAGAAACATTGTACGGAATTCCTCCTCAGTTCGATCTTTAACATTGACACGAATTTGTAGCATCGATCAGTTCTTTTCTTTTGTTATTTTTTGTATTTGTAACGATGACGTTTTCGTTTAGTTCCAATTTAATTATTCAAGTGTTGCTTTATGAACTAATAGAGAGCCAACAATGATTTTTTAAGCTTATCCTTTTGTATAGCGCTTACGTTACAACTACTATTATTCCAAGGGCAGAAAACAGTTAACTTGTGTTAGGGGGCTTCCTACTCTGTCGAGCCAAAGAAATCTTTTTTTTCTTTACGTATTCTTAATGACTGAACAAAAGTAGTTGGTTCCATTATCCTGTCCTTTCTTTATAAGTATATTTATCAAATTTAAGTTAATTATTATTTATAATATTCCCATAATTAGTTTTCGACATTGGTAAAAATTTCCAGTTGAAATTCGCAAAATTGACATAGTTAGGTATAACACCTCAAGCAGTCACAAATCTCAGGTAGAATTTCGGAGTGCTAATAACAAAGAAAATTATAGCTACGCGTAGCTATAATTTTCTTTAATAATAGTGACGTAGCGCACCTAGGCGTATTATTGTAAAGGTGATGTATGAATATTAAATTTATAGTAGTAGGTATTTTTTTATTTGGGTAAAACCTAAATTTGGTTGTCTATATGCTATTAAAAAAATCTGCTAATTAAATGACGTTCTTAATGTTTATATGGTAAGAAGCTAAGAAGTAACCATAATCTTTAAAATTTTGTAACTACTTTTAACCTGGTTCAATTCAACGCCTCCAAAACCATCTTGCTCCCTCTCACGCAAAAAATCTGGCAACGCTTACCCCATCCACATGAATGGCCAAGCCCTACAAAACAATGAAACATTCGATCTTGTTGGCGTCGCTTTTGAACATGATCTCAGCTGGCACAAACACATTACTCCAGTAGTCACATCGGCAGCTAAAAAGCTTGGTTTTCTCTTTCGAGCCAGAAAATACTTCTCCCCTTCCAACTTATACACCCTCTATGTTTCCCAAATAAGACCTAACCTAGAGCACTGCTCCCACATCTGGGGAACGGCATCACCTTCGACACTTAACATCCTTGATTCTATCCAAAAGAGAGCCATTCGACTTATCAATGACCCAGCCCTCACGAGAAAACTCCCTTTTCTCGCTCATCGCCGCGCTGTTGGGGATTTATCCCTTTTCTACCGCTACTTCCACGGATTTTGCTCTGAAGAACTAGCCGGTATTATGCCCCCTTGACTTTTCCTAACAGAACAACAAGAGGCGCGTTACAAAAGCCTAGAACAGACTACTTCTCTCGCTCATTCATACCTAGGGTCTCCAGATTATGGAACAAATGGCATGCAGATGTTTTCCCTTCCCATCCCAACCTCCAATCCTTCAAATAATCTTTGGCGGAAAATACAGGCGGAACCAAAAAAAGGCCGACAAAGTCTATCAATCCGTTTCGATCCAATTCGAGCTACAGCGTTTTAAAAATTATGCTACCAAATTTGTGTGCTTTTTTTGTTTCCTCCTGTATTTTCCGCCAAAGACCATTAATCGAAATTTCACGAACATATCTGGAGATATTGATATCAGCTTACTAACATGGTATGCCGGAACGACTAAAATAAATTATTGGCAATATGGCACACACCTAAACTTTTAGTAGTTTCGCATTACCTTATTATCACCCTGTATAACATGAAAATGTCGTTTTCATTGCAAAATTACTTCTTGATGCCTAATCTGGGAAATACGAGCTATCGATATCCGAAAACCACTCTCAAAAAACAACAAGTTTTTAGAAAGTTATAGCAGTTTTAAAAGTCGAGTAAAAACCGAGAATAGCAATCACAGAGAAGCGACAAAGCCGAGACGAAATTTCATAGCGCATGTGCGACGATAAGGTGGACTTCTGTCACATGTGTGGGTTGGAACGTAGTTGTCATTAGTAAGTGTGTTTAGGTCGTGCTCTTAGTTATTTCGATTTTGCGTTTAATTTCTGTGTTGTGTTGTATTTTCACTGTAAAAAGTTTTGAAATATGCCTGGATATTCATGTGCGTTTTGTGGCTGTCGTTCGAAAATAGTTGGAGGTGTACTTTGTTTTCTTTCCTGAAAGATCATGATCGGTAAGTAGATACATTTACATCTACACTGTTTAACATTTTGCTTAGTATACCGCATCATTAGTTTGCCGAATACTTTTTCTCCATCCGATATTGTGGATAGGTACGTGTCTGTCCAAGGTCATCAAAACTGGTACCCTAAAGATCAAAGGCGCCGACACGTTTTGTCGCTTCTCTGTGATTGCTATTCTCGGGTAAAAATCGCTTTTGCCGATGTTTTTATTGACCAGTTTATTATTAGCTTTTAACGGACCTGTAGAATAAGTTAATTTTTTTATTAAATATTTTTGAAATGAATACCTAAATGACAGATTGACAGACAACATTTATTTGCAGTACATATCTTGGCATAATTTTTATTAATTTATTTATTCTCCTTTACAGACAGGTTTGAAGAAACTTAAGTTTACCCCTTCATATTATATTATTTGTAATGTAACTATAGATTACACTAAATAATTTCCAGTTTCTTAAGATTTTTGTTCTTAATCTTACATAGTTTCGTAAAATAATTTTAAAATGCAATTTCAAGTTTTGTTACATAATTTAAAATCTTCTTTGTTAATAAACAAATATTTCTTTAGCGATTTGGATTTGCCATTTACCATAGTTTCTTGACAATGTCCATTCCGCAACGAGAATGTCCTGTCCGCAACGCTCCCGTTTTTACTAAAGAAAAAACATATCGAAAATAGAACAAATAAACTTAATGTTTCCTTATGAAGAATACATAATTATATTTGGGCAACCAAACAAGTTTAAATCCTTTAGAAGCAATTTTATGCGAGTAAATACAAATATTGTGGAATTAAAATGTATTTCTTAAATAAAATAATTTCAAATATTGTTGTGGTTTGTTTTTGTGCTAAGGCTAGTGCGAAGTTAACATGGATTTATTAAGAATGGATACGGGATGATTTAACATTCTTTGAAGCCAAAACAAACCATTCTAAACGACACTAAACACAATTTGTAAACATTGGCCACATCTTATTTTACCTTGTATTTTTGTACAAAAAATACGTTAGAAGCATCACAAGATTTACTAAAAGTAATGAAAGCCCTAAAATATATTTTTTTTCTAAATAATAATAAATTTAAGTTAAAAAGGTTTTATTATTTATAGGTTATGTTATTTCTAAAGGTGTTTATTTAAAGTCACTCCGAGTCATTTATAAATCTATAAATCGCACTTTTTCTTTCCTAGTTCATTAGACAAAGACGTACGTGTAACCGTGTATTCAGACCGAGGTTCAGCCGTTTTCCTAAGCAACCAGCACAGACAGCAACACTTCTGAGTTCCAACACTCCAATGCTATTTTATCTCTTTCTACTACCATTCTTGATTCAATTACGTAGTTCGTAAACGAATCTCCTGGAGGAACTGTTTTCATAACAAACAACAAATATAAGGCTTCACGTTCGATACGCTCACAGTATACGGACATCGAATCCTTTCTTAATAAATCCATGGAAGTTAATGTATGTATTTATTTATCATGTTTTACTAGGCTAATTTAGCGTTAAAATTTGGTTTTAAATAGCGTTGCGGACCGTACTGACATCAAATATTTCCTCAAAAAAAAAAATAGAGATAAAACGCTATGTAATTTTATTTGTTAATCCTTTATCTACAGAATAAAGTACAATATATGCGAATACCAAATTAATGATTGTCTAGACTTTTGCAATACTTTTACTTTTTTTATAATTTTTTAGAATTTTCCCTTTTAAAAAATACTACCTTATGTGAAACGGCCTAGGCTTCTAAATCAGTATTAGAGATATTCGAGCAGGAAGAGGTAATATTCTATGGTCCTGGGATACTAGGGGTTATGGTCCTGGGTTACTAGGGGTCAGCACTAGAAAAACTTTAAATGCGTATTTATCAAGTTGGTAGCAGTGCTCTACGACTCCCAAATTATGCGATTGGCATGATTGATGATATTTAGAACGGATGTCTTAGTAGCGTATGAGTTGTTTTATAAATTAGGCTTATTCCTATGTATTAATAAACAGTATATTATATTATTTTAGACCTTTCACTTATCTTTGGAAAAATTATTATGATTGCAAAAAAAAGTTCGAGAGAAATTATTACCAAGACTTTCGAGATTTTTGCGTTTCAAAATTTTCCTGTAATGGTTTGCTTTAGAATAAGAATGAAAAGGTGTGAACAACCTTAAGATGATACATTTTTAAAGCGTCCTTGTTCCTTGAAATAAAAAAAAACAGATCGTGAGTTTTAAATTCATCTACATTAGGCGATATTTTAGCGACACAATATAAACAGTAAACAGAAATTAAGGACATGAATCTATTTTTTAAAAATATATTTCTTATTATAAGTAATTTACCTACAGACGTATCTTATAACCTTTAGGCAACGTTTATTGTGGTTTTTAAAACAAAATAAATACAAGCCTATATTATTTTAAATTGTGTCAAGTTTAACACAAAAAGAATTATGAGCACATTATATGTACAGGGTTATTCATTATATTTTGACTCCCACCTACAGCTCTTATTACGAGTTATAGAAAAAAACTTTAAATACAAAAGTTTTAGGTTTTTTCACGTAGTATCTTTTGGTAATAGCGGAAATAAAAAATCGACTTTAGAACATCGAAAAATTAATTGAGTCATATTTTTTTAAATGGAACACCCTGTATATTATTAGCTCAAATTAAAGATCTCTTTGTTCTGATTTCAAATATGTATAATTTGTTGGCATTTGGTTCAGCCACGTTTAAAATATTTGAGTTTAAAAAAAATACTTTATTATTGCAAACGTCGACGTTTTCGAGGCAACTTGATTATATTAAAGCAACAAACTTTAATGACTGATGATCCCCAATGGTGGAAAAATAAGTTATAAACTGAAATATTTCAAAAGTGGCTGAACCAAATGCCAACAAATTATATATATTTGAAATCAGAATAAAGAGATCTTTCATTTGAGATAATAATATACAGGGTGTTGCATTTAAAAAAATATGACTCAATTTTTTCATTGTTTAAAGTAGATTTTTTATTTCCGCTATTACCAAAAGATACTACGTGAAAAAACCTAAAACTTTTGTATTTAAGATTTTTTTCTATAACTTGTAATAAGAGCTGTAGGTGGGAGTCAAAATATAATGAATAACCCTGTACATCTCTTTTTTTTTTCTTGCAAGAAAAAAGTAACAAGACAACGGGATAGCCCCAAGTGGCCTAAAGTTCATCTGGCCTAATCCCGAAACTCACTTCGTGTCGAATCGGAGATCTTCGTTTCTGCAATTAGCCTAACACTCGAGAAGTTGACAAACAAGGATGGAATACGCATACTTTCTTTATTGTACACGTGCTAGTGTATTGTATGGAAAAAAATATTTATAATTCACTGGCAAGTGATATTGCCGCCAAATTTTATAACAGATTAGTTGCTTGTTACTCTTGTTAGACTTGTCTCAAGCAGCTTCCCTAGCATCAGCGTCTTTTTAAAGATCTGAAGTGACCTATTATTTGTTTGAGATCCCATTTGTGTGTTGTGATTACAACAGTATTAAAATTTTTTTGCAGATTAATATGTTAACAAAACTCATACAATGCTTTACCAATTGTTTTTTAGATCATTTCACACTTAAAAAGCAAAAGAACTACCCATTATAAAACCGTACGATATGAGGTACGCTGATTGTAGAAGTTCTTCGGAGTTAGTACCTACTGTGGCAATAATTTTCCAAAGTATCCAGTTGCATAATATGCTAGAAAATATTAGAATGGTTCGGTGATTTTCTTGTGGAGATAAATAATAATAACAGTTTCTTTTAGTTCTTCCACAGATGTGTCCTGTATGACATAAGTATTAACTGCCAAAGTTTAGTTTTTGATTACCTATTTAATAAGTTAACCCTCTAAAAACACTTATAATCAAGTACTTAAAATAAATTTTAAAGTAACAAAGTATTAGGAACTCGGAAGCTGATGAAAATGGAGTGAAAACGCACTACAAATAGACCTGACCTCTTAGTTTTATCCCAAAAAAATCAATAAAACAGTTAATATTATTCACCATTAATTAAACCACTAAAAACTATTCTTAAAAAAACAAAATAAGAAAAGCAATTAGTTATCCTTAAAATACCGAGAAAGATGCAAATAAATTAGTACAAACTCTTTTATGGGAAGACGATAATTTGAAATTTCATCTACGATCTGCTGTTCAGCCGCTCTAACCAAAATAGCAAAATAGTTTGCTCCACGTCCGGAGTTTAGGCCAAATGGGTGTAAAACGGATGGGATAGCCACAAATGGCCTAAAGTTCATCTGGCCTAATCCCGAAGCTCACTTCGTATCGAATCGGATTCTGCAATTGGCCTAACACTCGAGAAGTTGACAAACAAGGATGGAATACGCATACTTTCTTTATTGTACTCGTGTAAGTGTTGTATGGAAACAATTATTCGGTTTAGTATGTAGTGACGCAGTGGCAAGACTGGCAAGTGATATTGATTATTTTATTCTCGGATATTGGCGCCAAATTTTATTTCGGATTAGTTGCTGGTTAGATTTGTCTCAAGCAGCTTCCCTAGCATCAGCGTCTTTTTAAAAATCTGAAGTGACCTATTATTTGTTTGAGATCTCATTTGTGTGTTGTGATTACAACAGTATTACAATTACAAAGCATACAAAGAAAATTACACTAACTTCAATAATTTTCAATTCAATTTTCAAATCAAATATTTTTTCTCTTAAAATTTAAGAATTGTCGACAAAATGATGTACCTACAATTTGTTTAGAAAAAATAAGAAATAAAATAGCTAAGCGTGTTGTTAGCAGTTTCTTTTAGTTCTTCCACAGATGTGTCCTGTATGACATAAGTATTAACTGCTAAAGTTTAGTTTTTGATTACCTATTTAATAAGTTCAACCTCTAAAAACACTTATAGTCAAGTACTTAAATGCAATTTTAAAGTAACAAAATATTAGGTAGTCGGAAACTGATGAAAGTGAAGTAAAAACGCACTACAAATAGACCTGCATGACCTCTTCGTTTTATCCCAAAAAAATCAATAAAACAGTTAATAGTATTCACCATTAATTAAACCACTAAAAACTATTCTTAAAACGTAAGCTAATTAAACAAAATAAGAAAAACAACTTATTATCCATAAAATACTGAGAAAGGTGCAAATAAATTAGTACACACTCTTTTATGGGACGACGATAATTTGAAATTTCGTCTACGATCAGCTGTTCAGCCATTCTAACCAAAATCCAAAATAGCCTGTATTAATTTAATTAGTATTCGTTGCAAAATAGTTTGCTGCACGTCAAGATTTAGGCCAAATGGGTGTAAAACGGATTATGCCATACGAGCTGAACCGAACGCCCGCCGGATACACTCGGGTTTAGGCCAGTTGAACTTTAGGCCCGATGGGTATTAGGCCCGATGGAGCCATCTCAAACGGATTATGCCATACGAGCTTAACCGAACGCCCGCCGGATACACTCGGGTTTAGGCCAGTTGAACTTTAGGCCCGATGGGTTTTAGGCCCGATGGAGCCATCTCCAAGACAACAATGTCTGTAAGCATATTTGCTCAATTTTTTACTCTATATGCGGAATATATTAATTTTTTAAAATTGTATAGCCTCTAAAGAGTTTATTTTTGGAATATATTCAAATTATATGGGCATATACAGGGTGCCCGAACAGTCTTAGTGTGGGCAAATATCTTTGCTATTAGTAAAGATAGGGAGACCAAATTTTGGTTGTATATTACTGGTTAATAAATCTACTTCCATATGTAATTTAACTTGAGGGGTGACGCTAGGGAGTTGAGGTGAAACATTTTACATGCAACCCTATGTCATGTGGTACTTCATTTTAAAGGTCTCCAAAAAACAAACATTTTACCGCAAACCCGAGGTTCATATCTTAATTCATTTTTAAATGGCAAGCCGTTAAAAATTAAAAAATCGCGAAGAAAATTAAAAATTTAAATATATTTGTTTTGTTACTTTAAAAATTGTTTAAAATAACCGCCCTGAACTTCTTGGCAGTAGTAAAGTCGGTTTTGAAACTCACTTCCGACATTTTCGAAAATGGAAGATGTTTTTTGGCGCAGTTAGTAATTAAAACGTTTTTAACTTAATTTTTAAACTTAAGAAAATTTGTAAAAGCTATTTATCGTATACCAACACAAAAGAGCAAAACAGAAATATAAAAATTTTGTTAACGTAATTTGTTTAATGAGTATCATTTCAAACATCCTTTATTATTAACATATTAAATATTACAATACTTCCTACAAACTTTGTTTAATACATTATGAACTAGGTATTTTAACAATATATATACTAAGATGTATACATTTGCCAAAAAGACGCAGCCAGACTATGCTGGGGCTGGTGTTAACCCTTGGTAGGTTGGCCCTGCGTTCAATATGCTAGTGGCTTCTGTAACTATTATCGATTTTACTTTAAGTTTAACAATAAGTTTATTTTTCTATTTGATAGTTTATTATTATTTATCTACAAATTTATACAATCAACCACGTATCTCCAAGCTATTACAATACAACATTTCAACATCATTAACATGAAAAATTGGCTGCGGAAGGTTTACCGTTTACCAATTGAAAATAAATTTGTAAAAAAATTTTTTCACCCGGTAGCTAGTCATTATTTACTATGATTAACTGAAGTTAAAATAAATTACATATATAATTACCTTATTTTTCTTGTTTAGATAGTGCCGCAATTTATTATTTATATACCTATTTGAAATATTCAGAAACAGTAAAAATGGATAGATGACAGACGCGCATTGTACCAAGTGATTGCCTTTGAGAATGATACAAATATTAAATGACAATATTATGAAGTGTCAGCTATCATTTTTGATCATACATTGACCCTAGTATATATATTTTTTTAAATCAGGGTTATTCCGTAAAAAAGTTACAAGCAGAAAATCATTTCCCAGCGCAAATATTACTGTAAAACAAAGCCATATTCTCGTGACTGTTCGGCAATAAAAAGTAGTGAGATCTGATGTCGAGCCAAGTTCAACATCGTTGTTACTTAGTCAATGACTTGGATCAGATTGGACTAATAATGCTTGAACCAAGAATGGTTCCTTCTCCGACCGCGCGCAGTGTCATAGGAACGCATGCGCAGTTAAAAGGTTAAAGCATTTTGTAGTATTAAACAGGACGGGTCTTAATATTTGTGTATGGTGGTAGGTATATCAGTTTACACAGAACACATGTTTATGGAAGATTTAGTAAATTTTTAGATTAATACGCCGATGTCCGTGAAGTGCCACGAACAAATACAAATAGCATTTAGCGCAGTATTGCCAACCGGTAGAGAATAAAAGCCGTGACAGGTAATCGAAAAAAGCCGTGGTTTTATGAACTACGGCCGTGTCAAATGTAAAACACTGAGAGAATTGATGACGCTTTTTAATGGGTTAGAAAAAAATAGGAAATGTGTTGTTTAATTATTATATGACTTACCAAAGGTCCGTAGCCAGGATTTCGTTTTGGGGGGAACTCGCAGGAAAAAATTAAACAGTTTGATGCGTATGTTCCATTTTGGGATAGTTTACGTATAGTTTAATAATTTCACTTTCATTCGGGGGGTGGGGGGTGCTGGGCCCCCTCTAGCTACGTGCCACTTACCATCAGAGAGGGTTGCCACCTTTCTCCATTTTAAAGTAACGACCGTGACTACGGGGGGGGGGGGGGGGGTATAGTAACCAGAACAATTATTTTAAGTGAAATAAAAAGATTGTTTTTTATTCACGGTTTTTTCGTTCGACTTGGCATATATTTCTATTTGTTAGCAGTACTTGGTTTTAAAAATTCTGTTCCTTAAAGTAAAGTAATGTAATTTTCCACAATTAGAGAATCTTCATTAAACAAAAAGTCCATATTCAATGGGCGACTTCTTCGGATTGTACGAGTGTACGTACCTAGGGTTAATGTGCGTGTACCCATTATTAATTTACGTTATCGAATACAGTGATGTAAGGACATTTTCGGTTGAAGTAAGGATGGAAGGGCATGAGGGTCAAAGTAAGTACTATCCTTAGCAAATAATGACGGGTGGCAACCCTACCATCAAATAAAACATAGTTTCGTATTGTAAATCACGCTACTCTCACTCTGTTAGGCATAAACATCTAGTCTAGTGAATAACTTCTATAAAGAAAGCATATAAAGTCAAACGGGAAACTCGAACTATATTCAAGGTGAATATCCGAAGTTTCATTCATAAACATTGTCAACTGTCCAGACGGAAAAATGAGCGGTTCGAAATCTACTTGGCGGGCGGATTGTCTGACAAATTAAAATGTTAGTCATTATTTTTTTACCTTAATTTTGAGCCTTTTTCGTGCATAGATGGCCAAGTATGCGTTTGGAGTTTTTAAACGAAAAAGCCGTGTTTCTATATGTATAGCAGTATCTACACTAAAGCCGTGGCCGTACCTTCGGTTTGGAAAGCCGTGAAAACACAGCAATTGCCGTGTCGTTGGCAACACTGATTTAGCGAGACGCCACTGGCGCTACCTGCAGTGTTGCCAGAAGACATTAAAAAAACGTAAGAATTGACCGCCGAAACTTGTGATAAATCGCGAGACTGTACTGATTGCATCGGAAGTAAAAATAATAGGATTAAATAATTTTAATCTACTATCATATATTTTACTTAAACTCAAAAAATTTTAACAATATAAAAATATTATTAAAACAAACTTACAAACTTAAACAAATATCCATCACTTTGTACTATAGAAACGCCGTCTTTTTTTATAAATAAAAGTGTAAAACTAACACAAAACAAACAACAAGAAAGAAGTTATTCATCTGTATCATTGGAGTTTCTATCTTATTTTTATCTGAATACAATACGTGACCACAACCTAACTTTTTAATCGTATTATTGGTGAAACAAAAATTATAGCAATTTTTGTCTCTTAACAAACTTTTGGTATATAAAATGCCTTCTATTGTTTTCACTTTAAATGTGTTGCGTAGTTGAGTTTTTATTAAATAAATTTAAGAAAATATTCTCTTTACTGCTGCGTTCGAGTGTGGTTAACAAAAAATCTGAAAAACAAATCTAAAAACCCGGAAATTTTAGAGAGTCATCTCCTATTTTTAGTAATGCAATTTTTTCCCAAAAGAACAAGATATCGTTATCAAAATTGTTTAAATGGTATGATTTTGAATTCTCCATTCGTTATTAAGATCTTGGATTTCATTTCGATTATATCGGAACTATTTGAACTATGTATATTGGGAAAGTGTAACGTTAAATCAGAAACTGAGTTTCAAACCTCAATTGCATTCAAATTGCAATTTGCAATTTTCTAAGATCAAAATCGTGAGATTCGCTGATTGATATTTCTATAAAAGTAAAAATTGTGAGATCTGGTATTTGATTCGTGAGATCGGGAGAAGTTAACCGAAATCGTGAGATATCACTAAAATTCGTGAGTTCTGGCAACACTGGCTACCCGTACGAAGCCAAGCGAAGCAGACCAAGAACGGACTTCGGCTACTGCTTCGCCCCTGATCCAGGTATTTTGTGTTGCATAGATAAAGCTGTGTTGATTAGACGTCACCGGTGGACAAACCCGTCTCGTGGTTAAGAATACTATCCCTTTTTACTACGTTATCTAAACAAGGAGGCACGCTGACCGACTGGATTCGGTTTGTCGTTGATGAATTTTGGAAAAAAGACTATTCGTATACTGCGCATACATGCATTTCGCCCACAGTGGAGTTAAAAATTTGTGCTCAACCTATATTTATGAATGAAACTTTAAATATCAGCAGTCCAATGATCCAAGTCATTGTACTTAGTGGGTCTGAAACTTTGTATTTTTGAAGCCACACTGACTTTAGGTTTGTTCGAGTTCTAAAAGTCGGATTATTTCAAACTTATTCTACGACATTATTGTTACTGGATCTGAAATTTTTGATTTTACAAATTTCCCTAAAGTTTAATCAATCGTTAACAAAAATTAATTTCGTGTGACTTGGCCGTGATCAATTACAGAAAAGCTTCACTATCATTTTAAATAAAGATAGTTGAACGCTGACTATTACTTAAAATAAAGCGAGTCGGATTAGACGCAGAAACTAAGTATTAGGACGGGTCCGTTTTTGTGTGGTATTTGGATTTTAATAGTTATTGTCCATTTGTTTGCTTGTGAATTATGGCTGACGCACCTTACGCACCTCCTAGAAAACGATACCATACCACAATGAATGAGGTCTACTTACTTTGTCAGGAGTACATGTAAATATATATATATATATATATATATATATATATATATATATATATATATATATATATATATATATATATATATATATATATATATATATATATATATATATATATGTAATGAGAATCAGCTCTCCAACCTTATACTATACCTTATACTATAAGGATATGAAACAAAAAATAATAGCCCGGGAGGTGGCGTCAAATTTTATCGGACCATTTCACCAAAGTTCATTTTTTTACTGCAGATTGTTGTTTCATAGCTTATCGAAGAATCATGTGTCAGCTGGTCCAAAAGCGTGGCTTAAGATGATGAGGGGCTGCGAAACTCGCAAAAAAAAATTTTTTTTCGAGTCATTTCAGCAAAGCTAAAAAGCTGTAGATTGTTTATTTATAATGTTTCCATCATGAAAAAATGTGTTAGCTGCATGGGGCAGGTGGAAAAACTTGTTAGCTGCCCAAGTGAAAATGTATGAAAAGTACGGAAAATCAAGTGATTTCAGCAAAGCTAAAAAATTGCTTATATAACAGTTTACGATCTGACAATCGTATAAATGACGGTTAGCTGGTATTAAAATGTGGCAAAACCTGTTAGCTGGGCTTTCAAAGTGTAGAGTAGAGTTCAGGCGCGCGCTTCGCGTGGTGCCTTTAGTGACGCAGCAAACATATTTGTCCACCTTTTCTTGTTAACTGACTACTGATTTTCTGTTTTTTGTTTATCATAAACTGATGAGGTACTTATTTTCATACCAGCTAATATCATGTTACTGAAAAAAATGTGATTAAAAGAGAATACGGGAGTAAAATGGTATCACATATCGTATAACAATATTATAAATAAATTAAAACAGTGTATTTTATAATTTGTACATTTATCGAATTGCAGAATATTATTTCAAAAAGCAGAGACTATGTTTTCTACTAGTATAGTATACGACATTGTCGTAGTTAGAAAGGTCTAAAAATCCGATTTCGACTGTGAAAATGATTCAGATGATGAATATAAATAATTTGAGAGCTTACTGAATATATGTTATTACATTTTCTAAATTATACTATTACAAAAATGTGCACAATTTATATCGATTGTAGTAGAAGACATTTTTCTTGCTGTTCGAAATAATATTCTGACATTCGATAAATGTACAAATTATAAAATACACTAATTTATTTATAATATTAGTATACAATATATGATACCATTGTACTTCCGTATTCTCTTTCAATTGCATTTTTTTTCAGTAATGTTATATCAGCAGGTATGAAAATGAGTACCTCATCAGTTTATGATAAAAAAATCAGTAGTCAGCTGACAAGAAAAGGTGGAAAAATATGTTAGCTGCGTCATTAAAGGCACCGCGCCTCAATGCTACGCTACACTTTGAAAGCCCAGCTAACAGGTTTTGCCACATTTTAATACCAGCTAACAGTCATTTATACGATTTTCAGATCGTAAACTGTTATATAAGCAATTTTTTAGCTTTGCTGAAATCACTTGATTTTCCGTACTTTTCATACATTTTCACTTCGGCAGCTAACAAGTTTTTCCACCTACCCCATGCAGCTAACACATTTTTTCATGATGGAAACATTATAAATAAACAATCTACAGCTTTTTAGCTTTGCTGAAATGACTCGAAAAAAAAATTTTTTTTACGAGTTTGGCAGCCTCTTACACCCGCAGGTCACAGCAAAGTTAACATAATTTAATGGTATATCAGCAGGTATGAAAATGAGTACCTCATCAGTTTATGATAAAAAAATCAGTAGTCAGCTGACAAGAAAAGGTGGAAAAATATGTTAGCTGCGTCATTAAAGGCACCGCGCCTCAATGCTACGCTACACTTTGAAAGCCCAGCTAACAGGTTTTGCCACATTTTAATACCAGCTAACAGTCATTTATACGATTTTCAGATCGTAAACTGTTATATAAGCAATTTTTTAGCTTTGCTGAAATCACTTGATTTTCCGTACTTTTCATACATTTTCACTTCGGCAGCTAACAAGTTTTTCCACCTACCCCATGCAGCTAACACATTTTTTCATGATGGAAACATTATAAATAAACAATCTACAGCTTTTTAGCTTTGCTGAAATGACTCGAAAAAAAAATTTTTTTTACGAGTTTGGCAGCCTCTTACACCCGCAGGTCACAGCGTCGCGCCAGCTAACACTTATTTTAGTTGCTTGTCAAGTACAAACTACCATACAGAATAGAGAGTAGTTATGCTGAAATCACCCATAAAAATTTGACACCACCTCCCGGGCTATAATGTTAAAACAGCTACTCTCCGGGCTATATGCCCCTCCGAGCGTTGAATTACATACCAAAATTTGCCGTATTTTGACTAACACTGTTAGACAACAAAATACTTGGTTTGACCGCAAGAAACTACCAGGAAGAAGGAAGCTTTTTCTTTAGTTAGGATGTCGTTACCTGCATACCGGTTTCGAAGTGTCTTCGCGGTACTATAATTTTTAAAGATAAATTCAAAAATTAGCCTTTTAGATCTGAAAATTGAGCGGATGTCATGAGCAAAGTTCTGTTTATTACAGGCCACACGCACGTTTGTCAAAAATGTTTATAACAATATGTGGATTATTAGAAACAACTGTAATTTTGCCTCTTCCCAGTGGGACAAGAACAAGTGTCCAGTCAATTTACCGGATACAATTCACCGTAAACAATTTATCGGAAAACAATTCACCGAAACCTGAATTCGCCGAAAAACAATTTACTGAACTACAATTCACTAAAAAAGAAATTCACCGAAAAGCAATTCACCAAAATGCAATTACCAAAAGATAAATTTATTGAAAAACAATTTACCGAATTAACGGTTAATCCAAGTAGTATTTTACCGAAATATTTCGCCTTCGAGCTTTTTTTGGAATTACGAAACAGCCGTCATTGTTGTTAGTCAGCTTTACCAATGCGAGCAAAACTTGACCTAATAATTTATTTATTGTACAAAGGTTAATAAAGTATTGTTATAATTGAAATACTTTAAAAATGACGGTAGATACCTACTAACAAACAAGTTTTAAAAATGTCATTACACTCTGTAGACAGTGAAAGGAAGAAACCCAAGTTGGTTTGTTTTTCGGTGAATTTATCTTTCGGTGAATTGTTTTTCTGTAAACTGACTTAGGAGCTCGATGGCGATAAAGTGTTTGGCAAAGCTTGTGCTAAAATTATTGTCTGTGAAAAGAGTTCCAGGTGAACAACACGTAGAAGCAGCATTGTATAAAGCAAAACTTCAAAAAATTAAATCAGGACCAGTGCAGCAGTCTGTTAACACTCCATTTTACAACAGTGGTTACAAAAAAAAGTAAAAAGGAGGGATTTAATCACGACTTGTGTAGTGCTTTAGTTGCAGCCAATATTCCTTTAAAAAAGCTACAAAATAAAAACCACGGGAATTTTTGCAAAAATACTGTAACCACAATATCTCGGATGAATCTACATTAAGAGAGAATATTTTGCAAGCAGTGTATGAAACCGTAATCCAAGAAATCAGTCGTGCTAAACGAAAATAATTTTTATGTCATTGTTGACGAAAGCACAGATGCCTGTGGTCGCCATATCGTGCATCTTATGATTGTAGCCCTAAAATAGGATGAACTAGAAAGAAGAAAGCCATATTTAATTTCATTAAAAGAGTTACATAAAACTAACAACGTGACTGTCACTCGTTCAAAACTCAATATCGGAATTTTTCTTGTCCAATTAAATCTCAGTTAAAAAGTTCTTAGCGTTTTTGTCCGATGCAACACCTTATACCTATGGTAAAAGTGGAACAAAATCTAAAAATATGGTTCAAACCACCTTTAGGAGTACAACTGTAAAAGGAAAAATTGCCAGGAGTTACCTTACTTCCGGAACCAGTAATCACCCGCTGGATAACATGGATTAAAGCGGCGCACAGAGTTCCCAAATTGGATTTTGTCGATCGAAATTCTGAAAATTCGTATATTTGCTTATGGTATTACAATACTCAAGAAAAAATTGTCATAAAAAATTTTCACCCCCTAGGGGTGCGGTTAGGGTGTGGAAAATATAAACACAGCCTGATTTTTGGTATTGAGCTTTTATGGCATTAAAGTAATAAAGGGGAAAATTATGAAAAAATATTGACACCCCTTGTGGCTCGACTAATGAAATAAAATGCGGGACAAGGCAATTTACCGTTTACTTGCCACCCCAACCGGCGCCGCCGCGCGGGCTGGTATTAGCTTTGCTCGCGGTAAGGATTCAGAACGGATTCGGGACTATTCGCATGCGCAGTTGAAATAATGACGTTCGCGGATCACAAAATTCCGGATTTCTAGTTACAGTTCCGTGTTCGCGGAGAAGCAACATTCGGTTCGAGATCTATTCTGAACTGATTCTATCGGTTCTAGGGATTTAACAAGAACCGTAAGTTCGGACACGCCCCCTATCAAATTTATATGATTTCACGATTGTGTTTGTTTGGTTAGGAATCCAAAGTTTATACTGAAACAGATTTTTTGCATAAGGTGATTTGGATTTTATTGTAACTGCCCTATGCCCATGCCCTATTGCCGCCAAAACCAAAAAAATACATTGACAGTAGACAATCCCAAATAATTCTAGTTCCGATGTTCCGAAATCGTTCGCGGTAAAAACAAATCCTGAATCGGTTAATAATTAAGCATGCGCACTACGACAAACCTGAATCAGTTCTGATCTCGTTCTGAATCGGTTCGAAATGTCTTCCGCGAACAAAGCTATTGTACAAGTATGCACGTATCTGCAGCATTTCTTGGTATAATTGTCTTCCTTAGACACTAAACGAGATGACCATAAGCAATTGATAAATTCCTGGTGGTTCCTTTGTATTGCAAGGCCGGATTCTCTTTTACATGTATTGTAATCTGTAGGAATTTCTACGATGACGTATTTTATAACTGTATATACAAAAAGGAACAAAAAGTAAATATGCATTTTGTAGCCCAAAGAATGCTTTATAAGGTAATGTATACATCAACAGTGAGTTTATGAATATAAAATAAAAGAAAAGAAAAATATACTTGCTTTAATTTGTGTATTATTACTTATTACAAGTTCTTAATTTGTTCGCACTTCGCGCGTAAATCTTGAAGTTGGAATGCATATGCTGATGTTAAATACTAGTAAAATAAGTAATTTACAGGTATTACTAGATATTCATGCAATTTTAACTAAATTGGTTAAGATAAAAAAATGATTTTCGATCGCGTTTTCTTAAATCTGGCCCATCGTGCGGCGGACCATTTTGAAATAATCGAGGAATATACAAGATAACACACAGTGTGTGGTGCAAAATCTAAGCAACTTATGTTTATAAAGGTTAATTTTAATATTATACCAGATATTAAAGTTTTCTTAGAAAATAGAAATTTAATTTTGAAAGCCTTCATTGATGCGATTAAAACATTTTCTGACAAATGTAATGTTCCCAGTGATATAGGTGTTAAAATAAGACAAAAATTACATGTTACTCTAGAAAAAAATAAGGAATTGAAATGTTTAATGGAATTTATTGCTATTATATTTTTAATTTAAAAATCAGTTGTAAGTGTTTTTTTAATTTCCTAATTTCTATGCATTTTATACATTTAGGGTAAAATGTTGCATATTTTTGTTAAAAATATTTATGTGCATATTTTGAATAAGTTTAGATGCATATATTCCGCTCTTTAAAAATCAGTGTTGTCTTAATTTTGTCCTAACAAAATCTACTACACAATAGTATTTACTGTCTCCCTATCATCTTTAAAACACAAGAAGTGTAATCAATGTTTGTAAAATCCAAATAAATTACTAGTATAATGACTAAAAAATGCACGAGAATAAGATTACATTTCAAACAAAAGCCGGATCATGATGCAACAAAACAACACAATGCCATAAAACTGAAATTTACACACTTTTGTAAGAATCTTTTTACGATTATGTGAAAACTTGGTATTTAATGCAGGGAATGTTAGTTTTCCTTTCATTAACCCAATTTGAAAGTAAATAATTATTGAGAATCATAATTAGCAAACACAAGTTCTTCAATAGAAATAAAATCTTGTAATAAATACTTTTTGAAAACAAGCTTTTATTATTTACATGTCCTAAAACGAAAAAATAAGTATACTAGTTTTTTTATTGTGGCAATGCTAAATGCTATTTGTATGTGGACGTAGTTCACGTGGGTGGATCCTAATGAAAGTATAGTATCAAAGTTATCACTGAAACAGATGTAAGATTATGTTAAATTTATTGTCTTAAAAGTTCGTCGCGCGCAAAATGTTCATACAGGCATTAATTTTGTTTGGCATAAATTGCAAGTAGATACCTAAGTATATATTTGTTTTCTTTTCTCTTCACGCGACAAGCTTTGAAGACAATAAATTTAACACAATATATTATATTTGTTTCGGTGATAACTTTAATACTACTTTTATTACGATCCACGCACGCGAACTACGTCCACTTATAAACCTATTTTTTCGTTTTAGTACATCTAAATAATAAAAGCTTGTTTTTTAAAAGTATTTTTTACAAGATTTTAATTTTAAATTTTTACTTATGTCTTAACCTATGTATTTCTGATAATGCATCATTATTACGAGACATTTTACCTGTTATCGTATTCTACTCGTCAAACCCTTTCATTTGATACCCATATCAAGGGGATTGTGAAGAAAACGGTAGTCCGCCATATTGGGTTTAGAATGACATCACATAGCTTATCGTATTCTACTCGTCAAACTCTTTCATTTGATGCAAATGTCAATGGGGTTGTGAAGAAAAAGGTAATTTGCCATCTTGTGGCGTCCGCCATATTGGGTTTAGCATGACACCACATAGATTATTGTAGTTTACTCGTCAAACTCTTTCATTTGATGCCCATATCAAAAGGAAAAGGCAATCCGCCATCTTGTGGCGTCCGCTATATTGGGTTTAGAATGACGTCTCATAGATTATCATATTTTACTCGGCAATCCCTTTCATTTGATGCCCATATCAAGGGGATTGTGAAGAAAAAGCTAATCTGCCATCTTGTGGCGTCCGCCATATTGGGTTTACAATGACGTCACATAACTTATCGTATTCTACTCGTCAAACCCTTTCACTTGATACCCATGTCAAGGGGGTTGTAAAAAAAGGGAATCCACCATCTTGTGGCGTCTGCCATATTGGGTTTAGAATGACGTCACGTAGCTTATCGTATTATACTCGTCAAACCCTTTCATTTGATACCCGTATCAAGGGGTAAGAAAAAGGTAATCCGCCATCTTGGGGCGTCCGCCAAATTGGATTTAGAACAATATTAGATATATTATATTGCTTTGTCACCGGACTTATACATGTGTGCAAAATTTCAAAGCTCTAGTTCAACTATAACTAGTCGAAATTTGGATTTCAATATTTGAAAAACTTAAGAATAGATTTAAAAATAAAACGAGACTCCAGACAAAATACAAAAGAAAAAATAATACGTGATAAACTATTCTTGTTCACTTAAACTATCAAAAATAATCCCTTGTTGTAGTAATCTAGTTCTTCTTTCCGATTTTTATTTTCCAAATGTAATAATGAAAGTATCGCACATTTATCATTATCGATCGTACATCGTATCCTATACGTAATAATCGTACAAATACGATAATTAATGTAGGTCTGGTTGGTAACACTGCTACGACGAGAGGACTTGTGTGTGTAAAGGTAACACTGATTAAGTCCTTAAATTTATTATTAAATTGACATTGCCTAAACCCTTTTTTAAACTACGCAATGTATATCCATACCCACAGGGTTACCAGATCAAAGATTTTTTAGCCCGGACCAGTTTATAAAAAAATCCGGACAAAATCCGGACGTTATAAAATTTCTTCCGAAAACGTATGACGGGATATTTTTCACATTATTCACTTTACCTATTTTGACTTAAACCGCTACATTTCTGTCGATTCAAGAATAAAGATTTTAATGCAGCTTTGAGCTATGTATGTACCATGTTATTTTGGCATCTGTTGCTATGTTTATACGCTCCCGTTAAACGGTTTATTTTGAATCGTTTTCATAAAAATGCATCTATGGGTGACTCAAATTAAGGAAGTCCGCTACAGTCAGCTGATTTTTAACGATGAAGAAGGGCTCACTTGACAACAAAATTGACAAAGATGCCAAATAACACGACAATGAAGACAAACGAAAACAATTGCCTTTATACTAGTTAGCAAATCGACTGAAGATGACGTTTTTAATTTGAGTCGTCAATAAATGTCAAAGAAACTACTGTTCTATAAGTTACGTTTTCTTAATAATTGTAGGTATTATTTTTTTAATGGCATGGTTTTACTACTTTTAGATATTTTACAATTTAGGTATTAACAAAGCAAACAAAAACAAAAAAAAAACTTTTTATTTCATATAAAACATCATAACATCATTCATAAGTAACAAAAATATAAGTAATAATAATAAAACTAAAAAATATGTTCTTACAGTACTGGTGCAAAAGAAAAAAAGCACCTAACAAAAACCGTAAAAATGTATACAAAAATTTATTGCACAGGGATGTATTTCTAATAAAAATAAAATGCATGTACAATAATAATAATAACAATAATAATAAATAAATCACACATACTTAATTAGATTATTTATAACCATGAATGGAAATCACAACAATATACCCAGTCGGAGTTTATTAATTCTTGCATTATTCTTAATTAATCTAATTATTCTATAGTCATTTATTCATCATTTATTTAAGTATTTATAAATTAGTTTTACATTATGTTATATTTGTCTTGGATTTGATATTATCCAGTTTTTAATTTCACTTTTATATTTATTTAAATATTTAATTATTTTACTTGATTGTGGTAATATATCAAAAATATATGGATTTATAAAAATTTATAAAATTTTTGTGACCAATTAATTTGTTAACTCTGTTTTATAGGTTGGTGTATTTTTATTACGAGTGTTATGTACGTACGTGATTATTATAGTTAATTTTGTTTTTATTTTTGAAAATATATATTACCATGTTATATGAAAAAAGTCGTCTGATTGGGTTTGATTGGGTTTGATTTGATTGATGATTGATTGATTTTTTTGCTTTCTTCATATAACAAGTCAGAAGAATATAAATAATCTTTTTTATAAATAATTTTGGAATAGTATCTATGTTATGTACATAATTTCTGTTGATACCTCCCCAGCCAAGTATTCCATTGTAGGCCAATCATTAGAGCAAAAAAAAAGTCATATATTGCAAAAAAGACTAGTAGAAAACCACCTATGCCGTCATTTAAAAGATAGTCCGTAGATGTATTCTGATGTGTTTTCGACTAGCAACTCTCATTAATCCATTTGTTATTAACAATTTAGTGCAAAAAACGCTTTTTTTTTGGTTTTTTGCTTATAAAACGAAAACTATTCGAAGAATTTCAATTCCGTAAATGGAAAAGTTGTAGAGAATTAAATTGCGAAGAAAATGAGAGGTGAAACGGTCCGATCGGTTGATGAGAACCGAAGAAAATCCGGCAAAAGCGGAAAATTCAGCTTTATTTTCAAAAATTCATAACTTTTCCATTTATGAAGATTAAGAGCTGAAATTTGGCACAGAAGTAGATAATTATATCAACTTTAAGTGTGCGCAAGGCAGGTGCTGTCGGACTATTAGTTTTTGCGCAAGTGCAATTTCAATTTTTTTATGCATTTTTTTGCCGGGAGCCTGCTTGCGTTAAAAATGGTCCTATTTTAATTCTAATACCGGTTTTCAAAACTAGAAGTAAGATACTATAAATCGTATATCCCAAGTTTTCATTAAAATACAGCGAAATGGATGAAACATGCACTTGAACATCGGTGTGAGTGGCCTTGGGCGCGCGAGCCAGCGAGTGGTGGGGGAAGGAGGGGAAGCGTACATATTATATAGACATACAGGCGCGCCGTGCGTTGCATCTTTTCAGTGGATTTTCTCAGCGACTACTGCACCTTTTTGGAAGATTTTTTGTTTGATTTAGGGGTTATTGAATACGAGGAATCTGATCCTCTATTCAGATTCCACGAATAATTCAAGATAAAGCTGCTATTCCACCTTTCTTATATTTCTATTCTATAAATAAACGAACAGGAAGGTTGTTAATTTAAACACATACCTAAATATATATTTTTTTTCCGTGACGGGAAAAACGTTTGACATTTTATCTCTGTTGATAGGTAACAAAATGTTACTTTTTATGAAATTACTTTTTTCCCCGGGAAAAAAGTGAGTACTTTTTTCCCGGATATACGTATATACACGTAAGTAGAGGTAGATATTTAAATTTAGAATATTTTATTATACAAAAGTTACATTTCCTTTCAGACATTTTTTAACTGTATATTATTCAAAATAACTACTAAAGAACCACTAAGTTTGCAATTTTTAAATCAAATCACAGAATTAAAATGACAGATGTTTGATTACTTTATAGGTTTCCTTAGCAACGCAGGTCTAATTGTCGCTATAAGTACAACAGCCTACCAGTTTAAACATTTAAATTTCGCATCGATAATTTTCTGACTTTAATATATTGTAATAATAGGGTTTTTCCTCGGTTTTTTTCAATATTAAATCGTCGTTTTTCCCGTCGCAGAAAAACATAGTGTATTATACACGGGAAAAATATTAGATTTTAGCTCTCGGTTTTTTGTCTCCCTCCGCTTCGCGTCGAGAGACAACACAACCTCGAGCTAAAATTTAATACTTTTTCCCCTTGTATAATAAATAACTATTTTTTTTCACAAAAGTGTTTTATTAATATGATTAAAAATGGATGATAAACAACATGAACATATTATTGCGCCGAATACATTAGTTATAAAATTCGCCTTCTTTTCGGAAGGTCCGCATAGTTTATTTCATTTCCTTCGATCTGCTCGCTATCTATTAAACTATCAAAGTCAGAATCATCGTCGGATGCAGATTGATCAATCAGATCGAAAAGTACAACTCACAGCTCCGAACGCTCTGTAGCATCTAACCGTTCGCGTCGCTTTCTCTTCTATTCGTTTGAATCCCAAGGCAACAGCTGTACCCATACCACCGAACAATAGAAGAGAGAGGGAGGGGGCGCGTTAGACGGTTACACAGATATTCAAAATTTAAGCGTGCTATAGCTATATATATGTCTCGTCTCTTCTAATCCTTAGACCACTCCGAAACTCGGAATAGTAGCTTTATCTTCAATTATTCGTGGAATCTGAATAGAGAATCAAAGTCCTCGTATTCAGTAACTCCAAAATCAAAAAAAGAACCTTCCAAAAAGCTGCAGTAGTGGCTGAGAAAAGCCAGTGAAAGATGCGACGCTCCGCACGGCCCGCCTGTATGTCTATACATGTACGCTTCCCCTCCTTCCCCCACCACTCGATCGCTCGCGCGCCCAAAGCCATTTACACCGATGTCCAAGTGCATGTTTCATCCATTTCGCTGTATTTTAACGAAAACTTGGGATATACGATTTATAGTATTTTACTTCTAGTTTTGAAAACCGGTATTAGAATTAGAATAGGACCATTTTTAACGCAAGCAGGCTCCCGGCAAAAAAATGCATAAAAAAATTGAAATTGCACTTGCGCAAAAACTAGTGGTCCGACAGCACCTGCCTTCCGCACACTTAAAGTTGATATAATTATCTACTTCTTTGCCAAATTTCAGCTCTTACTCTTCATAAATGGAAAAGTTATGAATTTTTGAAAATAAAGCTGAATTTTCCGCTTTTTCCGGATTTTCTTCGGTTCTAATCAACCGATCGGATCGTTCCGCCTCTCATTTTCTTCGTAATTTAATTCTCTACAACTTTTCCATTTACGGAATTGAAATTCTTCGAATAGTTTTCGTTTTATAAGCAAAAAACCAAAAAAAATCCGTTTTTTTGCACTAAATTGTTAATAACAAATTAATTAATGAGAGTTCCTAGTCGAAAACACATCAGAATATATCTACGGAGTGTCTTTCAAATGATGGCACAGGTGGCTTTCTACTAGTCTTTTTTTCACACAAAAAGCTCTAATGATTGGCCTATTACTTAAATGTGTCTGTACTAATGAATAATATAATATTTCAAGTTGTCCAATATTTAAAAAATATTTCAGGTGTTTAAATTTTGGTATAAGTATTCTTAATTTTTTGGTAATATATTCGCTATGAAAATTCCATTTTAAATTTTTATCAATAATTATTCCAAGATATTTGATTTGTGCTTCTACACTGATATCATTAAATTTCAGTTTACCAATTTTTGGTGAATTATTTTTATATGAAGTAAATACTTTGCTTTTGATAATTTATAGTTAATAAGTTATTATCAAACCAGCTGCTTATTTTTAAAAAATCGTGTTCAATTGTGGTTTTTAAAACATTAAAAAAAAATTTTCATGAAAAACTACAGTATCATCTGCAAAACCATGTAATTTTCCTTGACAATTTATAATAATAATGGTCCTAAGACAGTGCTTTGAGGAACCCCGTAATCAAGTGGTTTAGGTAAACTAATGTTTTCTCCAATTTTTACATGGTGTATTCTATTATTACTTTTAAAAATATTTAACTACTTCCCTATATTACGTCATTACTTTACGCATAAGTCGACGCATGCCAAAAATCTCGTTAGAACAAGTTCTCGGAAATTTTTCTTCTGACATTTCCAGTCCAGTAAGCGATAAGCAAACCTAATAATATAGAATTGGCAGGTTTTTAAAGTTTTCAATTTTTTTTTAATTTTTTTTAATTTCCTCCTATTCCTATTACCTAATATGTTTTAATTTTGTACCAAAAAGGAACTGGGTTAATAATTTATGTTTAATTTAAGTCAGTGGACAGTTAACTTTAAAATCAAGTTTAAATAATAATAATAATTTTCTCTTTTATTTTGAATTTTTTTATTTGATGTGATAGGCTCAAGTCCTTTTTTTAATCATTTTTGTAAGTACGGCTACAGCGCTGGTTTTGGGCCACAACAGTACCTACTTGTTTAGTTTGGTTCGTAGCTAAAAAGTAGTTAAATATTAGTACCTAGTCTAACTACTTTTTTGAAGAAGTAGTTAGTAGTGATACTCCACTACTTTTTTCAAGTAGTTTGCCCAGCTCTGGAGCTAGTTATAGCAAAAAACAGAAACATAAATCTGCAGCAACAAATCTACAGATTCTATGTGTAAAATACTACTGTAAGCTGTTCGTAGGTGAACAAGTATCACCTACCGTTTTCTCTTTTATTTAGCATATTTGTGCAAAATAGATAATTTTTATCCTTTTTCCAATGTTTCTCACTTCCTTCAATTCAGATGTCGTCTTTGATCTTTTAGTTGCTCTTGTTCCTATTTTATGACTCTTATCCACTTTTTTTTCTGT
Organism: Philopedon plagiatum; assembly: GCA_963971165.1. Classification (NCBI taxonomy): domain Eukaryota; kingdom Metazoa; phylum Arthropoda; class Insecta; order Coleoptera; family Curculionidae; genus Philopedon; species Philopedon plagiatum. The sequence goes on from OZ020191.1 coordinate 97,704,072, forward strand.
ACTATCTATAAATCGCAATATTTCTAACTTCTTTGTTTAGAGCGTTGTAATTTTTAAACATTTCTTGTCTCTAATTTCCTTTGTTTTTTCGAGCACAACTTTATTGTTGTTTGCAGTTCATTAATTTTCCCAAATAATTTTGTTATGGTGTATGTTGACTTCCATTATTTCTTATTGGTTTTGAAATTTCTGGTTTGACTTCTTGCTCTTGAATTTATAATAAGACATAGCGTGAATTAAATTTTGCGGGTTTATATAAAAAAGAAGAAATGTAAACATATTTCTTTACAAAAAAACAGAACCAAGGTTTCTTACGCTTCTTAGCCATAAAAAGTTGGTAATTATAGTCCCGAGGTATAATTACACAAATTTTGATGAAACATAGATCGTATCTTTAAATTAACTTCTGTCACGTATCTTAGAGGAAGATAAATAAATATAACTTAATAAAATTATGCAACTGGTTATTTACTTTACCAGAATTTACTATAATAATTAAAAAGTGCATGCTTTAGTTACTACCCTTTAAGTTTATAAAGTTAATAACAAACATAAAACCTTTTTTATAACAAAAATTATAATATTTTATAAATCCTATTTTGTCAAGTTTTGTTATTTCTTGAAAATAAATATACATTTTCGTTTTAAAGCCAATCATACTGCTTTTGGATCGTTTTCCAAATTCGTTGCAGATTACTGTAGCTTCAAACTTAAAAAGTTAAAGAATCTAAATTGAAGTATTGAATATTGATTTAGTGTAATCGGTCACGATATTTTACTTGTAATTTAAGATTTTTTTCGGAATAAGTGGTTCAGGGTATAAATAAGTTGTTACCCTTGAATAATTATTTTTTATTTTATTAGGAAACAAATTAAACAAGAATACTTTGGTTTTATTATTACAAACAGTCTTTTAATCATTAGGTTACATGCAAAATTACACCATATTGTATCATCACTTATTACTAAATTAAAGTTTTAAACAACTCTGTTACTTTATATATTTTAACAGAGTCGATTTTCTACTTAAACTCTATAAAAACTAGGTAGTAACATTTAAGAGCCATACCCTGCACGAAAAATGTCTTACAAATTCACCATATTAACATGGCATTATTAGAGCAACAAGGTTTTCATAAAATCTCAAATTAAGCCTCTGATCTTCTGGGACAGAAAAGTAACAGAGTTGTAACAAGGTAACACAATTGTTATGTCACTCACACCCTAACTTCTAAAACTTACATTGTTATGTGTATTTTCGCAACAATTTATATAAACTTTTAATAAATGAACCACCTGTACTAGAATCAGCATCAACATTAGAAAATAAAAACTTACAAGCTAAAAAAACAAAATTAAATGCTCTAACAAATGAGATCGTGTTATTATTCAGTCATTATTTCTTAAATATGTCTAACGGAGTGTCGAATTCGTAGTATACCCTTTTGCCTTTGTTCACTTTCCGAGGTTCCGGGACAATGGCCAGTAAATTTTCAAACATCTCGCAAGACACATCATTCTCAACTAAATCAAATTATTTTGCAGTATTATCTACCGATTTAAAAAACATAATTTTGATCTCACCATCATCTTCTACTTCACTTAATGCCATACCCAAATAAATGTAGTATTGCTTCGAACTGGAAACTTTCACTAAAACGCATACACCTTCTTTTATTTTACTGACATGCATATTGTCTCTTTCGATCAAAGTATCAATATTTTCTTTAAACGTTCCAGGCTGTTCCCTCAAAGCTTTGATATCTTTTAATATCATCAAGCGGACATCATCATCGTTGGAATCTGAACTTGACGAGTATACCGTATTTTAAAATTGTTTTCTTTGCTGATGAATGACGTTACTTATATCTTTCAGTAGATTAGGATCATGTTCTACATGTTCTGGTTCGACCATTACTTTTAGCGGATTAGTCTTTGGGACTCATGCAAGAGCAGAAACCACGCCGACAGAAACAGCTTAAGTCCCGATACTTCAAAACTCCAACTTTATCAGTAAACACCTGGTACTTTTATAGTTCCACATAAAGGAAGAATTTCCCCTGGTATCTCTTTGGCACTTCGTATAATGTCTTCGTCACTAATAAGGTACAGCTTTACTTTACTAACATCCTTCAGAGCAAGATAGAAATTCGATGCATCAGAAATATCTTTTGCGAGTGCGACAAGTTGGTCAAGAGTGCGTTTCAGGAAGCCACCAATCCCATCTGCTACACCCTTGCCATGTCCCGGCTCAAAAAAGTTCCATGTAACTTTGGTGAAGTTATATTCAGTGAATAATATATTACATATTAGCGGCGTTCGGTAATTCAATTTTTTCCATCGTTTTGCTCAGAACTTTTGACAGGCACATGACTCATTGTTGTCATAAGTACGACTGATCACGTGGCTGTCAAAGATTCCGAGCAAAACGATGAAAAAAACTGAATTACCGAACGCCGCTATTAAATAAAAGTTTTGCTTTTGACGGTATTGGGTGGCAGGGCAGTCTGAAAACACATGTAATGCTTTGCTTCCGGATATTTTTCTTGGACTGAGGTAAAGATTGGATCAAGGTGAGTAAAGATTGCAGCGAGATTGTGTGTAATATTTTCCGACTGTGCAAAAAGACGTCCCACCTAATTGACTGTCCGATCCTTGATTATACATCACTCCACTCCAGTGTGTAAAGATACCTGACTGCAGGAACTACCAAAATTATGAGATTGTATCCTTGAAAATATTTGCTCTTGTAATTCTCACTGAAATCGACATGAATTGCTATTTCCTCTGTGGATAGTTCATCTATGCAAGCTCTGTACTTCCTATATTGTGTCTTTATATTATAACATCTGTCTTAAATTTCCTTAACGTTGTTTCAAACTTATCTATCAAAGTTCTCACTGTACTCCCTGTATCTTCGTTAACGTTCTTTGTTACTTTGATTTTTTCCTGACTTTTGAAAAATTTCTGTTTTCCTTATCCACTGAGGATATTTCGTTATTTTCAGTATTATATTTAACTGGTTTCAACTGACATTCAGAGCATATTCCTGACATACAATACAATGAATTCACATCGCAGACATGTTCTACAATAATCTTATTTAGGGTTGAAGTTGGAATCCCCTTGTTTTTACACAACGCTAAAGCCAGCACCTGCGTATTCGTGTGTACTCGACACAGACATATTTCTCTGACTGCTACACTAGGAGGTATAACATAAAATGGCCTGCACCGAGTAAACGTGCTGTAAGAACATTAATGTCCAGGGCTTTCTCGCTTAAACGAGCGAAAAATGTTCTACATATTGTCAAGTATAGCGTTTTTGCATTTTAATTTTCTTCAAAGTTTTTGTTTCCTTTTTTCCTGCAGTGGCTCTTGACACAGCGTCACGATCGAAAAATTTGATTTTGGTTCTCAATAGGTCATTCCTCAGCTTTGGGTGCTGCTTTCTGAAGTGCCCTTGGTTAATGTTAAGGCACTCTTAAATAATTTGCACTTTATTCCTAGAACCACTAACGGCATCCTTTTCAAATATTTTGCGAATAACATTGTTCTTTCAGATTTCTCACTCTTTGTAGCGCTCATTTATATCATTCGATAAGATCACGTAGTTATCGTTGCATTTATCTCTGTCAGGGTTTTTAGACTCTTTTTGTTTTACCCTGTTGTATCTCTTCTTGTACTTTTCATATTTCCTGTTCATTTACTCCAAGTCTTCCTTCAGTTTTATATAATCTCGGTATAACTTAGATCTGTTCCTTTTTACTTGTTTTCTGCCACGCCTCTGCTGATGTTGATAAGCTTGGAGTTGCACTATTTACTCGGGGAGTAGAAAGCTGAGGTGTTGACAAACGGCGAATTACTGCCGACAAAGTACAACGATTTTGCCTTTCATCAGATGGAAAAGGTGGATGTGGCGTCATAATATCATGTGATTACTCTGGAGTGTCCATGATAACACCAAGAGCTCTTTTTCCATGTCTCCGTTTTGCATTCGCTACTCGCCACTTGCTTTTTAGTGTTCGGTGTTCTCGGGGCGTTAAATCTTTGACCAAGCGTTTCTTTGTATGGTACTTCTCTAGGTATTTTCTTTTAGATTCCGCTTCCTTTTCTGGATGAGTTTTACGACGGTGTCTGTACCGTCGGTGCTTTTCAGCAGCGGTGAGAGTCATTACGATGTCCTGAAAAAATTGATTTTCGTATATTAACACATTCTCAAAAAAGTTAAAACGATTGGATCGTACTTTGGCCACGTTTACGTACCTAAATTGAGCCGTAGGAAGACGCACTACAACTCGCGATCTTTTAAGTCCTATCTGTGTGCACGACAAGCCCTCATAGCCCTTCGAGGATCAGGAATTGTCGTGCATATTCGTACGACTCAATGTCACACGAAGACGTGGTCAAAGTGCGACCAATCCAACACTCAAAGACAACCAAAACTAAAGACATGCTAACTAATTACAACTCTGGTACTCATTTACAACTCTGTTACCATGAGTTAGTAACAGACTTGTGTAGTAACATACTGGTAAAATTGACGATTCGTCAAAGTTTCTAAGCAAAATAAAATGTTGGGCCAAATTTTGGTTTCACATTGAAGATATTTTCCCCTCAGGCTCCTTATGTATTGTAAAATTAAATCAAAAACATTAATTACTTACTCAAATATGCTGGTAACAAAGCGGACACAGAATAAAATCACGCACCGCGTTTCACGACTCGAGACCAACTGAGCGGTGTGCAGTGTTGCCGCAGCTGATTTCCAAAGCGTACTGAATCTGGGGCAGAAAATGTACTGAATCAGTAAAAAATGTACTGAATGACGGAAATTCAAAAATCGGAACCTTTAAAAATAATTTAAATTCATTTAAAATAGCTTCCTTTGCAGTTTAAAATAATTGAGAGTGGTCAAATAAAACACTTTTTTTATTTTGAAAAATATAAAATAATATTAGTTTATTCCAACAGAACATTATAATATAAAAAGTTTTAATTTATACCTATAGACAGGTACAATCGGCACTTGTATACTACTTAATTACAAACTTTAAAAAATAAGCAGTTTTATGTCTTCCAATCAGTTTGTTTCCTCACTTTTTTTGAAATCGACCAATTCATGGGTAGCCTCCCATGAAAAACAATTATTATTTTTTAATATTTGTTTAGTGAAGTAAATTTTCCACCGTAGCTATATTCAGGCAATTTCTATATTTGTTTTTAATGATACAAATTATAAGAAAGAGTAGTATAAAGATGCACTCGTGGCACACTGGTTTCATCAATCGAAAACGCCATTAAACTTATTTCATGATAAACTTTCATTCGCAATAATTTTTGAAAATTGTTATATATTTTTTGCGCTTATTTGGTTTTAGTTTCGTTTTGAAATTTCGTACTGAAATTGCTGGTTTTTCCAAGATGTAGTACTAACGTACTGAATTTGGCCACTTTGTACTGAATTCAGTACAATTGTACCGAAACGGCAGCACTGGCGATGGCGGTGTGGTATCTTCCCTCGTCGCGCGCAACAGCCTCGCAATGTTGTGGCTTAAAAGCATATAGGTATTAAAAAAATATACCGCGGGTTCCTCATTTATCCAATGTGCGGATTTTGATGCCAACAATGTGAAATGGAGATATATAATCTCGCATAAGTCTATCCTTTAGTCCGATATTTCGTAAACTGCGATTGCGCTAAATTTTGTGTTGCTATTGGCAATCTAACGGCGCCACGCTTCATACGTTTCTTGACAGGGCTGGTTTTTGGTATAATTGAACTAGTTTATTACTTTTTGTACATCAGGGCATAAGTTAGCACACTTCAAAATAAACCACAAGAACACCGAATGCAAAATACAACACAACACAGAGAAAAAATGGCGAATGGCGATCCAACTGTAAACAAGAAAAACTGAAAGCTGAAAGAAGCGAAATATACGCACAACAGCCGATGATTAGTACAATTCACCATCTAATTCAGTTCAATGTCTGACCAATGAAAAAATTCGTATTAACGCATGCGCATATACAGAAATATCAGACTAAAGGATAGACTTATGCGAGATTGTATATCTCCATTTCACAATGTTGGCATCAAGAATTCCAGACAACCCACGGTATATTTATTTAATACGTATATGCTGAAAAGTAACGCAATCCATTTTTCTTTTTTGCATTTACTATAGTGACAGAGTATAGCCACGAATTGTTAAGGAGCGTGGGACACATTTTTAAGATATATGTACCTAGCAAAAAAATTATTACTTGTCACAAAAAATTATGCACCCTTATTACCTTTTATATACCCTTTTAACAACTAATTTGCCACAGTAGAATTTCGTTCAATACAGTTAATATTCAATAAAAATTTTCAAGGAATTCTTGAATAAAAAAAGTCTACCCACATATTTTTTAAAACATAATTTACATTTATATTAATCTATTTTGTCATTCAGTCAATTTATTAAACTAGGACTTCCATCTTATTATCTTCCTGCCTTATCTGTTCCGGATGTTGGTGACCATCATGGCAATTTTTATCTTGTTTGCAGTACAAAACACAATTTTAAGTACTCCTTAAACTAAAACTTAAACTAAAATGGTCCTGGCTGCTCCCTATATATTAACGTTTTAAAACAAATAACATTTTTGTTTACTATTACTAGTAAAGTTCTCCAAAATTCTGACAATAGCGTTTTTCACGTAATTTAAAAAAGTACTCGGTAGTAGGCGACTTTCTTTCACTAGATTCAAGAAACTTGTATGGTAAGGAATTTGTGAATTTTTTCCACGGAAGTTCCATTAGCCAGTTCTAAATAAGTCTAAACTTTTTATTCTCAAGAACTTATTTAGATGATGATGGCATCTAATAAGATGTCACCAACCAACATATGTATGTACATACATCGACGAACAAAATCAACTGAAGTCGCCATATTATTATTCTAAGATTGCAAAAAATGTTTACTTGTATGTTTAACCTTAACATATGTTAAGGTCCTAAAAATAGCTCTTTTATAACACTGTTAGAAAGATTCTTTGCAAATCGGCGTTGCTTCGTCACCAATTTATTTATCTATGATAAATTACCAAAAAAGGTAAACACTCATTTACAATATACAATTAAATAGCAAAAAATAACAAATACATTTATCATCTTGTATAAATTGATAGTTGGGACGCCTAAATATGGGAATTTACAATATCACGCTGTTTGCTTAGTCTTATTTGCTAATTAACTGATGTTTTAGCGACTGATAAATAGATATCCCACGCCTCAATAATAATACTACCTACTGTGCTCTGTTGACGGCTTAAAAATATGTAGGATATGGGTAAAGTTTAATATGATATACAGGGTGTTATGTAATTCACTGCATATATTGAAACCGGTAAATCCTGGTATGAATTCAGATTGAATAAAAATATTCTTAAATGGCGCTTCACGATAAAAAAAAAGGTAGATATCGGCCTTCAATAAAAAAAAAATTAGTGACTGCGCACCACTGCTAATAAGTACATGGCCATATAAAAAACAGTGCGCTAAGTTATTGTGTTGCCAAATCTCTCAACAATACTGCTATGTAACAAGTTTGAAGAAATAATATTTTTGTTACCTTTAAAGAAAAAAATCCGGGTCTTAAATACAAAAATATCTCAGAAGAATTGTATGAAGCTAACATATACAAAAAAGTGAGGAAAAACTAACATTTCTACTTTTCAGTAACTAAAAGTAACCAAAACATAAACAAAAAAGAGATTAGGTTAACAATTTATCATCCTTATTAATCCGCTTCCCAACTTTTTGACACAGATAAAAGGATAATATCTATTCTTATCAGCTTAATATGACTCTCGATACATTTCATTACAGTTTAAAAAAGTAATAAATACTAAAATCACAATAAAAGCATTGTAAATAAATAAACATCATAATATACCACGAAAAATACTGCCTTTTTTAAACTGGTAAACTGATATTACTCTCAAACTAACTATAACTAACTCAAACCGCTTAATTTCAAAAAGTTAAAGTACCTAAAATAATCCAGGGATCAGCTGTTGAAACGAAATAAAATTTTTTCAGATATTAATTTTTTCAAGCAACGACTTTTTGGAAAAGTAATTTACGGGAAAGTAACATATCAAACCTAAAGAAGCCTGATCAAACTCAAGAAAGGTGCGTTTAGGTTTGTTCAGGATCTTTTATCGTCTTTTTAGTGTTCCGTGAAACGGAACACTTATGGAATCACTTAGGTGTCCGTCCGTTCGTCTGTCACAGGCGATTTTCTCTGAAACTATTCGACGTTAAAAATTGAAATGTAGCACAGAGATAGAGTGTGGTGGCCAAATTATAGAAGTTAAGTATAAAAAGTTGAATTTTAATTCTGGGGGTTAATTCCAGGGGGTAATGTGGGACACGAAAAAAAAATTTCAAGGGCATCGTGGGTGTCTAATGAAAGTTTATTGAATCACGAATTCAACAATATACATATATGATGTATTTTTTTATGCATTTTTTTAAACATTTTTCGGGAAAAACGCTTAGAAATTGCTGTCCCCCACCCTTATTAGCAAAAGGATTGCTAAGAAAAATCTGAAAAAAATCACCAACATTGAGAATTAGGTGTAGATTGAACTAAAGTTATCAGGATAAAAAAATTCTAGCGCGATTAATTGTTATAAACAATTTAATTGTTTATTTCCTTATAACTGATGAACCATTGGTTTCAGAGAAAAAGTTTCTCGACAAAAAATATTTCACACGATGCAAAGAACAACTTTTGTTCCTACACGTTTTCCAAAATTTTTAATTTGGCTCACACTCAGCTCAGCGCATACGCGATGTGATACGGCATTGGTGCCGTCGGCGACGGGGGCGAAGATCGGGCGGCCGAGATTTGCCCAGGCCACTAATTGTGCAAGTATAGCTTGCACTTGACCTATTTTTTTTTCATTACCATTTTCCAAACCACTAGAGTTCATAAATGAATTTTATAAATACTGTTTTCGAAAAAATATATTTTCGGAAATTGTACCTATTTTTTACAAATTATTTGTTGAAGTCATTTTTGAGAAAATGCACTTTCGAAATACGTGTTTTCGAGAAAATATTTCATAAATCCGATTTCAAAAAAGCATGTTTGAAAAAACTGTCAGGACATTATTGAAAAAATCTACATTCGAATTATGAGTATTCGAGAAAATATTTTTGAAAAGTTTCGTTAATCCGTTTTCGAAAAAAATTACTTTGAATAGAATGATTTTTTGGAAAAAACTATTCGGTTATTTTTCCTTTAGCAGTCAAAACGATCCGGGGCAAATTTTGATAAAATCGCAGTGAGATGTGCAAGGAATGTTCTCAGAAATAATCAAAGAGCGTACAAATCAAAAATGCCAAAAAAGGCTTGCATTTTTTAAATAACATATTAGTAGGTATTGATCTATATTCATATTTTTGTAGTATAAGTCATTTCAAAGACCTTACATAGACATGTTTGTTTTTGTTTATAATATTTTGTAGAATATGTAGGAATGGTAATGTTTATGTTACAATATTTATTTTTATAAAATTCGCTATTGAAATCCTTTTTGTACAACGCTTAAAGGGGCGCGGCGCCCCCTGCGCCCCCCTAAATCCGCCACTAAGTTCCTTATTTTTTAAATACACTTAAGCACTCCGAAAAAACTTTCAATGTAAAACTAAATTCGAAGATTATAAAATGCTACAAGTTACCCAAAATACTCGGCCAAAGGGGCGAGCGGCTGTGTTGCCGCATCCTTAATTTGACTCGTCACATTGCATACTACGTTGTTGTTTTTCGTAGGATGGTCAGACTGGAAACTGAATTTTTTTGAATTTTGTCGAATTTTAAACCTCAATATTTTTGTTATTATCCGCCCAACGGACGTAATTTTGCAAGTGCGTGTTTCAATTGTGCAATAATATTAACATATTTATCAAAAACGCGAAATGACCGAACAAGCCCATTATGATTTTGCATTTCATTCTCCACTAATGCGTAAAAATACACTTTTTTATTCTTATGACCTGTTAATTGCACTAATGATTAGGTATCCGGAAAAACCTATCAGAGTTTTAAACAATAACAATTTTATTTTCTTTTTTATCGTATTCTGATCTAACAAAACGTGTGCCCCGGCTGTCTGCAATATTGTTTAGAAGTGTTTGTATAATTGATAGTTATTTTTTTATAATTTAATGTTGGGTAATAAATATTTTTTACCTTTTATTTATGGCAGTAATTTATTATACTGTTAAGATATAAAAAAAGTAAGCAGTTATGCACCAAATTAGTAATAAAGAGTTAAGCGAAAACTTCCGCATATAATTTTTTTGTTATTAAACTCGTCTTTCTTTTTAGTATACAAGTATGTAGACATGAAAAATCGGATAGAGTATTAAGTATCACTGCTAGCAACATTAATGACCCGAAAGTATGCAGAATTCTTACCAGTAGAAAAACTTTTCCAACTGATTTTGCTGAGTTTCAGTTTTGAACTAAAATTGTAGGGCCATTTTCCATGACATATATACATATGTATGTAGATAATTCCGTGACATGAATAAGCTCGCTAAATTCCGCACGCCATTTTGTTTTTTAGTTGATATTGATAAACGATTCTTAGGATGAAATAAAACGCCAAAGTAATCATTATTTACCCCCCTATTACAAATATATACACCAAACTTAACAATTTAATTATTCAGCCTTTACAATCTAAACTTTTACAAAAAAACTTTCTTAAATAATTTCTTTCGTTTACAATACCGCCACCGTGGGCGATATTTACAATATAATTAAAAATCCATTCTACTTGTTCTGATCAGTCATAATTCAAAACTAAGAAAAATAATAAATCTATTTTATGCAGGATTTCACTATAAAAAACACGTTCATGGTACAGTCTTGGTTTTTCTCTGGTACAGTTCTGCGACTAAAAATTTTCTCGATTTTCTTACTTGCACACTGCACACCATTCTCTGAAAGTAGTACGAGTATGTAGATATACATGGCATGTAAATGCCTGGATTTAGATGGTAGCAAGGAGTATTTGCAATAATTTTAACGTCCCCGAAAATTTCTTCATCGAAGCTAACGTAAGATAAAAAAACGTCCTCGAAGTATGCCGTGGAATCAATCACGCATGTCTTGAATTATTCCTCTTGAAAGGTAACATAGGTAAAAGGTATAGGTGAATGAAAAATAAAGCCGTCAAGTTCTGAAGTTTGTATTTTTAAGATTATTTCACTCATGTGTTAAAAGTCCCGTAAGATGAGTAAAGTTTTTTAAAATTACAGCGATAATTATTTGACGTCACGTCAATTAAAAAAAAATTACACCGAGTATTTCCCTCATATGTTAAAGTTCCTATAAGAGAAATGCAATTTTCGCAAAATTACAGCGAAAACAGCACTGCCAGAAATCGAAAATTGCATCGCAAGTTTATATTGTTGACGAAACGTCAAAGCGGGATTTTATTGTTAACAAACGTCAAAAAATGTAATATTCTGACAATTAACGTCATCTTATTGAGTGACAGCAAACAAAAAAGTCAATGTCAACGAATGTTTTCCTTTCGTTTTGTCAAGAATTGTTAATAACTATCTCTTTGCATTGGGATAACCCGTGGCAACGTAAATTTTTTTGTTTTTTTGGTAAACAACGCCCGCCGAAATAAGCTCTCGCTCGTTGACTGCATCAACCACCATGTCTACGAATTCAAAGCAAAATATTGTTAATTACAATAATTGTACTTTTCATTGCAATTCTTGTAATTTTTAAGCATTTTAATTTTATTGTTAGTATTTTCTGTTAAATAAAATATTTAAATTTACTTGATTCGAGTTCTTAATTAATTTGGGAAATATTCAAATAAATTACACTCGTGCATCAAAATAACCAGATAATTTTTTTATTCGATGTGTTTTTTTTACAAATTGCAATCGTTTGTTTTCATATTTTACGAAAATGCCCTCCTCCTGCGGAGTCGGGCTTTTTCGCGAAAATATGAAAACAAACTCTTGCAATTATAAAAAAACACATTTCATTCAAAAATTATCGGTAATTTTGATGCACTTGTGCACTTACCCCCGATAATTTTTTCCTGTCATTTTCGCCATCAAAATGTTATTCACAATTACCACGGCTGTAATTTCTATTAAGTATACAATAAATAATAAATAAATTTTAGTTTAATTTAAAAGTAATATTTTTTGTGTTTTCATTCGTGAAATAATCCCTAAATACCACTCGAGCAGTTTGTGATTTCATTCGTGAAATAATCCCCTAAATACCACTCGAGCTTTAAAATTACTGATAATTTTTCACTCTTACGTGTTTTCTTTGCAAATTTCACGCGTCCTGCGGACTCGTGAAATTATAGAAAACACGCAATCGTGAAAAATTATCGGTAATTTTTAAGCTCTCGTGGTATTATCCCCGAAAATTACATTATTGTCAGTCATTGCATAATACGAGTACAGAATTTAAAAAAAAACATATACAACAAAGAACCCAATAAAGTATAAATGAGAGACGTGTCCACCTTCTACTTCCAAATTTGCTCTCATTCTTCTATTTTGCAGCGTCAAAAACACTGGTGGTTGTTAATCTCCTGAAATTTATTTGTCATTTTAGTCCGTAGGTCTTCTAAATTTTGAAAACCGAGTTTTTAATGTGTGGCCATAAAAAAAGTCGTACAGCGTGAGATCACAGGACCGTGATAGTCACCTAATTGGCAAATTACGACTAATGATTCGGTCTTCGAAAAATTCTTCCAAAAAATTTAAATTATCAAGAGTTAAGTACGTGAATTGGTGCGCCGCCCTACTGGAAGTAGCCTTGTCGCATATCTTTATCGTCTAATGCGTTTACAAAATTTTCCAAAATTTCAGTACGGTTTCGCGCCGAATCCCTTCAGAAAAATCGGTCTAATTAACCTTCTTTTCGATATGGCCGCCCACACGCCAACTTGCTGTGAATGCAGAGGGTTCTCCATAAAGAAATGTGGATTTTTAGAACTCCACATCCCGATTAAAATTTGTTGAGAATTTACATACCCAGAGAGGTAAAACCACGGCTCGTCAGTAAAAAAGGTTTTTTTCAAATACGTTTCCATTATTATGCAAATAATCCATAAACCACTCTGAAAATTGCATTCGCTGAGATTTGTTGTTTGGTAACAATTCTTGGCGTGAGCTTAAGGCGGCTACAGACGGCATGGCAAGCCTTGGCCAATGCCCGCTCGTTCCAACGTTGGCGCATCGTGTGGATGCAAAACATATGGCAATGCAAAGCCCCCGTTGGCGCTGGCCAGGGTTCGCCTAGTAAGCGGTAATTTCGACACACATCAAAGGGACTTGTTGAAGCTCGCCAGTGGGCTTGATCGCCGTACACACGTATTCAAAATCACTTGCAGACATTCTGCAGGAATTAATGAACTTTAGAGATGCCTCCTTTCTCAAATCGCCAAGGAAATCACTTGCATTGTACCTAAAAAATTATTTGTAGTGTGAATGTTCATTTAAATATTATTTAGTTAACCTACGTTGTCCTACTTAGATAAAGCGAATTAGTTCACCACCTGCGTTTTTTTCTTTTTTTTTATAGTTTCTGATAAAAATAATGCAGCTGAACTTAAAAGTAGAGCAGACGCTGCTATCACTTCATCATCGGACTTCATTTCGTCTGTCTTGTAGGTACACTTGTAGAGATTCGCTTTCACTTGCCTCGAAAACACTGGCAAAGATAAAACATGTCGTGTGTACGGTTGTCGGTGCGCGAATATCAAGCAAAGACCAATGTCTCTACAAACACTGGTTGAAACGCTGGCCAACGCTTGTCATGCCGTCTGTAGCCGCCTTTAGACGAAAAGCGTGCATATGCAGGTCACATTTCAGGATTGTATTGCAGTTCCGTAGGATACATTTACTTGCTGGCTTAAACGCCAAATAGGGATTAGTGGGTGTTCATTAACAATTTGCATAAATTCTTCTACTTTTTGTGCAGTGCGAACTTTGGGTCTCCCACTGCCTTCCTTTCTATTCGCACTTCCTGTTTCTCTAAACAAAGCCACAGATCTAGTCAAAACTTGGCGAATCTGGTCGAAATCCATGACTATGTGTGAAAATTGTGTTTGAAAATACTGAATGGCGTCCCGTGTTAAATAAAGTCACTGGTCTGGGTGCCCTTCTGTTGTTCTACTGTTGCGATTTCTGGGATCTCACCCTTCATCAAGCAGGCTTACACCCAGCCCCCAGGATCGCTGAAGAACAGAAGAACAGACCACATTTTGACTAGAATCAATAAGAGGCCTATTATAGCCAAACATTCGGAAAGGATGGGTAAGATGTAGCGGCTCGCGCCAACTACTCTACGTAGTGTTGCTCCAAAACTTTTGGCTGCTAACACAACAATAAGTACCTAAATGAATGTCGAATTTATTCGACAGTAGTGCACCACTGTAGGATAATATATGGAAATTTCTCTATATATAAATATATAGAAAATGGGGAATTTTCTTCGGTCGATATACTAGGAATATAGTAAATGCAAAAGCTTTAATTCGTTCGCTAGTGCAAGCACAATACCGTGAAATGAGAAATAAAATAAAATAGCAGGACTATTCTTGTTGATTCTGGTCTGGGTGCCCTCCTGCTATCGCGATTTCTATTCTGGGCCTAGAAATCGCATCGCCAGGTAGAGCAATGCAAAGTTTAATTTTTGAAATTCTTTCCTTGTCATACCTGATTTAGTCTTTCAAATATTAAACTGAAATTTTGCACACAAACTAAGTTTAGTAGACTCTACAATCCAGAGGTACAAGTACTTCACTGCTTTGCCGCTAGAGGGCACTTAACTAAAACTAAAAATTTATCATAACTTGTATATTTTGATATTACAAAAATAGACGTAGTTTTAAAGGCAATAAAAACGTAACAAATCATGTAGGTACTTTTCATTTGAGAAGATATACCTCATCGTGTAGTAGCAAATCAGCATTGGTTTTTATTTTTTAAACCAAGTACTACCAAGAGAACTTCTATCGACTCATAGGACCATCTAATATTCTTTCTCCATACAAAGTTTGAACCCCTATTTCATCCCCTTAGGGGTTGAATTTTGAAGAACCCTTCCTTAATGAATGCCTACGTTATATAAGAAACCTCTGTGCAAAATTTCAAGTTTCTAGACAGTTTAGTTAGTAACCCACACTTTAATTTCCTCAAAAGTGTGGGTAACTGGTAATTTCTTCGTTTAAAAAGCCAATAGCAGCAAAAAGCTTTAAAAAAAAGTATGTTGTATTTATTAGAATTTTTTTATTAGTAGCCCTTACTTTCTTTCGAAAAATTAAATTACCGGTAGCCAAGAATTAATTACTAATTAACAAGATTGGTCATCGAATTGACTCTGACCATGTTTTAAATAAGAAGTAATAGGAACTAAAGATAAAAGCTGTTGCTTTTTCCATTCCTCGCACTTTTAATAAAAAAGTGGGTAACTAAAAAAATTTAACGATCGTAAAGACAGTTTTGTATAGCGAGAAAAATCCCAGTTTTAAGACAACAAGTAATACCATTTTTATTAAAATCCCACTAGTGGGTTACATTTTTATCATTAATAAAAATGATAATTACATGTAATAAAAATTCGCATTTACTACTCGATAAAATATTCACGTCATAGTAAGTGTATATTTTAATACCTAAATTTTAAAGTACGGTCCTATCACAAGGCAAGCGTTCTGCAATGTTTACGGATTCAGCTCGGTAAATTATTGGTAACATTCTCAAATGCTGATTGTTTGTCTATCTATATATATGGCTATGGTGCACTGCTAGGTATTCATTTAACATTTTTTTTTCCATTTATATAAGCAATGAGATTTTAAAATATCTAACTCTAAAATAATAACCACAACTGGCCAAACAATTTAAAATTATTTTACGTTATAAAATATTAACATTCATCTTTTATTCTATTGTTTTCAAAATTACCACCCATCAACCTCCATGAAGTTAGCGGCTGCTGTCAACACAATTTCTATAGTACCCAAAAACTAAATACTTCATAACATGGTCGTCCACCAATGGCGAATTTAGCTTTCTGCCGTGGGGAGGGGGGGGGGGGGGGGGGGAGTAATTTTTTTATCTTCTGACAGCCCACGAAGACCGAAGTCTATGTAGGTACCGTGGGTGTACTGGGAAAGTCCGACTCATACATCCAGAGCTGGAAACATCTGTTCTGGGATGAGTAAGATTTTTGAATCTATGCAGTATTATTAACACGTTGTGCGCCGCAGTGATTTTGCCAATATGACCTGTGGGACCAATTTTTTTTTTTTTTTAGAACTTTTGTTAAAGTGACTTTTTATGATCATTTCGTCGATTGATTGTATTTTTTTTATTTGAATGTTGCTTTTTTTGCTTATTTTTTTCGTGCCCACCGGTGGGCATGTGGTCCCAGCCAGTAATTTTGTATCTGGGGACAGAATGACCACCCGTGGGCATTCTTTATTTTTAGGTTAGATTTGTCTTTGTTTACAGTTTATAATCTAAGTTTAGTATTGTTTTGTTATAATAATATGACCTTTGTTCAGTTAATTAATGTTTTTTGACTATACCTAGAAATAATTTTTGGTTTTGTTGGGGAATTAATATTATCGCATAAGATAAAATTATACCCGTCTTGTTCATGTTTGTTTTTTCTATTTCGCTACAGTTTGTTATAAATAAAGCGATTGTATAGAACAAGTATAAATATTATTTCACATTTGTTTTTGTTGTTGAATGGGTTCCAATGTTCCAAAAAAAATTGCACAGAAAAAAAATTTTCCAAATCTAATCTGCCCGGTCCGCATTAAGTTCTGATGCTCCCTGGGACAGAACAATCGGCTTAGCATACGTAAATCCATATAAACCGTGCCCACGAGTGGGCACACGGCGCTGAATGAGCAGACGCAAAATGTCCACGGGTGGTCACGCGGTCCGAACAAAGAGACTGAAAATGACCACCGGTGGGCACATGGCGCTCAACGTGTTAAGCAGTAAATAACTTTTTTTACAGTACCTACGTCTGTTTTTTTCAAGCGTATTTTCATTAAATCGGAAAGTAATAGATATACAAGGTGTCAAAAAGTCTGGAATAATATACTGAATATATATTTCTGAAGACAGGCACGTCTATATAGTTAAAAACTACACACCTTGGCATACATGAAAATGTTACTCCTAATAAAAGGTTTTGCTTGTAAAATAAATGAGATTCCCGTTATAAAAAAATTAAATTTTTTATACCGGGAGCATAAAAAATACGAAAATGTTATTTTGAGTATACCTTGCTTATTATTTTCTACTAAGAGAACAAAATATGTTTTAAATAAAACCCTAAGCCGAAGTACAAAATTTCACTAAAAAAATTAAATATTAAAAGTAACGAGTTTTATGCCATTTTTTTTTAAAGTCCCCACTATTCTCTCTCACACCTTTAACCACATCTTTAATAAATAAAGGAATTATGTAATTTAAAATACTTCTCATCAAAATGCTATCTCCTGACCAAGGATTTGTATAGTCCAGTGTTATGGGGATGGCCAAGTATCATACCGCTACATCATGGAAAAATTTGGCGAGAAATTTGTAGGAATCCCAATCAAACCCAATAACTGAAATTGCAATCTACAACACAATAAAAAAGTTCCAAAGAACTGGTTCGGTTTTGAATCTCCAGAAGAGGAAGAAATAACTAAAACGATGCTTCCACAGTTTTAGTTCTTCAGTCTGTTAGAGAAACTCCTGTGATGTCCCATGGAAATCGTGCCAAACATCTTTTAAAAGTTGTGAAAAAAACTCGCATACAAATGTTCTAAAAATTTTTTTTGTTTAAACCCCACTTTAACCGAACATGGGAAAGGGGAGATGAAGCGAAAATACTAGATTTTTGCTTATGGGCGGGAGACTAAGTTTTAAGCGGAAATGCCATTTTTATAAATTTATTGTTTTGTGATGAATGTACATTTTCTACTAATGGAACTGTAGCATCCCAGCAAGTCAGGTACTGGTCTCGAGAAAATCCCGATTTTGGTCCAATTTTGTGGCTCCCAAGGAGCCCAGACTTAACGTTGGGCTATATGTTTCTGTAGGGACTTTTAAAACAAATTGTTTATACCACTCCAATACCAAATAATACTACATGCTAAAAGGCAGAATTACCCAGGCTGTTCGTTCAATAACCCAGAAAGAAATTAGAAATTCCTTCAGATATCTAATTGGAGCAATAATTAGAAAAATGTGTTGAATATGGGGTGGAATTTTTGAATTTTAATATCCTTATTGTATTGCTTAGTTTATACAATGTTCGTATTATTTAAAAATTGTACTTGAATAAGAAGTATTTTGAATTAAATAATTCCTTCATTTAATAAATACATTGAGAAACATATCCGTTGGTGTCATTATTGTTTAATATGTAAAAACTAGTACTTTGGTTAAAGGTGTAAAAGATCTTTCAAAAAATGTATTTAATGTGTTAAAACTCGTTACTTCTAATATTTAAATTTTTAATGGAATCTTGTACTTCAGCTTAGGGTTAAGTTTAGAATATATTTCATATTTGTTCTTTTGGTAGAAAATTATAAACAAGTTATGTTTACTCTTACGCAAAATAATGTTTTCGTATTTTTTATGCTCCTTGTATAAAAAATAAAATTGTTATAATGTGTCCTAAGTTTCTAGATGGGCCAAATGCACGGGCGGATTTTGAAATTTTAAAGTTGTATATCTCTGTTGCTACTAACGGGACCCAAGCCAAAATTCAACTTTTTTTCGCAAATTACAAAATATTTTTTTCTTTACCACAACATTCCTAGTGGGCTTACTATTAAAACCTCTGAATTTGGCATGGGTCCCGTTAGTAGCAATAGAGATATACATACAACTTTAAAATTTCCAAATCCGCCCGTGCCAAATCCGTATGATTCAAAAAGGCGGCGCGGCGGTTTGCAGTTTGAAATTTTCAAAATATCATAAAAATTCCAGAACACTATATACATATGCAATATTTGATCGGTTGGGACGTAACAAGCCCTACCACTTTTGTCTAAAACGTATTTGCTTAAACTTACAGGAAAAGAAGCAAGCGCAAAAGAGCATCAAAGCAACAAATTGCGAAATTTACCTTTCCCATTAGCATTATCATCAGGATTTTTTCCAACAAAAAGGATGCCATTTTTAGTATACTAACATGTATACTCTTAGCCTTGATAAATAAATAAAGTCATGTCACACTTTATCGGTATTTGTATTTATGGTAAAGAATCTACTACTGACCTTAAAACTCTTTAACAGCTTGCCATTTCAATTTTATCTTTCATTGTTTTAAGAGACGATTGCAAGATCAAATAAATTCTAATGTTGCAATTTAACACAGGAAGTGACGAAATTTCCAAAAAAAAAAGTAATAGTTTAATGGCTGGGAAAAATTGGCGGCTATGTTATAAAAGAAATTGAAATAATTATATAAATACCCTAATACGTAATAATGCTTTTTATACCTTATGATTTAACCTGAGGAGGAGTCATAATTAACGCATGTATCTTTGTTAAAAAATAATGGTAATTTTCGGCATCTGGCATGCGACGTCATTTTAACTTATATACATACCGGTAGGTACACGTACACATTCACGTGTAAATGAACCACTCAACATAAAATATTGAAATGCTGATGCCAGCTTCTTTATGGTGATTTTTTGGCATTACGATTATAGCATCCAAAACATTTAAGATTAGTGATTGTGTATGAACAATGAGTAGATTTAACATAGACACTCCCGCTGAATGTGTTACGGAAGACAGAGACAAATTCCTTTCTTGTTCAATCGATTTGAATTTTCCGTCTGAGGGAGCTATTTACCGGGGATTGAAACAGCGAACACAATACAGTTTGCTTGTAGAAAGCCGGGATTCGTGGTAGTCATTTTTGTCATTCCGTGATTGGGATTGTCAAAGTATTATGTTGCCATAAGAAGTGTTTTAAAACCTAAACTCCAAAAATTTGAGGGCTAACAGCAAACAGAAATAGTTTTAAAGAAAAAGAAATTAACCAATTACTTGAAGAGAATACCTTGGGGGCTATTTGCAACCTGTAATTAAACAGGCTAGGAACTTGCCTCTCTTTTGTACAACACATTTAGAAGGCTACGGTACAAGTAAGTGGGGTTTCATCAGAACACTATCAATCTTAAAACGGCTTTAATAAGAATAATGCAAAAGTATTTCTTACTACTGATTCTACTTCTACACGGTACAAGCTATCAAAATCCATGTCAGTTAAAAGTTTCCTGGGCTACAGAAAATAATTCTTTAAACCTTCTGCCGATCTTTTGATGAGCAGTTTATTTGTCTTGACAGGAATCAAACAGAACGATTAAAAAATCCTTTTTTTTTTACATAATGCAAAAGTGGAAATATAATTTTTAAAATATTTTTACTGAAACGTGATATATCTTGCTGCTGTATTGCAAATATATTTTATTTTTAGTATAAGTGCAATGCTGTCAGTCATTAGGACTTTGAAGTTGCGAATTAAATGTAATATGGTTTTGGAGCAATTCCATCTTAGTGAAATACCGTACCTAATATAGAATAACCAAGCAGCGGTAACAGATTGGTAATCATATTAGTTTGGCAACATTTCACCAGACTGAGTAAAATTAGTATAAGGATCTTAACAGTTTCTAACCTATAGGGCACAAACAAAGATTTAATAATTTTATTTTAATGCTGTCCAACAGCGGCAAACATTTGAATGAGAATTCAAATCTTCAAAACATTTTAAGTAGTATCATACGCTATTTCATTGGTTATTTCTCTGCAATTAAAGTACTACTTACTTGAAAAGCTCTTCATTCATTTTAACTATTTACATGTCATCATTATATCACAACTTATATGTAAAAAATATTAATAGTTACATTGCTATTGACAATACTATATATTGAACAGCAAGACAACACGGCCAGGTCATGATCGGGGCTGATGTTAGCCCTTGGTGATTGAATGATGACGCAGATGCAACTGAAAGACCTTTTCCGAGGAAGAGTCGTAATGCATTTCTAAGACTTTGATGGATTAAATAAAAGCAATTTAGTTCATAAAGTTGGATTTTGGCTTGCTTGAAAAAGAAAGGAAAAAACAGCTCTTTGTTCTACGAGATATCTAAGTTTATACTATTTTATCAATTCAAGAGACCTGTTGTGATCCCCACTTGAATCAGTGGGCCGTATCAGGCTTCAATTTGCTTAGTCTAGAATTGAGTCACACCATCTATTTGAAAAAAGAAAGTTAATATTAAAACTGTATGTCTTTTGTATAGAGTCCAGCCTGTAATGTTAGGATTAATGTGAGTTCAACAAGATCACCGTACTCTGACGGGTATCAAGACACAAGGAAGTGTATGATAATAAAACATTAAACATGTCGTGTAAAAAACTGAGTTTATTGGATCAGAACTTTTCTTTGGTATCACGAAAAGTTTTGCTAAAGTTATAATCACAAACTAAACAGAGAGGGTCATTCCCACATTCTCGAAAATCATAGAGGTATGTAATTCAAACGAAAAGTTAGTAGGTAAGTTCATTTTCGCATTGTCAATGAGAAAGTTGCAAGAAATTTTGTTTCTAATTTTTGGGGGCTAGATGGTAGTTTATCAAAAAATAGTGAAACGTTTTTTTAATCTGTTACCATTTTTTAAAAATTAAACAATTTAATGGTGGGGTGATTAGTCATTAGATATACTTCGGCATTGAAGTTAGTTAAAGAACGTTACGAACACAGAACAGACAAACCATTTTGACCCAAAAATTTATGATTTAATATTTATTAGTTTAGAAAAAAGCGTATTAAAATATGAGATAATTATTTGCTGTTAAATTTAATATCCATATTTAAGGTGATAGAGTGTCTTTTTTATATTCTTAAATCTTCTAAATTGTCCTTTGCTTTCTGCTTCTGAAGAAACGGATACTCCTTAAAATTTTAATTTATTTAAAATTTTATTTGGAAGTAGGCTTTTTTGTACAAGTACTCTTTCAATAATTGTTCTTAAACTTCTTGAACTAAGTTCAGCGTCGAAGTGTATTTAATGACTAATCTCCCCCACCATGAAATTGTTTATTTCATTTAAAAAAATGGTAATTAATTAACAAAATTTCATATAAACGTCGATCTGCGAATGTCTGTGCACTATTGATTTTGTACACCAAGTATGGTGGGTAAAATAAGCACAGGATGTCAAAATTTAAGTAAGCTTACCCACTTAGGTGTCAATTTCCTGTGTCTCGTGATCTCACACGATCATATCATCATATGAAAGATAAAAAAATCTCTTTTAATCGTTTTACACGTATTTAAATATAATTATTGTATAATTAAGCAATGAAAGAAGATTAAATACTTCCGATATTTAGCCTCGTGATTGCATTTATAAAAAAAATGACTAAATATATTATTGATCACCTACGTTACGACTTGATGGCTTCTCGTAAAAATAAATAAATCAACCGATAAATACAAGAATAACGTTGTAAAATCCGTCGGTTTTGATTTAAAGAAAAAAAACACAGAAGTTAATTTTTTAACGTATTTACCCTGTATATTTGCCTCGAAGTGTATCTGGTTTCGAGATAGTTTTAAACTTAATTTAAATCAACAATCAACATATTATTTTTTCTCTCAATTAGGTTTTTATTTTTCAAGTCATAAACCGACAGACACCGATCGACAGACAGACAGACCGGCGCTAGTTTTTCATAACCTAAGTTTGTGTTTAGTGAAAAAAGTTAACATGGATAGAATTGTTAATACTCGCAACATCGTGAAATTGAAATTTACTTAACATTTCATTATTTATAACTGCGTAAGCGGTCTACAAATTTGTAATTACCAACATAAATAATTTCATAATTTATTTTTATTGCTCCTTTTTATTAAACTAAAAGTCAAGGATTTTTTGAAGCTTTATAAAAAAAGGTCATAAACAAGAATATCGGACACTACTTTTGTTAGTTTTGTGTTCTTATTTATACAGGGTGAGCTTTTTAAAGTGTTTAAAACGGTGCGGTGTAAAATATTTTTATGAAATTTTGGTGTTAATAGGGAGATAGGGGGACATATTTAAACATATTTTAGACATTTACCCCCTCTTTGTATTTTGAGGGGTGGGGGTAACTTTGGAATTTAAATGGAATGATGTACTTTTGTTTATAAAATTTGAATCTACGCAAAAAATTACGTACCTATGTGTACATTTTTTTTATTTGCTTTTTCCGTTACGGAATTGTG
Organism: Philopedon plagiatum; assembly: GCA_963971165.1. NCBI lineage: Eukaryota > Metazoa > Arthropoda > Insecta > Coleoptera > Curculionidae > Philopedon > Philopedon plagiatum. The sequence goes on from OZ020191.1 coordinate 97,727,442, forward strand.
ATTTATTAGGTTATAAAAAGAAAAAATATTAACCATTTAATTTCAACTTATTTATCGTATTTCATGCTTAAGAAGTTGTTCGAAATGTCCCCCTTCAACTTCCAAACATTTCCCCACTCTTTTTCTAAATGAATTTCGTACCCTCTGTAGCATTTCAGGTCTTTCATTTCGTCTAAAGTTGTAGGTGTAGTCGCCGTCACTTTGTCCCTTATAAAAATAGAAAGTTAAAGAGAGTCAAATCCGGGGACCTAGCAGGACGGTTGACCGGACCAGCTCATCCAATCCACCTGTTTTCAAATAGTTCATTCAAATGATGACGGGCCTGTATTGCTTCCATTTTAAATTGAGCAATAAACTGAGAAAAAGTATCAACTGACTTAAGTAAAAATATCGCATTTCCTGGAAACGAATAATAATTCTAAAATAAGTGAACTTGATTTATTGATAAAATTTATGTATTTTTTAAATTCAATCAAAACTTAGTTAACCATAATTCCGTCACCGAGAGAGCAAATCAATGAAAAATTTGTACATAATATACGTAGTTTTTTACGTAGATTCGAATTTTACAAACAAAAGTATATTATCCCATTTAAAATTCCAAAAATATCCGCCACCCCTCAAAACAAAGAGAGGGGGTAAATGTCAAAAATATGTTTAAATATGTCTCCCATCTCCCTATTTCCTTACCAAAATATTATGAAAATATTTTAAACCGTTTTCGAGATATCGCCTTGTAACAATTTAAAAAACTCACCCTGTATATGTAGTAAAGATCAGTTTAGAATTTTCCTTTGTGTTTTCGCTTTAAGAAGTTAAGGGATGTTTCATTTTGTGATTTGCGAATTAAATTCGGCAATCAACTTTACGAATCTTAAATGAATCCTATAAAAATGTCTATAAAATTCTTTAATCGGCAGTAAGCTATAACTTACTATAGTTAAGGCTACAATTACCATCTATCCTCTTTAAATAGGATTTGTCCCCTTTTTAAAGACCCGATTTTTATCCATAGGGGAGCGCCGGGAGGGTTTGGACAATATTTGAATAAATAATAATGACAGAAACGTGGGTAAGAAATAACTAAAATATTGGAGTCAGGCTAATTGATATATGGCTCTTACATACATATTTGCATATATTTTTAAAAAAAATACGACATTATTATGAGTTAGATAAATATATATGTTTTGACGTAATATGTCCAGACCCTCCCCAATGACAGGGAGGGTCTGGACAATCAATCAATAAGCAAAAAAAATTATCAAAAATATTTGTTTGACAAAAAGATCTTTGGATATCCTTAAAAACAAATAAAATATTGCGTGAAAAAATGTTTATATAACAATAACTTTGATATCCTTAAAAACAAATAAAATATTAGGTGAAAAAATGTTTATATAACAATAACTTTGGCATTAAAATAAGCTGAACTCGGTAAGATCGACATTAAAATATATCATGTCTAAATATCTGGCACTTTGGTCTGTCAAAGGATTTGGTAGTTTCAAAATCACTTCTTCGTATGACACAAATGCTGGACGCTCTTCACTAAATCTAAACCGGTTGGAAGCAACTTGCTTTTTCAAAAATCTTACGTTGAAGCCATCTACAACGATTTCTTCTATTTTAGCGGCGTAATGTCTAACCGATTTTTTCCAAACACCTTACAAATCACGAAACTATGGACTTCAAGTCTGGTAAGGTCCTCATCTTCATCCTCATCCTGTTCCAAATCTAAATCTGAAGATGAGTCTTTATAAATCACTTCTTCCTCATCGGAAGAAGATTCGCTAATAACTTTTTTCTTTACCTTCTCTATTTTCTTTTGATCCGTTTGTGGTGTTTTTTTTTCAATTTCTTTTCTGCAATTTCATCGCGTTCCGGAGTATCGGTTGCTATTATAGATTTCCTTTTTACTGGACCTTTTCTAGTTGGATTTCTAACTGGAGCTTTCGGGTACGGTCTTATTTTGGATGGAGATACATAATTTTGCTTATGCTCCTTTTGGACTGGAATTTGGGGTTCCAGTAATACACGTGTAGAAGGGCCGGGTTGCGATGATACATCTCCATTTTTATTTGAAAACTCATTTAATGGAAAAACATTGTTGGGTTCTTTTTCTGTTAGAGGTGCTGTCCTGTCCGTAACAAATGAACAAAGAAAGTCTTCTTCACTAAAAATATTTTTGTCGAACGGCCAAATTCCGGTGCAACAAAATCCAGATTTTATATTGGAGGGAGTTGCAGATCGATCCCAAGCTTTCATGCATATTGGTGCCAGGTCATAAATTGATAATGTCTGCCCTGGATGTGAGAGCATCCAGTCATCTGCTCCTTGGTTGAAACACCTTTTAAATGGGCCGTAACAGTCCTATCTAAAGGTTGTAATTTATTCGAAGTGTGGGGTGGAAGAGTTACAATTGTAATTCCATTATCTTTGCAGTAATCAATTGCAGGAACAGATAAATGGGATTCGTGATTGTCCATTATGAGAATGACTTGGCGTTCTTTAGAACATCGAACGTGAGCTACAAAGTGTTCTAAAACTCTTACAAAATTATCACTAGTCATCCATCCAGACGAGTGGACTAAGCCGGTTGCGCCATATTCTTCTGGGACGCCACTTAGCATTCGGTGTTTGTCAAATTTTTTTCTTGGCAAAACCCACACTGGAGGAAGGGCTGTTCCGTTCGCTCCAATAATGCCTACTTGAGTAACCAGCTCTCCTCTCTCACGCGAAACGACTTTACCCACTTGATGCTGGCCTTTGGTCGCAACCACCTTTTGGGTTTTTTGGACTGTGGTAACACCCGTCTCGTCCAAATTAAATATGTCCGATCCAGTGAACTCATGCCTTCTCAGTACCTCCTCTAACTTAGCTTGAAATGTCCCGACCGTAGATTTATTGAAACTTGAAATTCCTGCTAAGCTTGTATTCTCCGGAGTTCTTATGGACAATTCAGATTGTCGGCTTAAAAATACAGTAAACCAGTCCTTTCCTGCGGATTTATTTGCTTTCCAAGGTTGTGGAACTTTGAGGTGTTTTTTTTCGGCAAACTCATATGCCAATCTGCGTGTGGCTTTTGGAGTTAAACCGTGATACATATTCGAGCATGTTTTAAGGTAACAGGCAAGCGAGGATTCCAATTCATTAGAAAAAACTTGACATGTGACGAAATGCGGAAAGAATGACGTATTGTCAATTCCAAATTCTTTTGCTTTTTTGACATATAACGCTAGAGTTGATTTTTTAATCTCATGCTCTTGCGCGCTTTTTCTAATGGAAAATTTTCCAGATAAAACATCAACTGTTGCACTTCGAATGACTTCTGCGGAAAAGAGTCTTTCTGTTAATCTTCTGTGTTTGTAAGGCATGTTTCCTGTAACAATTTCATAATTTAGGGAGGGTTTGGACACTTGCGGGAGGAGTTGGACAGGTGTCCATACCCTCCCGCAACGTATTTCGACTAATAAAATACAAAATGTATTAAAGTACATTTATATATCTTAAAAATGGCAACAAGCATTAATTGTTAAAGCTTACCTAATACTGGAAATCAATCAGCAACCCAAAAAACACAAAAACAGATTATTAAAAGCACAGGTGAAAACTGGTTAATACTAGAACAAACACATGGATTAATAAGAAAATTGCGGTGCATCGAAACAAAGCGACCTGCCTGCTTCGCGTCTAGACAGCTACTAAGAATATTCAAATGCGCTTCTAGTTACGTTTCTCTTTTGACCTGTTTTCTAATTAGGCGGCAATTTTGAATGTGTCCAATGCCTCCCGCTGTCCAAACCCTCCCGGCGCTCCGCTACACCTTTTGTTGTTTTCTGACAAATACTATCCTCTTTTTTAATCTACCCATATCATATTTTAGTCCTGCCTTGATTTTTGTTTTAGGGCGTTAAGGGCAAGTCGACATTTTTGGGATGAAGCTATTAGGTTCCAGGGGAGTTCCGCATACAAATTTTTAAAACGTCCTTTTTCCAAGTTATATATGGCAACCCTAGTTTAGGTCCAAAAAGACAGCGTGAAGAAGGAACAATCGCAGAAATAATAGAATAAAACATAAATTTTGGATACCACAGTGAACAACTGAATGCTATCAAATCTTCACTGATCAACTATAGGATTTAATATAAAACCGTCCGAAGTTTTGTGAATTGTAAAGTTATCCAAACATCACACAAAATTAATAGAAATCAAAGACAGTGATGCAATGTCGTATATCGCAAAAACTGCAACAACGGTGCCTTTAAATTGACTACCACAAAAATCAAAAAAAAAAAAAGAAATTAAAAACAACGTTAAAGTACAATCACTGAAAATTGAAATCGTTTATTCTGCAGACTCATGCAGTGAGACAGGCAAATGCACACCTGCCATCGGGCGGAGAGCGGTTCGAGTCAACGTGGACTCCTAAGTTGCTGAATGGCATAGGCTACATTAGCGCTTCTAAACTTCCTTATTGGTCAGTGAGCAAAATGTTTATTGGCCAGCGTTAGATCCATAGTGATCTGTCACCATAATGTATCAATTAGTAATAGCTTTTGCAGCGGTATGGATGAAATCTTTTCGGTCAAATTTTGATCTCGGTAATCGTTTAAAATTGTAAAGAGGTAAATTATTTACACTAAATGGCGTAAATAGTAAATGACGCCAACAGTTTTTGAAATAAATCGGTATTCCATATTTGGTCACTTTACTCTACTATTATGTAGCAATATAACAAAGTTAATTGGCTTTTTAAAATACAAAAATGCTTTAATTAAAGAGGGAGTAAGACAATTCTTGATTGAGATTCCCGATCAGCAACATCTGTTGAAAATGGTTGAAAACTATTTGGTTATAAAACTTGGTAACAAGTCCTAATAAAATATATTTATTTAAAGTAATTTTGATTATATTGGTATTGCGGGCGCGTGCTGACGTGACGAATTTTGTAAATATGACGATCTACGATGTTACGAACGTGCGTTTAGATTCACTAAAAAAGTTTGAGATTTAGTACTGGTTTAAATTAATAACTCCTAGTTGATCAGTTAGGTTTTGATAGGTTTTGGTCCTTGTTAACAAGTGGTCATTATAATTTATAAGTTTTTCTAAAATTTTAGCGATTTGCTTGGTTTCTAAATTATTTTTATTTTGACGTGTTTCTAGCACGCAGGCGCGGCCCGTGAAATTTTAAAGTTGTATATCTCTGTTGCTACTTTCGGGACCCATGCCAAGTTCAGGGGTTTTGATAGTGACCTACTAGGAATGTTTTGGTAAGGAAAAAATATTTTGAAATTTGCGAAAAAAAGTTGAATTGTGCCCTGGCACACACTGGGAAAAGAAAAGAACACGTAGATATTTTATTTTTTCTAGACAAATTTTACAAAAATCATTTTGTCGAAATTTTTTTAATTTCAAGACAAAATAATGTGTTAGTAGAAAGTTACAGTCATTTGATTTTTTTAAAATTATTATTATTTTAGGTTTAAAAAACTTCGATTTCACTTACACCAAGCATGATATAGAAATATAAAGTCAATCGGCTTGAGTTCTGATTATGAATCAAAAACTGAAATCGGCATCTGACTTAAAAACACTTTGGGGTTGACTTATTTGAATACAAACCACAAAATGAACTTTTGGATAAATATTGTGATTATTTGTTAGAGACATATATAGTTGAAAACGCAACATTTCGTCCTGCTGTGTGGGCGGAAGAAAATGATTCGGTTACAAGAACGACAAACAATTGTTGCGAGTCGTTTCATGCAAAATTTAATTCCTCTTTTTATGCAACGCATCCCTCTATAATGTCTTTCTTGAAAAGTTGAAAGAATGTCAAATTGAAACATATGTACAATACAAAGTTTAAATGCAACTGCTAGATTTAAAGACAAATATGTAAAAGCTAAGTTAGCATCGCTTGATAATGTTGTTACTAAATATAAGTTAGGAGAAATAAATAGACTGCATATTATGTGTCTTTTTTAATATACATAAAGTAAAGTGCACTATTTGTTTTTTTAATACTGGAATATCGCACACCCCATACATGAACAATTTACGTTTGCGCCCAATTTACCTACAGGTTTAAACGGACCGTACATGCGCCCAGTTTACAAGTTCATGTTATGGAGCAAGTAACCTTAGCGTCCAATTTACTACCGCCGGTTAAGATTGCAAATTTCTTTGGTTTCGTATAAAAAATTAAAAAAGTGAAAAAACAACTGAAAAATTTAGGCGTTGTAAGTAATTTCTTTAAAATCAATTACCCTCTAAAAAGTGCAAAAATACATAACCAGCAATTAAAGTACCATTAAATCTAATAAAATTTAAATGCAAACAGGAAACATATTTTTGATCGCTTCTTTACGTAATTAAAGAAGACACGACTTATTGCCTCATATTTAATGCAGAACCTTGTCATAATATTAGTACGTATTACCGGAAATAATAGCGTAGCTGTGAAATTCGTTTTAAAAAATCAGATTCCTTCAAGAGTTACAGACATTAATCACGCTCGTTAATTTGATCATTAATCACAAGCAATAGAAGTTTTTTTTGTTAGCCATGTTTATTATTCCTTAGAGTTTTTTGTCAACAAATAAAATTTTTATTTGTGATTTTTAAAATACCAATAATTCTTTATAATTTTTACTACAAAAATTGAATATAATATGCGATTGTAAACGGATAAACGCTAAAATTTTTACCTAGCTCTAAATACCAAAACACAAAAACAACTATATTAATATTTCCTAAAATAAAACAATTTTTTTTTAGGATTTGCCAGTTTTATATTTCTCCGATGAGGTGATTTTCTTAGAACGTCTTTCTGTGATGTACTTATAAAATTCTCTAGTCATGATAATTTAAAATTATACTGGCATTGCAGAATGACCTCTGTAGATTTAGCTAATAAACGATTTTTTCTTCAGACCACTGGATGAACATTGAGGAAAAAATTCGTTCGCAATTTGCATTGTGCGCAGGGATTGCGAACAGGTGTTTTCAAAGAATACCGACGCGACGCTATGCACAAATCTGCAAGACAGAAGTCTACTGCAACACGCTATTGTGGTACGTTATAAGTAAAAGCTTTCTTTTTAGAAACTTTCAAAATCAGGTTTGTTGGTGCGTGTGCCTTTTAAAATTTAAATTAAAAACTTTGATAACGTCGATCGGAACTTTTGATACCTTTGTCGGTACGTCGGGACATGAACTCCAAGAACGGTGACAGTCCCAATATATCGGGACGGGCGGCTACCTTATTTTTAGTCTAAGAATTTATTTGTTCTATTCCAACAAGTATATTATATTGTTTTCAGTAATTTTATTTTAAAGCCAATCTGGAGTTATTGGGTTATTGCAAAAAGGAATATCTGGCCAAGTCGCCAGGGGTATTAAAGGAGCCGACTGCGGTCGCCTCAATAAAAGCATATGGGATGAAACATCATCAAATTAGAAAAATATAAACAATATGTTATTTAACATCCAAAAAATTTGACAATACATACAACAATGTATTATTTTCCTGAGTACGGATGTACATATATTATGCATGTATGTACGTTCGCCAAGCACTGCGTTTATTTCTCACCGTATGAACATTTTTATTTATTATTTTAATTGTTAAATTATATGTAATAAAATAGATATTAACCATTTATTTATGGGCTCCTGTAATTAAATATGGCATTTCATTAAAAAGGTATGATTTTTGTAGCTACACAATTTCTTTTAAAACCATAAGTTGCATGAGAAGGCAAATTAATTGTTATTATTATAATTAAATTATAAATCCGTGCTCCGGCTATAAACATCACAAAGGTATATTAATCGAATATAAATGCTGGATGTTACAGTTACCTTTCACTCTGAACCAGAATAGATAATACAGAGTCTCTGGCGACTTTGAGTTCTTATTTTGTGAAGTTTATTTTCTTATTAAATCATGAAAATTCTAGGTTTTATACAAATTATATATCTTATACAAATATTATATCTTTAATAATTAAAGCCTGTAAATAGGGTAACACTTTTAGAAGAGTATCAAATGGAATAGATGTGAAATTTTAATTAAATGAAATGTTAATGACAGTTTTTATTAAATATTTATTAACAAATTTCTTTTATGTGTTGACTACTAATGTTTTTTTTAATTACTAAACTTGTGACTAAACATTGATCAGTTGCTTTAAAAACAGGAATTATATTTTTACTCATATATATCTCCGATACCTATTAAGGCGGCATTTTCCACATGGCGTCCATGTTGGCCAACTTAGTTTCATTTTGACATGGTTTTTCGGCTTTACAATTTTTAACAATAACATTATAAGTATATTAAGTATAGCTTCATATCCTGCAAGCAATTTTCGGTCAATTATTTAAAGTTTCAACGTGTATAATGACTTCATTCAGAAGATTAATGTGTTAAAATATCTATGGCGGCATTTTTTCTGTCACTAGGACCCCAAAATATTCTTTGTACTTAAATATTGTTTTCCTAAAATAAATAATAAAATACCTTGAAACCTTTATTAATACGTTAAAAATACCTACAGAATATGAAACTATACTTTCGAGCAAATCACTAAAACCAATTGGTAGTTTTTATAAATATAATAATGACATTTTTTAGGCATAAGTAGTTTGGGACCGCATAGCTTAAATGCTTTTTATGTTAAAACAGATATTTTTTGGTAATGAGGGAAAAAAGTTGAATTAGAAAAAATGCAGTACCTTTCTCAAATAAATGAAAATTAAAAGAAAAAAGGAATTCGCTTGACGTTTTTACTGAAATATTAAATGTTGAGTTGTTTCTTTTTATAAGAATTACCTAAATAACAACAATAAAAAATGTTTTAAATATTAACGGCCAGATTCTCCAACGCTAGTCTGGTCTACTTTGACAACCAAAAGTTTTAAACTGACAAGTGTAAGGACAACTAAGTTTTATACTATAAATTTGTTTCTGTGTTTTTTCACAAATTTATGAAGAAAAGGGATATTTTAGTACGTACTTTCGACAATAATAGAACTAAATTCGTTTTAGCAACTCGGTTCAAGATGAAAATCATTTGGAAACCAAGCAGATCGCTGAACTATCAAAATAACATAAGTTTTCAATGACGACGTATTAACAATTATAGGACAAAACCTATCAAAACATAACTGACCAACTAGAAGGTCTTAATTTAAACCAGTACTAAATCTTGAGCCTTCTTAGTGAATGTGAACATAAAGATTTATTGAAAAATTTATCAAAATGTTTATTAAGCTTGTAATGTAATCGCTTTCTTTTTGGACTGGAGAGTTATTTTATTAATAATAAGAAATACTTCACAATATACGCTTTTAAACAACAACGATATTATGACAAATTCTACTTGAGAGCTGACAAACCTCGCTGGTGCGCGAAAGGGTCTAAAGGTGCGCGCACACTTAGGCGAAGCGTCGCGAAGAGAAGAGAATTTTATCCATCCAAGAACTTTACATGCAATCAAATGGGAGCCCGCACACTGAAGCGTCGAGACGCGTTGTGCGGGCTTCCATTTGATTGCACGTAAGTTTCTTGGACGGATAAAATTCGCGACGCTTCGCCTAAGTGTGCGCGCACCTTAACTAATGTCATTTGGTACCTTTCTCAAATAAATGCCGAGAACTAGATCGAATTTACAGACATTGTATTTACGGGAGATGGGCCTTTTCTGCACTAAAAGATGCGTTTACCTTAAAAGAAGGTGGTAAGTTTTTAAAACTCAGAATGGCCGAAAATGTTAGTTAGTCCCTTTCTCAAATAAGCGATTCACTTACCTACTTAATATAACGTAAGTGCACCAAATAAGGCCCACTTAAGACACGTTTGTTGTGTTTTTTGTTGCACTGAAAAAATGCTTTCCTTATTATGGGTTAAGATACTTTATACAACTAGCTAGTTAGAATGTGCCTAAAAATAGTAAGGCTTAAAATCTGCGAATATTATTTATTTTGGAGTATTCGTCAAACGTTTGAACACAAAACATTAAAAACAATAAAATATTACGGTTCTTGTAGACATTCCATTCCCTATTGCGTGCAATGCTTGTGCAATTTGGGTCAAAGTCCATAAACCTCTTCTTTTCGGCATCTTGAGTTTTTCTATCTAAAAAGGTACCTACATACCTGTACGTGGTACGTGGTGTGAACCAAAAAATGTTGGATTAAATAAAAAGCCCCGTTTCAATTCTTGTTCCAAATATGGCCCACCCGGGCTTTATTTATTTGTTATGTTCTGACAGCCCACGAAGACCGAAGTCTAAGTACTATGTACCGTGGGTGTACCGAGGAAATCCGACTGACACATCCAGGGCTGGAAACACCCGTAGGGACTTCACCAGCCCTTTAAGAGGATGTGAGGGGTGGTTCCACCTCGGTCGAGGAAGGAATCCTCTACCACCTTCCAATAATTGACAATCACAAAATATCCATGGTCGAAGCGAACCCGCGCCTCTCGGTTGCAAAGCTGGCACCGTACCAACTCGGCCACCGGAGACCCGAGACCAGAGACTTTATTTTCCTTTATAATTGATACTAACGGTATTATAAAGTGTGATCTAAAGTTTGACAAATGGGGGTAATTCCAGAGACGGCTTCTAACCTAGTTGGAAATAAAATTAGGATTCGATTTGAAAATAAAATACAAATATTTATTTACCCACATTGTGTTATTTGAAAGTGCGAGATACGAAAATATCATACAGGGTGTCTGAAAAGTCTTAGCATGGGCAAATATCTTTACTATTAATAAAGATAGCGACACCAAATTTTAGTTGTACCTTATTGGTTGAGAAATCTACGTTTTTATGTAATTTGACTTTTTCAACCCCCTTGGGGGGTTACGCTAGGGAGTTGAGGTCGAAAATTTTGAATGCAAACCTATGCCGTGTGGCCTCTTCGTTTAAAAATCTTCAAAAAAGAAACATTGTTTTAGTATTTTAGTATTTATTTATTATTGTAATTCATTTTTAAATGGCAAGCCTATAAAAATTATAACTCGTAAATCGTATAATCGGTCGGGGCAAAAGTCGACCATTAGTCGACCTCTTGTGACATACAGCACAAGTCGGCGCTGCTATTTTTTGTTTTGTGGGGCACTTTTTTCTAACTTTTCTCCAACTTTACTTCTTCATTTGTCGTTGTTATATGTTTCGTTTTTTGACATCTGCGCAGTAGACCAAAATGCGTACCACGCGCAAACCGAGCGTGCTAGACATGCGCACGGAATTTCAGGAGATGGACTTTGGTGTCTACATTTGAACCCATTCACTTTTAGGAATCTATCTCCAGTAGTTAAGGTACCACTGCGTATTTAACTTTATAACGTTTTTCCCAAGTTTTTTCGATTTTATTTTTCTTTTTTTGCTATCTGCGCGGTGGCAAATAACGAAAAATACAGTCGAAAAAAACTTGGGGAAAAAGTTTTACCATTGATCAAACTGCGTACCACGCGCAAACCAAGAGGGCTAGACATTCGCACGAAATTTCAGGGGATGTACTTTGTTGTCTAAATTCGCAGTGGTACCTTAACTACTGGAGATATATTCTTAAAAGTGAATGGGTTCAAATGTAGACACCAAAGTCCATCTCCTGAAATTCCGTGCGCATGTCTAGCACGCTCGGTTTGCGCGTGGTACGCATTTTGGTCTACTGCGCACATGGCAAAAAATGAAAAATAAAGTCGAAAAAAACTTGGGAACAAAGTTATAAAGTTAAATACGTAGTGGTACCTTAACTACTGGAGATATATTCTGAAAAATGAATGGGTTCAAATGTAGACACCAAAGTCCAACTCCTGAAATTCCGTGCGCATGTCTAGCACGCTCGGTTTGCGCGTGGTACGCATTTTGGTCTACTGCGCAGATGTCAAAAAACAAAACATATACAAACGACAAATGAAGAAGTAAAGTTGGAAAAAAGTTAGAAAAAAGTGCCCTACAAAACAAAAAATAGCAGCGCCGACTTGTACTGTTTGGCACAAGTGGCCGACTAATGGTCGACTTGTGCCCCGCCCGATTATACGATTTACGAGTTATAATTTTTATAGGCTTGCCATTTAAAAATGAATTACAATAATAAATAAATACTAAACTACTAAAACAATGTTTCTTTTTTGAAGACTTTTAAACGAAGAGGCCACACGGCATAGGTTTGCATCCAAAATTTTGGACCTCAACTCGCTAGCGTAACCCCCCAAGGGGGTTGAAAGAGTCAAATTACGTAAAAAAGTAGATTTACTAACCAATAAGGTACAACTAAAATTTGGTGTTGCTATCTTTATTAATAGTAAAGATATTTGCCCATGCTAAGACTTTTCAGACACCCTGTATGATATTTTCGTATCTCGCACTTTCAAATAACACAATGTGGGTAAATAAATATTTGTATTTTATTTTCAAATCGAATCCTAATTTTATTTCCAACTAGGTTAGAAGCCGTCTCTGGAATTACCCCCATTTGTTAAACTCTAGAGGTCTTAAAAATTACTGATTGACTTAACAAGAAAATAATTCTATTCTATTCTATTATTAGGACCATCCTACATGACTCACCGTTTTCATATTTTTTTTTCAGTTCAGACATTTGACAAGAAAAAACTAGGTACGTATTTTAAATCTACAGAGGTTAGGCTATTGCACACAATAATTTGCAATTCGGTAATATACCTAATACGTAAAAATATTAAATAATGCGCCTACCTTAAACGATAACAGCTATTTCCACTTGTTCGAATTCTATCAAATTGAACAAATAAAATAGCGCGGCGCATGCAGCCACCGCAAATTATGCTTGTCTGTCGCTAGATTCTTTATTAGGGAGTTGCGACCGAGCTAACAAAATTTTATCCAGTATTGGTTTTTACCGGCATGGGCCTTATTAGGATTAGGACCCGAGCCTTATTTGGCAAACCTACCTTGCTTATAAGGTTATTGTTAAAACTTTTAAAGCCGAAAAACCATGTCAAAATGAAATTAAGTTGCTCAACATGGACGCCACGTTGAAAATGCCGCCATAACATCTGAGTAGGTATCGAGATATATTTTTAATTCATTTGTTATAACTATTGACAGTGAAGGAGCAACTAAGCAAAACGCAATAAATCCACAATATGCTTTTAGAAAAAGGCGAAAGTAAAATTACCGTTTTTATTCGTTAAAAATAATCTTAAGAATTTTTTTTTAGAAAAGTATTTATGTTTTGATCTAAATTTACAATATTTCTAACAATATATAATTTTCTTAATGGATTTATGTCATTTTGTACAACTAAAGAGTTCATTTGTTTCATTCTGCTCAGTTTATTTAAACTTAATGTCTTTCTATTTAACTGTATTCAATGCGATTTTTATTTTCTTAAATAATAATTTTTTGTTAATAGCAGTGTGGCGTAACATCCAAGTAATATGTCTTTTAAATAGCAACCGTTAAGTACTTAAAGTAAGCAAAGTTTTTTTTTCCTATCATTTTTTTTTTTAATTGTTATTCGCTTGTTATCAGTATTATAATGCTGCTCAGTGGAAACACGTCAGTTGATTCTATTAAATTCGTTTTATTAAAATAAATGGCCTGCACCAATGTAGATCTCATATTTTCAATATCTGATAACTAAAGCCGGAGAAACTTGAAGATGTGACAAATAGTGACATTATTGTAAGAGCGTGGCATCCTCATTAACCGATTTGCTAACTACTATAACGGGGAATGTTTTCGTTTCGTCTTTGTCGTCATTATCGTGTTATTTGGCATCTTTGTTAATTTTATCGCCTTGTGAGCCTTCTTCCCCGTTAAAAACCAGCTGATTGTAACTGGCTTTTTTAATTTGGGTAGCCAATAACCTTGCATGTCTTGTCAAATAATATTTGAACTTAAAATATTGCCAACATAATTAACATAAAAAGAAAATGCATTGTTGTCAAGTCCCAATTTACAATATTTTGACTCTGACATTCTTTATAGAAGAAAAACTGTACCTAGCCAACACTGGTATTTGAAATAATCATTGGCATCTGTCTCTTTATTAATTATATTTAACACATATTTTTAATTGTAAATTATTTTTTACAGATACTTTTTTGTAATAAAGTTATTTCTGTTTCTAGAAGTGCATGCTAAAAATTTTCAAAAAATTTATTTATTATTATATTTTTTAATGTCTTAAATAAAACAGCTTCGAGTTTAATTTTAAGAATCATTAAAAGTGTTTGCTAATGAATTTTTTGCATCCTATTAAAAACAAAACCATCTTATTAATATGCAAAACTTAAAAACAAAACAATAAACCAACCTACATTTTGCACATAAAAATTATTTATACCTATACCATAAATATTTGCTTGTCCCCAAACAAAAGTAAAAAAAAAAAAGAATCAAATACCAGCGAAGCGAATAGTTTACCTTGACTTTACTCTTACGATGATATGAGGAAACAAAGATTCTGAATTTCACAAATCACCTTTAACTTACGTAACAGTAAATTAATAAAATAAAATCATCTAAATTTAATCCAAACATAATATGCTGAGAGGAAGTCATTAAAACTTAAATATATCGAAATGATAATGAAGATATTTTTAAGTTTTGAAACGAAAAGTTACAAATTTATTCATATACAATAGGCTGATGAGTACTCATTAGCATTTCATAAAGAGCGTAGAAAATTAAGATTTCCTTAATTAGGATAACATTTTTAGGATTAACAATATACAGCGTGACGCAGAAGAAATAGTTATATTCCTAACAAGTGCGCAAAGTGATATTTTTCCGCACCCGACTGCCGTTGCCGGAACGACGCGAAGCGGCAAGCATTCAAGTGCGGAAAAAGCACTTTGCGCATGCGTTAGGAACAATATTTTTTCTACGAACGTCAGATTACAACGAAAATAAAAACAATGATTATTTTTTTAAGAATCTTTAATGAAACTTGAAAGAACTACAACAACAATTAACATAGTAATAATAATAATAATAGAAAATTGAATTATTTCTTATTTAATATTTATAACAAACGAACAATTATTAATATTTTGCAAATTGATTGTAGATCCGGTAATTTCATTTAACGGGTGGCTTAGGGAAGCGCTTATTTTACGGCTTGATGAAGGTTGACTTAACTCAGAAGGGCAGTTGTTCATGGCGAATATTTTATTCGACATATCCTTTTTTTGATTTGTGGAATCCATCTATGTAGCTAAGTATCACTTTGCGCACGTTCGTAGAAAAAGGGTATTTATTCAAAGTACGTATTCAGGAATCCAACATAAATATAAACGAACCTGATTTACTATCGCTAGACCAGTCTAATATGACAGTCAAGGTTTTTAACTGACTAGTGTAAAAATAAACAGAACGAAGTGTTGGAGTATGAATTCATTTCTGAGTTTTTTGGCAAATTATAAAGGAAAGGCAATTTCGACATGTATTTCCCACAATATTAGGACAAAATTGATTTTAGCAAGTTCCAAGATAAAAATTATGTGAAAACCAAGCAAATCTCTAAAATATTAGAAAAGTCAGACATTTTTAAAGACGAATTTTATTATTAATAGTGACAGAATACAAACTTGCCAGAACCTGACTAGGAGTTCTTAAAATATGGAAATTTTACCTTTTCTTGATATTTCAGTTATGTTGGCAATAATTTTGTCAAATATTTGACAAGAGATGCAAGGTCACTCTTGTCTCTCTGTTACTCTTCGTTGAATATGAAAGGTTATCAGTCCTTATTTGTCATATTGAAGACATGAGCTAGCTATTCTCAATATCAGCTAAGATTTTATTGGCGGCCGTTGACACATGGCATTTGTAGTAACATTCTGTTTACACAACTTGAACTCTGGTCAGGTTCGGTTTTTGCCACCAATCTCAGGCCGCTCTTGGTAAAATGATTTATTTTTAAATTAATTAAACGAATTCGAAACGACAATTAAATTAAAAAACAAAGTTTAGCCCTAAAATCGTCAAAAACAGAATTAATGTATAATCGATTAGTTACCCTGGATGTACTAGGAATGCAGTAATCGTGATCCATAATAAATTAATAATATCTAAAAATGTTTATAAAAAGTAAACACACCACTCCACAAATAATGATTTTTTTCTGGAATTATGTAATTTGAAGCGGATATTACAAAGTTGAATGTGCTGAATTCAGTCAAAAATAATAGAACAAGCCGCGTCAAATTTCAAAAACTATAAGCTTTTCCAGTCAATTACTCGATTCGTTTTTGCCGCAAAATATATAATTCCTATAACACTAATTAATTTTGGGATAATGTTTGTCAAGATAATTGTTAAACAAATAAAATATGTTTACGTACTTACTTTTTATAAAAAGAAACACTAGACAGATACACAAAGTCCAATAGTATACCACCAAAATGTTTAATAAGCACAAAATAATCAAAATAATGGCAAAATGCTTTCTGAAAACACCGAAAAGCAACAACAATATTCCTAAAAATAAACTTTGTTTCACACGTCATAAATCAACATCGGACGGGACGGCTCTGTAAATAGCGAAGGAACGCGGAATAGACAAGACCGGTTGAATACTGCCGGAAAGAGATATGCCGGTGCAAAGGCGTCAGAAAAGGATGCCCGTCTACACGGCATTCGATGTGAGGTGCGACACATATTCCACCTTGACGTTTCTCCGGCTGCAAGCAGTAGATGCGGGATATGTATCGTCGCCGCGTACATATAAATCTATGGCCATTTATATATCCATCTCTCATCAATTCAGCGATTGTCTGTGTTCGCGAGGCATTTTCTGAACTAGGGAACGTTTAAATTATAAGTTGGCAAATATTTTGACATGTGTCAATGACCGCCATTAAAATCTTAGCTGGTATTAAGTATACATTGTTGCAGATCAGATAATAAAACGAATGTAACTGGATCAAACGAAGTGTTGCCAATGAAAAAAAAAATAAGAACACTGATACCAAAGAAATAAACCTTAAACATTTTTTATAGAAAAAAACTGTACTAAATCTTAAACCTTTTTAGCGAACCTCTCTGTTTATTTTTAAAGTAATCTATAAGATATTAACTACAAATCATGTTTGTCATTGTCAGATTAACATAAGTTGTTCAAGCAATAAGGAATATGCACATATGTTTTTTATTGCATAACCCGTTTAAGGAAGTCATTATAAACCCAAAAAAATTATTAGGATAATTTTGCTACAAAAAATGTTTACTTTTCGGTATAATTTATTACAATTTAAAAAGCAGCCATTTGTCCTTAATGAATAGTGATGTCAGGAGATCAGCAAAATAAGTATCAATCTACATGTTAACGTCAAGCTTAACCTAAAGTCGAACAGGTTTGTTTTTCTCGGAAACAGTCAGAGGGGGAGCAATTAAATTTTTTGGGTTAATAGAGGAATACTGCAACTAGCTTTGGTAAAAAATTCAGTTACACAGGATACTTCGTTTTGGAGCTTTTAAATGTCAAAGTCGAAATTTCCGCGATTTCCGTTCAAATCGGGTAGAGGTCGCAAATGTGAATCAAATTAATGTAAATTTTCGGAGGTTGGCGAGGACCCGAAGCTTCAGAACTCTATTGAAACTGGTGAAGAACGGATAATGGCAAGTAATTCTATTGAATTTTTTTAGGTCGAAAAATGCCCCTTTTGGTACCTAATAACTCGAAACAAAACGTCGGATCGAAAAACGGATTCATAAGTGAAACTTTAAAATCTCAAATACTTTCTTTTTGCAATACACCTAAACCTAAAATCACTGGAAAATGGAAATATTTGGAAAAAACTGGAAATTTGGATTTTTGACCCAAATATTTCACGGTTTTTAATTTTTTGTGGGGTCCAAATGGTTCAAATTAAAATCCCATATACGTCATTGGAAAGAGCATGTCGAAATACCTGATATCCATATTTTTTAGTTTCTTTATAGGAAAGGAGCAATCGCCGATTAAATTTCGATTTTTTGACTTTTTTGCCCTCGACATCGGTACATTTGAATCACTCTGTATTTTCTCCTATCTAATTTTTTCCCAATTTTTAACACTATCTTATAAAGGGATAATCACACTTTAAAATGAATACCGAATGGGTCATCCAGGAGAGTACTTAAGGTGTAAAAACCGAATTTTCTTGATTTTTTCCGACAAATCCTATTTTTACCAGACATTACTCCACTTTATTTTCCTTATTTAGTGATTCTTTTTGAGTGTTAACTATCTAAGAATACTTCCCACTAATTTAAATCGCTTATTTTTTCGCTAAAGTAATAACTAAATAGGTTTATTTGCATCGGGGGCATGCAAAATTTGAATTTAGATTGGAATTTTCGAAGGTTGCCATGAAAACAAAGAATTGCAATTTATTTACGCGAAATTATGTGTCAAAATTTCGCAAAAATGCCAGTTTTTGTTGCAAAATTGAAAGGTGTCTGGACCGACCTCGGCTTAAAATATACATGAATAGGATTTTAGGAACCTTCTACATTAAGTGCGGGGATATTCCATTAGATGAGTTACGCATTAAATGCTATTTTTATGGATTTTTCGATAACCCTACAACACTGGAATTCGCCATGGACTCATTATAAGTCATAAATACACTTTTGACGACACAACCAATGGGACCACGTTTTACAAGTTTCGAAATTCGCGCGACAATTTGCAGTAGAAAATCCTTTTTTTTTGTTAATAAAGACTAAAATAAATGGATATCAGCAACCGCCATAAACATTTAATTTATGTACTGTAGAAACTATAAAACAAAATTCAGATTTATTTGGGTTAAATGCATATTCCCTACTACCAACTCATTTCGAAAAAAATACTGGGATAATTTAGCTAAAAAAAAATGTTTAGCTCTATTGATAAGTTATTACAATTTAAAAAACAGCCATTTGAGCAATGGCAAATTACGTCAGATATTGTCTGCAACCGTTGTTTGCACTAATTAGTCACGCGCTTGTCAAAAATAAGGGCCGCGACCTCGAGTGTATATCCAGTTGCCTATACTCAGCACATCTAATCCCAATTATTCATCTGTGATGTAAATAAAACATATTTGTTGTTTGAGTAGAATTCATTTCATGATTATAGTGAAGGTGTGTGTAATTCTATTAAACAATGAAATTTCTTTAAAACTATGCTATGAGTATTGTTTTGTGCCAAGTACCCCGAACAAACTCTTTTTCATGTGCCAAGAGCAGCCGATCTCAGGAAAAAGTAGAACAGTCAATTTGACTGTTCTACTTTTTCCTGAGATCGGCTGCTTGAGTCAATAACAAATTTTCATAACTAGTATTAAATGTTAGTATCGCCAAATTCAAGTAAGCATATTTGGCTATTTAATCTTATGATACAATAAATCCTTACAAAATTTTGAAGGCAAATGAGGTTATCATTTCCAACTGTCAAAGTGTAGCGTAAGTTAAATAAAAAGAAAAAAACTTATTTGAAGCTTACAGCCATATCACATAATATTGAAATACATTGCTTTAATTTCTGCAGATGAAAGTAAAGTCAGGATTTAAGAAAAATACGCAGTTATCGTAAATGAATCAATTCTCGGCAATGAAGAAAATAGAATAGATTTGGTAACCCACAAATTATCTAATAATTATCCTGGTGATCAATGTTGAACAGCCTTTTTAATCAAATGTAACATTTGGTATCCAAGAAATTTCCTAATCTCGGGAAATAATCAAGGACATAAAATACCACTCGAATTTACAGCAGGTACAAAATCCATAATAACACTTTTCTTTACATGTAATGTGACATGAGACGTGACAAACCAATAGAGTCACGTCTTACAAGTTCAGAAATTTGGACGAAAATTTGTAATATAAAGTTATAAAAACCAAAATGAATGGGTAAAAACAACTACTATAAATTTAATTTCTACAGAGAACATAGAAACAAATATTTCAGGTTTATTTAGATTATATGCATATTCCATATTAAATGGTTTGTTGTTTAGGTAGACTTTTAGGCTTTTTATTAAGTGCATAAATAAACTTAAAAATAATTCTTTGATCGCTACTGGTCAGACAAAAAATGCATTAGTCTTAAACGGCTTTGTTTGTAAGATAAGTTTTTTTTGATTAAACAGCCTGTATAAAAATACATTTGACAAAATCAAGAAAATCTCTTTAAAGCCCAAGTGCAATCAAATTTATATATTCTCTATTTCTCCTCAATGTCAATCTTAAAGACACAAAAGCAGAATATCTTGTTTCAAACGAATTGAATACCCCTTTTAAGAAACAACAAATTTTTGCGGACAAGAAAATATTAGAAAAAAGAAAGTATATAAAAATAAAATATATTATAATCGGTGTACTTTAAAATGTACTGCATGCCAATTGAAAAAAAAACCACAAAGTGGTAATTTATCATAAAAATACACAATCAAAGAAAAATTGAAGGGCTTCTTTAACTTTTTAAGGAACCGAAACTGTACTAAAGAGGTTGGTTAAATTGTCCTATTTGAACCTAAAGAAGCGATTCTTAAAATATATCCTTCTTGTGTCCGGCATTAAGGGGGAGGGGGTTGAAACCCAACTTCCCCAACCCTGGCCTCTGATATAATTTTAGTTCTTTAAACTTTTCTTGATTTACGATAATATTTACTTCCTGCCATACTTTTGACAACGAAAAAAAGTAGGAAATCGATAAATGACAAATGGCATTGTACGAAAACGTTCGTCCTTCTTTATCATCAACGATTGAGAGAAACGTCAGTGTTAAATGACATAATAATATGTAGTGTCAACTATGATATTTAAATCTCGTTTCCTACAATTAAATACAATTACATTACTGCAATGATTAAAAAAATTATATAATTAAATTATTGTTTCGAATAAAATTAATTTTTAAGTTGTTATATAACACATATTTGTGGCTCCAAACCTGATTACCGTAAATGTCAAAATTTAAATGATTTGGCATAATCTAAGTATGTTTCGAATACTCTGTAAATCTTGCAACCTTTGGAGAAAGTTCTATTGTTGCAGATTAGTGCTCTGTTGATGGCTAAAACAACTAATTTATATTTTTTAAATAAAAATTTTAAAAAATTTAAATTTTTTATGGTATTGCATATTAAGCGTATACCTCGGCGTATACTGTTTTGCAGGCGCGGCCCGTGAAATTTTAAAGTTGTATATCTCTGTTGCTACTTCTGAGACCCATACCAATTTCAGGTTTTTTAATAGTGAGCCTACTCGGAATGCTTTGGTAAAGAAAGAAATATTTTTTAATTTGGAAAAAAAGTTGAATTTTTGAATCGACCCACCTGGCAGAAAAATTAACACGCTTAGGTATTTTATTTATTATTTTTTCTAAACAAATTTTACATTATTTTGTCGACAGTTCTTAAATTTTAAGAGAAAAAAATGTGTTAGTAGAAAGTTATAAGTAGTCATTTGATTTTTTTTAAAATTTTATTTATGTTTAACTTTTTTTTATTTATGACTATAACTTTCTATTAACAAATGATGTAAAATGTGTTAAGAAAAACTAATAAATAAATTACCTAAGCGGGTTAATTTTTTCCCTGGTGGGTCAATTCAAAAATTCAACTTGCTTTCGCAAATTACAATATATTTGTTTTCTTTACCAAAACATTCCTAGTACACTCGCCACTGAAAATCTTGAACTTGGCATAATATATACAACATTAAAATTTCACGGGCCGCGCCTGCTGTTTTTTGCAATAAGGAAATTTATGGTATGATAATTCAATAGTATTTTTGCTACAAACTATGTGATTATTTAAACCAGGGGCGGCCGGTACATAGGGGCGCTGGGGTGCGAGACCCCCCGACAATACTCAAAAATAATAATAAGCTGTATTAAATATGTATTTATTTTAAACATATCTATCATATATATATTTTTCAATAAAATATTCTGGATATTTGTTCTGATTTTACATTTATTTCAAAAACAATACAGAGGTTTTGCGCTTATCCGCCAGTTGAGGTTTCTTTCTATCCCGCCGTTGCATCGAGGCTACAATAATTATTGTTTGAGCCACAGAATTCAACTTCGTTGACATTCGTTCGGTTTTATTAGGGTTAATTCCATACTTAATAAACTGGATTTTAGCACGCGAAAAGGCGCTCGGCCGGTGAGCCCAGCCGGCCCAGTCCCCAGCATTCCACTGTTTTATTCCGCGTTGTTGTGGGCGATTTACGTTTAAATTCGTTTCGCGACATTTCTTGGTGTTTCAATGTGTGGAAACTGGCAAATAGCGTGTAAAACATTTTATCTACAAGCGTGCGGTAAGTAACTACTTACCGCACTGATTTGAGTGCGGTAAGTATCACTTTACCGCACTAGTGCTGTAAGTAATTACATACTATAAAAACAAGATTTTATATTATTCAAGTGTATTTTTATTTTAAAAGGAACTCTATTAAATATTATACTTATGTATAACAAATACTTACATATTTTTGGTAATTATTGATATTACTGGAAACAGCGAATTTTTTCATGAAATTTTGCACATACCCTAATTTTGGGTCGTAGAACACGAATCCGAAGTCAGCTTTTGGCGGTCTCGTATGGTTTTTCCAAAAAAAAAAATTGTTTTTGGAAAACTTTTAGGTTAACTTTTAGGTTACCTTTTTGTTATAGATTCCTTTAAGTTTCGACACTTTCACTTCAACATATCTGTAAACTTTTATTAGTTTTCGGCACACGAAACACCACATTTAGGCAAAAATAGCTAAGAAAATTGCTTTTTTCTATAGAAAATTCCATTTTATCGCTACTAGACGTCATTATTTTTCCAGCTGTCAATTTTCCGGCGTTGCCACGTTTACAAAGCATTTTTCTCGCAAATTTTAACAATTTCCGGCCATAAATAAATCCAAAAAAAGAGATGGCAATATGAGAGTAAAATAAGACAGATAGCATTTTATTTTCCCTAAAAGGGCAAAAAGATGACCCCAACCAACACCCTGGGGCACCGATCCCTCTTCGCCTGCGAGGAAAGAGACTGGTCAGGGCCCCTAACCAGGTGCTAACCCTGCTCCGACCTTAGGGTGCCCTCCGATCCACCGTTATACCACCGTTATATCGAAAATATTAGATCTGTCACCTAATTCACCGACTTAGAAAAGTTTTTGATACGAACGGTGGATCGGAGGGCACCCTAAGGTCGGAACAGGGTTAGCACCTGGTTAGGGGCCCTGACCAGTCTCTTTCCTCGCAGGCGAAGAGGGATCGGTGCCCCAGGGTGTTGGTTGGGGTCATCTTTTTGCCCTTTTGGTTAAATTTGGTTCATTTTCGCATTTTCCCGCCAACTTTTTATTATTCCTAATTTACAACTTTGTCTTGAAAAATAAGTAAACCTGGCAACGCCGGACATTTGACAGCTGGGAACGTAATGGCGTCTACTACCAAATACAATGGAATTTTATATAGGAAAAAGCAATTTTCTTAGCTATTTTTGGCTAAATGTGGTGTTTTGTGTGACGAAATAAAATAAAAATTATAAGTTTACAGATATGTTTAAGTGAAAGTGTCGAAACTTAAAGGAATCTATAAAAAAAGGTAACCTAAAAGTTAAAAAAATTTTTTGCGGAAAAACCATTCGAGACCGCCAAAAACTGACTTCGGATTCGTGTTCTACGACCCAAAATTAGGGTCTGTGCAAAATTTCATGAAAAAATTCGCTGTTTCCAGTAATATCAATAATTACCATATTTTTTTACAACCTCATTCTTGGAGACTGTCTTTGATTTATTAGCTTTGTATCCCACAGACTTCCTTTTTAAATATGCCATCAGTTTTGCATACCTGCTTATGTTGACATTATTTTTGATACTTATAGAAGATTTGAGCATTGAGTAATAACTCCACAAAGAGGATGATTTACTGTCCTTAAATTTATCCACAAAATAGGCAAGCATCACATCTTCACTAATTGCTTCAACTTTCTTAGATGAACACCAGTCCATGAAGAGCCCATATTCCTTCTCATATCTATGCCGTGATTTATCCGGCAATAAATTAAGGGTAGCTGCTTTAGCAATGTCCAGAACTTCTTTGGGAATTTCATCATCACTGCTGCTACTGACTTCCATTTAAGGGACGTAAAACACACTTTCACGAAATTGTTACAAAAATAATTATCGTTTATTCCATTGTCAAGTTTTACATCTGCCATATAAAAGCCAACTATTAAATTTCTATAATTTATTTCCCTAGCAACCTGATATTAATGCATTGTTGATAACGACTTACGAGGCACCTACGGGGTAAATTAAAACAGTGCTCTATTAGTTTTTAATATTAGTGCCCTAAAACATGCTTGTAGATAAAATATCGTACAATACACTTACAGTAGGTGTCTTTACCGAATTTGCGTGATTTACCAAACTCGCCTTTGGCTCGTTTTGTTAAACATCACGCACATGCGGTAAAGTCGTACCTACCGTACTTGTATTGCAATATACTATTAAAAAGTGTTTTTTCGAGGCTTTAGTAGGCTGGAAAAATTCAGATTAAATCCCTTGAAAGACCTACCCCTGATCTGAACCTTTCTCAATCGGATAAAACAGCAAATCGTTGCTTTACAAGACATTTACAAGACATACAAAGGCGTATTAACACTGAAGCACTTAAGTCGCCACATTCGCCAGATATATTAACCTAGGGAGTATGCTAAGAAGCTTGTGGAGAGCATGTCCGTACGTTGTCAAGGCGTGCTTGATAGTAACGGAGGTTACACACTATTAGGTTAGTGCGTCGTAGTATTTGAAATATATTTTTAAAGTAAAAACTTGTTTGTTTTACTACTTGATCCTTATATTAGAAATTAAGCCAACGCACTTATGTTAACGACTAAATTATTCAGTTGCTTAATTCGCCAACAAGGATTAAGCATCTAAAAATGGTTTTATTGACAGTTCTACATACATAGTATAAACGTAATTAATTTCACTAACTCGTTTTAAAGAGAGCTTATAAACATTAAAAATTAGAGGAAGCAAGGAAATAATACTTACATGAATTATCTATCATTGTGTGTAAGTGTGTATCACAGTGAATTTTTTACACTGGGTGCACTTGTGTGATATCCTTTAACGGTACAAAAATTTCAGTTTATTGCTTCCTTGGCAGATCTATACTCAATCCCATGTAAGATTTTAATGGCGACATATTTGCCAACTTATAATTTAAAAGTTCCCTATTTCAGAAAACACCTCGTGGGCACAGACAATCGCTGAATTGACGAGAGATGGATATATAAATGGCCATACATTTACATGTATGTGACGAAGATACATATTCCGCATCTAATCCTTGCAGCCGGAAAAGCGTCAACAGGTGGAATATGTGCAGTACCTCATATCGAATGCCGTATAGATGGGCATCCTTTTCTTACGCCTTTGCACCGGCATATCCCTTTTCGTCAGTCTTCAACCCGTCTTGGCTATTCCGCGTTCCTTCGCTATTTACAGAGCTGCCCCGTTATTCCGATTTTGATTTATGACATGTGAAATCAAAGTTTGTTTTTAGGGATATTGTTGTGGGTTTTCGGTGTTATCAGAAAGCATTTTGCCATTATTTTGATTATGTTGTACTTATTAGACATTTTGGTAGTATATTGTTGAACTTTGTGTATCTGTAAAGTGTTTCTTTTTATTGAAAAGTAAGTTGATAAACATACTTTATTTGTTTAACAATTATCTAGACAAACATTACCCCAAAATTAATTAATGTTATAGGAATTATATGTTTTGCGGTGTAAATTAGGAATCTAAACGGGTAGTTTAGTGGAAAAGCTTATAGTTTTTAACATTTTCCATTTAAATTTCCATATTTTTTTGAGGTTATGTTAATCTCGAAGAGAATATAATCGTAGACAATCTCGCCCATGTAAAGCACCCCCTGCACGCTCAAAAATGACGAGTCTTGTTTTGATATTTTTGACTGTATTCGGCACATTCTGCTTTGTAATATACGCTCTAAATTACATAATTCCAGAAAAAATTATTATTTGTGGAGTGGTATGTTTACTTTTTATTAACACTTTTTGAGATATTATTAATTTATTATGGATCACGATTACTGCATTCCTAATTCCTAGTACATCCAGGCGTAGCAGAGAGGATTTGGTAACTTTAAATTTGTTTTTATTAAGTACCTATTTGACAGTGACATGATAACTTACTTTAATAATAGTTACTTTCATATACATAATATGTACGTTATGTAATATAGTGACTGGCAGAAAAATAAAAACATTTTTTGTATCATTGATTTCTCAAGAAAAGTTCATTTGTGATAAATGTTGGTGCATTAAAAAGAGATTAGTATTACTTTTAAAAACAAACTTTTAAAAACTTTTACATTTGATATGAAGACCTTTCTAATATAAAATGTTTAAAACTGGAGGTTCGAAGAGCTTTAAATACAAGTCAAGGGTGTAAATAGCATTTTTTCTCAGGAAGGGAGTTGAAGTTGTTAAAATGCTACCTTCATAAAATTTAACAGTGTTTGAAAAATTTTGATATCTAAAGGCTTTCTGCGTGCAAATAAGCAAGATCGACTTTTCAATAATTCTGTTTTTGGCGATTTTAGGGCTAAACTTTGTTTGTGAGGTTGGTGGCAAATATCACCACATGTTTATTTAAACTTATTTATAGTTCTAGTACTTTATAGTTTTTTTATATTTCTACACATACGTTGTCAGTAAATGAATTTCAACAAGATTCTGTTCCATTATTTAAACAGTCATAAATTTTGATAAAAAAAAATGTGAAGTCCGGCCCTGACCAAAGTTCAAGTTGTGTAAACAGAATGTTACTAGAAACATTGTATGTGTTAACGGCCGCCATTAAAATCTTACGTGGGATTGAGCATAGTAAAGCTCGGGAGACCTGGCCATTCCCACCCCCATATCCCCACTTTATTAAATTATTAAAGTGTACTATATACAAAATCTTATTTATTCATATAATTTTCCAGTGAAAAAATATTATTGTAAACATTTTCCATGTCTCGGCGCAGTCCCCTGCTAATAAAATATAGTTTTTTCGGCCCCTGATTCAACAGACGGCTTACCTGTCTGTATCTTAATTTTATATTCTGCATTTAAAAATATCAACTTCCGGTTGTAGGATGAGATACGTATGAATTAAGGTAAAATTAACTAACTGTTTCAACTGAAACTAACTGACTAATAAGGAAAAACTGTATACATGGTTAGAAAGTTTTTAATAATAAATTATTTTTACTTGGTTTCGTAATACCATTTTAATTAGCTTAGTATGCAGTAAGTCTACGGACTGATACGAGGTAAAATGGACCAAGGTTTTAAAGATAGGAAGAAAAGTCACTCTTAATAAGAGTTTTTGCTTGCCGAAAAATAAGTTTCAGGATTATGAGAACATTTTGATTTTTTGTACAATATACTTAAGAAAAGCAAAAACATAAAATTGTGTCAAATATAAATGTGCACTTTAACGCAAAATTGATGTTGTTTTAAACCTTATAATAAGGAATATGCATATATGTTTTTTATTGCATAAATCGTGAAGGAAGTCATTACAAACCCACAAAAATTAATTTGAGGAAAATTACTAGGAAAATTTAGCCACAAAGTTGCTTACTTTTCGGTATAATTTATTACAATTTAGAAAGCAGCCATTTGTCCTTAATAAATAACGACGTCAGGAGATCAGCAAAAATAAGTGACAATATATGTACATGTTAACGTAAAGCTTAACCTACAGTCGAACAGGTTTGATTTTCTATGAAACAGTCAGAGGGGTGCAATGGTGAAAGTTTAAAATCTCAAATACTTTCTTTTTGCAATACATTTACCTAAACCTAAAATCACTGGAAAATGGATTTATTTGGGAAAAATTGGAAATTTCGATTTTTGACACAAATATTTCACGGTTTTTAGTTTTTTGTGGGGTCACAATGGTTCAAATTAAAATTCCATATACATCATGGGAAAGAGCCCGTCGAAATACGTGATATCTAGATTTTTTAGTTTCTTTATTTTTTTATAGGAAGGGAGCAATCGCCGATTAAATTTCGAATTTTGAATTTTTTTGCCCTCGACATCGGTACATTTGAATCACTCTGTGTTTTTTCCTATCTATTTTGTTCCAAATTTTTCCAACACTATCTAATAAAGGGATAATCACACTTTAAAATGAATACCGAATGGCTCATCCACGAGTGTAGTTAAGGGGTTAAAAGCCCAATTTTCTTGATTTTTTCCGACAAATCCTATTTTTAACTGACATTATTCCACACTGTTTTCCTTATTTAGTGATTCTTTTTGAGTTTATTTTATCCGTTAATAATTATCTAAGAATACCTCCCACTAAATTAAATCGCTTATTTTTTCGTTAGAGTTATAAATAAATAGGTTTATTTGCATCGGGGCATGCAAAATTTTAAAATTTTTGAATTTTCGAAGGTTGCCATGAAAAGAAACAATTGCAGTTTATTTACTCGAAATTATTAAGATATGATGTGTCAATGTCAATGTCAGTTTTTGTTGCAAGATTGCAAGGTTCCTGGACCGATATCGGCTTGAAATATACATGAATAAGATTTTAGGAACCTTCTATAAGTGCAGGGAGATTTCATTGGATGAGTTACCCATTAAATACCATTTTTGTTGATTTTTTGATGACCCTATAATACTTACTGGAATTTGCCATGTACTCATTATGAATCATAAATTCACTTTTGATGACACAGCCCGTTTTACAAGTTTCAAAATTCGCTCGAAAATTTGGAGTTGATTTTTGTATCTAGGGCGCGAAATGCTACTTTAGTGATCGAGATATAATTTTTTTAACGAGGCGCAGCCGAGTTAAAAAAATAGTCGAGATCACTAAAGTATTTCGTGCACGAGTTGCAAAGAAAATTTTTTCTACGAACGTCAAAATATGTATACTTTTATACAGGGTGTTACGGGTCTGGTTGAGATAAGGTCGGTGCGTAATTTTGAGTTTTTCGAAAAAATTTTGGTACCTATCGATTCGTTTTTTAATTCTCTTTTCAAAAAAGTGAGGATTATTCAAACATTTTCACGAGAAAATAAATAAAATTAGGTAGTGTAAAATTTTGTCATACTTTGAGAAGTGTTAATTATTGTTAAACATTTAGAAATAAATTTGGTTTGTAGACTAAAGCGCATTCCTTAAATTCCTTTGATAGACACAGATCCGCGGGCCAATGTATAATTTACATGCTGTGCGCGAAATGCCTATTTCGCACACTATTTCGCGCACGCGGGGTCATAGTAACAGGAAAATGAAAAAAAGTGTCACTTCGCATATTGTCATTTTTTGACGTTTGTAGAAAAAATAAATTTTTGTTTTTTGTTATTAAAGACCAAAATAAATGGATAACAGCAACCACCATAAACATTTAATTTATGTGTGTATGTATTATTATGTATGTATAAAAAATATTTTAGATTTATGTGGGTTATATGCATACCTGTTCCCTATTAAATAAAACCCAAAGTCATAAAAGAAAATTGAAACTTTGTAAATTATGAATTAAAGCACATTATTTTCCTTAAGCATTATTTTATGTTGTTACTTTTGACGCGTTTGCACTTTTTTTGTAACAATTTTGGAATTTGATTAATTATTGGATTTAAAACTACCATTTTATTGCACATTTTGCGCTAAGATGATAATTAATTTATAGATATAGAATACAATTTTCTCTTTGCCAATCTCACTTTTTTGACAAGTAAAGCCTATTGGAGGACTGTTTTTCATATCTTAAATTTCATCCATTTGTCCTCTTGTCAACCTCACCCGGAAAACACAATGTTCAGTCATGGCCAAAATAAATTTTCATTTTTCATTAAGAATTAAAACTGCAACTTTATTTTGACCAGACTGTACATAATATGTCTTATCTTATAAACTTTCTTGGAAATAAGCCTCTTTCTGTTTCTGTTCACTCTGCGTGTCTTTTTTGTAAATTTATGCATTTCTTTAATTCCTTAAATCAAACAATAAAATAATTAAAAGATAATTGCTTACCTACATATTATTAAGCAATATTATTTTCACAAAAAGTGTTTTTTCGGACCCTGTAATAATAAAATGCTGGAGATGCCACTAGCGGACTTTTTATGCAATGTTTTTAATTACTTCAGATTAAAAATATTGCTTCGTGAAAAAGATTTGCGCTAATAAAATACTATATTTTGTTCTGGTAACGCAGGAAATAAGTAGTACGGGGGTCATTTTGCTATTTATCTAACAAAAAATCTGCTTTTCAAATATTTTACTAAATTTAAATTACGTAATATCAATAAAATATTTGTTCTTAAAACTAAATTCTGTTTTGAAATATTATATAAAAAACAAAGAAGATCTATTAGTTATTTTTTCATTTCTGTTATCGCCTGTAATCAATCAATGTTCAAATTTCCTTATAATTAAATACCAATCTGAATATTGATGTATTGCCAATTTATTGCCAAATACATACTTTATCAATTTTAAGCAAGATACATATGTATACCAGATTCCTTATCGAATTACCCAACTTGATCACCTTATACCTAAATGTGTCTGTCCCAGTTCCCTTTTTGAGCATTTGCCGGGTAATTTTTAATGAGATTGTTTTAGAGTGAATTAAATTAACCAATGTGAGGTTAAATTTATTATTCAAGCAAGCAAACTTTCAGCTTTGTACATTGTACAAAATATAAGTCATAAGCATAGATTTAGAAATAAGAAGCCATTGTTTACATTTAAAAACAATCACAGATTCCAGGGCTACTCTTAATCTGGTCAACTACATTTTTCCCTGCTTACTTTTTGAGAATGGCTGTTGCCAGACTTTCAATTATGTGGCATATTTGCGGATTAATAAACTTTAATAATACTAAAATAACCAAATTACTATAGGGTATTAAACTGGTCAACAAAAAACTCGGCAAAAGCGATTTTTACTCGACTTTTCAAGCTGCTGTAACTTTTTAAAAACAGTTTTTTGAGAGCGGTTTTCGGATATCGATAGATCGTCTTTCCCAGATTAAGTACCAAGAAGTGAATTTGCAATGGTCACGACATTGCCACACTATACTAATAAGGTAATGTAAAACTACTAAAAGTTTAGGTGTGCCATATTGCCAATAAATTTTTTTGGTCATAGCACGTTAGCAAGCTGATATCAATATCTCCAGATGTGTTTGCTGGAATTTCGATTACTGGTCTTTGACGAAAAATACAGAAGGAAACAAGAAAAGCACACAAATTTTGGTAGCGTCATTTTTAAAACGCTGTAGCTCGAAAATGGATTGATAGACTTTTTCGGACTTTTTAGGGGTGAAAGCCCTTTTCGTGTAGAGTTTTACCTAATAAACTGTTTTTTTCAATGTCAAAATATTTGCGTTGTATTGTATAGGGGTGAACTAAAAAGTGGATGATAAGTGTTGTTCAAAATAAGTTTTTTTATTTGTGCAATTAAGCTGTATGAGTTTGTTTTTTTCCAGAACTAGGGCGTTTTGTCAACAACATCTTATTGGTTTTGTCCAATTTTCGATTAGTTAGTGTATGGCAAAAAATTGTTTACATATTGGAAAATTTTACAAATTGAAAATTTTTAATTGTTTTTATTAATCTAAGTTACTAGATGTTGCTAGATCGACTTTGCATTGGGCTAATTTAAAATTAAATTTACAGGGTATCTGTAAAGTTTGAAATGAGAGCATAGCAACAATTCTATTTAAAAACTAACCCAACGAATAGGCGCTAACCAGCGTGATTCACCTTTTAGTATCAATATTATTTATTTAAATAATTGTAAATAATGCAGAACCGTGTAGCCAATACACTAGTTTGTAAGGCCATCGCAAAATAAAAAAAAAATAATGCAGAACCACAGCAAGCGTTGCCGTTTATCGCTCACTCGGTTAAGTGTCATCTATGTACATTTATATAGTACTTAGAAAAATTATTTCTAAAAAAGAACAAAATTTCTTCTAGTTTATACTAACAATTGTAAAAAATGCTTGGGTAATTTTATTTATTGTCATTTTGACGTCCAGGAGGTTTATAGAAGATCCATAAAAACACTATTGGTCAGATTCTCCAATGCTAGACAGGTCTAATTTGACAAGTATAAAACGACTAAGTTTTATACTGTGAATTTGTTTCTGAGCTTTTTCGCAAATATATAAAGAAAAAGGAAATTTTTTACATACTTTCCACAACAATTAGGAATATGCATATAACTCAAATAAATCTGAAATATTTTTTTTATATTCTCTACATAAATTAAATGCTTATGGCGGCTGCTGTTATCCATTTATTTTAGTCTTTATTAACAAAAAAAAGGATTTTCTATTGTAAATTTTCGCGCCAATTTCGACACTTGTAAAACGTGATCCCATTGGCTGTGTCGTCAAAAGTGTTTTTATGACTTATAATGAGTACATGACGACTTCCAGTATTGTAGAGTCATCGAAATATCCATTAAAATTGCATTTAATGCGTAACTCATTCCATGAAATATCCCTGCACTTAAAGTAGAAAGTCTCTGAAATCTTATTCATGTATATTTCAAGCCGAAATCGGTACAGGAACCTTTCAATTTTGTAACAAAACCTGGCATTTTTGCGAAATTTTGACACATCATATCTTAATCATTTCGAGTAAATAAATTGCAATTCTTTGTTTTCATGTCAATCTTCGAAAATTGGAAAATTCACAAATTTTCAAATTTTCCATTTCCCCATTTTACCTATTAACCTATTTATTTATAACTTTAACGAAAAAATTAGCCCAAAAATACAAATAAAAATAAACCCAAAAAAACAAATAAGAAAAATAATGTGGAATAATGTCGGTTAAAAATAGGATTTGTCGGAAAAAATCAAGAAAATTCGGTTTTTACCCCTTAAATACGCTCGTGGATGACCCATTCAGTATTCATTTTAAAGTGTGATCATCCCTTTATAAGATAATGTAAAAAAATTGGGAAGCAATTAGATAGGACAAAATACAGAGTCATTCAAATGTACCGATGTCGAGGGCAAAGAAAGTAAAAAAAATCGAAATTTATTCGGCGATTGCTCCCTTCCTATAAAGAATGAAGAAACTAAAAAATGTGTATTTCGACGAGCTCTTTCCGATGACGTATATGGGATTTTAATTTGCACCATTTTGACCCAACAAAAAAAATTTAAAACCGTGAAATATTTGGGTCAAAAATCGAAATTTCTAGTTTCTCCCAAATATATCCATTTTTCAGCGATTTTAGGTTTGGATAAATGTTTTGCAAAAAGAAAGTATTTGAGATTTTAAAGTTTTACTTATGAATCCGTTTTTCGATCCGACATTTTGTTTTTGAGTTATTAGGTACCAAAGAGGGGTCTGCAAATGGCATTTTGCAACCTAAAAGAATTCAAAAGAATTACTTGCCATTCCCTGATCCTCACCAGATTCAATAGAGTCTCAGAAGAGTCCTCTATAACCTCCGAAAATTTACATCGATTTAATTCACTTTTGCGACCTGTACCCGATTTCAACGGAAATCACGGAAATTTAGACTTTGACATTTAATAGCTCCGAAACGAAACATCCTGTATAACTGATTTTTTTACCGAAGCTAGTTGCACTATTCATCTATCAACTCAAAAAATTCGATTGCTCTCCCTCTAACTGGTTCCGAGAAAAATAAAACCAGTTCGACTTTAGGTTAAGCTTTACGTTCACATGTAGACTGACACTTATTTTTGCTGATCTCCTGACGTCATTATTCACTGAAGAGAAATGGCTGCTTTTTTAAATTGTAATAATTATGCCGAAAAGTAAACATTTTTTGTAGCTAAATTATCCTAGTAACTTTCATAAAAATATTTTTTTGGGTTTGTAATGACTTGGGTTTGCTTTTTTTAACCTAAAATATAATTTAAAAAAAAAATCAAATGCCCATAACTTTCTACTAAGACATTTTTTCTCTTTGAATTTAAGAATAATAATTGTGGACAAAATGATGTAAAATTTGTTTAGAAAAAAAAAATAAAATACCTAAACGAGTTCATCTTTTTCCCAGGGGTGGCTCACCACAAATTCAACTTTTTTCGCAAATGGCAAAATGGTTTTTTTTCTTTACCAAAACATCTCAGTGGGCTCACTATTAAATCCAATATATTTGGTACGGGTCCTTTAAGTACGAACAGACATATACAACTTTGAAATTTCACCAGCCGCCACTGTTCTTAATTATATTTTTTTACCATGCACTTACGAAGATTGTTTGACAGAGTTTTCTGTCGTTTATTTAAAGGATAGAAGTTATGTGAGTTGCTAGAATCAAGTATTTATTTTAAAGTTCCAAATGGTACCAAAAATGCATATCGAGTCTAAAGTAAGGTGACAATATTTTTTGTAAGTCAATACAGGACATATCAGGCATTTTTCAGAATTCACAGGAAAATAGACCGGTTTCAAAAGGTTGAGCACCAGCCGTTTTGGAATTCACTGGTTACTTGAAATTTCATGTATCTGTCATTTTTGTGTCACCTACTCACCGGTTTGGATCGGTATATTTGTCAGTGAATTCTGAAAAGTACCTGTCATTTTCGCGGAGATTGGGAGAGGCGTTAAGAAACAAAATAATGTTAAGAATTAAGCCAGGAATATTCTAAAACGAGACAGAGCACGCATGATGACTTCATATCTGACGCTCGTGGCTTTTCCATGCTTGATTCTTACTCTACCATATCAATATCAAAGTAGATATATTTTTTTATCAAGAACAAAATACAGGGCAATTTACAGGACGCCCACAATACAGGACTGCAGATAAAAAAAGGAGAGTCCTGTAAAATACAGGACGAATGGTCAGCTTAGTCTAAAGTGGAGTTTTAGTAGTGGGGGTTTACTTATTAGACTGACGAAATGTTGAAAAAGTGTTTTGAGTGTCTGAATATTATTTTTGTTGCTCATAATTATTTCATATTTTATTAAAAATAAGGGCCATTGAAATTATTTTTATTCTTAATACAATTTAGACTTTAAATAGCCCTTAAGAATTGCTCAGTTATTTGCTATATTGTTCATTGTAGACACATAAACAAATACATGTAATTCAATAAATAAATCAAAATATTATTTTGTACTTTTCCTTTAAAATCGTGCCTAGCAAGAATGTATGTCTGTTGAATTTTTGCAGATGATAGTTTTAAAAAACCTAAAAACTAAAACTTATTTATTTAATAAATTATGTCTCTTTTATATTTCTGCACTAGAAAGTCATTAGTTTTTAATAGGAAATTAATGACCAACAATAGTGGTATAAAAAATTAAAGAGCAGTAATAAGTGCTCAGTACTGCTCTTAGACAAGACATTAATTTTACGCCCACATCGCTAACTTCCATTAGATCGAACAAGCACAACTATATTATATTATATGATTCGATTAAGATGTTATCATAAAAAAATAGTAAAAACCTTTATTACGCTCGGCAATATACTATTATGTGGGGTAATGATAAAATTTCACCATGATTATGAATTAATTCCCTTTGTTTCAGATCACAAGATACCAAATTATAGCTCTGATGGTATATTGGAGTTATGTATTGTCAGTCACCGATAATATGAATGGTCAATTTATAAAATGCCAAATTTCAAAAGCTTATTCATTTTTTATAATATTGAGATCAAGAATTTTAATTGTAATTATTTAATTGGAATGACTGTTATTTTGCAATGATAAATTGACTTTTCTTGTACTACAGTAATATGAAAGTATTTCTTTTCTTTGCATAAAATTGATCTATTTATTTATCCTAGACAGCCCAAAAGGCCTAAAGTAAACACCCACCCATAGAAATACACATATATGCGATTTGCTTGAAATCCGACTCAATTAAGTTTGTCTTCGTTCGGTGACCTAGTTGGTTCCCTTCCTATAAAGAATGAAGAAACCAAAAAATATGGATATCACGTATTTTGACGAGCTATTTCCAACGAGGTATATGGGATTTGATTTGGATCCATTTTGACCCAAAAAAAATTTAAACCGTGAAAAATTTTCCAGTTTTTCCCAACTAAATCCATTTTCAGCCGTTTTAGGTATAGACAAATATACTGCAAAAAGAAGGTATTTGAGATTTTAAAGTTTCACGTATGAATCCGTTTTTCGGTCTGAAGTTTCGTTTTCGAGTTATTAACTACCAAAAAGGGATCTGCAAATGGCATTTTTGACCTAAGAAAATTCAAAAACATGTCTTGCCCCTTGCCGATACTCACCAATTTCAATAGCGTTCTAAAGCTCCGGTCCCCTGCACCCTCCGAAAACTTAAATCGATTTAATTCACTTTTACGACCTGTAATCGAT
This sequence comes from Philopedon plagiatum, assembly GCA_963971165.1. NCBI lineage: Eukaryota > Metazoa > Arthropoda > Insecta > Coleoptera > Curculionidae > Philopedon > Philopedon plagiatum. Next base: position 97,763,842 of record OZ020191.1, read on the forward strand.
CCCATACGAAACCGCGTAAATTTCGACTTCGACGTTTAATAGCTCCGAAACCATACACTCTGTTTATCTAAATTTTTTACCGAAGCCGCACGATCCCTCTAACCCAGAAAATTCGATTGCTCCGCCTATGACCGTTTCCGAGAAAAAAATAGAAATTGTGAAAATGTCAAAACGCACGACAACAGAAATACATTTTTCTCCAAATGACATTAAAAGCGGCCTTTTAATGACACTTGGCAGGCTTAGAAGTTGTACTTTTAATGCCTAGGCAGAAAAAGTCCAATTTTACTGCCTAGGCAGAAAAAGTTCGTTGCTAGGCAACCTTCCAAGTAATAATAATAACATGACAACTTTTCAAAATTGACAATGACAAAGTAAACAGTAAACAAACATATTCAACAAACATCATCAGCGGTAACCATAGTAACGCAGGGCCCGGTTACCTTTGATAATAGTTATTAGTTATTTGGATATTGATAATGAAACGCAATTTAAATATGGAAAAGTCGATTTTGCGTGGAATTGGAACAAATTTGAAGAAAAAATTATATGTTTCACACGGCAGAAAAGCAGATTTAATGCCTTGGCTGGTTTCATAGCCTCGCTACGCTCGGCTATGAAACACCAGCCGCGGCATTAAATCTTGTGCTTTTATGCCTAGTAAAACAAATAACTATTTCCAAAATCACTACGGGATATATGCCGGTTGGCGGTCTATAAAAATGGAATTTCTGGGCTTCCGCAGCTAAACAGTAAAGGGATGCATATAAGACACGCCCCTTGTAGTTCTGTTGGGAGTGAGTGGATAATAGTTACTTTTTTTGTATTGCTATAGTAATAAAAGTCGGGGTAAATTCTCAATAAAAATCCAACTACTCCTAATGCATATTAAGATTTACTTTAAAAAAGAGAAGCAAAAGAAAAGAAAGACAGTACGATATAAGCCTGAGCAAACATTTCAACATTTACAAGTGTTTCTGCTTATTGACCTCATTTGGGCCACATACGTGGTTGTGCATTTTAACATTAACTCACATATGTTATTACGACAACAAGGGTCACAAACAGGACTTAGTGCTCAGGTTATCACTTCAGCTAAAAGACCCCATACACACATAAAAAAACTTTTTCCTACGACCACCTATGAAAGTGAGAAAAAAAGCACGGTTAACTTGGCGAGAAAGTGCCTTATATCACACGCGTGTTGAAAAGTACTTTACAACACACGTGTTGAAAAGTACTTGTCAACATGACAGTGAAATAGATGGTGCCAATTTCATTTGTTTTATTTTCAGCACACTTGATGAAAATATTAGTGTTGAAAGTGAGGGTTTTAAATGACAGAAATTGAGGTTTTTTTGTAAATATTTTTGTGATCGTATGAAAAATATTGTACATTACTCGTGTGAAAGTAATTTTCGCACACTCGTGGGATTATCAACAACATTCCCACTCGTGTGAAAAATGTCACTTTCAACACTTGTTACCATTACACTTGTACCTTACACAACACTTGTTACCATACACTTGTACCTATTTCTCTTTCTCGGGTATATTAATTTGGCGTATTAGGCTGGATTTCACAAGTACAGTTTAAACCCCGATCTTCAGATTAACTGCGAGACTGACGAATCAGAGGCCCGCTTTCTGAGGCTTAAACTTAAATCTGTGGTTTACCATAACTTGTGAGTGTGGCGCTAACTTGTTGTGTAAGCAAAACTACTTCTCTTAAACACGATACCAATTTTGTGCTGAATCTTATATTCTTAAAAATTATCGATTTGGCTCATTAATAGAATCTTGAACTAAGATATTTTACAAAGCTTACTAAAATATTTTCTATTCTTGAGCCAAATAAGTTATAAGTAGATATCTATCTACTGAAAAAGTAAATCTTTAAAAGGGCAAATTTTTAAGTTTATATACTACTGACTAACCATAAATAATTTTTATTTATACTCCAAGTAAACTCTTTTCTACTACTTGAAGCTGACAGTGGGTATTTGTGATAATTTGAAGATACTTTACATTTTCAAAATAACTAAAAAAAGAACTTCCCTTAGGTAAAACTATAAGGTGAAATTGGCTTTTTAAGCTTTATCGCACCACTAGTTTCTGATGCCAATAACTTCAAATATTAGATTTAACTTGCACAATTATGAGAAGAAAATCGCTAATAATAGGACAGAAAAATAGGGTAGTGTTTTAGATCTCAGATACCTGTTGTGAAATCAAGTTAATCAATGAATAGTGAATGCTAAAATGGGAAGACATTGGAGGTGGGGGTAGTTTTAAGGGACACCATTAATTACGCCACATGCAAAGGGGGAGGGAGGGGTCTACAAAGTGTACACACACGTGACAAGGTGGGAGGAGTCATAAGCTTCGTGATGTCACATCTAATCTAAAATATTAAAACAACTAAATAGGGATTAGGCCAGTTATTAGGTACATTTTTGGTGCAAGACGTTGGAGAGTTTTGAAACTTGGCAGGATTTTAGACTTGGTGGCCCTAAGTATTACCCTTAGTTTGCGACCTCGAACGACCGCCGCTCGCGCCGCCATCTAGAAAAAATGGCGTTCAAGATCAGTTTTTGGCATGTAACTCCGTTCCTATAGGTTTTAAAAAACGAGTTTCTGTTTGGAAGTTGTAGAGGATAGGTACAAAATCGCTTCTATTCGATTTTTTGTCAGACTAATAGTTTTCGAGCTAAATGGCCGAATAATAGGGCGAATTTTTAAAAATCGCAGTAAAGCGGCATTTGCACGCTAATTTTTACCAGTTACGCGCCAACTAGCGTACCTAAAGTAGTTTTCATGTAATTAAGTAGTAAAAACCACTGCTTCCATCAACTCGTTTCCACATCACCCATGAGGTAGAGTTGAGCGGCGCGTTTTTTTTTTAATTGGTATACTGGTAGGCTTAATCCACACTCCAAACTTACATAAGCGTTTTCTGTTGTTTTACACTACGAGATGTTCCTGGTTCACTATGTTTACTGTCTTTAGAATCTTGTTCGTCTCCCGTCTCCACCAACACCCACTCCAACGAATCAAGGACGTCAGCAGCCTCGTATGGGTCTTCGGGGTCGGAATCTGCTACTAAATCGGGAATGTTTTTTTATGCCGCCCCGTGACAATAGAGACACAGCACCGAGCATTTTAAGCCCGTTTTCCGACATCCGCACGCTCCTGCACAGCCCTTTTTACACTTACGGGATATCGATTTTAAAATAGTGTCAGGTGGTGCTTCTGATGTAGGTACGCTAAACGCAGATAACTGGTAAAAAGTAGCGTGCAAATGCCGCATTACTACGATATTTAAAAATTCGCCCTGTTATTCGGCCACTTAACTCGAAAACTATTAGTCTGCCAAAAATCCATGGAAGCGATTTTGTAGCAAATTCTGTCCTCTGCAACTTTTTCTCTTAAACCTACATGAACGGAGTTACATACCAATTTTTTGCCATTTTTTCAAGATGGCGGCGCGAGCGCCGGTCGTTCAACGTCGCAAACTTAGAGTAATACTTAGGGCCATGTAAGTCTACAATCCTGCCAAGTTTCAAAACTCCCCAACCTTTTGCACTAAAACGCCTGTCTTATATTTCTAATAAATGGGCAAACTTAACGTTATATAAGTGTTATTTGGAAGTTTAAAATTGTTTACCTTTGATAACATACACCGAGAATATTTTTGTTTTTTTTTTCTATTGATTTAGAGTATCTACCTAGCTATTGTTTAAGAACGTACAAGTTGCTACTATATTTCGAAATATTAAAAAATAATAACAATATTGGAATTGCTGTTTTAATAAAGTCCTAAATTTCAAATTGCAAAATGAGTGACGTCACAACAGGGGGACGGGTCACACGAATGTTATTACTTGTGACAAGAACGAGGGGGGGGGGGATCAGAAAACGATGAAATTTGCGTGACGTAATTTATGGATGACCCCTTATTTTTCCGGAATATTCTATACTTATTTCAAGAAAGGCGAATTATTGCCATCAGTTTAGCATATTCTTGTAGATATGTAGGTAAATACGCAATATAATAGTGTTTTAATCTTACCAGAGAATCTTTTTTCCGTATGTACCTGTCGTGGCTTCCCAAGTATAAGAAATTAAGGTAGATTGTATTAGGTAGGGGCGCACCGAAAACACTATGTTTGAGAGTCGGAGTGGAGAAATACCTTCAATTTGCAAACGATTTTTGAAATTCTCGGCGAATTGAGCTATCAACTTTTTATTTTTGTTCGTGGTCTTTTTATATCCTCCCCCCCCCCCCCCCCTCTTCGCCATAAATGTGCTCCCTGAGGTTCGGATGTAAAATTGCATCAGTAAACAAAATCAATTTATTATATAATGGTTTAAAAATAATTATAGAACCTAAATATTTTCTTAGCGAACAGTAATCGACAACGTATCAATCATGATATGAGCTTTTTAAAACAATCCGAATATAAAATTTTGGTAATTAATAATTGTAACCTAAAACGTCTTATTATATGCTTTTCTGTGCCAATCATAGAGATCACACGATAATGACGAATCCTAAATGGAAGATTTATTTGTTATCTTCGATTAGAAAGTACTGTTAATTTATATTGCTGTTTAACTTCAGCCGGAAACGGACAAGCTCTTCTTTATAAAATCTTTCTTTAAAACTTTTAAATAATAATTTTTTAAATACTCCTGTTTACAATGAACAACGACCAGCTCTTTCTACCATGACCTTTATAAACAAACAAATTACAGTTTTTACTTTCATCTTTACTGCACTTCTTACCGGTTTATGTAATTTATAATTTGCAATTTATTACTAAATGCTCCAAATTAATTTTATTATTCCGTTATGCAAATGGTGCATTTTATGGTCAACCAGCTTGCGCCCGCGACTTCGTCCGCAGTATAATAATTTTACTCCATTACAAACTTTGAACCCCCATTTCACCCCCTAAGGGGTTGATTTGTTAAAAGCTGTAAAACACGTGTTTAAACATTTATTTTTTAGAGTGCTTTTATGAAGTTTCGAGTTAATAGGACAATCTAATTTTTTTCTCTCTACAAAGTTTGAACCCCTATTTCACCTCCTTAGGGGTTGAATTTTAAAAAATCACTTTTTAGTGAGTCTCTACATTATAAAATAAACCTACTAACCAAATTTCATATTTGGTCATGATGAATCAGTCAGTTAGTTAAGACATGTTAGTTTATATGTATATAGATTATTCGATGCAACTGCACAGTGTAAGATATTTCCCATGCCCAGATTTGTATCTGTAATAAAGTACGTACAAACATATTATGTTCATACATGTATGGTTAAGGCGGCATTCTCCACGTGGCGTCCACGTTGGCCAACTTAATTTCATTTTAGAACATTTTTTTATCAAATAAACTTGTAAATAAACCTGTAAATAGACCTGTAAATAAACCTGTAAATAAACTTGTAAATAAACCTGTAAATAAACTTGTAAATAAACCTGTAAATAAACCTGTAAATAAACCTCTAAATAAACCTCTAAATAACCTTGTAAAAAAGCGCTATCTAATACCAAAGAAAATAAAATCGGTTGAAAAATTCGGACATTTTACTTAATGATCAATTAGAATTAAATAACTCACCCTTATTAAACTTATTTACCCAACAGAAATAAAGCCCAGTGTGACTTCCCCATAGTAAACTGGTATAATAATAAAACCTAAATTAAAACCTCAATATCTACCTAGATTTTTGTACCTACTCGTATGTTATGACACCTTTGTGAACTTCTAGTTTAAGATTTAGTCTGTAACAAACATCCGATGAAGCTATAGTGTTAGCGAAACGCGTCATGTTATAAACTATTTAATAAAAGTGGAAATTTGACTAAAATTGTCTATTATTATGTGTATAATGGATTTCCATCAAGTAACGGCCAACACCACTCAATATATATATATATATATATATATATATATATATATATATATATATATATATATATATATATATATATATATATATATATATATATATATATATATAGAGAGAGAGAGAGAGAGAGAGAGAGAGAGAGAGAGAGAGTAAAGTGACCAAATATGGAATATCGATTTATTTTAAAAACTATTTGCGCCATTTACTAACTGAAGACTGATACATCAACAAACGCTTATTTTTGCATTGCCGCGAAGTCTTCGTAGCCATGTTTGCATTAGTATTTTTATTTCCAGGCAAGTATTTTTCTGTTTTCTGGTAAGACGTCTCAGATTAATTGAATTCCTTTGATTGCATGCCTATCCTCGAATGTCATTGTTTTTTATTGTTGGCATTGTTAATCGTTAATTTTATGTTTTTAGCAAAAAAACAAGGTTCAATTTAATGTGAGGTTAGTGCCAAATATGGAATACACCTGAGCAAACCTGAGAAATCTGGATCCAGTGTATATTGTGCAGTCACTGGGCACACGAAGAATTCTCAGGTGCACTGAGCGAGCATTTTGTTTGTGACTTTCTCAAATAACTTGTGTTTGTGCCTTGCACAATTAAAGTCTCTTTTTGTTTGTAAGAAAGTCGTTTTTCAGTTGCTTAAACATTTTTTTTTAAATTTGCTTAGATGTTATATTTTCTTTGAAAGCAGATAGTTTTCTGGTTGATGTGTTTGTAGATACTATTATTTTTTAGGATTAAATAAACGTTTATTTAACATATTTTATTTATTTAATAAGGTATTCCATATTAGGCTTAAAAATATAACACACAGAAATATGCAACTTTTTGTTTATTAGCTCATAATTTCTGATATAAGAAATTTAATCCCTTATAACCCCAAAAATATTTTCAGATGATCCTTAATAAAAGGTTTTAGTAATATAACAAACCATTTTTGCACAAAAGAAAAATTTTAAACATAAATAACAAAATGGTATTCCATATTTGGTCACTTTACTATATATATATATATATATATATATATATATATATATATATATATATATATATATAATATATATATATATATATATATATATATATATATATATACAGTGTAAGTTTTTTAAAACCTGACATAGGCTAACTTTTTTATTTGAAGTGATAGACTAGTACTTCCAAAAGCAAAGTTGTATGAATTAACCTAACTAAGAAAAATCAACAAAACATTTTGCTCCAGCGTTGCCAGATTTCACAGTAGCTACTTAAACAATATTTTTTTAAATGACAACACCGCATTTTTTATCATTATTTAAGAGATCTCAAAGTTATGAATAAAAATGTGTAGTAACATTTTTTTATTCGAGTACCCGTTTTTCAGCAATCGGTTGAAAAAAATTAAAATAATCCGCAGTCTATTGGTATCAAAACGTTTATTTGAGGGCCAACCCAGCACAAATTCTTCAATACATGCTCCAATTGATGCCCTTCTTGTAGTCTGCATCAGAAAACCCGTTTTACAATATTACTGTTAATATTTTGCAATACAGGTATCGGGTGTAATGCTATTATTTGAATTTTTTTGGACCGATTGCTCAAAAACGGCCACTCGAATAAAAAAATGTTACTGCAAATTTTTTATTCATAATTTTGAGATCTCTTGAATAATGATAAAAAATGCGGTGTTGTCGTTTAAAAAAATATTGTTTAAGTAGCTACTGTGAAATCTGGCAACGCTGGAGAAAAATGTTTTGTTGATTTTTCTTAGTTAGGTTAATTCATACAACTTTTCTTTTGGAAGTACTAGTCTATCTTTTCAAATAAAAAAGTTAGCCTATGTCAGGTTTTAAAAAACTTACACTGTATATATATATAGTAACTGCATGTACATAGATTAAATCAGGGCCCAGATGACATGGAACCTATAATTATGAAATTAAAAATGTTAAGTAGGTTGGGTTGATATATTAAAGAATATCTAAATATCGATACCTAATGATAAATATCGATATATCAGTTTTTTTTCACATGTTATTAAATATATCGATAAATATAGATAAATATCAATTTACCGAAAAAAATACGCATCCTTAGTCAACTATAACCCAGAAAGTAAGGGATAAAGCCCCATGGTTAATGTTTACGGCCGATATTTTAATATGCAGCAGAGAGAACAACAAAGGAGAATGAAGATCCCTAGAAAATAGAGGTCCAAAAAACAATAACGGTGCTTTGATAATAATTCTTCCAGTGTCTTTGGTCCTACACACTACTTATATTTTACGACTAATAGCGCGGACTATCAAAAAGTAAGCTACATTTAAAGCGTTTACTTGTTTGTTTACTATTATTTTTATAATACGAGTTTTTTCGCAAATTTATAAAGAAAAGGGCAATTTTAAGACGTACTTTCGACAATAGTGGAACTAAATTCATTAAAGCAACTCGTTCTTTGAAATTTATTTGGACACCAAGCAAATTGCTGAAATTGAAATATCAGAATAATTCATAAGTTGTTAATGAGAACTTATTAACAATGACAGGACAAAAGCCTGACAAAACATAACTGATCAACTATAAGATCTTAATTTAAGCCAGTACTAAATCTTAAACCTTCTTAGTGAATCTGAACGTAAATGCTTGTAATCGAACAGCTCCAAGCGCTAAAAATACTGATTATTATTTATCTTAAAACTTTATTTAATTTAAAATGTTTGTATTAATTACATTTAAGCTAGTAATTGAAAGGAATTACATGCATTTTACTATTATTCTAAAACCTGATAGAAATCAAACAGAAATACCTCATAATTTCATAAATTTTTAAATTATTGTTGTATTGACTTTGACCTTGTTAAAACCTGAATCCTGAATAAAAATAATTTTTTTAATAATTTAATTGTCTTCATCTCTTAGTAAAACAACACCTTTCCGTATAAATAGGTAATTTTGTCAGACACCAAATAAGAAAATAATTTTGATGTTCTAGGCTTTTCTAGCTGGACAGTAATGGGATGCATATTTAAGGCGCTTTTTGTTGTTCTGTTAGCAACAGTCAAGAGGGGAATGACAGCGGTTCGTTCTTCTGAGCAAAATCCGTTGAAATATCGGTAGAAACGGGACAGATCCCATACAGCGGCAGCGCGGCCATGACCGAGAGAAGGCGGTTTTCTAGTGAGGACTTTGATGAGTCGAATGGCTCTTTTTTTTTGGATGGAGTCAAGGATATCAAGCATCAAAAATGATGCTGCTCCCCATATTTGGGAACAGTATTCTAGGTTAGTTAGAAGCGTAGAAGTATTTTCTGGCTCGGAGGAGAAAAGCAAGTTTTTTAGCTGCTGATGTGGCTATTGAAGTAATATGTGTCGAGAGCGATGCGAACAAGACAAACGTTTCTTTGTTCTATAGGGCTTGACAACTCATGTAGATGGGATAAGACTTGCTAGATTTTTTGCGTGACAGGGAGCAATGCTGAAGTTTGAAGGCGTTGAACTGAACAAGGTTTCTGGTACCCAGTCCATTGGAGATCTTGCGAAAGGACCGAGTGCTTAGATCTGTGACTATTATCCAACTCTTGATTTGAGACTTGTTTGGAGAAATGAATATTGGAGTGAAGAGTACTATCATCAGCGTAACTGTGGATGGGACTGGTAGTTGGAAAGAGCAGGTCATTAATGTGGCGAGGAAATAGGGTTGGTGCTAAGACTGACCCTTGGGGTACGCCGGCATTGATAGAATGAAAGTTAGTGAGTGACCATTCACCACGACAGATATGCGCCAATTAGATAGAAAGCTACCAATCCAGGTACCACAGGTACAGGAAGACCGTAAGAGGATAGTTTGTTGAGGAGTGCAGCGTGCTATGCTTTGTCAAAGGCCTTGAAAATATCTAATCTGGGATTCGCTATGAAATTCGAGATAATTGTTTAGGTTGAGTGTGATCAAGGTAAGGAGATAAGCTGTGGATCTTTGGTGATAAAATCCATATTGTCTGTCGTAGATGAGTTTGCCTAGATATTTTATAAGTTGAAAGTTGATGACTTTCTCCATAACTCTGCTGATAAGAAAGAAGAGAGATACATAGGTCAATACTTGGATGGAAGGAACTTGGATCCTATCTTGGGGACAGGCTGCACACGAGCAGTCATCCAGCTCTGTGGGAAGATACCTTTGTCATAGAAGATCTGGAAAAGACGAGTAAGGTTCTGAGCGCATCTTTTTAGAACAATTGCAGGTATGCCATCAAGACCGGAGGACTTTTTGGTGTCAAGTGATGAATTTTTTGAACTTGTTTGACCTCAAGTATTATGTTGGACATTTTATGGGTTACAGACGTAACGCTTGGAAGAGCGAAGTTGGCAGGAAGTTAAACTACACTTCCAGCCTTCGGCGATAAGTTAAGTAAAAATAATAATTTACGCAGGTTTGCTAAAATTTGGTAAGTTAAAACTAGGTTAAGTTTAAAAAACGCAAAAGGAAAGTTTTATCAGATAGTTGAACATTGGCGTATGGGTGTAAAGGTAAAAGATAAACTTTCTTTTATAGCGATCAGCTGTCATAGCACCATTTTCAATTAGGACTAGATCCGCACGGGCATTTGATGTAACTCCCGCACACACCATGATACTGCCGCCTTCAAATGGTACTCTTGGAGATATGCAACATTCTGAAAATCGCTCACCCGGTCTTCTCCAAACACATTCGCATCCATCTGGAGAATGGAAACAAGAGCGCGATTCATCCGTAACTAAAACACATGATCACTATTCTGCTCCCCAATTTACGTGCTATTGAGCAAAGTTTAATGGTTGAGTACGGTGGACTCGAAGCAGATCTGGGCAAGCAGCTGGCCTTCTTGACTTCAGCTCGGCTTGCTGTAATCTGCGGCAGATTATTACAGCAGAAACTCTTCTATCGCGGACATTTGCAATTCGAGTTGCAATTCGAGCTGCAATAATTGTTGATGGTAACCCATGGTCTCTTAGGGCGTTTAAAGTAATGAAACGATCATCGCGCGGGTTTGTAATTCGTGTTCTACCTTATCCTGAACGATGTCCATACTCACCAGTCTGTCGAAACCGATTTATAGTATCTTGCTTACATGGTGCTCTTTGCTTTGCCCAACACGCGTGCTACTTCTTCTGGTCGGATTTTTTAGAAAGAAATGTGAGTTAAGCAATGTCAGTATAATGACAGTTCAATATGCGAAAAGCTTACAGTTGCTACACACAAAGTATTCATTTTATTGTTTTATGTACATAACGAATAGGAGACAAATCGGAAGGTTTCCTTTAAAAATTTATACTTGTTTTGAGAAAAGATATATCGAAATAAATCAAAAAACGGTAATGTTGAGAAAATATGAGGCTTTAAAATTAGACACATCGGAACGCATCCTAACATGCCCAGTTTCTCCACAGGGTGTTTAAAAGTTAGGTCTAAAAACATTACTTTTCTTCCTCCAAAATTATGAGTATTTTACGAAAACTGGAATACAGCACGTAAACTTAAGGGGTTATATACAGTCAGGAGGAGAATTTTTCCTGAGAACACTTTTAAATTTATTAATGTAAAAATTTGTACACATATTATGGTAACTTTTAGCTGTATTTTAAGATTTTTGTATTTGTAAAAGTAATAATTTTGAAAGCTGCTATAGCTGATCTCCAAAAGTTCCTCTCAAAAAAGGCATCTTGCGGTGACAACGATATCTCTGGACTGGATCATCTAATATGAAAAAACCAAATGGATTTCGTTAAAGTAATGTATAATCTTCTAACTAACGGAAGGAATACGCAAAATAAAATTTTTTGACAAAATGGCGGCTTCTCAAAAAAACAAGATTTTGGACCAAAATTTTGGCCTTAAATTGTTTATAAAAAAAATATTTATCGGTGAGAAAAAACCTTCCATTAATTAGTAAAAAATATACTTAAGAAGCTTGTGTTAAAATTTGAAACTGATCCTCGGACTGATCGGTTCAGCCGTTTCCGAGAAATCTTCGTCACCGACTTTAAAAACACAGTTTTGAGAAAAACGCGTTTAAAGTTTCAAAAGCAGTTTACGTAGATACAATCGCTCTGACGCGTATTTACAAATATGCGTGTAACTTCGAAAATAATCGCGGAATTGCCTTGAAATTTTCTGTGTGTGTACTTAAATTTATGTACATTACGAAAATGAAATTTAAAAAAAATCGATTTTTTGAAAATTCTAACTGTATATAACCCCTTAATGAATGCGTCCTTAATATGTCGAAAATTGTATTAAAATCGAGTTCAGCTTTAAAAAGTTATTGATCATTAAACTTAGGTAGTATTTTTCTTGTCAGGTTTTTCTTGATCGGAAGTGTATATGACTTTTTGAGAACCAAAACGAGTAAATACAAATTCATCATCAGACTTAACGCAAAGATCATCTAGTTTCAAAAATTATTTCCAGTGTCTACTTTATTTGGATTTTTTATTAAATAAATCGACTGATCGATGGAAGTCAAATTAGCAAAAAAGGTAATAATAAAAACAACTTTTAGCAGATTTATTCTAAGAACGATTAACGCAAACTTCAAAGAATAAATTAATTATAATTAAAATATATATGAATATATAATTTTTTAAACAGGTGCGCATCATGGGACACATTATAATGATAAGTAGTGAAAATGCTTTATCACCCAGTTTAATAATCTGAACTTATCACTACGGTACCTAATCACGAAAAGTCCTGCCGACTCAGGACGTTCTTTTATACACGATAAATAGGCGTCTTTTAAGTTGAAAGTTTGAACTTTTGACATATTAAACCGTTTTGGGTAATAGGGAAAAAATATGTTTTTGGATAAATATGTTATTCTTGCGCAAAACTGAAATTGAATGTTAGTTAAATTTCAATAATAAACTGCGATATACATATTTCGATATATCATCGGTGCATTAAATAAATAATGAATAAAAAATAATGAAAATTTTAACCTTTGACCAAGTGACTTGTTAGTAGATAATTATTATTAGTGAACGTTTTGCCAAAAGATTGTCATTTGCATTGTTTTTTCTCATTGAGTTACAGCAACAAATTTACTAAACTGTCAAACTTACAGTTGTATCTGTACTTTAACAATTTTCTACCAACGGATCGTCATTTAAAATATTTTTTCGTAGAGCTAAAGAGACACATTTACTAAAATGTCAAAAACTTACAATACTATGTGTGCTTTAATAATAGGGAATATGCATAACATAATAAAGAAAAAATCCTGGCTTGTTCAGCCAAATTTAGCCTAGCTATGGCTCTGGCCAAGAGTAATAGAAACAGAGACATAATAAATAATTTCTCAAACCACTTGTTTTATGATAGATTTACTAATCTTTCTAATGCAAAGTTCTCTCAAGAAGAAAATACATAGCTAGGAAATGGCTTAAATTATAATCATAAACCGGTTGACAATATAATACTAAAAATAAGGAATATCTGGGAGTGGAGTGTGAATCAGCACAACGTACTCGTAAAAAAAATTTTAATATTGATAAACATATAATTGCTTATACTAATTCATCAAAAAAAAATCTATATTCTAAACGGTCAATTTTCTTGGGAATATAAAGTAGTAAAATCAATTAATAATCAAGGGTTAGAAAATACATAATTTTTACACCGGCAGATAAAGGTAAAACCCGAGAAGAACAAACCAACGAGAAGCGACAGCTTTGTCGGAACCTTTGAGTTTGCTGGGTCCATTTTCGGTGACCTCGGAGACATCATAAACAACACTGCACGAAAGTTAAAATGGGTCCGTCGCTATTAACACTGCTGAACCATTGATATGGTATTAGTAAGAGGGCAAATGTTTATTCGATATACCTGAATATAGGGTTTTTTGTGCCATGTTAATATTTTTTACAGGGTGTAACAATAAACTGCTGCAAAATAATTGACATTAAATAGGCAATATCAGAATTTTCATAATATCCAAACAACATTTTCCCACACATTTGATATATCTAGAGATCATTCAACTTTAAACGCATTAAACATGTACACTGAATTTGTCTTTATAATAATATGCTTATGCATTATTGTAATTATTGTTTGAACTTACTATCTATAGAGATATAGGCCTCTACATCTAAAAAGGGTATAATAATAAAAACGAATTTAAAGAAAATAACATTATATTATTACAAATCAAACAGTTAAACATAAACAGCCGCAAGTTGACCGCCATATTAAAAAAATATTTTATTATTTGTTTGCTATTTAGTAAAGTGCAAATGGTCTGTTTGTATAATTCACTCACAGGTTCAATGATACATATATAAATAAAAATAACTATATACTTAATATATAGTTTATTATTTAATAACTCAAATTTTAATGTATGTGCTTACCTTACACAGTCTTCTGGAAATGAAAAAAGACTGACTCCAGAGCCACTTTTTGAAAAACAGCCAGGAACTGCACAATAATATCCAACCATGTCTATCACATAAGTGCACACAACTACTTTTATTAATATATTATATTAATATTTATACGAGCGAAATTACAGCTACAAACCGACTAAAACTGATGGACACTTTAGGAGATTACAATAACAAAGCAAGTCGACAAGCGTGACACTATAACTGGAGTGTGCGCATTCAGAAAACGTTCGCGCGGCAGCCCAAGCGGTCGCTTCTCGTTGGTTTGTTCTTCTCGGGTAAAACATTGTAGCACTCGATAAAGTAGACTATATACACGAAACACTGACCGTCCTAGATCCTACTAAATTTTAAAAAATCCGTCAAGTTCAAGCTGTATTTGCACAATTAGTGTTGCGTGCAATCAGCCTCCCACTTAACCTGAGCAATCCTCGGCCGCCCGATCTCCGTCAATCTGCCGCGCTACGGCACTAACGCCGTATCACATCGCGTATGCACAGAGCTCAGTGGGGAGCGATTCGACAGAGCCCAATTAAAAATTTTGAAAAACGTGTAAGGACAAAAGTTGTTTCTTACATCGTGAGAAATATTTTTTGTTGAACAATTTTTCCTCTAAAATCAATGGTTCAGCAGTTATAAGAAAATAAAAAATTAAATTGTTTCGAACAATTGACCGCGCTAGAACTTTTCAATCCTGATAATTTTCGCTCAATCTACACCTAATTCTTAATGTTCATGATTTTTTTTTCAGATTTTTCTGAGCGATCCTTCTGAAGATAAGGGTGAGGGACAGCAATTTTTAAGCGTTTTTCCCAAAAAATGCAATAAAAAATATCTCATATAATATATCGTTGAATTCGTGCTTCAATAAGTTTTCATTGGACACCATACACGATGCCCTTAAAAAAATTGTTTTCCATTGCCCAATTTACCCCCCGAAATTAACCCCCAGAATCAAAATTCAACTTTTTCAATATTTTCCCGCAATCTAGAATCTAGGTACACCTAATTCTCAATGTTCATGATTTTTTTCAGATTTTTCTGAGCGATCCTTTTGGTGATTAGGGTCGGGGACCTGAATTTAATTTTCCATTTCCACTTTACCCCCTGAAATTAACCCCCAGAATCAAAATTCAACTTTTTATACTTCACATCTATAATTGGGCCACCATACTCTATCTCTGTGCCAAATTTCAAATTTTTACGTCGAATAGTTTCAGAGAAAATCGCTTGTGACAGCTACATTTTGAAGTGATTCCATAAGTATTCCATTTCACGGAACACTAAAAATGAATTTTGATTCCATTCGAACTTTTCAAAAGTTACTCTTAAAAGACCTCAGTATATTTAACGAAAAAGAAAAATATAAATTGACAATAATGAACCCACAAGCAACAATTATACATTATACAAACATTATACAACAATAACATGCATGTTTAGGGTTGCCATCCATCCCGATATATCGGGACTGTCACCGTTGTTGGGTTGGAGTTCATGTCCCGACGTACCGACAAAGGTATCAAATGTCCCAATCGACGTTATCAAGGTTCTCTAAATTAAATTTTAAAAGGCACACGTACAAACAAACGTGATTTTGAAAGCTTTAAAAAGAAAGCTTTTGCGTATAACGCGCTATAATAGCGTGGTGCAGTAGACCTCTATCTTGCGGATTTGTACGTAGCGTCGCATTGATACTCTTTGGAAACACCTGTTCGTAATCCCTGCGCACAGTGAAAATTTCGAACGAATTTTTTCCTTGATGTCCATCCAGTGGTCAAAAGAAAGAAACGCCAGTATAATTTTAAATTATCATGTGTAGAATTTTATAAGTACATCCAAGATTAGAAAGATGTTCAAAAGAAAATCACATCATCGCAGAAATATAAAGCTGGTAAATCCTAAATAATTTTTTAATTTAGTTTTAGGGAATATTAGTTATAATAAAGATATTTGTTCCTAATATAGTTGTTTTTGTGTTTTGGTATTTAGAGTTAGGTAAAAATAAAAAAAAATTAACCCTTCCTCCCGGGCCTTATGTCCCGATATGAGCCAGATGATTTATGGCAACCAGGTCGATCAAACCAATGGTCCAATCAAACCCTATGCATGTTAGACCAGTAGTTTCGTATACACTACGGTGCAGTTATACTACCTGACTCTTCAGTAATTTGTCAAATAAGCTTATTGACATTATTACAAAATATTGTAAATTTAATATTTTCTATTAAGAATTCATATAAACTTGTGAATAAAATTAAAAATATTGAAATTCCTAACAATGCTTCTTTTGCTGTACAAAATCGTGTCTCTACTATACCACCAGACGAAAGGTTAAGTCTTGTAGAAAGCTTACTTGTTAAAAATAACACTAATCTTGTACTGTGAATTTTACAATTCCATTTAATTGTATAAGACTGTCTTAAGTCCATTTCTAGCAGAAATATTCATGGACAATTTGGAAAACAAAATGCCAACATGCTTTACTTGTATATAGATGATATTTTAGCTTATTTTGTTGGTGTCTACTGAACGGCAACTTTAAAGTTTTTTCAGCTGCAGTAATATTTACACCCTAATACTAAATTTATTTTTATTATATTTTATTTTATTTATAGACCTACTAATATTCCTCTTTCAGAAGATAGTTATATCAAAAAATTAAATTTAATTACGCAGTTACGCAGTTAACGGTTATCATGCTAATATGATTGGCCAAATTAATAATAAAAAAACATATAATAAAGCAATTAGATTAGCATATAGTTTCACCATTAAAACCTAATTTCGCATATAAAGCTCTCACATAACCGGTAAAATCACAAAACAAGTCGCTAAACATCTTAACAAACGAAATATCAAAGTTGCATTCAAAACTGATTACTATAGGAAAATTTATTATAAACGATTAAACAAAGATTAGTAAAAAGAGTAAAATCGGTGTATGCAAACCCAACCAAACAGAAAGGAGTTTTACAAAAAGAATTAAATAACACAAAGCAAGCTTTAATAAAAAACACAATGATTGTCACTATTTAAATAACAAAAATACAATTTTGATGAGAGTTTTGAAATTTTACATACAGAAAACAAATCTAAAAAATTAAATTTACTAGGAAGTTTGGAAACTAATAAATATACAAAAAGGTTATTTTGAGCAAGTAGGCTGCAAATGGAGTTAGTGGACTTAACAGACTCCAGTTGTACATTATTTTTAGGTCGAGCGTGCCAATTTATTTCTCTTTGAATACAATTATTTAGTACCTTGAATAGTAGCTTTTGAGCCGAGCCCCAGAGTGTTTCTAAAATGGTCGAATCTGAACTCTATGGACGGATTATAAATTAATTTATGTCAAATACTTGGGAAAGAAGATTTCTAGCATCAGAATCGAAAAATAAAATAAAATACAAGGCCGTAAATCCACTGTTCTCGGGATGCAGAACGTTAAAAGAATATTTTTATCGAATTTTGAAAATAATTTCCAAACCACTTGAAATAATAAAAATGTTAATAGTATAAGGTGACCAACACTAGAAAATCAAAAATCAGGACACAATGATATTTCATATGGGGGCGGGACTTGGGTTACCAGATTTCAGGAAATAAAAAGCGGGAGTAGACGATATTATAATTTTTGTTGCTTTCGCTATTTCGCAAAAATAATTATCGTTTGAGAAAATTGGTAAATATTTTTTGGTCTATTAATAAGTCAGATTTTATTTTGTAAAAGTAGTCAAACGAGATTGCCAGATCGATTTTAAATGTAATTATTTTCTCGACTTTTTTAATTTTATGTATTTTTCTGAGCTTGAAGTATAAATATATATGATTTACTACAAAAAATGGAAAAGCGGGAGTTTTAATATGATAGTCGGGAAGCGGGAGATTTACTGGAAAATCGGGAGCCTCCCGCCTAACCAAGGAGGGTTGGCAATCCAAGGCGGGACGAGAGGGACAGGGTAGGGATAGTTCGTTCTCTCTTATAAAATCATTTGTCGGTAATTTTTTACCTTTAATAAGAGGTCCATAAAAATAAATAGGACAAAATTAACCGTTTCCAAGTTGGTATATTTTAAATAATACAACAAACTGCCACTTTTGATGAAGGCTATTTATTTATTATAAATAGTAATAATTTTTTAGAGAGCAAAAATAAAACAAAACTACGAGGTATTTTAACGAATAATACTAATTCAGAAATATACCAACATTCTTAATAGGTAATGGTTTGGTTGAACAAAAACATAACAGCACTATTTGTTGTTTTGCATTAACATTTTATAAATTAATAATAAACTTATAATTACTGGTTGCCAGATCAAACATCTTTAAAATCGGACATCAGCGTTTAAAAGCTCCTGCTTAGAAATCGGGACTTGGGGCAAAAAATCTGGTCGCTATTTTTTTGCACTAGTATTTAATAAATGAACAGAAAAAGCATACAATAAATAAAAATATATCCTTTTTATGAAATTCAAACATAAAAATATGGTATACGCTCTATAATTTTTTGTTTTTTAGAACATTTCAAAAATCGGGGCAAATTGCGTCCCGATCTGACGTGTGTCGGGACGCGGGACACACCCTTTGAAATCGGGACTGTCCCGATAAAATCGGGACGTCTGGCAAACCTAGTTACAATCTTACAAATTTTTTTTTCAGAAAAAAATGAGATATTCTTTTCTTTTAAAGTTATATTTCTTGGATGAGTGAATTGCTTTTAAAACTGTGTCGTATTTTTAGCATGGTAAAAAATTCAATGCATTTGTACTTCATTTCATTTGACGTATTATACGTCAAAATACGTCTAAGAAAATGATGTAAAATCCCTAAAAAAGGCCCGAAAGTAGTTATTTGAAATCAGAAATATTCTGGGTGGAATAAAATTTTTCGAATTCTGTTTCTGAGAATTCCGAAGCCAAAATCTTTATTGACTCGACTAATTCTATTGATGTTTCTAAAGAAACCAACTTTGTTCGCAATGTTTAAACACAAAAAATGTAGATGGCTCTAAGACATTTTACTTTTTAATATAAACGACTTGTAAATAAACATTTTGTTATCTTGTAAGAGAAATACCAAAATATGTTGTAAATGGTAATAAGATAAAAATTGATAAATATTAATAAGCTGCGCTTTAAAATCGGGACAAAACTATGTAATAAAGTCTTCTACATAAGTTAGTATAAATTAATTTTTCAACATATACGAATGAAATGGAAAGCGATTTACAAAATAGTTCTTTCACTAGTGAATAGCCTGGATCTTCCTAAGTGCCACAGACTATACCTGTACATAACAACTATGCAAAACATAATCGGTCGTTTTCGCGGGTTGTGGTTGGCGGGATTCGAGTAGGTAATCAGCTTCGCTCCTATTGAACAGTGTGTACCTATGTATATCCGAGACTTGGATGAAGTCGTGGGCTTTCATTTAAGTACTTGGGTTTATAAAGTTAGCTTGAAGTTGTGTATTTGATTATAAAGAAAAACATTATATTATGTCATCGAGATGAGTCGTCTGATTTCAAAACTTAAATTTGATTGATTTTTTACTTTTTATCGAAAGAAAATTTATATTTTTAGGTGATTTAGGTACCCTAATTTTTACCATGTCAAATGCTATGGTAAAACTGGGGAGTAGGGGAGGCCGGGTCCGGTCGGCATAGCCTTTTACGTTCAGATTCACTAAAAAGGTGTAAAATTTAGCACTGGTATAAATTAAGACCTTCTAGGTGATCATAGGTTTGGCGGGTTTTTGTCCTGCCATGGGTAATATTGAAACTTATGAGTTATTCCAATATTTCATCGATTTGCTTGATGGTCCAATGATACGTACTAAAATTGCCACTTTCTTTATAAATTTACGAAAAAACTCACAAATAAATTCATATAAAATTTGGTCGACTTATTTTTACATTTTTCAGTTTAAAACTTTTGGTTGTCAAATTAGACCGGTGCCGGTGTAGCGTTGGAAAATCTGGCCGTTTTGTAATTTCTTTAGCTTTCAGCGCCACAACAATCGAGTTATAGCAGCTAGAAACTGTACGTTTAAGGAACTTATGCCTAATAAAAAAATCCTTCAAAAATGGTTATCTAAAAGCGAGCTTTGTTTTGTCTAATATGATTTCGTTCCAGGAAACAAATTAGAGATATATGGCTTACAGACACGT
This sequence comes from Philopedon plagiatum, assembly GCA_963971165.1. NCBI lineage: Eukaryota > Metazoa > Arthropoda > Insecta > Coleoptera > Curculionidae > Philopedon > Philopedon plagiatum. The sequence goes on from OZ020191.1 coordinate 97,784,345, forward strand.
TATTTACTGCTAGGCAGCCTAAAAATTCTCAGAACAATACGGTGTCTTTAATTTTTAAAAAGTATATTTATTTCCGGAAGTCTGGACGATACGATATTGTTACCTGGAATCCCTGATTTTTGCAAAGAGTGCGCATGCACTGTTTTAAATAAACCTTGATTTTTTTGTTTCACTCTGTAATGTTTAAAAACTAATTTTACACTTTAAGGCAGGATAGTCGTCGTCCGCATATTATTAATATAATTTATTACAATTGGTTTTAGAGCAAAAATGTTATTAAGCTTTAAAAAAAGGGCTACTTTAATTTGGCTTACATTTTATAAAATAGTACACTACTACAGATATAGCGAAAGAAAAGCTTAATATTGTTTTAGACACAAATCCCGGTGTTCGCACAGTAAGTATTATACATACATGGTGAACAAATTTTTGGGCAGCAAGGAGGACTACTCGGCTTATGTTTATTGTAAGTTTTATGCAAGCGAAATTGTATTAACAAAAACTAATATTACATATTTTAGAGTTTAATTTGGACACGAGAAAGCTTCAACTTAAATATGTCGTATTCATTTCCAGGCACCCTTTATACTAGTCATAAATGAAACACTATATTTACTCTGAAAAAACACTCCCCTCTCGTAAATAAACTATTATCATCTCCCTTTGCAATTTTTGACTTTCGCTTTTCTTATTTAATTTAAATTGAGCACGTTCGTCCAACTACTTTTAACAAAATGGCTAACATCTCTTAGTCTATAATCATTATAGGAATCAAATGTCTGCGAAACGGTATTTTATGCTAATATATTGCCTTTTAAAACAAATAATAAAGAAGTTTTGTAACAACTACTTTATCAAATGAAAGTAAAATTGCTGTTGCCTAATATTTACTCCTACACGTCTCACTGAAACTGGTTGTGCATATTTTGATGGACATTAAAATATGTTTTATTTATTTATCATATAATATGTTGTATGATTGTATATAGACTTGTTGTTTTGTGTATCTAAAGTTAATTTTGTTACAATTTTAGGACAAGTGGATACATTAATTAGGTATATACAGTAAAATCCGGTTATAACGACATTGGTGGGACCGTGAATATTAGGTCGTTATAGCCGGGGGTCGTTATATCCGATAATATAAAAAAAACGCTGCCTATATTGGATTTATGGTATGTAATTTATTTTAACACATTTAAACTACATACATACAAATCTACTTACATAATTACATAGGCTTATAAAAATAAGTAGGTAGGTAATTTTACTTTATGTTGTTTTACAATTTTCATAATAAACACGCTCAAGTCTTTGGTCAACGATGGAAATACTGTTTAATAATTTTTGGTCATCTAAACCTTCACAAGTAACAAATTTTTTTAAAAGTCAAACTGCGTGTAGAGCCTCGGCACATGGTGGCACTGGACACATATTCTCTTCTTCATCGTCGGTTTCTTCTACTGTTTCGCTTATATCGTTCTCAATGTTCTTGACAATATCAGCTTCATTATTTAAGTCTTTCCAGGTTTCTAATTGTTCATCAACATTTATAAGATTCGAAAGTTCATTCTCGGTCATTATTGTAGTATTAATAAGTTGCCTAAATTGGGCCAAGGGAATGTTGTCTTCTTCATCGGAATCATTTTCCTCCTTCGTTGGTTCATTTGTTGTATGTTTGCTAAAACCCGCATGGCGGAAACAGCCCTGAATTATTTTAGGTGTTACCTTTTCCCAAGCAGCAGATACCATTAGAACCGCATCTACGAGTGTTTTAGCAGCTTCTTTTTCAAGTTCTATATTTTTAATCGTTTCCAAAAGTTGCATTTTACGATAGTGGGTCTTTAATGAATTAATTACACCTAGATCCATAGGCGTTGAAGCCATAAAAGAGTACCTACTCGATCAATAAACTAGAGACAAATGATTACGCTTTGCTCATGACTGCAGTGTACATACATAAAACCGGAGACTCCCCTGCATCGCTCGGGTATTCCCCGGATTTCACGTCACCAATCAAACCCAATCAAACCCAATCAAACAAAGGTAATACGTTATACGTATCATATTACTGCCCTTGGCGCTCTCTTTTAAGAGACAGTTAATTCTCTTGAATCTTTTCAGTTTGGGATTTAGATTGATAACGTTTATTCGATAGGTAAATGGATATTTCATATACAGGGTGTCCGAAAAATCTTCGTATGGGCAAATATCTTTGCTATTGGTAAAGATAGAGACACCAAATTTTAGGTAAATCTCATTTTGAATAAATCTACTTTTTCATGTAATTTAAATTTTTCAACCCCCTTGAGGGATGACGCTAGGGATTTGAGTTCAAAAATTTTAAATGCAGCACTATGCCGTGTGGTCCCTCATTTTAAAGGTCTTCAAAAAAGGAACATTTTACCGCAAAACCCGAGATCCGTATTTTAATTCGTTTTTAAATGGAAAGCATATATACAAATTAAAAATCATGAAAATTTTTTTTAAGATGTAAGTACCTTTATTTCTCTCATACTTTAAAACTTGTTCAAGATGACCACCATGAACTTTTTGGCAGTAATAAAGTCGATTTTGGAACTTTGCCAAGAAGTAACATTTGCCATTCTCGAAAATGTGGGAAATGAGGTGTAAAATCGACTTTATTACTGTCAAGAAGTTCATAGTGGTCATTTTGAACAACTTTTAATGTAATATGAGAAATTAAAATATTTATATCTATTTATTATTATATTTTTTTTACGATTTTTAATTTTTAAAGGCTAGCCAATTAAAAACAAATTAATATACGGACCTGGGTTTAAGGTAAAATGATTCTTTTTTGAATACCTTTAAAATGATGAAAAAATAGGGTTGCACTTAAAATTTTTGACCTCAACTCCCTAGCGTCACCCCTCAAGGAGGTTGACAAAGTTAAATTACATAAAAAAGTAGATTTATTAACCAATAGCATACGTCTAAAATTTGGCGTCTCTAACTTTACTAATACCAAAGAAAATAATAGCTACGCATAGCTATTATTTTCTTTTGCTAATACCAATGATATTTGCCCATACTAAGACTTTTCGGACATCCTGTATATGCACACATTGCTACAGAGGTTCTTTGATACATATTGTAGAATTTAGAATAATTTCTATTATTTTTTCTTTTTCTGTTGCTTTAACTCAGAGGTTTACAATTTTACAAAAATTATATTTTGTATAACTAAAGCTTTTAGCTATCATCTGAAGGCCGGCACAATCCAAATACAGGGTGGACAACTAAAAAAAATAAATTTTATCTATTTTCGCTTAATTGAAGCTCTAATTTATTTGAGACAAATATTACTTATGCACTGGTTGCATTTTACGTCAGTAGTTGTTATTATTTTTTAGGAACTTAGGTGTGCTGATATACAGCGCAATTTTAAATAGTTTTTTTTTTATTTTTGCTCAGGTTGGGCTGGGTTAAAAAAATCTATCTAGTTTTGCTACAACTCTAGCTTAAAAAAATAATATTTTTTCCTGAGCAAAGTGGAAAATGACATTTTTATACAGGGTGGAAAATTAAAAAATATATTTTTTTCCGTTTTTACTAAGAATATGTTTAATTATTGGAAGTGTCCCTAAATATATTACAATTTGGGTTATGAGGGATATTGGAACTAGTTCATGTGAGTTATTAGAACTGATTTTGCAGATTTTGCTAATTCTTATCTTATAATATATCCCACCACAACTGCATAAATAGACTTTATGGGTAATCCAATGAGGTAATATTATTTTATACGATTTTAGGTTTTCTATTTAAAATATTCGGGTTTGGTTTTAAGCTGGTAAATCTAACCCATAAACGTTTGCTTAAAATATAAAAAGCTTGTAGTATTAATATGAAGAAGATAAAGGAAAATCAATTTTGGCCAAGACGGTTGATAAATTATTAATCATAACTGATCACTGATCAGTGCGTAAGTTCTAAATACAAATTTTGTAAATAATAAAATTGACCTAAGTGCCGTTATAAAGAATTTTATTATTTTTTTTCTATAAATTATAATCTGCTCCTTTTTTATTCCGCCTTTTCTTAACTTTTAGAGGTCGACGTTCCTATAAATTATAATCTTATTCTTAATAAAGCTCTTGGTTACGTAAATAATTCTGTAACCGGAAAAAAGTTACATAAACTCCAATTTGAAAGGAGATAAAAATAGTTTATTTGTGTTTTCGTTACAATCGGTTTCTTAGACTCGTCTTCAAAACAATGAGATACATAATTTCTTTTCACCCATTAAAAGCAACAAATATAAGATAGTAAATTTAATAAGAAACACGAAAATTTTGGTCTACATAATTGATTCTCTTTATTCTTATTATTTCCTCACTTATATTATATTTTTACCAACTGATAATCGGCTTCAAACAGGTGTAATTCCATAATATAGATTAATGACCTTAAATTATTTGTTAATATAATAATAACAATAACCAATGAACTTTAGATATTATGTACGATAAAGATTTCATTCTTCGTTGTACGTTCCGCGTAATCGTACAATGTTATACAAATTAATGGATTAATATAGAGTGGAGATTCCCGTACTGAGTCACATTGGCATTTTTTCTCTAAATTTTATTCGACTGGTTTTTTAAGCACTGCCTAATTCTATGGAAGTAAATAAAATTGGAAAAAGATTAAGGTAGCCATGCCTTATACCAACTTCTAAATAAAGATGAAAAGCAGCAGGACAAGCTGTGGTTTCAACAAGATGATGCCTCGTTCTAGACACCCTAAATGGCATGTTTCGAGATAAGTAGATGGATTGGTCGTTGTGGTCCTGGAAAATGGCCTATCAAGTCTTCTGATCCGATCCCCTTTGATTTTTTCTCGTGGGGATTTATAAAATAAAAAGTTATGACTACAACACCGGAAACATGTAAGTCCGAATTCGACAAATGTACATACATTAGTAATTCCTAAAATGTTAAATCGTGTGCGCAATTCTTGTCAATCAAGAATTTTAAATTGTTTAGAAGTAGATGGAGGTCATTTTTAACACCATTTAAATCACGACCGTCATTAAAGTTAGGGTATGTTATAATAGTATTTATTTATTCTTCTTTTCTATTTATTCAATTATACTTTCGCAACCAGTTCGCAAACGTAGTTTTTGACGGAGAATCGTATTTAAAAAAATATTCTTTTCCATTTACCATCTCAAACTTGCCACCCATCATTCAAAATGTAGAGGGGAGGAGGATAAATATCAAACACATTTTAATATATGCTCCTCTGCCTCATTATTACATAGCAAATTGTTTTTTAAAAGTTCCCAAGCTATTTTCGAAATGTCGCGTTGTCAGGGCCTATTTTCCCAATAGGCCCGGGGGTAAATTGGGAAATGGAAAAAAATTTCAAGGGCATCGTGTAGGGTGTCAAATGAAAGCTTCTTAAAGCACACGTTCAACAATATATATTATTAATTTTTTATGCATTTTTTAAACATTTTTCGGGAAAAACGCTTAAAAATTGCTGTCCCCCAACCTCATCACCAAAAGGATCGCTCAGAAAAATCTGAAAAAATTATGAACATTGAGAATTAGGTGTAGATTGAGCCAAAATTATCAGAATTGATAAATTCTAGTGCGATCAATTGTTATAAACAATTTAATGGTTATTTCCTTATCACAGCAGAACCATTGGTTTTAGAGAACAAATTTTTCGACAAAAAATATTTCCCACGATGTAAGGAACAACTTTTATTGGTCCTTACACGTTTTTCAAAATTTTTAATTTGGCTCAGTCGAAACGCGAGTGCATTACTATTAATAATTTGAGTGGGGAGCTGATGGCACGGAACACTAATTGTGCAAGTATATCTTGCAACTGACCAATTTTATGTTATTCTATGTTTTATTCTATTTTAATTATTTTTTATATAAGCAAGAAAGGGAGTTGATGTTTTTCTTTATGTTTCGATACCTGAACTAAGACTGTTAATAATTATTATTGTATTTGTAGTAACTAATTCATTTTATTTATGATATCATTAAAGCATAATGAATTAGTGTTGCGTAACTTATTAAGGAAAAAAACACTTTTTGAAGTTCTGAGGGGCCCCGGATTGCGTAACGGGCCTATAGGGCCCACTATAACCAAAAATAGGCACTGCGCGTTGTAACACTTTAAAATACTCATCTCACAGCCATTGGAAGTAGTTGCTCTTTTGAAACAATTTTCAAGATTATAATGGTAAACAAGAATAAATAATGCTAAAAAGGTCTTGCTTTTGTTGAGTTTTGAACAAATTAAGACTGAATTTAGATCTATTCAGGTTTGGCTAAGGATGATGTTTATAGCCAAGGCGTCTGATAGAGAAACACTTAAATCGACGAGGGATAGAACCATGGGCGCCCATAGAAATTTTAAAGTTGTATATCTTTGTTACTAACGGGGCCCATGTCAAGTTCAAGGTTTTTGATAGTGATGTTTGGTAAAGAAAAAAAAATATTTTGTAATTTGCGAAAAAAAGTTAAATTTTTGCTTGACCACCCCCCCCCCCTTAGAAAAAAATGAACACGTTTGGGTATTTTATTTAATGTTTTTTCTAAACAAATTTTACATCATTTCGTCGGCAATTTTTAAATTTTAAGAGAAAAAATGTGTTAGTAGAAAGTTATGGTCATTTGATTTTTTTTTTAAATTACATTTTAAGTTTAAAAAAATTCAAATGACTTTAACTTTCTACTAACACATTTTTCTCTCTTAAAATTTAAAAATTGTCGACGAAATGATGTAAAATTTGTTTAGAAAAAATAATAAATAAAATATCTAAACGTGTTCATTTTTATCTCAGGGGGGGGCCAAGCAAAAATTTAACTTTTTTTCGCAAATCACAAAATATTTTTTTCTTTACCAAAACATTCCTAATAGGCTCACTATCAAAACCCCTGATTTGGTATGGGTCCCGTAAGAAGCAACAGAGTTATACAACGTTAAAATTTCTATGGGCGCCCATGGATAGAACGTGCCTTTGGTTTTTCTCTATCATAAATAAAAATCAAAAAGGAAATTTTCGTTCTTTTTCCGATGACTCCGAGAGCATTACAGGAATATTTTTAATTTTTACATATCTTGTTATCGAACTTACAAATCAGCAATTTTGCCCTAATGAATTCTCCGATCTGAGATCCGAATGCATAGCGTATTTTTTAATCAAAATTCAGATGCTTATAATATATCACTTCTTATACCGCCTTTCAAACCAAAAATTTTTCTTAAGTAGCTGTAATAGATACCTTACAATCTGCAGATCCATAACTAAGGTATGCATATTGACTTAAATTCTTATAACCATTCAAAAAAAAATAAAGAAAAATGTTTGTTGATTTTTTCGTCTCTTCGCCCAATCCTTGCCGGCATTTTTTCATTACAATTTATTTTGATCACGACCAATTTTTTTCTTTAATACATTATCCACTTACCGATTGTGCTTGCACTATTTCACAGATCATCCATGCCGTGAAGATCACATATTTCCAAGGCACCACACGTAACATTTCGCAAATCGTCCGCCTACGGTACTAATCAAATATACGAACAACTACAACGAGCAATTAACTCTCGCCGATGGATGCTGCGAACTGCCCTCGAAGACGCTCCAAGACGGTGCCGCGGATTCCACACCGCGGGTAGGTCAACGGGTCACGAGGACTAGAGCGGCGGAACGCGTGGGGACGCCGAATACAGTACGGCGCCTACAAGGTGTCGCTAGAAGGTCGCCTCTCGCCCATTGACACCGCAAAATTTTTAATTACAGCATATTATAGTGTTAGTTGTATTTTATTTTTAAAAAACATGGAAAGTGAAATACCGCTGCTTCGCGATATGGAAGCTCTATGGCGAAAGAAAAATTGAAGGGCTTGGTATACCTATATATTATCTTTTTTTATAACACCATAAAAAACATGTTACAATGCATATAGTAGCTTATGACCCGTTAAAAAATCAACGGTTTAGAGTTGTTTTTCATCGCTATTCAAATCTCACTTGGGTAGGTGAACTTTTTCTTGATGAAAATTAACCTAGGAACCAGTTTCATTGAAAAACATTTTGTTATGCCTACTGGCCTTTTATTCGTCTCAAGCCTTTTGTTTTGATTTATTAATTGTGCAGGGCATGTGTAGGACAAAGAAAGAGGAGAGAGAACGCTAAACATACGACTTCGCGCGCCGTCGAAATGGCTTTTTGAGCCGTCCGTATTCCACCAAGCAAACCTGTGGACAAATTCATTTTTCCCCACACTTGGCAGTGACAATTTTTCTAAGATTCTGAATAAAGTCCTTTTAAGAAAAAGTGAAAACCACTTAAAAGTTCAGTATCACTAGTTATTTTATTACACACTAATGCTGTCATATAAACATTGCCGCTCTACTAGTACCGCAATAACGTATGTTAATATTATTCAAGTCATTTGAGACATGCGGTACGTATGAGTAATCATGATACGGATGCATGATAGTACGCATAAACTTCCTTCTTAGTGTTGCCAACTGTAGCAGAATTCCGCTAAGGGTAGCAAAATTTACCCTCAAGAGCGGCGTAGCGGCGGCGAAGCAAAATGAGAGCAAAACGTAGCAGATTTTAATTTTTTTTAAAGCGTATTAGTAAAACGGATTATTTATCATACACAGCTTTCATTACTTATTTATTAGTTTCATTTCGTCTCCAATTTTTATTAGAAATAGATCAATTATTAAACAATATTAAAATGAAAACTGAAATCAGTAAAACTAGCGACATCTTTAGAATAACAGTTTAAGCTGTCCTTCTTGGTTAGCGGAGGCGGACATTGCGGACAATTGCAAGCCTAGCAAGTCGTGTAGGGTAGGAGCATATACTTACTATATAATATACTGCGGGTTCCCCATTTACCCAATGTGCGGTTTTTGATGCCAACATTGTGAAATGGAGATATATAATCTCGCATAAGTCTATCCTTTAGTCTGATATTTCGTAAACTGCGATTGCGCTAAATCTTGTGTTGCTATTGGCCATCTAACGGCGCCACGGTTCATACGTATCTTGACAGGTCTGGTTTTTTTGTATAATTGAACTAGTTTATTACTTTTTGTACATCTGGGCATAAGTTAGCATACTTCAAAATCAACCACAAGAACACCGGATACAAAATACAACACGACACAAAGAAAAAATGGCGAATGGCGATCCAACTGTAAACTAAAAAAAAAACAGAAAGCTGAAAGAAGCCGAAATATACGCACAACAGCCGATGATTAGTACAATTCACCATCTAATTCAGTACAATGTCTGACCAATGAAAAAATTCGTATTAACGCATGCGCATATACAGAAATATCAGACTAAAGGATATACTTATGCGAGATTGTATATCTCCATTTCATAATGTTGGCATCAAGAATTCCAGACAACCCGTAGTATATTTATATAATAAGTGTATGGGTAGGAGTATAGCACTGCGTTGCTGATCGGTATAGGTTAGGTATTTAGAATTTCTCGGGGATTCTCCGATTCTTTTATTATTTGTAAAGTAAACAATTATTAATTATTGCACCTCGTGCCGTTTAACATTTTTGGTTTTGTTTTCCCAGAATAAAGTGTTTATTTTGCTTTAAGTTTTCTTGTTTTTATACGTATTCAAAAAAAAAACTAAATACAAATTAGAAAAATTCTAGTCAATATCCAAATTCTAAGCCCAAAATAGAGCTGGGTACATCGGAATTAGAAAAGGTTCGGCTGTAGCGGAGAGTAGCGGAATTTTTGTAGTGACGTAGCGGTATTCGTAATTTTCTAATTGGCAACACTGGTCCTTCTAGTGTTTTTTAACGTGTTAAGCGCCTTGTAACTTTTAAAATCTACTATATAAAGAACACCTTAATCACCAGTTTTTACGTCTCTGGTACATATAAATAGTATTAATGATTAATGACAGATTTTAAATTAAAAGGTGACATATCATCTATACCAACATTATGCTATTCATTAGTACAATTAATATCCTTTAGTCACCACTGAAGAGAATTAAAAAATTCTTTGAATTTTTGAAACCCTCGTCCCAAGTCCCTAGGTAACAAACAGCCTGAATACGGTATTTTGTACACTGCTTACTGATAAAAAGGAGCAGATTTTTTACTATACCGAAACATAGACTTTGGGTTTGCAAAATTTTATTTAAATCACTCAGTAAATTTAGGCATAATAAAATACTTGTGAAAAATATTGATTTTTACATTAAGGTACAACAAAAAATATGTATTATTATGTTCCACTTAGAGTCCAGTGTTCTTTCCGGGGTATTTCATAATGTCCATTTATTTTTGCACTGCTATATGAACAAGTCTGATTAATTTCAACAGTCGAATAAGCGTAAAACCTTGGTTGAGATCTCAAGTGACATCAACAGTCAAACAAGCAACAAACCTCTTGCCTGAGTTCAAGGCGGTTTTTTGCCAGAAAATTTTCCGCATAAAATAAACAAGATCTTTAAAACAAATATAGTAGATCCCTAACTAACGATCTCTAAACTATTGTAGGAACAATATAATATGTATGTGCCATAAAGTTACAACTGTAGGGTTACATAAAAATCAGCACTTGAATTTCCGATGGTCTCCCAGAGTTAACACTGGTTTCCACTGGTTTCTTCTCTGAGGGTTGGGAGTTCTACTCCCACCTCAGGGAAATCCTAAATATTGCACATATGCTTTTTTATTGTATTTTATGTCATGTATTGTCTAGTTAGTCTAGTAGATACCTATGTATTTTGTATATATACGTGTGGTGTGCACGTTTAAGAGAGCATTGTTAATGAAATTGTAAATAGTTATGTCAATAAAAGCCTTAAAAGTAATAGGCCAAGCAATAGAGCGATGTGTCGTGACATTAATACTATTAGAAAGCCGTCTGTGCCATCATCTGAAAGACGATCTGTAGGTGATTGCTGTTATATTTCCAACTCTGAAATTTTTTCCTTTAATTTGTTATAAACATTTTTAAACAAAAAAACGCGACTTTTTTAGTGTTTTGCTTATAAAATGGAAAGTAATGCAGCAATCTTAATGGTGTAAATGGACGATTTGTAGGGAATAAAAGTACGAGCAAAATGAGAGGTCGAACGTCCCGATAGAATAAGTAGCAACGCAGAAAATCCGTAAAATCCGTAAAATTAAGAGTTTTTTTAAAATTCATAAATCGGCCGTTTTTAAACGTAGAGGGCTAAAACTTTGGAAAAAGGTAGTAATTTATGGCTACTTTATGTGTGCGAAACCCCGACGCTGTCCGACGATTAGTTTTGCTACAATCGTCATTTTAATTTTTCAATCCACTATTTTGCAACAGGTCTGGATGCTCTATGGATCGTCCGATTTTAATTATTGAAACGTATTTGAAAATTACAAGTTTAATTGAACAAAATGTATATTTTAATTTTTCCATAAAATGCTACGAAACCGGTTGAAAATGCAGGTAAAGATGCAGATGCGTGAAAATGGCCGAGCGCGCGAAAGCGGTCGAGTAGCGGGAGGGCAGCGGAGCGACGACGGGGAGCCAATATTCGCGCGCTCGGCCATTTTCACGTATCTTTACGTGCATTTTCAACCGCTTTCGTAGCATTTTATGGAAAAATTAAAATATACATTTTGTTCAATTAAACTTGTACTTTTCAAATCCGTTTCAATAATTAAAATCGGACTATCCGCAGATCCACACCTGTTGCAAAATAGTGTATCGAAAAATTAAAATGACGATTGTGGCAAAACTAATCGTCGGACAGCGTCGGGGTTTTGCACACATAAAGTAGCTATAAATTACTAATTTTTACCAAAGTTTGAGCCCTCTATGTTTAGAAATGGCCCATTTATGAATTTTTTTAAAAAACTCTTAGTTTTCCGGTTTCTCCGGATTTTCTCCGTTGCTACTTATCCTTATCCTATCGGGACGTTCGACCTCTCATTTTGTTCGTATTTTTATTCTCTACAAATCGTCCATTTACACCATTAAGATTGCTTCCATTACTTTTTATTTTATAAGCAAAAAACTAAAAAAATCGCGTTTTTTGCTTAAAAATGTTTATAACAAATTAAAGGAAAAAATTTCAGAGTTGGAAATATAACAGGAATCATCTACGGATCGTCTTTTGCCCTGTTGCTTGGCCTATAAGTATTAAACTCTTATCAGAGTAAAAGCATTTTTTGTCGCGATGGCCACTAACGTACAGATTCACTACAAGGGTTTAAGATTTAGTGCTGGTTTAAATTAGTATATTCTAGTTGATCAGTTAGGTTTTGACAGGGTTTTGTCCTGTCATTGATATTAAGTCGTCATTAAGTCGTGGGTTATTCTAATATTTCAGCGATTTGATTAGTTTCTAATTGATTTTCACCTTGGAACGCATTGCTAGAATGAATTTAGTTCCATTATTATGGAAAGTACGTACTAAAATTTTCCTTTTCTTATCTTATTTTTACGATTGTCAATTTAAAACTTTTGGCTCTCAAATTAGACCGATCTAGCGTTGGAGAATCTGGCCATATTTTAATTTAAAAAATTAGTAAAATTAAAACAAAAACAACGGATTATTCATGTCAATATACCTGCTATAAGCCCTCACTACCTAAGTTTTAAAGAGATATTTTTAATTGATATACATATGTGGAGCTTGTTTTCAAATTGCAACTTCTGCAATGGACTTTGTTTTGAGTAATTGCCCATTTTCTGCAGATAGAGAAATGTGCCTATTTATGTTATGCAAGGTCTATTAATTAGTTTATTTTTACCCTTTAAACAAAATGTATTGAAAAACGTTGTTAAAAATTGCTGAAAAATTATAACTACAGAATTATCACATAGTATAAATCATGGATTTATTAAGAAAGGATTCGATGTCCGTATAATGTGAGCGTATCTAACGTGAAGCCTTATATTTGTTGTTTGTTATGAAAACATTTCCCCTAGAGGTAGAGTTTACGAACTTTAAGGAAATACGTAATTGAATCAGGAATGGTAGTAGAAAGAGATAAAATAGCATTGGAGTGTTTGAGCTCAGAAGTGTTCCTGTCTCTGCTGGTTGCTTAGGAAAACCGTCTGAACACTCGGTTACACGTACGTCTTTGTCTAACGAACTAGGAAAGAAAAAGTGCGATTTATAGATTTATAAATGACTCGGAGCGACTTTAAATAAACCTTTAGAAATAATATAACCTATAAATAATAAAACCTTTTTAACTTAAATTTATTATTATTTAGCAGAAAAATAAAATATTTTAGGCCATTTATTACTTTTAGTAAATCTTGTGATACGTATTTTTGTACAAAAATACAAGGTAAAATAAGATGTGGGCAATGTTTACAAATTGTGTTTACACTGTCGCTTAGAATGGTTTGCTCTGGCTTCAAAGAATGTTAAATCATCCCGTATCCATTCTTAACAAATCCATGGTATAAATTAAGATTTGACAAGAAAAATGTAGAAATTGCGTTTTGAATTTTTTTTGTAGATAGGTATTGCATTTTGATTTTTTTTTAAAAGCTATCTATTTTAAGCCCCAAAAATAGCGGTTTGATTAACACTTAATATGGGAATCGAAGGAGTCGGGCATTTCAATTCATATGCCATCAAAGCCGCAAAAAAAATTTTTGCGTTTGAAAATAACCTCCACATTGTGAGAACGAAACAATTATTATTTGTTTATGTTTTGGAGTTTATTTCTCTCACTAGCAAAATTAAGTAACACTATTTTCACAGGACCACGCCAATTTACAATTTGCAGAACAAATAAATCACTACAATTTTAAAAAATAAAACAAACATTCAGTTTTAAATATTTCGTGAAAATGTTGACCGGCGCTACGAAGTTTTTAGCTTCAATTGTGATTAAGACAATTTTAAACCTTGAACCTATTGGAAGCCAAAATTACTTTAAAAATCCATTAAACTTCGTTCAATATAGTCTTGTAGTGTTTAAAATTGTGCAGTTTGTTCAGGTTTCTATCATCAAATGACTTTTTTTATACGATAGATGGCTCGTTCTCTATTATCACATGATTTTTAGTCATTATGTCTATATCCGGTAGAATGGTTTGCTCTGGCTTTTTTTAAATTTTAATAATCCACCTATTTGCTTAATGACGAGTCGATGAGCAATCATAATGACGTAGACACACATTAAAACAAAATTATTTGTTTAACTATTTCGCCAAAATACAGAATTATTCAACGACTGACTTTGCCAATTCCGGAGAAATATTGGGGAATGAAAATCCTATTGATGTGTAAACGTTTTGTGTAACAACTTAATTTGCAGTTTTTCCACGATAATAGAAAATCAGATACACACTTCTGCAAAGAAAATTAACTTGCCGACATCTTCATTTTAACAGCAGCTTTTGGCGTGAATATACCAAATCCGACCAAAAAATTCCAAAAATTACACCGTGCAGATGCACAATGCCCCACCCTCCTGGATAAATAAAACTCGGTACACTTTAATACTATTTTCTGGTATGGGAAAATCACGGAGAAAAGTGAAGGTAAAAAACACTAACGATCGCGACCTCTTCAGTGTACTATTTCAACTTTCAAAGTTTTTATTGATTCCATGCCAAAGATTCGTGTTTTAAAATATATTACGTATATGGTGACATTTATGAAATGTCATATGGTCATTAGGATCTCAACGTCCCCCAAAATTATTTTTTTTTATAAAATAAATTATCAAATATCTTGAAATTTTAATTAATACGTTTCAAAGTATCCACAGAATATAAATATATGTTGAATCCTGTGGAAACAGTTGCACAAAAAAAAGCAAAAACCTATACTGAAATATAAACTAAGTTGGCAGTAATTGGGTGTGGTCGGCAAGTGAAGCCTTACGACAAACAAGATCTAATTTAAAATTGAATTAGTCCTAGTATTAGAAGATATTAGAAATAAATCTAAAATATATTTTTCTATATTCTCTCCATAAATTTAATGTTTATGGCAGTTGCTGTTATCCATATATTTTGGTCTTTATTAACAAAAAAAAATGGATTTTCTAATAAAGATTCTAGCATTTTTTATTTATGAGTTCTGTTCATTTGGAGGGAAATACTTAGTACGTAAGTAGGGACAATTTTTAAAAAATCAATTTTCAAATTATTTTAAGCACTTTTCAAAAATATTTTTTTTAGAGAACATCTTTTACGAAATTAAATCTTTTTTAAACCCCCTTTTCGAATGTTAATTTTTTAAGCGACGGCTTTTGTAAAAAGTAATTTACGAGAAAGTAACGTACCAAACCTAAGGAAACCTAATCAAACCCAAAAAAGGCTCGTTTAAGATTCTTTAGGATCGCGTTTCATCTTTTTTTTTGTTAATATTTGCCAAGCTAGTAAAGTTCTTAGCCGAAAGCTGCTTTCGAAAAAATACATTTTCGGAAATTGTATACCTGTTTTTGAAAAATTATTTTCTTGAAAACATTTTTGAAAAAATATACTTTCGAAATATGTGTTTTAGATAATTTCATAAATCGGTTTTATAAAGAGCATCTTTTGAAAAAGCTGGTAAGATATTTTTGAAAAAAGGTACTTTCGCAATAGGTTTTCGAGAAAATAGTTTTGAAAAATTTCGTAAATCCGTTTTTCCAAAAAAATTTGCTCTCAAAAAAGATGTTTTTCGAAAAAACGGTCTATTTGGTTACTGGGCGCGCGTCCCCTGCCCCCCCCCCCCCTAAATCCTCGCCTGCTAACAGTCGCGAGAATTGAATTGAAATAAAAAAATTATTCAGGCTTAAGTTTGCGAGGGCCATATTTATTTAATCGAAAACCAGTTCAGAAAAATTTTGCTGTTTCCGTGGTATAAAATCGCTTCTCGTATAATAGGACTAATAGGAAAGCTGTATATTTCTAATCAGAGTCGTAGAGAATAGAAATACATTCAAAATATGTACATTAGTCAAAGTAAGTCCATTAAAAGACTTTTAGACTTTATTGTTCACGGTTGTACATCAAACATTATTTAAGCTGAGAACCTTGAATGTATACTATATTATGCTGCTATGTTACTACCAAATGGATCACCACAGATTTGCCCACAAATATGTATGTGGTATTACTTAGGCATAAAATTATTCAAAAATTTAAGTAGGTAGGCAGCAAAGCAGCCGGACAAAAAATATGTACCATTCTCACTTAACAAGCATTTTGCTAACCTTAACCTTTTATTGTTACACGCCTGATTTTAAAAATGTTATAGAACGATTTAATTTTATAATTTAAATGCCTAGAAATTTGAAAAATAAATAAATGTTGATGTCAGATAGATAAATTTATCTAAAATGGAAATATCACCTTAAGAATCTAGTTTTTAAATATTGGCAAATTTCTTCTTGGCGTTTTATTTTGGGAATTTCGTGATAAAAGAGATCTTATGCAATTAAGATTTTTCTTTTTAGCTCCCAGTAGAAATAAATTAAATCTTTTTACTGGAAATACATACTAAAAAACTTAAGAATATAGAGATGTTAAAACATTGGAAGCACATAATTCTTGTAAAAAATTGTGGAAAATTGCTGTTTTAGTATATATTCATACAAAATTGTACAATAAACTATAACACTTTTATAAGTGTATGATGTGTGTTGGATGTTTTCGATTTTCGATACCTATTATGGAACTGACTGGAACAGGATTACTGAATCGAATATAAAACGACAAACACGAGACTGACCGAAAAGAACTTGCGTCCCGTTGGTCCCATTACAGGGATTTCACGATGTACCCATGCTCAATATTATGAACTTATAATAAAGTTAAAATAAATGCCTACCTTTTCTCGATGTACGTCCCTAGAAATTATCCTACAATATACAAGAACATCAAAATTTAATTGTAATTAAATTCATTGATTAGTTTCTAAAATAGCAAATAAATTGACCGATTTTTTACGGTGCCATGGTTCTCTTAAAATACATATGAATACCATAAACATAACGTTATGACATTAACTCTTATATGAAAGACCACGACCTATATACGAGGAAGCAAAAATACATTAAAATAAATAATAAGGACTATCTATTACGTTATGGATTAACAAGAATTTCTTACTTAAATCGGAATCTTTATTTTAATCTAAATATAAGATGTAAATTAGCTATAATTTGGATTTAAATTACTTTAAATAGGGATAAAAAATTTAGAATTCTTTGTTTAGTTCAGTGGCGAAGTCGTACATTCTTTAATCCCATTACCTACTTTACAGCAATTATTTTATAAGATTTGTTCGCATAACAGTATTATATAACACATCTCCTATTGTTAACTTAATGTTTATATTTACACTTTTTGTAATTACTTCGACTTCTGCTAAATGAACAAATTAGCTATCTCAGGGATATTTCTGACATAAATTGTTTTAATTAGGCATTTAACTAATTATAATGAAAATTTAAGTTATACACCTTTTGCACAACAAGAATGCAAATGCGATACATTCCAATGTCTGTGATGAGCGCACATTATGAATATTTGGTTAAATATCCCTCTTGCAATATTTCTTATACAAGAACACCTAAAAATAATAAATATAATATTATTATCCAAGGATGTATCGAAATCATTATTTTTGGGGGAAGGAGGGTGGAAGAAAAATATCTTTAACTATGCGAAAGATAAGAATCCAAAATCGTCGACCTTTTTTTAGCAAGGTCTCTCCGAGCAAAACTGTTATGTTTCGTGATAACTCCTATATTAGCCAACTCGAGCTCCCCACATCCTTCCATGATTACGCCCCTGTTATTGTTGTTATTTTCTACCACCTTTTATGGTCTTGGTATATGAAAAATTTAGTTCTTATACAATATCACCCGGAATAAAAATTTCTCAATCGGCTCTTATATAAGTTTACTGGCTTATTTATGGGTTATATATCCCGGGGCGTACTTACGGGGATTAGGGAGGAAGTCCCAACACACAACTATGTAAAAAAATTGCAAGAAGCCCAACATTTTTTTCTAAAGTTGAAGTTTTTATAATCGTATACTTGAAAAATTTTCTCCACTTCTCTGCCCTAGAAATAGTATTTTTTGTACGATCTCGTCATTTACCTATGGGGCGAATCGCCTCAGATGTCCCAGCCAGACGCGCGAGACTGAAAACATGCCATTTTAAACTCGTGATCTAGCAATGCAAACGCCATTAAAAAAAATATCTGAAACAAAGTTTTTCATGTATTTTTTCCTTTCAAAATTTCGCCTCCTTAATCTCTAAAAAACACTAAACGTGCTGTTTCTCGAAAAACTCCATTTTTATCTTCTTTTTAATACGCTACATCGAAAGATCAAGATTTTTTACGTCGAAAAAATATTTTCCAGAGAGGACTTTTTTTGTTTTCGAGGAATTATACGAGAAGCATAGCGCGGCCAGCCTTTCCACCGTGCGGCGAGGCAGCGAAGCGTGGTCAGACTCTGTGGTTGTATAAATTGCTATGCCCAGCTATGCTTCTCTGGAAAATATCTTTTTCGACGCAAAAAATCCTGATATTTCGATATAGCGTTTAAAAAAAATGGAGTTTTTCGAGATACAGCGCGTTTAGTATTTTTTTGGGGTTAAGGAAGCGTAATTTTGAAAAACAAATTACCTTATCGGAAAGGTGAGGAAAGAACACATTGAAAACCGTGTTTCCGTTATTTTTTAATAGCGTTTTCATTGTGAGATCAGGAGTTTAAAATGTAATATTTTCAGACTCGCGCGTCGCGCTGCGACATCTGGGGCGATTCGCCCCCTATATGCCTTCGGAATATCAAAATTTAGTATTTTTTACAATATTTCTGTGACGAATCACAAAATTGAAATCCAGCTATTTTCATCTCAATCCATCATCTATACAGACCATTTTTCAAGTTCCTTTGTAACTAAAATTTTGGAAATTAAATTTTTTCAGGAACCTCAATTTTTTGTAATGAATGAATGAAAGTCTACTTGTCAGGGGTACATATAAATATGCAAAAATTGAGAATAAATTCTCTAACCACCTGAGAATTCCTTATACAATAAGGATTTCAACAAATAATGGTAAAACAGCTATTCTCCGGGCTATATGCCCCTCTGAGCGCTGAATTACATACCAAAACAGTGTGGCCAGATTGGGCGATTTATCGCAATTTGGGCTACTTTTCGCCAAGTTTTGCGACAGTTTTTTTAAGAAAATCGCAAAGCGATTTTTGGGCTACAATTTGACATACATGGCGATTTTATCGGCGATATTTCTCCTGTGTTTTATAGAAATTACAGGTCTATTTCATTTAAAAAGTGCGCTTAACGAGCTTCAAAATCCGAGTGTCACCGAGGCAAATATCGAACAAGGTCTGCGCGCCGAATAAAACGTTGGACGCTGTCGTTCAAGTCGTATCGTATATACAATAAAATTTATTTAGCTCACGGCGCCGTGTCCGCAGCTAGAACAGGTTTTAGGTTGTGGCTGGAAGTTAAACTTTGGTTAAACTTACCAAACCTATTATTGTTCTGTGGTTATACTTATAATTTTATCATAGATTATACAACATCGTGTTCTTTTTTGGTTTTGTTTATTTTAGTCTTACAAATGTATTAAAGAAGCCTTTTTCTTTGCAGGCAATGAAATTAAGTGGAACATTTTCCAATTTTTTTTTAAAAACGTGAATAAACAACATTAAAAAATGTTACTGCGAATTTTGGCAGAATCAAGGTGTAAAATTAAGGGTCGCCATTATTTTTGCATTCAAAAATCATGATACATTTATGATTCAATACTCACGAATAATGACTTCACAACTTGTTAGTGACGTCACATCACATCAAACCTGTGCAAATTTAAAAAATCAAAAATGCTGTTTTGATTTTCTTTTTAATTTTTCGAGGCACCGGCAACACTGCGATTTTGGGCGACATGGAACAGTTAATTTTGCGACAAGCATTCACCAAAATCTGGCCACACTGTACCAAAATTTGCCGTATTTTCTTCTAACACAGTTAGATAATAAAATACTTGTTTTGAATGCAAGAAACTACTAGGAAAAAGGAAGCTTTTTCTTTAGTTAGGATGTCGTCACCTGCAGACCGGTTTCGAACTCGTTGGTTCTCATCAGTACAGGATAGACGAACATACCAACCTTCCGAAAAAGTAATCCCTTAAAGCTACAACTGTCGTACTGCATAAGCAGTGAGACACAGGCAGCGCCATCCATTAGCAGTTTCGAGCATTCAGAGTAGAGTTTACCGTAAGGTAAAATTTTCAAACGTATGAATGAAAGTCTACTTGTCAGGGGTACATATAAATATGCAAAAATTGAGAATAAATTCTCTAACCACCTGAAAATTCCTTATACAATAAGGATTTCAACAAATAATGGTAAAACAGCTATTCTCCGGGCTATATGCCCCTCCGAGCGCTGAATTACATACCAAAATTTGCCGTATTTTCTTCTAACACAGTTAGATAATAAAATACTTGTTTTACCATTATTTGTTGAAATCCTTATTGTATAAGGAATTTTCAGGTGGTTAGAGAATTTATTCTCAATTTTTGCATATTTTTGTAATGATTTTGATGATTAAAACTGAGGCCTCGTAAATTAAAGTTTTATGCACTGAGGGCATGCCCTGGCATGCAGGAGATGTAAAAGCCCTCATAAAATAATATTATATTGCCACTAGTATTTTCCAAAAAACCACAATTTAATTCATCTGCCATGATTATTTATTAATTTTTGAGAACTTTAAATGTATTAGTTCTAATTTCACATAACTGGGTACTTTGTATGCTGTACGATCAAAGACTGAACATATTGCTAGACAGTGTTGGCTGGCTAATTCTCTGCCTAATAATCTGCCTGTGTTCTGAAGAAAGTCGGAACATATCCAATATTATCGGCCCGCTGAAATTGAGTAAAAAATGTAACGTGTTAGGATAGAAATCTTTCCTTAATTTGTTTTGAACAAAAAAGAATATAATATGTATAGGCATCAATCAAAAATTAAGCTGGACAAAAGGAGACAAGATTTTGGACATTTAAAGTATCAGTGCAGCCGACTGCAGCCCGTACTATGAAAATGTTTAGTTTTTCAAGTATTTTACCAACTTAGGCGATACATTTATAATATGCTAACTTTAAAGGTAAGTACCTACAGCAAATCAGAATTTTTAGAGTTCCGTGCTAAAATTAACAAAACGGAACACTTATGAAATCACTTCGGTGTCCGTCCGTCCGTCCGTCCGTCCATCCGTCCGTCCGTCCCTCCGTCCGTCCGTCCGTCCATCTGTCATAGGCGATTTTCTCTGAAACTATTTGACGTAAAAATTTGAAATTTAGCACAAAGATAGAGTGTGGTGACCCAATTATTAGACGTGAAGTATAAAAAGTAAAATTTTGATTGTGGAGGTTAATTTCAGGAGGTAAATTGGGAAATGGAAAAAAAAATCAAGGGCATCGTGTAGGGTATCAAATGAAAGCGTATTGCAATCAAACACTTTTCGGAAAAAAAGCGTATTATTTTGTAGTAAATAGTATAAACTATAAAAGCAGAATAACTTCAAGCACTGCTTACTCTAAAAAACAATCAAAATAGTAATTCCAACAAAAGCCCAAAAACTATGGTTTTCTATTATAAAATTACTCGAATATTTATTCTTGTTGTAATGGAAACCAATAATAATCGGTTAATCTCGAAAAAGATTGCTCATAAAAAGCCTATCTCTAATATTGACTTATAATAATTAATAGATATCGACATGACTAATATATGATTTGGATTTTTTTAGCATAAAGGAAAGACCAAGATGTGATGATAAACATGTAAATAAATTAATTTTAGGAAAAATGTCGCTTGGTTCCTTACTGCACAAGTGCGTTTATTTAAATTTACTTCTTGATTAAATATTAATGTCTCAAACCTTTTCCATGAATCTCGTGGAAAGTTTTCAACCGCAAATCGGGGAATAAGTATGACTAGCGCAGCAGATTTAAAGCTTAACTTAAGCAATATTTAATAATATAGGCATTTCTTTAGCTGCATAGGTATTTTTTTATGTAATATTATTATTTCGTTCTAAATTTCTATACTGTCTTATGATGAGAAGATAACCTTTCGACATCCGACCCCTTACATCGATTGAATAAAATCGAGTTTCTTACTGAGAAAAAAATCAACCAGTCTGCGTATTACGAAAAAATCAATTGTTGTTTGTGCTTTGGAGATATTTCCTGATACGCTATTGATGGGATAATTAAGTTACAAAATACATCTTAAGTACTTTT
This sequence comes from Philopedon plagiatum, assembly GCA_963971165.1. Classification (NCBI taxonomy): domain Eukaryota; kingdom Metazoa; phylum Arthropoda; class Insecta; order Coleoptera; family Curculionidae; genus Philopedon; species Philopedon plagiatum. The sequence continues at coordinate 97,806,640 of OZ020191.1, forward strand.
TCGTGATTTTTACAGAGATATTTATTTGGCTGTCTTAGAAACTCTTATAATCAATTTCGCCATAGTAAGAATAAATTTATACCTAATGACCAGTGACACGGGACTTAAATGAAATATAATATTATACAGTCAGACCCAAAAATGTTTACTTTTTGATCTTTTAACGTTGTGGGCCTGTACAAAGAGATAGACCATTATTGAACAAGATTAAAGAAATAAAGTTTCTTAAATTTTGTTAATTCTAAAGGTTATTGTACAAATAATAATGGAAAGCAATATAATTCCGAACAATTTACTAATTGTTAAGATACAAAATTAGATCTACTGGAGACCGGGTCCGGTTGGCATACGGGGAAGGTTGCCACAGTCATTTTAATTTTCGCGCTTTGGCTGCCACCGGTCACGACAATCCAGTTATAGTGACTAGAAACGCTGTTTTTACAAGCTTTTATTTAACTTTACCTGTTAGTTTGTATGTACGTATGTATGTTTGTTAGTATGTTTAGGTCAAATATTGAAATCACAATTTCAACTAGTTCTAATTAAGCTAGGGCTTCGAAATTTCGCACACGTGAATAAAATTGACCCCAGTCTTAGAAAATACAATGCAATATAGTATATTTAATATTATTCTAAATCCAATATGGCGAACGCCCCAAGATGGCGGATTACCTTTTTCTTTACGATCCTCTTAATATGGGTATCAAATAAAAGGGTTTGAAGGATAGAATACGATATGTGATGTGACGTCATTCTAACTCCAATATGGCGCAATATGGCACAATTCCCTTGAAATGTGTATAAAATGAAGGGGTTTGACGAGTAGAATACGATAAGCTATGTGACGTCATTCTAAACTCAATATGGCGGACGCCACAAGATAGCGGATTACTTTTTCTTCACAATCCCCTTGATATGGGCATCAAATGAAAGGGTTTGACGAGTAAAATACGATAATCTATTTGACGTCATTCTAAACCCAATATGGCGGATGCCACAAGATGGCAAATATCCTTTTTCTTCACAACCCCCTTGACAAATGTTGTTGGAAAAACCTTTTTACTGACGAGGCAGGATTTTACCTCTCTGGTTATGTAAATTCTCAACAAATGAGAATGTGGAGTTCTGATAATCCACATTTTCGCATTCACAGAAAGTTGGCGCGTGGGCAGCCATATCTAAAAAAAGGTTAATTGGACCGATTTTTTTAAGGGACTCTCAATCCGGCGCGATACCGTAATAAAATTTTAGAAAATTTTATAAACGCATTAGATGATGAAGAGATGCGACAAGGCTACTGTAAGACTACTGTAACTGTTAAGAATTTAAATTTTTTCGAAGAATTTTTCGCAGACCGAATCATTTGTCGTAATATGCCAGTTAGGTGGCCACCACTCTGCTGTGATCTCACGCCGTGCGACTTTTCTTATGGCCACACATTTTTTAAAAATATATTTTAGGTTTAAAAAATTAAATGACTATAACTTTCAACTAACACATTTTTTTCTCTTAAAATTTAAGAATTATCGACAAAATGATGTAAAATTTGTTTAGAAAAAATAATAAATAAAATACCTAAGCGTGTTAATTTTGTTCCCAGTTGGGTAAATTCAAAAATTCAACTTTTTTTGGCAAATTACAAAATATTTTTTTTCTTTACCAAAAAACGTCTAAAGAATTATGTCATTTAATGAAAAGGAGTTTTGATCGAATCAATCAATATTTACCAAAAACACGCGTTGTGTAAGAAGTAGGTACCTACATTTGGCTCAGGTTTGTTAAAAATTGTTATTATATTTTGTTTTATACGCCTATTTGCCAACCCTATACACGCTTATTACCATAACATTTAAATCGCGATGTATAGATACATAATTAGGGTGGGTACTTTTGTGTTAGAAGTCATTCATACAATGAAGAGTATTCCCAAGAGCAAATAAATGCATAAAATATCTAAATAAAAATCATGTTTGCTTCATATTGTTAAAAAATATATGATCTTGACTCCTCAACTAATTAAAAGCGTTTTCAGGCAAACGTTTTGTAACAAACTTAATTATTTTTGCTCTTCCCATGCATTACCCTTTCAAGGTAGCATAAAAGCTGTGGTTTTTAAATGTTAAATCTATTTGTTATAGTGTTTTTAATGTTAGTACACGAAACTGAATCAGCCACAGGCAAACAGGGATTGCTAAAACACGCGATGTGTCAATCATTATAAATGGTACTTACTTTAAGAACTTCCCCTATACAGCGTGTCCAGAAACCATCTTAACAAATGGAGAACTCTTTTATTTTTGAGTTTACGGAAAAAAGTTATTCTTTATAATAAAGTTCTGCTTGTTGAAAAAATAACATTCAAATCAAAAATTTTGACCCAGCATATACGGGGTCACACGGTAAAAAAAGTAAAAACGATAAATGCCTTAGAAGAAAAACTATCGTTAATTTTAATTGGGGAGTACAATAACGTAAGAAAGTGTCGTTCAGAACTAAAAAGTGATCGAATATGAAATTTGACCAAATAACTTTATGGTCTTTCATATGTACCTTTGAATTTAAAAAAAAGTGTATTGAAATACATGTTTTTTAAATAACATATTAGCAGAATAAACAACAATAACATTTCATGAAATACTACACTAAGCTAATCATGACCACCGTTTCTTTCCATCCAAAGTATTGAAAGTCGTGAAAATTCCGCCACTAATTTCGAAAAAGTTGATTTCTGAAAAAACGTATTTTTGAAAAGGGCTTAAAATTTTTTTTAAAAATTGATTTCCGAAAAGTGTACTTACGTACAAGTAAGTATATCCCTCCAAACGAGCAAGAGGCATAAATTAATAAAAAATGCAGAATATTTACACTTTTATATTAATCGAACAATTGATTCTGTCGCGTGTACAGTTTTTTTAAACATCTTTTCGATGTTAAATTAAGCCGGCGCGGATCTAGGTTTTTGTTCAAAGGGGAGCAATTTTCGCTCAGGGGGGGGGGGTGGCAATTTTTATGACAGTTACCTATCTTCCAGGAAATTTGTTCTGATTTTGTGATTTGTGTGCGTATGAAACCAAAAATTGGGTGTAAATTTAGTTGAATATTCGTCATACTCAGGCTAGGGGGGAGGGGGCAGTTGCACCCATTGCCCCCTCCCGTGTATCCGCGCCTGAAATTAAGTAAATTTTGTAGAAAAACAGCTTTATCGAAAGAGGCTTATTTGGAAAGCAGTGGTGGCTGGTGAAATTTCAAAGTTGTATATCTCTGATCCTATTTACGGGACCCCTACCAAATTTAGTAGTTTTAATAATGAGCCCACTGGGAATGTTTTGGTAAAGAACAAAAACATTCTGTAATTTGCGAAAACAAGTTGAATTTTTGGTGTGCCCCTCCTAAGAAAAATGAACACGTCTAGGTATTTTATTTATTATTTCTTCTAAACAAATTTGACATCATTTTGTCGGCGGTTTTTAAATTTTGAGCGAAAAAAATGTGTTAGTAGAAAGTTATAGTCATTTGAATTTTTTTAAAAAATATAGTTTAGGCTTAAAAAAATTCAGATGACTATAACTTTCTACTAACACATTTTTTCCTCTCAAAATTTAAAAACTGTCGACAAAATGATGAAAAATTTGTTTAGAAAAAATAATAAATATAATACCTAGACGTGTTCATTTTTTTCTTAGGAGGAGCACACCAAAATTTTTACTTTTTTTCGCAAATTACAAAATGTTCTTTCTTTCCGAAAACATTCCCAGTGGGCTCACTATTAAAACCCCTAAATTTGGTACGGGTTCTGTAAGTAGGAACAGAGATCTACAACTTTGAAATTTCACCAGCCGCCCCTGCGGAAAAGGATTTATAAATTTTTTTATATATGTATTTTTTAAAAGAATCTTTGAAGATTACATTTTCCGAAAACATAGTTTTTTTGAAATTAAATTATGAACTCTACTGGCATATAAAATGCCAATAAAAAAAGACAGAAAAAGATCCTGAACTAACATCAACGAACCGTTTTTGTATTCGGTAAGGTTTGTTTCCTTATGTCTGCTGTAGTAAATTACTTCCTCAAAAAAGTTTTTTTTAATATGAATAATAGAAGCTTTTTTCGAAACAATGAAAAAATGTACTTACAAAAAACACGTTTTCTAAAAAAGAAACTACTTTTTAAAAAAAATCAAAAATTTGGTTCCCAAAAAAAAAAAGAACACACCCCCCGAATAAGTATTATCGAAAAAGTTATGTTTTCAAGAAAATATATTTTCGAAAAAACGTGCTCTTAGAAAAGGTTTTTTTCGAAAAAAAATTGTATATCAGTCCAAATGGACAGAATGTATAAATAAAAAAAAATGCTAGAATATTTGTAAGTTAAGATGACCAACCATTTTGTGTTAGCAAGAACGTGTTAAAATTTTTCGTCCATTATCTTATCAATATGTCTAAGCTTGTTATATATGCATTTTAGCTGTTGAATAATGAGCAAAACAAATATACTAAAATCTTTAAAAGGTTCTCCTGAAAAGTTGACAAATGGTTGACGGTAAATGCACTTACTTATTTCCGCCATCGCCGCCACTGGTTTTTTATTTAAGAGATAGCCTTACCATAGTTATTAAGAATTTTGTGTTCTATGAGAAATTCACAATATTGTAAGTGGTACCGGTTGCTATGCGCGAATGGAACTCGCACTTGACTGTTTTTTTTTTATTTTACATAATCAGGGCAACGCTCACGGATTAAATTCTTTTTGTCAAATACCGTATACGCACTTACTTATTTCCGGCATCAACGCCTCTGGTGACAAACCAAACTGGCCAGCCTTACATTCATTGTAAAATGGAACAAGTAGGGATTCGGCAAACCAAAGATTTCTTATTTACCTAATGTCTATTTTTCTTAAAAAGTAGTTTCTCTCTTGTATTCGATGACGTTGACCAAACTGCAGTCGCCGCCTCGGCTTTTTCAGAAATATTAAAACATCTAAAAAGGAAAGGAGAAGCTGAATCCGCATGTAACCGACAAAGCTGCCTTGACATTTTTGAAATAAACATTAATAAACTAGATTCCTTAAAATGTCGTATTCTGTGATATATTTTTTTATCTTAATTGGATGGGTAATCATAATCAATTCTCGTGTTTAACATTTTCACGAAAAAACTTGTGTTCTTATTGCCCTTGAAATAGTTTAAATTAATTATTTTCTTTGTATTTTAAAAATGTATTATTATTTATTTTTTGAAGGAGCCTGTCGTGACTTTTAAATATAATGCTAATATAATACTATAACCATAAAATATGTAAAATAAATTTTCAAGTAGATAAATAATCATTTTATACAAAATTGTATATAAACACCAAGAAAATCTAGTCTCTGAAATCTATAAAGTCCAAACGTAAAATGTTTAAAACTACTATACAAAAAACACCCACAGAAACACCAACATCACAAACACAAAACATCAAAATCAAACGAAAATAACACGACGCAGCCTGTCGTGCCAGCTTGATACGGCCCACTGCCAACCCACTACTGATCTAGGGACTTTTCAAAGGATCCAATATCAGCAGTTTATGTCATCTGTGATTGTCAAAGGTCGAAACAAGCCTTTACACTGGGCTCTAAGTAAGCTTAATGCAACTCCTGGGAAGAAGCACTGTCTTACGATACTTGCGATCCAATGGTGACTTCCGAATTATTGTCAAGTTTACCGTTTTCCTGAAATTGACAGGAACTTTTTTTAAAATGGAACGCTCTATATTTTATTCAATTTTCGAATTCAGCATAAAATTCTGAATACTTCCTATTGGGAACATTTTATCCTAAAGTAAACCGTTTTTGAGAAAATGGTCCTATTTCGCCAGTTAGCATGGTGCCGCCATAAGAGACTTAACCTTTGTTCATCGGTGTTCATTTTTTATCGGAAAAAATATACTTTTTGGTAAGTTTTACGATTATTTTACTTATATCCTATTTTCAAGACTTAAATACACAGTACTCAGAGGCTTATGGTGAAATTTTAAAGTTGTATATCTCTGGGGCTGCTTATGGGACCCATACCAAGTTCAGGTTTTTACTAGTGAGCCTACTAGGAATGTTTTGGTAGAGAACAAAATTTTGTAATTTGCGAAAAAAAGTTGAATTTTTGAATTGACCCACCTGGTAAAAAAATGAACATGCTTAGGTATTTTATTTATTATTTTTTCTAAACAAATTTTATATCATTTTGTCGACAATTCTTAAGTTTGAAGAAAAGAAAATGTGTTAGTAGAAAGTTATAGTCATTTGAATTTTTTTAAACCTAAAATATAATTTAAAAAAAATTTAAATGCCTATAACTTGCTACTAACACATTTTTTTCTGTTAAAACTCTCGACAAAATGATGTAAAATTTGTTTAGAAAAAATAATAAACAAAATACCTAAACGCGTTCATTTTTTTCCCAGGCGGGGCCCAGCAAAAATTCAACTTTTTTTTCGCAAATTAGAAAATGTTTTTTTTTCTTTACCAAAACATTCCCAGTGGGCTCAGTAGTAGAACCCCTAAATTTGGTACGGGTCCTGAAGTAGGAACAGAGATATTACAACTTTTAAATTTCACCATACGCCTCTGGCAGTATTAATGCGGTAAATAAATTAAAATATCAGTAGAATAGTAAATTAACTTGATTTAGTTTTTTCTTTCAGATAGGAGATATTGCATTTAATTTAATGACAACGTAAATACAGTTAGGAGAAATTATTGTGTGGATTTGCGTGTTTATACATGAACGAATTTTTAAGGTAAAAATCCATTATTTTTTTTACATATCACTATTTTGTTAAATGAAAATTATACATGTAAAGTAATGTGAAAAATAGTAGTAGATATACCCTGAATTTTATTCTTGTCGAAATTGTTTTATAATAACCGAGTCTCCGGTGGCCGACTTGGTACGGCGCCAGCTTTGCAACCGAGAGGCGCGGGTTCGAATCCCGCTTCGACCATGAATATTTTGTGATTGTTGTTTGAAGGTGGTAGAGGAATTCTTCCTCGACCGAGGCATCACATATATTTAAAACACCCACTTTTAAAAAGACTAAGGATCACTCAAGACGACCTAGCACTTATACTTACCACCTGAATGATGGAAATGAGAACTTGGAAGTGTGTCGTTCTGTGTTTATCAATACATTATATATCGGCTACAAAACTATTCAGCACTGGATAGATAACAGTTCATACGGCATAGTTGCAGACTCTTCAGCAGAATTTGTAAAGAAAAGATACGCGGAGAGCTACAAATATTTAAATGAGTTTTTTGCAAGTCTTCCTACACTTCCCTCACACTGCTGTCGCCGAAATACTATGAAGTTGTTTTTGGAGCACATTTTTCAAAACATGAACCAATTGTACGAAGTTTATGTCAACGGATTTTGTAAGGATAGAAACTTAACTCCCTTAGGCCGCAACGTTTTTTCAAGAACATTTAAAGAGAAGAACTTGTCCCTATACACTCCTAAAAAAGATCAGTGCAATGTCAGCCAGGCGCGGTTCGTCCATAAGGTCATTTGGTCAATAACCCACTTAAATTTATTTTCAATGATTCACCTAATAATTTAATTTTTAAAACCAAACTTTTCTTTCAAAAAAGTGTTCAAAAAGTTCCATTGACCTCATAGGTTTATATGGAGCACATAACTGCGTTAAAACTAAGAAATAAATAAACATATGCGCTTTAGGAGGTTAAAAAGAGACAGAATTCGTCGACGGCCCACCATTAATATCGCTTTCAGCGCGCGGGTTGCCGTCGGCGCTCCCGCTCCAGAGCCAATACACTCGAACCGCCCCGTCAAATATACTCTTTCAAAACATTTGCGTTGGACAAAGAAAAACTAATTACTTAATATGCACATTGTAGTTGCATTGTATTTATTAAAGAAAACTGTTCTACTTGTGTACTTGCGTTAACAATGGCTTTAACAGTGCAAGAAAGTGTTTGCATGTAATTGAAGAAAAGTCACAGCAAAAATGCAATTTTAGTACCTGTAGCATTATGCTAATTAAATAATGAAACGGATAAGCTGTATAAAAACTGTTAAGTTGTGTCCCTGTCTTCCTTCCAAAAAAATATATTTTAAGGCCAAGCTATGTTGCCATAACTCCACCGTATACGACTTGAAATCTCGGGAGGTCATGTGCTATTGGTTCTCCGAAAATGACAATAATCTGTTCAGGGCGTCTACATTCACTACAGTCTCCTGTTGTCAGGAATTCTGATGGTTGCGGTTACCAAAACCGCAACAATGTACTGGCCAATTCGTCACTAAATTTTGCAGTTAAGCATAAAATTACAATCTTTCAGAAATCAGAAGTACCTCGAACCGGGCCATACTAAAATAGCGTGTGACTCGATTTACAGTGTTATGGAAAGACAGCTGAGATACAGCGAAATTCACTTGCCTAGAAATTATGTATCGGTGTTCCAGCATTTGAGGTACCTACTTGTCAACAAGACCAGGATGAAAACCTACTGACCGAGTCATAAATGATATTAAATGTATTAGATATGATCCGTGTGGTACTATAGAGGTTAAACTCGATTACAATAACGATTACATTCAGCTTCCTTGCAGACCCAAAGTTATGCCTCTTATTTTAAGTTATTCCCAACTATTACAAGGCTTTCCAAAAATTAAAGCACAGAAGTGGCATCGTCTTCAAGAACTCAAATCTGTTCTTCCAAAAGACACTCATGCATTTTATGATAGTGTTTTACATGATTCAAGATTTGATGATTTTCATGACAAAAATTTGTGTATATAGTACTTAACATAAGAAAATGGTTTTCATGCTACTAAGCACTAGTATTTTTATTAATTAGTTTTTGGTTGTGATGAAGAAAATGTATTACTTTTGTCATTAAGTTTCTGTATTTTTCTTTTCCTATTCATTAAATAAAAGAGAGACTGAGTTCAGGTTAAAAACTTAGGATCTTAATTAAATACATACGGTGCTTAACACGGTAAATATATCTTGGTCCTACACTATTTTTTTATAATCCTTCATAATGTTAAAAAAGTTTCTTTTTAACGATTAGTTAAGTATTCATGTTTCGTTATGATAATAAAGATTTTCAACAAATTCTTTGATTTTATTAAGCGGTATTTACTCCTATCAGTTAGTTTCCTACATACAAAATCTTCAAAGAGTTGGAGCTTTAAAAAATGATCTCTCTAAAATAAAAACAATCATATTACCAAAATTTCATAATGGTTGCCAAAAAACAGTAAATTTCTGTATCTAATGTATCTGTATCTATGATTTTCGCATATCCAGTGAGGTATTTTAGGTAAAATACAATAAAATAACGATTTTTGACCACCATTTTCTCAAAAATTTTTAACTTTAGGATAAAATGTTCCCAATAAGAAATATCAAGAATTTTAAGCTAAATTTGGAAATCGAATAAAATGTAGTGCGTTCCATTTCAAAAATTTTCCTGTCGATTTCAAGAAAGCGGTCAACTTAACAACAATGCGGAACTCGCCATTGGATTGGGCGTAATTTCGTAGGTACCTAAGTGGACAAAATTTCATAAAAATCGGATGAAGGGTTTGCAAGATATTTCGAGGTTTCCATTTTTTTGTTAGACACTGTTTTCTGAGTTTGCAGCTAAATGTCAGATCTTTCACTAAATTTTAATTAAATTACAATTTTAATTGATAGAGCTACTTCCAAAGGTGTGCATTTAAATAATTCCAGAATAAAATACAAAACCAGAAAATTGACGCCTTCGGATTTTGTTCCTGGAGTGGCTTTACCTATGTTCTACTAAATGGTAATTATTGTTCAATAAGAAAAATACATTCTATATTACACCATTTTTTTTGTGAATCTTTCTCCTTTCCCTGCTATCTCATATGCCAGGGGGTGCAAGCGCAACCCTGGTCCCTCCTAGCTGCGCCCATGTCTACAAATAATTATAACAATAATATTACGGCAAAAAATCGTCATTTTATCGTCTAGTGAGCCCTTCTGCCCCATTAACAATCAGCTGATTGCAGCTGGCTTCCTTAATTTATGTCGCCAATAATTTCATACAATTTAAAAAGTCAAGTCATTTGAGCGATGACAAATGATGACCTCAGATCGCTGTTTTGTGCGACATCTTAGTCAATCCGTTTTATCTTTTAGCCCGGAATTTTTAACAGTCATGTGATGTTTACAACAATCAGCCAGAGCATCAAGTGTATATTTAGTTGCCTATTCTCAACACACCTAACCCGAATCGTCGATCTGTAATGGCAATAGAAAATATTTTGATGTTTGCGTAGAGTTCACTTTATAATTAAAGTGTAATTTGTGTGTAATTCTTTTTATTAAACAATGACATTTCTTAAGAACTGCCTACCTTATAAGTATTGCATTGTGCCAATATGCAAAAATATCACAGCAAGTGCCGTGAACTTGAATAAACTCTTTTCTTATGTGCCAAGAACAGCCGATATCAAAAGAAAGTAGTGCAAGGTTAATTAAAAAAATATACGTAAAAATTATCAAATGTTAATAAGAATATCAAATTTAAATATGCATATTCTGCTATTTTTTTTATTTTTATGGTATAATAAATCCTAACAAAAATATAAAAACAAATGTTGAGGTTATGATTTACCACTGTCGATAGTCGATGTATAGCGTAAGATAAATAAAAAAAACGTATTTAGAGCATATTGGCAGATATCATTATTATAAACAAATATCTTTAAGCTTGTACTCCTTTAATTTCTGCAGATGCGTAGGTAAAGTCAGGATTGGTAGAAAAATATGCAGCCAGAAATGAACCAAGTGTCGGCAACGAAGCAAATGGAATCGGCTTGTTAAGGCTCATTTACACATGGCAAGTTTAGTGGCGGAAAGTACTTGCCGCCAGTAAACTTGCCATGTGTAACTTAAAAGGAACGTTGTACTTGCTACTTGCCGGCCAGCAGCAAGTAAAGTTGAGGCGTCGGCTAGTTTTGTGGCCAACTTGCGTATCTCGACAAGTAGCTGTCCGCGTGTAAACATGTTTTTTTATTATATTTAGCAAGTTGCCGTGTAGATTTCCATTCCTAATAAATAAATTATAAACTTTAAAATAATAAAATAGCAATATATAAAACGGTTGAATATTTTATTAAAAATAATTTCAAAAATATTAAGTGGAATAGTGACCAGATTATAACCTTCTTAAATCTTTATGAAAAATATACTATATTGTGGGATATACGTTCAAACATTGTTGGGGATAATCTCATAAAATTCCTATATGATTCTGGATCTTCAGTTGCTATCTCTTTTAAAAGTTGAGCAGAAGCTCCTAAAGCATTCCGACGCTTAATCCAGCTCCTGACCCATACTCGTTTCTTCTTTTTTTTCTTTTGTTCCTCAAGAATACTCATATTTTCTACAACAACTTTCACAGCAGCACGCACTGTCGTACTCGGAGCCATCTTGAATTTTGGTAACTGAGCAAGTAAACTATCCAATGTGTATACACAACAAACGAAGCAAGTTTACTGGCGGCAAGTACTTTCCGCCACTAAACTTGACATGTGTAAATGAGCCTTAAACTCCTAAATTACACTGTTCTGCATTTTGAAACTTTTTGTCGCTCTCCGAATTTTTTTTGGGTTTTTTGCGTCTACTATGTTGTACTGAATTCTAATATGCACTCGGTTTCTCCCTATCACCCACAAGTTTTTAGAGAAGGAAGAATATAAAATATGAAACTCCCAATTTATAAGCAATCTAGTGGTGAAGTTTGAAAAAGTAAAAAAAAAACAAAACCACTTTTTTTTTACAAAATATACTTTGTATTGTATCAAAAAAAGATACATCCAATCAAAAAATTTATTTGGTTGTCATTTTTCGCTTGTATTCGCCAGAAGCGGTTTCATGTTTAAGGGTCCAACAGTAGTCCGCTAGCATATTTGGGGTCCATTTTCCACTGTAGCGCTTCTCCATCTGAGCAATTTGCTGGTAAAATCTCTCGGCGTGCTCGTCTGAAACTGCACCCAAATTGGCAGGGAAGAAGTCTAAATGGGAGTGAAGAAAATGCAGCTTAAGGGACATATTGCAACCCAATCTTTATAAGATTGGATAAGTTCTTCAACTAGATCTTTGTAGTTGTCCGACTTTGTGTTACCTAGGAAGTTGCTACATACATTTTTGAAGGCATCCCATGCCCTTTTCTCCCTTCTCAAAAGTGTAGTTGTAAAATTTTGATCCTTAAAAAGTTCCCGTATTTGAGGTCCAACGAAGATTCCTTCTTTAAGCTTTGCTTCACTTATACACGGGAATTTCCGTCTCAAATAAAGGAACGCATTTCCTTCTCTATCTAAGGCTTTAACAAAAAATTTTATAAGCCCTAGTTTTATGTGTATAGGAGGTAAATAAACTTTTTGCTGATCTACTAAGGGTTCATTAAGGACGGGCATAATGTTTTCACGTAACGGCCAATCTTTAACTAAATAATGTTGGTTTCTGGCTCTGCTGTCCCATTCGCATAAAAAACAACAATATTTTGTGAAGCCACTCTGTAGTCCTGTGAGCAGTGCAACAACTTTGAATCGGCACAAATATTCCACTTATGAACTTCGTATTTTATGCATTGGAGTAATATGCACATGTTTTGGTATGTTTCTTTCATATTTCCGGCATGACCAACGGGAACTGATGGCCGTTCGTTTCCATTGAACAGCAAAACTGCCTTTAGACGGTAGGTACATAGGAAATGCCAAGTTCATTCATTAAACCTGGAATATCATGACAGTAAACTAAGTCATTTTCCTTTGAGAAAAATATGGCCAGCATAGACCTCCTATTCCGAAACGTGGAAATTTTCACACCTTTTTGTAAAAGGTTCCACTGCGGCAAATGAGATCCAAGCAGTTGTGCCTTTGTTTTGGGAAGATCTAAATCACGAACTAGATCATTGAGCTCTTCCTGAGATATAAAATGTGGCTGTTTGCTGCTACTACATTCGAAAACGACTTCCTCTTCAAAACTTGGACCGGCTTCTGGCTCCTCTGTGTCATCATACTTATCTGGTTCATCATATTTCTCTGGGGGCTTAGGAACAGGTATGCTAGAAGCGTCATGAGGTACATGTCTAATGGCTGAGGGGATATTAGGATACACTATTTTATGCTTGCTTTTACTAGAAAATCCCAGAATTTTTGTTAAGCAAAAGTAACAATCATCAACATGATTCTTAGGCTCCCTCCAAAGCATTGGCACGCCAAACTTCACAGAAGTGTAATTACCCCGTAGCCATCTTGCTAAGGTTCTTGAGCAAGTGCGGCAGCATTTTTTGGGAGCCCAAGTTTTGTCTTGATCGCCAACTTTGAACCCGAAATATAACTCGTAGGCTTTTCTTACAAGTGGGCTCAAGGTCTTTCGTTGATCTTTCAATGTCACCTCACCACATATATAACAGAAACTGTTCGGATGGTTCGCTTGTATATACACTGCTGAATACTGTAATACTGATCCTCCGACAAGCGGTTGGGTTTCGAACATCTGGTATTTTCTAGAAACAGCGGGAATCAAGAGTATCGAAAACGATTCTTGTATACAGGGGCCCTTCAATAAATAGCTGTCCCTCCGACGACTATGGGGTACGATGAACTCTGGAATTACATGGGGATTAATGGGCATCTCCTTTATTTGCAGCCCTAGGGGGTTGAGACTTCGTAGATGGGGAACATCCCCAGACACCCCCCCCCCATGCGGTGTTGCCCGATTGGGCACAATTTCCCTAGACTGAGCGAAAACGGAGACTTGGCAACGTTGCACCCCATTATGCTATAGAAAGATAAATATCGCACAGGTACATTCTTACACCTGCTTAAAGCATGTTGTTGGCACTCTCTGGACTCTGTTACGTTATACGACAATTTAAAGGTCGGTGTAAGAGTTAAATAGGTAGAGCTTCTCGAAATAACGTATTTGTTTGGCGGAGAGGATTTTCGTGTAGAACAGTGTTATCTGATTGTCGTTGTGGTCATTGTTAAACACTCTTTTTAATCAAATATAATGTTTTTTATCCACGAAATCTCTTATTCTTCGGGAAATAATTAAGAAAATAAATTAACACTCGAATTTACGAAAATATTTTTATTTCATAATACAAACGAAAATAAATGGTTAATAAACCGCCATACATAGGTATTTAATTTGTGCAGAGAATACAAAAATATATATAAACTTTACATTGAATTACATGCATAATATGGCCTATTATATTAGATTGCAACTTTCATACTAAAATTTAAGTTGGCTGTGCAGAAAAACATTTGAAGTTGCCTTGGTTACCAGTCTACTTTGGCACTCTTAGCTACAGTCTCACTGTAAATTAGTAGCTTGTGATTAGAAAATTATTGCCAGAAATATTACATATTTTATTTGAAACCTAGGATACGATCACTCAATTATTATAAGTGAGTTTATGGTAATACTTTTTTAATACTATTTTAATACAGAGGGTATAGCATTTTGCATTATCTTTTCTGTATTTACTTAAATATATTTCAGTTGAGTTTAAGAAAAAAGGGATCAATTTGCGTTAAAATTATTAGTTATTTAAGTATTTATTTTATTAGAAGGGGAGTTATTATATTAACAAGCAAAGGTTGCGAATTTAAATACTTAAGCACTAAGGGTTATACCATGGATTTATTAGGACTGGATACGGGATGATTTCACATTCTTTGAAGCCAAAACAAACCATTCTAAACGACACTGTAAACACAATTTGTAAACATTGGCCACATCTTATTTTACCTTGTACTTTTGTACAAAAATACGTTAGAAGCATCACAAGATTTACTAAAAGTAATAAAGGCCCCAAAATATTGTATTTTTCTGCTAAATAGTAATAAATTTAAGTTAAAAAGGTTTTATTATTTGTAGGTTATGTTATTTCTAATAATTTCTAAAGGTGTTTATTTAAAGTCGCTCTGAGTCATTTATAAATCTTTATAAATCTATACGTCGCACTTTTTCTTTTCTAGTTCATTAGACAAAGACGTACGTGTAACCGAGCGTTCGCAGACGTTTTTCCTAAGCACCCAGCAGACATCAACACTTCTGAGCTCCAACACTCCAATGCTATTTTATCTCTTTCTACTACCATTCTTGATTCAATTACGTAGTAATTCGTAGTCTTGTCTATGTTCGTAGTTCGTAAACTGCTCTCTCAAGAGAATAACAAACAACAAAATATTTATATTATATAAGGCTTCACGTTCGATACGCTCACAGTATACGGATATCGAATCCTATTATAATAGATCCATGGGTTATACATACTTTAGTTCTTAAATATACAGTTAGAAACATAATAAACGTAAAAATATTTTCTTTAAGGTGGCATTTTCCAATCGCGCCCATGGTGGCCAACTTAATTTCATTTTGACATGGTTTTTTAGGTTTAATAATAACATTATGAGTATATTAGGTATAGATTCATATCCTGCAAGCAATTTTCAGTCAATTATTTAAAGTTTCAACGTATAATGATTAATATTTTAAGAGACCTATGGTATCCTTTTTCTGTCACTGGAACCTCAGTGTTCTTTTTAAATATTGTTTTCCTAAAATAAATTAGATATCTTAAAAGATATCTTAAAACTTTTATTAATACGTTAAAAAGTACCTACCCATAGAATGTGAATCTGTGGTTGATATTGTGCATTTATTCAGGCAAATGAAATATAAAGTAAAAATTTATACTAAACTAAAATTAAGTTGTCAACAGTAGCGGATTTTGGGGGGCGCAGGGGGCTCCCCCCCTAGAGCCTTGTTCGAAAAGGATTTGAATAACTAATTTTATAAAAATAAATATATCGAAACATAACCATTAACCATTTATACATGTATTCTACAAAATATTATTAGCAAAAACAAACATTTTGTCGTCTATGTAAGGTCTTTGAAATGAATTACCACAATATATGAATAATAGATCAATACTAATGTTATGTAATATAAAGAATGCAAGCCCTTTTTGGCATTTTCGATTTGAATGCTCTTAGATTGTTTCTGAAAACATTCCTAACATATCCCTCTGCGATCTTATCAAATCTTATCAGATAATTTTGGCTTCTAAAGAAAACAAGTAACCCAATAATTTTTTTCTCAAAAAAACATTTCTTTGGAAAGTAAATTTTTTCGAAAAACAGCTTTTCGAAAATGTATTAACGAAATTTTTCAAAAATATGTTCTCTAAAACATATTTCGAACCTGCATTTTTTCAAAAATGTCTTGACTGCTTTTTCAAAAATGCTTTTTAGAAAACAGATTTATGACATACTATTTTGGAAATATTTTCTCCAAAAACCCGTATTTCGAAAGTACATTGTTTCAAAAATGTCCTCCAAACAAATAATATTTAAAACAGGTATATTTTTCGAAAATATATTTTTTGAAAACAATATTTAAAAAACACAATTATGAACTTTGGTAGCTTCGAAAATGTTAATGAAAAAAAAGACAAAAAAGATCCTGAACAAACCCAAACGAACTTTTTTAGGTTTGATCAGGTTTCCTTAGGTTTGGTACGTTACTTTCTCGTAAATTAATTTTTCAAAAAGCCATTGCATAATACAATCCGAAAAAAAATTAATTTCGAAAAAGATGTTCTCTTGTAAAGTGCTTTCAAAGAAAATTTTAAATTGGTTTTAGACAAATTGTACTTTCGTAAGTACTCGTATATCCCCCCAAATGAGCAGAAGGCATAAATACAAAAATGCTACAATATTCCATATTAATCAAACAATTTATCCTGTTGCGTGTAAGCTGTTTAGCTGTTTCTTTTTTCAACAAATATCTTTTTTAATAATAAGTTAAGTACATTTTTTCGAACAACAGCTTCTTCGAAAATATATTTAAAAAAAAAGAGCCTTTTAAAAATACATTTCTCGGAAATATATTTTTAAGAAAACATACTTTTTCTAAATTTAAATTACACCGGTCAACACGATTTTTAATTCTGGATAATGCATATTTTATTGTTATTGCTTTTTCATTTTTCAATAAGGAAATTAATTTTTTTTCCGAAAAAGTTTGATTCTGTAAGCAGGAAATCGCTATTAGGTATGCAATTTTAGGAAAAACAGTATCTTTCTGTGCAGTAGGTATTAACGAACTATAAGAAAATACGACAATACACATACTTAATATGTATATATTTTAATGGAATTATTGTAAAGAAATTAAATATGAAGAATTTTACTTCTTTTTTTATGATCAAAATCACTCTTACGTATTAAACCCCAAATATAGTCCCCTAGTCTAGTCAACAAGTTCAAAATCGTGTTAATTCTTGATAAAGGTCCTAAAAATATGTACGATAGCTCATTGGATTCGGAAGGACGTCTAGAAAAATGTATTCGAAGGATTTTACTGCATGATAAAAATTGCAAAAGTTATTAAATATTAATAGTTTTTGAGTAATTGCCAAAAAACGAAACACTTTTTTTTTCATCTTAATTTGTTAATAACTTTTGCAATTGTTATCATGCAGTAAAATCCTTCGAATACATTTTTCTAGACGTCATTCCGAATCCAATGAGCTATCGTACATATTTTTAGGACCTTTACCAAGAATTAACACGATTTTGAACTTGTTGACTGGACTACTCGTCCTGTTTTTAATATTTTGCCCCTGACAGACAATATCAAGCTCGTACAGCCGGTTGACAAACAGGCCAAGGGCCAACCGTATGTACGGAATGGAGTGGGAGGCTGAGGCATGGGCGCCAGGCGCGGCCCTTGAAATTTTGAAGTTGTATATCTCTGTTAGTACTTATGGGACCCATGCCAAGTTCAGGTTTTTTAATAGCAAGCCTACTAGGAATGTTTTGGTACAGAAAAAAACAATGTAGACAATTCTTAAATTTCAAGAGAAAAAAATGTTTTCGTAGCAAGTTATGGTCTTTTGATTTTTTTTAAATTATATTTTAGGTTTAAAAAAATTCAAATGACTATATAACTATCTACTAACACATTTTTTTATACCTAAGCGTGTTAATTTTTTCCCAGGTGGGTCAATTTAAAAATTCAACTGTTTTTCGCAAATTACAAAATACTTTTTTTCTTTACCAAAACATTCCTAGTAGGCTCATAATTAAAAAACCTGAACTTGGCATGGGTCCCGTAAGTCTCAACAGAGTTATACAATTTTAAAATTTCACGGGCCGCGCATCCAGGATTTTGTCTTGGGGGACTGATTATCTTGGGGGGGGGGGGCTAAATAATGCAATTCGGTAGATTTCTTCAGATAGTAGTGCACTATTTAAATTTTTGTGTGTCTAGGATGTCCGTGTGGGGGGCTGCAGCCTCCAAGCCCCCCTGGGTGCGTTACTGGGCTGGGGGGTAACAACGTTCCCTTCATTCTAATAATAGAGTCACCTTTTTTTCTACATATCATGATTGTGATCATTAAATCAAACTTTAGATCGTATAACTGGCGGTTTCTTTTGTTTTTGTTCCTGCAGAGTAAGAAAAAATTGGTGACCCAAGCAAACCCAAGCAAACCCACAATCAGAATTTTTTTTGGTTGTTGTTGAGCGGTGTTATGAATAAATGAGTGAATGAAATGTCAATGAAAAAATGACAAAACGATCCTAAACTAATCTAAATGAACCATTTTTGTGTTTGGTCAGGTTTACGTTTCCTTGTATTTGCTATGTTACTATGAAATAAATTACTTTCACAAAAGTGTTGTTTTTTAATATGAATATTCGAAGACTTTTACCAAACAATGTTTAAAGAATATTCGTTCTAATAACGTGTTTTCTTGAAAAAACCTAGTTTCAAATAGTGGTTAAAAAAAGTCGAGTTTGTTTCAGAAAAAAATTGAAAACGTCCCTAGTTTTCGAATATCTGTATTACTCAAAAAGTTCTGTTTTCGAGAAAACATATTTTCGAAAAAACGTGTTTTTGAAAAATTTTCATACATCAGTCCAAACGGACGCAGAATGGATGGAGGTATAAGTGATTAAAAAAATGCTACAATATTGGTAAGTTAGGATGACAAACAGTTCTGTTTTCTCAAGAACAGGTTTAGAAATTTTGTCCATTATGAAATAGTGTACATTTCTTAAAACCCTAAACATTAAAAAAGCAATGTCGCACTCGAGCTTGTGCGCTTTTTTGGTCTATACTTTTGTGTAGCTCGAGGTGACATTGCACCCCCCTAGACAAAATTCTACATCCCCCCCTGGTTGTCAATAGTTGGGTCTGATCGGCAAATGCAGTCTTAATTCATACAAGTGGCAATGTAAGATTTTTGCAAGCGGATTTAAGCAGTTTCACCATATATTTTAATAAATCCGGCGACGGCACAAATTAAAGCAACAATATTGGTTAATAATTTTGCTCTAGTATTAAGAAACTGCATTTTGTTGTAACCATGGTAAACCACTGATTTTTTAATACTTAAAGTTAAGTGGTACAATGGATGGTTCATAGACCTTTGAGGGATGATCAAATTCTAAGCGGCATGTATTTTAAGTCATTTAATGTAGTACTTAGATGAATTTTGCAGAATATTTATATTATTAAAAATAACAGTGGATTGTTTTTAAACCTCTTCAGACCCAACGCCAACCCACATCGATTTAATTATTGATTTTTTGGATGGTGGTTTGTTTCTACATACAAAGGCAAAATATCAATGTGCTTTTGAAAAATGTTTACCCAGTTTTGAAAAAAATCAAGTATCATAGAAGATACTTTGGGTCTATACTTATACAAATAAAAAAGCATAAACAGAATAAGAAACTTGCTAAATTACTTAGGAAAAGTTAAAAAAAATTCTTTCTACGCTACAACATAATTACACTCGTCAAGATTTACATTTAGCAAAAATTAACTTATTACAAGTAGGTAAACCGCACTTGGATCGCGATTTTTGTCTATCTTTCTTGAATTCCACCAAGTGTGTATTTTCCTGGAGCCTACATCTTTTGTCGGGAATAGGTTGGACACATGGACACTCCTTTTTTTCTTCCCAGATTCTTTATTCTGTTCTTCTAAGTCTTCACATTCGATATCTTCTTCTTCTTCTTGATCTTTTAGTACCAGTATTTTGCCGACCGATAATTTGAAGTCAAAGTAGTCCATAATTTTTTTTCTAGGTGTACCGGCAGCTTTTGCATTTTCGCGGTAGTTGAGCCACCCTGCTGCTACTGAAAAATCAAGTTCTTTTGTCGTCAGAGGGCCTAAAACAAAATTTTTGTCAATCAAATCTCGTTTTCGAAGATTTGGATGTTTTTAAAAAAATGTATTGCCACAGTCCCAAAGTATCATCTGTGATACTATCTATATTTTCGGACATGGTTAGCCTTTGCGTAAAAGTTTATGCAATTACAGTACATCCTAACATTAAATGCCATCATAACAACAATTTAAAATCAAATAAATTTGCAAATATTGTGTACTTACGTTTATTGTTGCTGAAATCCATCACCACGTGTTTTACCGTTACGCCTTCACATGTAAACAAACGAATACTGACGCTGAATCAGTCGGCTACTGCGCGCAAAAATTCCTTCGCGTATCTTGCAACTGTTATCGTATGTGATACTCCTGGAACCGAATGAATTCGTGCGGTCGAAGTGTAAAATAGAAAAATATTTTCGCGAGTATCACATATGATACCCTGGGTTTGAAGAGGTTAACAAAAATAAATCTTTCACCTCAACCATAAAAAATATTGTCTGTGCCTGAACTTAATTAGTGTGTCAATAAGTTAGTACCTTGATACAAATACAATTAGGTACATACTCTGCTTTTCACCTACATATTCTCATATCTCAGTTACTACACAAGGACGATTTTGTATTTTGGAGGATGACAGAATAAATAATTTTAGATACATAAGAATTTGTTATTCATATTGACAAGCTCTTTTGAGCAACTATGATCTATCCAATTTAAATTGGAAATGGTGACAGAAACCCATTTTACAACGGAAATATCAATTGTCTCTCTCTCATGTTCTTTCTCTCATTTTTCTTCTCTCTCGTCTTCTTTTTCTCTCATACTCTGAAATTTTTACAATTAATATAAAGTTAGGTTATGAGAAACATAAACATGACGTATTTCAATCCTATCCCATAAGTTGCTTTTGCAGTGTAAAAAATACACATAAAAATTTTATATAGCGTGTTGGCAACTTAAATTTCTGTGTTCTATAATTCTACGACTGGCTAACAACCGAAATATTACCCATGTTACATATTTGTTCGATTCTTCACATTACTTGGACAGCGCGGTATGGGTATGATTAATTCACACCCCACAAAAAATAAAGTTTTGGAACTCCTGTCGAGACAACTATATCCCTATGTAATTTTCGACGCTGAATCCGAATCCGAGGTCAAAAAAAATCGTACACCCCCAAAATCAACCCCTAGCGCTAAAAAACACCTCCTCAGCGGGGTAAAAATGGCCTAACGCTCCACGAATAGTCCTAAATCTCAGTAAATCGAATTAAATATAAACACGCATAAATACAGAGTTAACACTACTTTCCATTGAAAATCACCCCCATGAATGGGTGAAAACTACCACTCATACAACAGGAAACTTAAAGAAATGCAGTGATTGCAAAAAATCTTACGATGTCCAGTTTTGTTGCAAAGAGTGAGTAACTGCTTTAGTTCCGATGCGATGCTCAAAATCTACCCCCATAGAGTGGCGGAAACCACCCCCAGATTAAAATTACAAGGAAAATCGGGGAAACATTTTTGTCATCGTGCGATCGAGACAACTGGAACCCTATATAATTTTCGACGCCGAATCCGAATCCGAGGTCAAAAAAATCATACACCCCCTAAAATCAACCCCTAGCGCGAAAAAACTCTCCCTAAACAGGGTAAAAATGACTTAACGCTCCACAAATAGTCTTAAATCTCAATAAATCGAATTAAATATAAACATTGAAGTATATAACGCATAAATACAGAGTTAACACTACTTTCCATTGAAAATCACCCCCATAGTGGGTGAAAACCACCCCTCAGACAACAGGAAATTTAAAAAAAAACTGCAGTGATTGCAAAAAAAGCTTACGATGCTCAGTTTTTTTAGAAACAGTATGTAACTGCATTAGTCTCGATGCGATGCTCAAAAACTACCCCCATAAAGTGGCGGAAACCACCCCTAAATTTAATTTAATTGTTTTATTGCTAAGTTTACTAAAACTAGCACATGATTTTCTGGGAAAAGAGATACAAATTATAAAAAGTTGCAGAAATGATTAAAAATTTCAAATCTTTAGGGTGCAATATGAGCTTGAAACTTCATTTTCTCGATTCCCATCTTGATTATTTCCCAGAAAATTTAGGCGACTACAGTGAAGAGCAGGGTGAACGCTTTCACCAAGATATATCAGAAATGGAAAAAAGGTAGCAAGGAAGATGGGACGAACACATGATGGCAGATTACTGTTGATCCTTAAAAAGAGAGACGTCTGAAAACCATAAACGGCAGCCGGTCAGAAGATCATTCGAAAACAAATCCAAAAGATAGGTATTACAAAAAGAAAGAATAAATTTAATTGAATTAAGACTACGGGTAAATTTTTGCTTCTTCATAATATGGATACTTTTCAAGTACGTTGTCGAAGAATCTTAAAATGCAGATGTTTTGAGCATTTCTAAAAGGTATTGCAACTATTTTTTGAATTTCTTGTTATGTGAGGGGTAATTTTCACCCTCTCGTGGGGATGTGGACTTTGGTGCAATGCAAGTATTCACCTCCAAACTGCAGTGCTGCATATCTTTATCCAATTTTAGCATCGATTAAAATAGAAATCACGATGACAAAATTTTTTCCCCGATTTTCCTTGCAATATTAATCTAGGGGTGGTTTCCGCCACTCTATGGGGTAGATTTTGAGCATCGCATCGGAACTAATGCAGTTACTCACTCTTTGCAAAAAAAACTGGGCATCGTAAGCTTTTTTTGCAATCACTGCATTTTTTTAAGTTTCCTGTTATATGAGGGGTAGTTCTCACCCACTCATGGGGGTGATTTTCAATAGAAAGTAGTGTTAACTCTGTATTTATGCGTTATTTCCTTGACTATATTTAATTCGATTTACTGAGATTTAGGACTATTAGTGGAGCGTTAAGTAATTTTTACCCCGCTGAGGAGGTGTTTTTTAGCGCTAGGGGTTGATTTTGGGGGTGTACGATTTTTTTTGACCTCGGATTCGGATTCAGCGTCGAAAATTACATAGGGATATAGTTGTCTCGATAGGAGTTCCAAAACTTTATTTTTTGTGGGGCTGTGTTATCAGAAACGTCGACCCGATATAAAGTTCAGAAACGAGGGCGTCAACAACATTCTTCTAGTTGCTTAGAAAGAAGTGACTGTTGTCACTATTGGCGACTCAAATTTAGGAAGCTAGATGCAATCAGCTGATTTTTAACGGGGAAGAAGGGCTAACTAGACGATAAAATTGACAGAGATGCCAAATGACACGATAACAAAGACAAAGACGAAACAAAAACATTTCCTGTTACTGTAGTTAGCAAATCGGCTGAAGAGGACGCCACGGTATTAATTTGTCACCGAATTTGCATATAAGTAAAATAAATCTGTATTCTCTACACAAATTAAATGTTTATGGCGGTTGCTGTTATCCATTTATTTTGATCTTTATTAACAAAAAGAAAAAGATTTTCTACTCCAAATTTTCGAATTTCGAAACTTGTAAAACGTGATCCCATTGGCTGTGTCCTCAAAAGTGTTTTTATAACTCATAATGAGTACATGGCAAAGTCCAGCGTTGTAGGGTCATCGAAAAATCAATAAAAATGGCCATCCAATGAAATATCCCTGTACTTAAAGTAGGTTCCTAAAATCTTATTCATGTACCATTCAATTTGGCAACAAAAACTGACATTTTTGCGAGATTTTGACACATCATATCTTAATAATTTCGAGTAAATAAACTTCATTTCTTTGTTCTTTGTTTTGATGTCAATGTTCGAAAATTCGAGAATTCAAGAATTTTCAAATTTTGCATGACCCCGATGCAAATAAACCTATTTATTTATAATTTTGACGAAAAATTTAGCAATTTGAATTAGTGGAAGGTATTCTTAGATAATTAACGGATAAAATAAACCCAAAAACAACCACTAAATAGTGTGGAATAATGTCGGTTAAAAATAGGATTTGTCAAAAAAAAACATCAAGAAAATTCGGTTTTATCCCTTAAATACGCTTCTGGATGACCCATTCCGTACCTATTCATTTTAAAGTGAATCCCTTTATAAGATAGTGTTGAAAAGTGGGAAAAACTTAGATAGGAAAAATACAGAGTGACTCAAATATACCGATGTCGAGGGCGAAAAGTCAAAAATTCGAAATTTAATCGGCGATTGCTCCCTTCTTACGCAGAATGAAGAAACTAAAAATATGGATGTCATGTATTTAGACGAGCTCTTTCCGATGACGTATATGGAATTGTAATTTGAACCATTTTGACACCACAAAAAATTAAAAACCGTGAGATATTTGGGTCAAATATTGAAATTTCCAGTTTTTCCTAAATACAGTCCAGAGTGGGAAAGAGGGAAAAAACTTTGTTATCAATTTTACGAAAAAAAGACATTCTGTATAAAAAGTTCTGCTTGTCCAAAAAATGAGTTTACCGTATAAAAATTTAATATCAAATACAGGGTGTTATTAGTTAATAATTAGTGTAACATGAAAGTGCTTCAAGAGAGAAGTACCATTATTTATTATTTTATACAAAATTTTTATAATAGAAAGTTGTTTATAACCTAAAATAAAGACTAAATGCAAAATTTGCAATAAAAATTCTAAGATTTAAATTTGTTATAGCTTCTTTGGTGAACATTTTTGAAAATATCGTCACGAAATCAGAATACTGACAGATTAAATAAGATGCTGACGTACTATTGACACTAACTAAATCGACTCTCTTGATTTTTCTGTCAAATGCAGTGTAATTAAAGTAATTACATAAAACCGCTTTGGTTATTCCAAATTTAAATCTTAAAATTTTTATTTCCAATTTTGTATCTGTATCTTTGTTTTAGGCCATAAACAACTTTGTTTTATAGACATTTTGTCTAGAGTGATAAATAATGGTACTTCTCTCTTGAAGCATTTTCATATTTTCCTAATTTATTAACACCCTGTTTATTTAATCTAAAATTTTTATATGGTAAACTCATTTTTTGGACAAGCAGACCTTTTTATAAAGAATGACTTTTTTTCGTAAAATCGATAAAGTTTTTTTCCTCTTTCCAACTCCATCCATGGACTATCTCCATTTTCCAGTAATTTTAGGTTTAGGTAAATGTATTGCAAAAAGAAAGTATTTCAGGTTTTAAAGTCTCCCATATGAATCCGATTTTCGGTCCGCTTTGTTTTCAAGTTATTAGGTACCAAAGAGTGGCCTTGCAAATGGCATTTTTCGACCTAAAAAAATTCGATTTCGACCTGTACCCGATTTCAACGGAAATCGCGGAAATTTCGACTTTGACGTTTAATAGCTCCGAAACGAAATATCCTGTATAATCGAATTTTTATCGAAGTTAGCTGCACTCTTCCTCTATATACCCAAAAAAATTCGATTTCTTCCCCTCTGATTATTTCCGAGAAACACAAACCTGTTCGACTTTAGGTTAAGCTTTACGTTAACAGTTAACATGTAGATTGACACTTATTTTTGCTGATATCCTGACGTGGATACTTTATAAATTGAAATAAATTATACTGACAAGTAAAAATTTTTTGTAGCTAAATTATCCTAGCAATTTTCTTCGAAATAATTTTTTTGGGTTTGTTATGACCCTTAAACGATTGATGCAACAAAAAAATAAGCGCATATTATTTATTGCGCCCTAGAAACGTTTCGTTTCAGTTGAAGCTAAAGTCATAGTGCAAGTACAAAGTGTATCTATCCCTCTGTAGCTAAAACTTTTAACATTTAAAATTAAAAATTGAGAAACTACTTGGTATATTCACAAACGTCATTGTTCATAGGTAGGCTGTATTATAGATCCAGTTTGCATTATATAATATATCGGAGAATAGGGAATATTTTTTTAAAATTACATTCTTACAATTGTTTAACTTAATAAAAATATTTACTCGTTTTTGCAATTTTTTCTGTATTTGTTCAAAAACTTTTTATCCAATCCTATTATTACGAATTATTGGCTAGAGGGCCAGCAAGTATATTGTTCTTAGAGGGGAAGGAAACAATTTTAAGTACCTAGTATAAAATAAGACGGTTGAGGTGGCTATGCTGGCACTGTTAATGTTTTGCTTAACAAAAACAAGATTTTTATAAATGCTGTTTGTGTTCGGTAAAAGTAAAAACAAATATATCTTTTGTCAAATCATAACACTCACCTAAGTATTTTGCCAGATTATGAATTTATTTTTTATGACTTGATTCCTATAAATCTTTCGAAGTAGACAACCAGAAATACCGACTTGCACAAGCAAAGGCAGCTGTAAAATATTTGAGCAATATATTCTTTTTTATTGGCAACAATATCGTCTTTTTTTGTCTTTCACTAATGCACCTTTTACCAACAAGGATACAAAGGAATGGGATTCCGTTGGGAATTTTATCAGGAAATAAAAGAATATTGCTATGGCTAATCTTTTAAATTAAATAACCAGCAATACAAGCGAAGAAGGTACGATAAAGAGTTGAACTTTTTTCTTTTTTATTGGCCTTTCCCTAATGCACTTTCGCCAACACGGACAGGAAGAAATCTGATTTCTCAGTCATTATCAGGAAAGAAAGAAGAATATTGCGATTAATAAAATATGTTCTGGTGTAAGCTGTCCATGAAACTGGCCAATAGGGTCAATTCTTGTCCAATTGTTTTGTCAATCATCATTCTCAGTTCAAATTAGATAGGTCAGATGTATAAGAATGTTGATCAAATGTATCAAGCAGTCTTATAAAAGAATTTAAAGCATTACAACTTATCGATAAGGGCATTAGTTTACTATTTATGCATTTTTACAGGCATTACAAACTCTGATACATATTTTTAGTTTTACCTTACGCCGACTTCAAAGTTGGTCTATTGTTCTGGGGCAATATTTTAATTTTTAAATTTTCACGCAAGGCTCCTATTTGTGGTAACCCTATTGTTTTACTTATTTATTTTGAATGCTAACAATAATATAATGACAAGATTGCATGGAAGATAGATCGTTGTTTTAAACACAATATTAGCTAATTACCGCACATAGTATATTAATCATTTATTGCCACACTCAAAGTAGCTAAAAATACAAAACCTTATTAATGTTTATGTAATTATCTAATATACTAAATAGAAAATTAAAAAGTGCAAGCCAGACCTCGCGCGGTAGGGTTCTTTCTGTACTTATGTAATTGTGTATAACAAGTAAGAGACTAATTTGGGCAAAAAATTACTTAATGCACTGTGTGGAGATAGTTATTGGTAAAAAAAGTCAATAAAAACTAATTGCTTTCCTCATTAGAAATTTTTAACTTCACTATTTGTCGATTCGGGGTTATAAATTAAATTGCCTTCTAGCTGTGTCATACTTACATATAAGTCAGGCATACAATAAAATAAAATAACGGTTAATTCCATAGCGTCAAAACTTAATTACAAACCGCTTGGGTTTGCCAATTTAATTTACTTACGTTTTCTATATTTTTGGAAAATTTTCTAACATCATATTGGATGATTGCCCTAAAAGTGAGTTAACCTGTTTCCTTGTTTAAAAAAATTAAAATAATCACATAATAAACAAAACTTTCACAGAATTAGTTAGGATACTCAAATATATGACGAGTAAGAAAGTATTTTATTGTTTTCTGCGTTAACCCTTTTTTTTGCCAAAATAACCGTAAAATGTGAATCCCGCAAGTGTCCCAGTCATGAGTTACAACAATAATAAAATTATTGATATTTCTTTTATCCTTTTGGCCATAACCGATTTTTAAAATTTTGTTCGCAGGGCCCGTTTTCAAAACTTAAAAATCGTTATTAATTTTAAAATTTAATAGGGTAAGTCTAGTGTGAACATGAAACTACTGATGTAAAAAGTGGGAATAATATGAAGGCGACATCGCGTATTTAGATTAAGACGTGTTTCGTAGTGTTTAATCTCTTTTCCCTTTCTGCTGCAAGAAATTGCACATTTGTACTATAATTTTTTACAAAAACAATCTATTTAACTTGCTATTATCCGCTACTTTGTCAGTTTTGTGCGCGTTTATGTTTATGTTTCTCTTCATGTAAGGCAATATGCGAAATGTTAATCCGAATAATAATTATTATGAAATATATTTTTTTGTATTCTCTATATAAATTGAATCTTTACTGGCTGTTGCCTTTATCCATTATTTATTTTGGCTTTTATTAAGAAATAAAAATATCTTGTTGATGTATTTATGATGACTGCTTATTTTTTACAAATCGTGACTTTAACTACATCTACAGAAATTAAAATTTGTTTGAAATGTATTAACTGCTATGTGCTTATAAGGACAAATAAATTTTTTCTTTTCATTTCTTACGCTATACATTGACAGTAGTAAATCAGAACCTTAACACTTACATTTTTATATACCTTTCGTACCTGTTATCTGCCAACGCCCCCTAACTCAAGTTTCATAGCATTCAAACGCTGTTACCTACTATAGTGTACACCTACAGAAAAAAACTCAGGCTTGATACTAAAACGTATGTCTGGCGGTCGCTGGCTCTTAGACTATCAGCGATAGCGACGTCAAAACTTACAGAATTTTTAATGAAAATTTGTGTTGTAAAATGAGCCTCAGTCAGTAATATCAGATTCTGACTGGCGAGTCCCGTTGCGCCAGTGGCGTATTCAGGAAGGTTTTGGTGGTTAACCCCCCCCCTCCCCCCCCGGCGTAAAGTTTATACAACTTTTGTATTCAAAAGAGAAAACGGAAATAGGAAAAAGGAAGTAAAAGTTATTTTATTTCTTGCTGCGCCACTGGGTTGCGCGTATACAAGGTGGTCCAATAAATTTGCAAAATTTTTTTAAGATCTGTCCCGTGTGCATGACAGAAGAGAACCTTTTGCAGCGCACCATAAATTCTTTATTTAAGGGGGATCACCAAGGCAAAAATCGACAAAAGTACGCTGCAATCAGGTCTTCTTCAAATCCAATATCTTTTTCGCAGTTTCTCCCGTGAGCATGAAAGAAGGGCACCTTCCGCGGCGCCAGGTATATTTTTTATTTCTTAAAAAAAAACTATTTAGAGGGGGCCACCAAAGCAAAAATCTACAAATGTACACTGTACTCAGTTCTACTCCAAAACTAATTTTCTTTACAGTTTTCTCTTGTGTGCACGAAAAAAGAGAACCGTTTCCAGCATCTAGTAGTTTTTATTTAAAAAAAACTGTTTAAAGTAGGTCACACAGTAATGGGCTTGTTCAGTAATTTCACATTTTCAATAAATATGTCAATAATTAAAGAGTTGCAAACATAGGTGAGTCCAGAGGCGTCTCTACACTATTTGGAAATAAAATTAGGATCCGATTTGAAAATAAAATACAAATATTTACTTACCTACACAAGGGCGTACCCAGCGAGGGGCAGCTGCCCCCTAGAAGAAAAAATAGTCTATCATCTTTGCAAACCGAATTCGCATCCCGCCCCCTTCCTGGGCAGCTGCCCCACCCTTGAAGAAAAAATAGTCTATGATCTTCGCAAACCTAATTCGCATCCTCGAAAATAATATGAGTTGCCTCCCTCTAGTTCAGATCCTGGGTACTAGGCGCG
Organism: Philopedon plagiatum; assembly: GCA_963971165.1. Taxonomy (NCBI): domain Eukaryota; kingdom Metazoa; phylum Arthropoda; class Insecta; order Coleoptera; family Curculionidae; genus Philopedon; species Philopedon plagiatum. The sequence continues at coordinate 97,836,469 of OZ020191.1, forward strand.
GCCCGTGAAATTTCAAAGTTGCATATCTCTGTTGCTACTTATGGGACCCATACCAAATTCAGGTTTTTTAATAGTGAGCCTACTAGGAATGTTTTGGTAAAGAAAAAATATATTTTGCAATTTTCGAAAAAAAGTTGATTTTTTGAATTGACCCACCAGGGTAAAAAATTAACACGCTTAGATATTTTATTTATTATTTTTTCTAAACAAATTTTACATCATTTTGTCGACAATTCTTAAATTTTAAGAGAAAAAAATGTGTTAGTAGAAAGTTATAGTCATTTGAATTTTTTGCAACCGAAAATTTAAATTATTTTTCGGTTGAAAAAATTCAAATGACTATAACTTTCTACTAACACATTTTTTTCTCTTAAAATTTAAGAATTGTCGACAAAATGATGTAAAATTTGTTTAGAAAAAATAATAAATAAAATATCTAAGCGTGTTAATTTTTTACCCTGGTGGGTTAATTCAAAAAATTAACTTTTTTTCGCAAATTGCAAAATATTTTTTTTCTTTACCAAAACATTCCTAGTAGGCTCACTTTTAAAAAACCTGAATTTGGTATGGGTCCCATAAGTAGCAACAGAGATATGCAACTTTGAAATTTCACGGGCCGCGCCTGCTGGGTACGTCCTTGTACCTACATTGTGTAATTTGAAAAATCGGTTAAATGAATAGAACAATATTTGACTCACCTAATTTATAGATCCCACAATATACCCTGAGCCCAAACGCGTATAATATAATTTCGAGCCTGTGTAAATTCCTGTGGCATTAAAAAAACCTTCTACGGTAGATTCTATTAATGTACGCTTTGAAGTAAATAACCTGTTTGCTACATGCTTTTCACCGAGTGGCAGAAACAATTCGAAGCAAGTATCCAGATGTTGACAAGCTAATTGCCAGCAGTAAAAAGAATTTTACAAAATCTTCACAACTGATTAAAAAATTTCACCAGTTGTGCCCTGGAATTACCAAACTCCCATGCACAGCTAGGGTAGCCTACTCACCGGGAAAAAATCCGGGAGGTTAAAAAAAATCAGTGGTTACAGTTGACCAAAATGAGCTATTGTGGATGTGTAGACTACATTATACTGTAAAAAATCCTACTGCCTACTGACGATAAAATTTCCTACCGAGGCCTTTCTGAATCCTACCAGATTTAGTAGGAATCCTACCGAGATGGCAAGACTGTCTTAGATACGCAAATATTACATCTTTGGATGTAGAAAGCTCATTTTACAAATATGGTGCAATCATTACTTTAAAGCATACAACATTAAAAGTGTCTACTGTAGAAGGTATTTTAATGTTACAGGCATTTACACAGATTCTAAACTAGATTTCACGCCTCTGGCCCCAGGGTATATTGTGGAATCCATACATTGGGCGAGTAAAATAATTTTCTATTACTTTACCGGAAGACTTTCTGTATTTCGCATTTTTAAATTACCAGGTAAATACAAGGTGGCTGCTCCAGAAGCGGGCAGAAACCGCATCCGGCCCGAAACACGGCAAACCCAGGGGATTGTAGACCGGGCATGTCTTCTTTACCGCGACGCGACGGTCCAAGGAATGTAATGCCGCTCATGATCCATGAGCGGCATTACTGTATAGGGCGCAGTATCGTTGGAAATTCGCTGTCCGTCCACTGGTGGATTAGCCAAGTACAGTGGCTGGCCCGCCCACGGCTAGACGGGCTAAGTGCAGTAATGGGTGGTTTTAATACAAATTTAAGATGGTTGATTGGGCATTTTAGAAAGATTTTTACAGCAAAATAGCCAGTGGAAATTACCAAAAATAATTTGCACTTGCTGTTATATCATAGACAAGACGTTTTAAATATGAATTCAAAATTTTTGTCCCTAAACTTGGTTATGCCGGGCTAAAATGCAATTATTTTGAAAGTTTCAACTTACATATCTGCTTGTGTAAAAATGTTTCCAGAATAACCAATGTAATAAACCCTCTTAAATTATATACATACATTTGAATATACTGTTGTTGTTGTTCTTTATAAAAACGTGCTGAACATCTCTGCTCCCAGTATTTACATAGCTTTTTTTGCGGATTTACAAACCTTGCTCATTTTTGTTGGAAGAGATAGGTATAAATATCTCATCACTTTAAACTGGTTATAACTTTTCTAGTTGTGAAAGTAGTAAAATGGCAAAGGATAAGGAAAAAAATATTAAACTGTAATAATAATTATAAAGTAGTGGACAAATTTATTTAAAACATATTTACATACAAAAACCAAGCAAACAACACACAAAAAGAAAAATACCACACGTCTATACGCTTCGACAAAAAATGGCGAATCTTTGTTGTCGAGTCGCACCATCCTGTAAGCTCGAAAATTTTCTATCACGCATATTCATTGGAGAGATGGCGAGAAAAGTCAACCGGAATGATCGCGATAACTTGGCGGTTAGCCATCTCCAACAAGTATAAAAAGAAGATGGGTCAACCGCTTAAGAACCGAATGAGGTGCGAAAGTTGATTTTTGCAACTGGGCAGCCAGAATCATAACCGAGCAAAGTCAAAAAATTCAGATTTTGACGTCATCCTACGAAAAACAACTCAACGTAGTGGGCAATGTGGCGAATCAAATAAAGGATGCGGTAACACTGCCACACGTCCCTTCCCGTTTTAATACTAACAGAGAATGTTTATATTTTTTAATCTTCGAATTTAGTTTCAGATTGAAAGTTTTCAAAGTGCTTAAGTGTATTTAAATATAACCTTGAACTACAACAGAAATATTAATGAAACCTAAACCTCGGCGTGTAATAGTTTTTTGCTCCTGTCATTCGGTGAATAATGGCTAGTATTTCTTTAATACACCTTTTTAGATTATAAAATATTACGCGTTGACTGTTTTCTCAGTTATTTTAATATTTCTGTGTAATAGTTCAGTACGTGGTTCAGTACAAATTTCGAATACCATGTTTTTCTATAATTTGGTTTGATAACATAACCTTGATGACCAACGCTTAATTAATTTATTTTCTAAATTTGGGTCGTGCCTCGTGGGACTACGTCACCAGAGGCCATCTCGACGCTTTGTAATGAGCGATGTTTGACCACTATGTTGAGAGTGAATTCGATTACTTAGAAAAAATCTAATTTTTTGGGGATAAGCTTTCCGAATTGAGTATTTTTTTTTGTATTATGAAATTACAAAAAAAAAAATGCTGGATAAGCCCATTGTTTACAAATAAAATTAGAAAAATACCTAATTTGGAGAAAAATTTAGCCGTCAAGACGTTTGATAATCGTAACGTAGCCTGCTATAACAAGGGTCAAGCGTCAAGTCCTTAGTTGTTGATCAATCACGTCCGTTAAGTGAGTGATTTGGTAATCGTTGATGTTTGAAGAAAAATTATTTTGCCAAGGGTGGTTTCTGTCTTCCACTGCCTGTGTATCCCAGTAAACCAACGGCAGACGGAAAAAGCAGTGGGCACTGGTGGGAAGTCGACGTTTTTTTGCCATTTTCTAACTGCATACGGTACGCGCGTGTTACTTACATGCGATGAATGAAATGAACCTAAAGCGTCACGGACTCGACACACCAGAAACGATGCTGAAGTTTCGATTCGAACGCGGTTGCGATTCTGCCATCCCAGTTGCGGAAATCAGCTTTCGCGCCGCATTCAGTTCTTAAGCGGCTGACCCTTCCTTTTATACTTGTTGTATATCTAACCGCCAAGTTACCGTGATCATTCCGCTTGACTTTAAATTTCTTGCCATCTCTCCGACAATGAACATGCGTGATATTAAATTTCCGAGTTTACAGGCCGGTGCGACACAACAAGTCGACAACAAAGAACCGCTATTTTCTGTGGAAGCGTACAGACGTGTGTGGTGTTTTTTTGTGTGCTGTTCAGTTCCTTGCCTATATATTTTTTTGTAATGTGTATTGTAGCATTTTCAGTGATGATTTCGTTTTTTATTGTTTTTTGGTTTGTATGTAAATATGTTTTTAAATAAATTTGTCCTCTAATTTATAATATTATAGTTTAATATTTTGTTCCTTATTTTCTGCCATTTTACTACTTTCCTAACTAGAAAAGTTATAAACTAGTTTAAAGTTATGAGATAAATTTAGTATTTATACCTATCTCTTCCAACAAAAATGAGCAAGGTTTATTAATCTGCAAATAGCTATTTAAATACTGGGAGCAGAGATGTTCTGATGTTCAGCACATTTTTATAAAGAACAAAATAAACTGTATATTCATAAATATATATAATTTAGCAGGGTTAACATTGGCTGCTCTAGAAACATTTTTACAGAAAAAATAAGGTAATAAAACATTCCAAAAATAATTGCATTTTAACCCGGCATACCCCAAGTTTAGCGCCAAAAATTTTGAATTCATATTTTAAATGTCCTGTCTAGAATTGATATAACAGCAAGTGCAAATTATCTTTGTTAATTTCCTGTGACTATTTTGCTGTAAAAGTCTTTCTAAAATGTTCTATGTGGCCCATCTTAAATTTGTATTAAAACGCTTTACTGCACCTAGGCTACTGTACTTGGCTAATCCACCAGCGGATCTGGGCGGATCTCCAACGGTACTGCGCCCTATACTGTAATGCCGCTTATAGCCCATGCGCGGCATTACATTCCATGACCCGCCGCGCGAAAGAGGACATTCCCGGTCTACCGGTCTACAATCCGCCGAGTTTGCCGTGTTCGGGCGTTTGCGGTTTCTGTCCCCTTCTGAGCAGTCACCTTGTGTTTACTGACATACTAACAAGCATTTGTTTTGTTTTAATAATTACCTAAATCACCCTCATCATATAAACGCGTGTAAATTATTTTGTTCCATTTAGATGTATTTCTCCCACTATAAAGCACTGTAAGTTAGCTATTGATTACAGATAAAATGTTTTAGGCAAAAGTTGAAGGAAATTTGGTCTTCTATAAAGTTAATTATAATTATTTTTGCCCTAAAACTCATTGGTAAGGAAATATTATTTGAAAAAAAATCTAATTTTTCACGTCTTTTCGTCAAGATGGCGGCGCGAGCGAATGTGTGTCAAGGTCAAAAACTTGGATATTTCTTTATTAGGCTATTAAGGTTTATTAATCTGCAAATAGCTATTTAAATACTGGGATCAGAGATGTTCTGATGTTCAGCACATTTTTATAAAGAACAAAATAAACTGTATATTCATAAATGTATATAATTTAGCAGGGTTAACATTGGCTGCTCTAGAAACATTTTTACAGAAAAAATAAGGTAATAAAACATTCCAAAAATAATTGCATTTTAACCCGGCATACCCCAAGTTTAGCGCCAAAAATTTTGAATTCATATTTTAAATGTCCTGTCTAGAATTGATATAACAGCAAGTGCAAATTATCTTTGTTAATTTCCTGTGACTATTTTGCTGTAAAAGTCTTTCTAAAATGTTCTATGTGGCCCATCTTAAATTTGTATTAAAACGCTTTACTGCACCTAGGCGGGCTAATCCACCAGCGGATCTGGGCGGATCTCCAACGGTACTGCGCCCTATACTGTAATGCCGCTTATAGCCCATGCGCGGCATTACATTCCATGACCCGCCGCACAGTGTGTTAAATCGACCATTTAGCACGACATAAGCCCCCAATGTAATTTTGCATTATTCCTTACATAGTCTAGCAATCTATATTTAAAACAGTCCTACTAAGAAAAAGGCAGTCAAAAAATATAATATATATTTACAGTTGTCGGGGAGCGGGGGCTTAACTTAGTGCTATTTTAAGAGCAAAATCAACGCATTTCTGTACATCATTTTCAAAACAAAAAATATGACACAGAACTTAGCAAATTTTTTACCAAATTTTTACATAAATACTGTTAATAATCAAACTGTTTTACAGTATAAAAACATTTTAAATATTAATGCCCTTCTCCTAGAAATTTTGGGGTTGTTCGATGTATCATATTTATGTATTTTTTTTTAACTCGTAGAGCATACAAAAAAGTTTGTCGGAGTTTAGTTTAGTTTCCCTCTAAAAAATACAGAGTAGGATCCCTTTTAATAGAAAAGTAAAAAAATTTCTGCTCATAGGTGCCCATTCGAGACTTATGTGGCTTTAAGAATAGCTCTTTAGTTATTATCGACTTGACAAAAAAACCACACAATTTGTAGATCATCCTAACTTTGTAAAATTTTTTCGAATTTAAATAACTTTAACATTTTGCCAAGGCTAAGGTTCAGAATTATTTACAATCGAATTAACGTCTCGTTTTTAGAATTCGGAAAAGAACTAAGAAATCTGTGCGTTTTTTGTTTTTTTGGAGAACTCACCAAATAAAATACCAGCATTGTTTCATAGCCTTAACTTACCGTATGTCCTGTTGTGGCTAAAATTTATAGAATTTTTGGAACATTTTGAGTTTGATAAAGAAGTTGTAAGTAAACGCTTTATATGCGTCATTGCCCAGTATAGAATTCGTAACTATAAGCTTTGATAACAATGTATGTATGGCGCTTGGCGTGATATTTGACATTGCTGAATCAATCCCAAAATTTGCGGGCCTAAATTATAATATTTACTCTATTTTAACTCAGTAGAGAAATTCTTAGCACTTACAATGAAATACTTAGAAATATTTGCAATTTTTCAGAAAAACAAAAATAAAAATTTAAAGTTGAAAGCTAATATTATTCTAAATATAAAGGTAAGCGGTACATTTTTTATTGTAGGCTGCTCGTTCCTATATATTATGTCTATTAGTAAAGCTTTTTGGATAATAATATATTTAAATTTCCAATCCAATTTATTAAAGAATAACTTATTGTACAGGGTGTTTTTTATAACTGGAACACTCAGTAACTTTTTTATTATTGATAATAAAGGGCATGTTTAAATTGGATTATTTTTTGGTAAATTGCAACGAACATAAGAGCTACAGCGATTTTTTTTGTCGCCCTCGGTATACAGGGTGTGCCAATAAAGTATTGTTTTTAATGGAACACCCAGTATATTGTTGCATTTTTAAATTCCTTAAAAAATTAGCTGTACAAAAATACCAAACACTGTTTAGATATCTTTTGTAGTTCCCGTGAATTTTTTTTGCAGATCAGGTTAGGCCTCTAGATTTTTGAGTTTATACTGTTGGAAATAAAGAAATACATTCATGGCCCACTTTGTAGCTTCATCAGTCCGTCGTTCCTAATACGAGTACATTTTCATGTTGACAATTTTATTATTAAAATTTTCAACGCAAATATCTCGGGAACTACAAAAGATATTCAAATAGTGTTTGGTACTCTCGTAGACATTTAAGTACGTTTCACACATTGTTAATTTATTCATTAAAAACTAGTATTTTTGTAAAGATAATTTCTTAAAAATGTAAAAATATATAGGGTGTTAAAAATCCAATTCAATGTCACACCCTGTATACGGTAAATGAGAAAAACAATAATTGATTAAGCACTAAAAGTCTTCATAATTTATCCAACTCATTAGTTTTTATTTTATTTAAAAGTGTTATTTCCATACCAGTACTAAAAAGTTAAGAAATACACGTGTCCGGGTGCAGGTGTATGCTTTTATAAAACGTCATTCGGCACATAATCCAGTTAGTCTGAAAGTGTTCTCATTGTTTAGGTGGTAAATAAAATTATATGATATTATTAATTCAACATTGTTGGTAACTCTTTAATTTGTTTTTAAAACCCACAATGATATTTCTTATTTACAATTCTACAAAACTTACACCAAGCCGTACATTCAAATACCCTGTATAGTGTATATCTTGCTCATTAATATTGTAATATCTGAATCTAAAAAGTAACATTATTATTTTTTCATGCTTCTTATAGCTATTACTTAATAATAAGTTTAAAATAATGTTTCATGTATTTTGAAATCAATAATAATTGTGAAATTAAGTTCCATAAAACATTACATTTTTTAATTAAAACTGAAGCCATTTTAATGACTGACTTCTTATTTACATTTTATAGCAAAAAAACATTCATGACCCTCCTAAAAAATGTCATAGGAAATTAAAAAACATTAAATCAATGTTTAAATAATTATGTCGCGCTAGAGGGTCGATTTACCACACTGTGCGCCGCGCGAAAGAGGACATTCTACAATCCGCCGAGTTTGCCGTGTTCGGGCGTTTGCGGTTTCTGTCCCCTTCTGGAGCAGTCACCTTGTGTTTACTGACATACTAACAAGCATTTGTTTTGTTTTAATAATTACCCTCGTCATATAAACGCGTGTAAATTATTTTGTTCCATTTAGATGTATTTCTCCCACTATAAAGCACTGTAAGTTAGCTATTGATTACAGATAAAATGTTTTAGGCAAAAGTTGAAGGAAATTTGGTCTTCTATAAAGTTAATTATAATTATTTTTGCCCTAAAACTCATTGGTAAGGAAATATTATTTGAAAAAAAATCTAATTTTTCACGTCTTTTCGTCAAGATGGCGGCGCGAGCGAATGTGTGTCAAGGTCAAAAACTTGGATATTTCTTTATTAGGCTATTAAGGTTTATTAATCTGCAAATAGCTATTTAAATACTGGGAGCAGAGATGTTCTGATGTTCAGCACATTTTTATAAAGAACAAAATAAACTGTATATTCATAAATATATATAATTTAGCAGGGTTAACATTGGCTGCTCTAGAAACATTTTTACAGAAAAAATAAGGTAATAAAACATTCCAAAAATAATTGCATTTTAACCCGGCATACCCCAAGTTTAGCGCCAAAAATTTTGAATTCATATTTTAAATGTCCTGTCTAGAATTGATATAACAGCAAGTGCAAATTATCTTTGTTAATTTCCTGTGACTATTTTGCTGTAAAAGTCTTTCTAAAATGTTCTATGTGGCCCATCTTAAATTTGTATTAAAACGCTTTACTGCACCTAGGCGGGCCATCCACTGTACTTGGCTAATCCACCAGCGGATCTGGGCGGATCTCCAACGGTACTGCGCCCTATACTGTAATGCCGCTTATAGCCCATGCGCGGCATTACATTCCATGACCCGCCGCGCGAAAGAGGACATTCCCGGTCTACCGGTCTACAATCCGCCGAGTTTGCCGTGTTCGGGCGTTTGCGGTTTCTGTCCCCTTCTGAGCAGTCACCTTGTGTTTACTGACATACTAACAAGCATTTGTTTTGTTTTAATAATTACCTAAATCACCCTCATCATATAAACGCGTGTAAATTATTTTGTTCCATTTAGATGTATTTCTCCCACTATAAAGCACTGTAAGTTAGCTATTGATTACAGATAAAATGTTTTAGGCAAAAGTTGAAGGAAATTTGGTCTTCTATAAAGTTAATTATAATTATTTTTGCCCTAAAACTCATTGGTAAGGAAATATTATTTGAAAAAAAATCTAATTTTTCACGTCTTTTCGTCAAGATGGCGGCGCGAGCGAATGTGTGTCAAGGTCAAAAACTTGGATATTTCTTTATTAGGCCCCCTAATTAAAAACATCCAAAAATCAGAACTACTGGATCTTTTGTGAGGTAAAGTCGTTCGTTACAACTCCACTATTGGAATATTAGGTAGCTGGTGTAGATATATAATTCATTAGAGAAATCAATATTCGTTGAACTTTTTGTTTATTCTCGCGCGCCGCAAAAATTCGATAGACATATAAAAGTTTTGGGGCGCACAGGCGCGGAAACGAACAAAAAAGTTTTTTTCATTCGTTTCTACTTCATTATAAGAGTTTTAATTTTTAGATGCATTGCTGCCATACGCTAATAAGACGCCTAACGCTTTTTTAAAATGGATAGGATTCGTGAAGTTTTACGAAAAGAAGATGAAGCTGCATTACCACCAGCAAATAGTGGATTGTTAAATCGAATACAAAGAAAAGTTGTGCTTTTAATCTTACTAGATGATAACCACCCTCATACTTTAGGATTCTTTCCAAGCCGACTAAGCGCAAGACAGGAAAAAAGAAATCAATTTTTTTCCAATAAAAAGTATATGATTCATCCCTTAAGCACGTTTAGTTTTTACTATGACATATATTTGGTAGTACTGTACCTAAATTTGTTTATATTTAAGGGGTTTTGCTTTGGATTTCTAAACGGTGTATCAACGGAGAATCTTGTCCCAGTTTTAGATATTTTAAATTTGTTGTCTTTCATTGATATTGTCATTAACTTTCGACGTGGGTACACAATACGAAAGACTAAGAGCATTGAACTACGACCATCGATAGTGGCATTATCATATCTTAAAAGTCCCTATTTTATTTGTGACCTTTTAAGTACCTTACCAAAGCAACAGATATGTTCTGTTCTACCAGACCATTGTACCGCCCCTTTTAGTTTTAGTGTTATGAATACTTTAGCAGTATTTCGATTAATTCGATTAGGAACTTTTACTAGACTTTTAAAGAAAATATGTTTCCGTCATCATAATCTTCCTCAAAATTTTTATCTACTAACAAACTATTTTACGCTATTCCTAATATTTGTTCATTGGATGGCTTGCATGCATTACGCGATTCCAAGATATAGGTACTTTATACATGGAGCTTACTCACCAGGAAGTTGGATAGTTAAAGCAAAGATTATAAATGGCACTATAGTAAAGAAATATATTTACTGTTGGTTTAAAAGTTCTGGATACACCATTGGAATAAATTTAAAAGAACTTTCTCCCTCTAACAATTTTCCAGAAGAGATTTTTATTCTAATCCACTATGTAATAGGAAAACTTTGTTTAATTATATATTGGTTGATACTTGTTCATATTTTTCTATTATCACGCTCTCTAAACATAAAATATCAAGAAATAATGGATCAAGTATCGGTTTACATGACCATAAAACAATTTCCATCGTCATTAAAACAGCGAATGTTTACATACTACAGATATAAATATCAAGGAAGGTTCTTTAATGAAACATCAATACAACGAGTTCTATCGGTTCATTTAAAGCAGGAAATTAAAAGCTTTTCTAGGCAAAAGTTTATTTCAGCTTCAAACTTGTTTGAAGGAATGCCCCATTACATTGTTCAAGACGTAATTAGTAAACTTATATCTGAAATTTACTTGCCAAATGATGTTATTGTTCAGTCTGGTACGGAAGGTGATGGATTATATTTTCTCTCTGAGGGAACAGTAGCAGTCTACAGTAAATCGGGAAAAGAAATATGCCATCTTCTAGAGGGTGCCCATTTTGGAGAAATATCTTTAGTAATACCAAATCAACAAAGAACTGCAACAGTTGTTGCTGTTGAAATATGCAGTATCCTAAAACTAGATAAAAAATATTTCGCCAAATGTTTTTCGACAAATGCTAACGCATTTGCTAAACTTCAAAGAGATGCATATCAGAGATTATCTGAAACAACAGAAAAGGAGGAAGAATACAGACAGTACATCTTTCAAACAATGTATTAAAAATGCCCAAAGATTAAATAAAATGCAAACTTCTTAACAATGATAACTAATTAGAAACTTTTATATTAGTAAAAATGCAGCGTTTAAGTTTATTCCTAAGAGTCGTTTGACACATCACCAAATTTTGCCATCAATTTCAGCAAAAAATTTTATACAAACCAAATTTAAACGTGACTCACACTCACTTTACCAATTCTATTACAAAATAAAGTTCGTATTTTTAGTTAAATTTATGTGGTGTGACAAACAGCTCTAACCCGCAATCATTTTGCATTTCTTTAAAAAAGTAACAAACAATTCAATCTAGGTATCAATTAGTAAGTACTTTACGAGTATGTGCCGTAAACTATGCCTCGGTAACAGAAACAGATTCGGAAAAATTCAAATATTTTTAGTACACTAGCAACAAAAACCACTACCATGACAAATCATATAAAATTTTTTAAGAAATGTTAAAAATTTGGGGTCTGAAATTTCACATACAGTTATTATACTTACTTACTTAATCCTATGGCATATCTACCTGTGAAGGTGTAAGGCGGGGTGTGAATTGAGCTGGTATCCTTCTCCAAATTTCTCTCCATCTCTTTCGATCTTGGGTGAGTTCGTGCCACTCTACATTTCTTTTTAGCGCTGCTTCCCTTACCTCCTCTATCCATGTTCTTTTGGGTCTTCCCCCCGATTTCTTTTTTCCAGGTCTTGCTTCGAAGGGCTGCTTTACGATTCTGTCCTCTGACATCCTTGTCACATGTCCATACCGGCGTAGTTGTCCTTCCTCTATTTTTTCTTTTATAAGTTTTATGTTTAATTGTTATCTAATGGTTGGGTTTCTAATTCTGTCTCTCCTTGTTTTGTTGGTAATCTTTCGTGGGAACCTCATTTCTGTTGCTGTTATTCTTTCGGTCTGTCTTTTGTCAAAGTCCACGTTTGAGATCCATAAGTAATGATTGGTGTAACGACCCTTTTAAAAACTTGTATTCTCACTTCCTTTGATATTTCTTTCTTACCCAAAAAACTATTTTTTATTGAACTGAACAACCCCTTCCTTTTGTTATTCTTTCCTTTATATCCTAATTGAGTCAGATATTTAAATTTCTCCGATTGCTCGATTGTTTTTCCTTCCATATGTATAGTGTGTTGTTCTTTTGTTCCGATGATTATGCATGGTTTTTGTCTTTTCTATACTTATATTCATGTTTATTTTCCTCAGCGCATTTGTGTAGATTTCTAGATTTCTGTTTAGAGTTCTTTCGTCTTTAGCTATTAATCCCATATCCGCGTGGCATAATTCTGTTAATTCGACTTTTTTCATCTTCCAGTGACCGATCTCATAAGGTTTGGCTTTCTTCTTTGCTTCTTTTACTGCTTGATCTAGTGCTATGGTAAATAGAATCGGGCTCAATATACATCCCTGCATTTACATTGTTTCGAAATTATTTGCTATCTCTTGTCTTGATCTTACGTAGTTGATTGTTTTTGTGTAGAGGCTTTGTATTCCATTTATTAGTGTTTCGGGAGTTTCTCCCTGTCTCAAAATACTCCAAATATATCCTCTCTTTTAATATTAGCAATTATCAATTTTTCTAGGTCTTTAAAGCAGACATGTACATTTCTTCCTACTCTTAGGTATAGCTTTTTCTCCGATTTGTCTTAATATGAAGATTGCGTCATTAACGCCTTTATTCGGTCTAAAACCAAATTGTGTGTCCTCCATGGTTGTTTCTAATTTAGCTCTTAGCATTTTTTCCAATATTCTTTCGTAAACCTTGGCTCCGGTCCTTATTAGCGCGATACCCCGATAGTTATGGCAGTCTTTGATATCTCCTTTTTTATAGATTGACGTGATGATGCCTATCTTCGAGTGCAGCTCCTTTCAGCACTTTGTTCATTAATAGCCTAAATTCTTGCAGAGCTATTTTGTCTTTACCTGGGGCTTTTCCACACTTTAACCTATGCATTGCCTCTCTTAGTTCATCTGTAGTTATTTAATCCTTAATATTTCTTTATACAATTATTCTTTCCCCTTTGTGACCCGCTTGTATGTCTTTACTTTCTAGAAGTTAATTGTAGTATTCTCTCCATCGCTCCATAATTTTGTTTTCTTCAGTTAAGATTGTTAGTTCCTCGTCTTTAATATTTATTATGGTATCTGCCTTCTTCTTCTGTCTCATACTTGTAAGTGTTCTGAAGAATAACTTCTGATTTTCATTATAGGTATGCGGTTTTCATCTTTTCGCCGAACTCTATCAACGCTTTTTGTTTTTCTTCTTTTATTAATCTTTTGACCTTACTTCTTTAGTTTTTATATTCTTCATAGTCTGAGTCTTTCCTTGTAGTTAAATATTTTTTCCATTTTATCTTCCTATTCTGTCAGTTATTATATTGGACTTTAATTAGCACATTCGGAAACATTCAAATATTTTTAGTATACTAGCAAGAAAGATAAGGTCACTACCATGGCAAATCATATATATGTAGTTTATAAGTAATCTTAAAAATTTGGGGTCTGAAATTTCACATACATAATAATGATTTGCTTTACTTATTAGATGGGACTTTAATTACCACATTGAAGACTAATGCAATCTACTATTATTAATATATTATTTAGTTAAGTACATAAGTGTCGATGTATTAAGCTATTTTTATTAAGAGTGTGAATGAGCATAAGAACTCTGATTAACTCTTAAAGAATTATGCATTATGTATTTTTACGATTTAAATTACGTATATTCTAGGATTTAAGTTTAATAAATAAAATTAGGATAAGGTGAATTATGGAAAATAAGTATATCCACAAAAATGAAATATCTGATAATAACAAAACTCTAAGCAGTATCGAATTTGTCTACTTATGTAAAAAGAACTACAAATTAGGTGTACGACTACGGTTATTTTGCCCCTGACTGTACCGATGATTGAGCAACAAATACTTACTAAGATTGTAATAATGGGGAAATATGGGTACACACCTAATATTATATGGTATTCATAGATGTACTATTTTGAAAACCACATTTCCGCAGATAAAATTTTTAAGCTTATTACGATTTTGCTTGACGCAATGTCTTTAAGCGATATTTCTGACTAAACTCAAAATATCAGCTGAAGTGATATTTTTTTTGTTTTATACATTTGTTTCCGTAACTGTTAAATCAGTCAATAAATATTGCAACATACTTTTCCAATTGAGCCTGCATAAATCACCGTATTTTATTGGTGTTACTCCTGTCTCTCCAGTGTTAGCCAGAAGTAATAAAAATAAAACATACATATTATGTACCAATCTGGCGTTTTCACTTTAAGAAAATTAATGTATGAAAAAAACAGCAATAAACTCAAAGTAACACCTTGTTTGAATCAGTAGGATTGTCATATGTCATATTATAATGAAAAATATTTTTTAAGTATTTAACTTTAAAATAAACTTATTATTGTTAAGTATTCTTATTGTTTCATTTTTTCAACAAAATACATAAGTACTTACAACTTATTTTTAACTTCAGAAGATTGATACAAATATGTAACATTTACATGTTATGTCACATTTTGAATTATGTAAGAGTTAAAGTCGCAGGTGACTCACCTGAAACTCACTGGGGAGTCAAAATGTCCGATTTATCTAATTAGTTAAGGCTAGTAATTATTTCTGCTGCGATTTAAAGCCCAACTGGCAAAAAAATTACTGGGGTGGTATAATAATTCTCTGTCAATACTTTAAATAAACTGCCTGTGAAACAATGATGAACAAAATATAGTTCATGTGGTCGGCATAATAAAAATTTAAGTAGGTAACAAGTAACTATCCCGTTGGGCAGTCCGAAATCTATTTGAGCAGTAAAATTATTAATTGGGCGGTGAAATTATTAGTCGGCTGGTGACAAAATAAATTAGGCTATTAGCATAGGCTAATAGGTGAATAAACTGTGCTCGGTATTTAAATATCGTTCAGCAGTTTTTAAGCAGCTTTTCGTTTTCTGCAAAATATTTACTTTAGAAGCCAGAAAGTCAAATGACCTGTATTTAATATTTTTAGTTGGCAAGGGTTTGAAGATAGCGGCGAGATTCGTTAGTTCGATCGGTTTCTTTAATTCGTCTGTTGAACTTTTGATCATCACTAAGATTGGCCACTTTTGATCTGTTACCAGAGGCGTCGATGCCGAGAATTAAATACGTATGTATATTCACGTGAAATAAAAAAAGACGATCAAGTGCGAGTTCAACTTGCTCGTAGGGGGTACCGGACGGCGCACGGTGGGATAAAAATTGAAAAAGATGGTCATAAACATGTAACTCAGCTGAATATTGAAAAATCGTCTCAAAAATCGTTACTCGGGGGTTTTTGGGGTCGCTGAATTCGAATTTGACAATATTTTTTTGAAAAACAAAATGGCGGATCCAATATGGCGGCCAAAAATTTTTGACAGTCAATAAATATTTACCACAATCGTTACTTGGGGGTTTTTGGGGTCGCTGAATACGAATCTGACAAAATTTTTCACTTCTTGTAACAGATATCTGTTTGACAGAGCTCATTTCTGAAAAAAGAATCAAAATTACATTACTCAATATAGAAAAAATAATTATCCATTTTGCCATAAATTGATTTTCAAAAAATGAATTAAATATTCTTGAAATTTTTTATTTAGGTTATACACTCAATTCGCTTTTTTAATCGATAGTCTGATTCGTAAATAGCGACCCCGAAAACTCCCCAGTGACGATTTTGGTAAATATTTATTGACTTTTTAAACATTTCGACAACTACAGTGGATTCGCCATTTTGTTTTTTAAAAAATATATTGTCAGATTCGAATTCAGCGACCCCAAAAACCCCCGAGTAACAATTGTGGTAAATATTTATCGACTTTTGAAAATTTGTGGCCGCCATATTATATCCGCCATTTAGTTTTAAAAACCAAATATTATCAGATTCGAATTCAGAGACCCCGAAAACCTAAAAATCAGATATATCCTCTTGATTAACAACATACTTAAAGATTTATCGACATTTCAAAATTTTTTCCCGCCATATTAAATCCGCCATTTTGTTTGAAAAAATATCACCAGATTCGTAATCAGCGACCCCAAAAAACCCCATGTAACCATTTTCAGCAACATTCATTAAGATGGAATCAATTTTTTGGTCATGTACATTTTCTTTATATTTTGTTTATATATGCACGCTTATATACAAATTAGTGTAAACAACGGGGTAACAGGTTGTAGCAGCTAACTCCCTCACGAATTCAAAGTTCAGGGGTTATTAAACAATTTCCAGTGATAGCCATCGATCGAGTGAAGTCGAGTGGCAAACTTTTTTCTCAATGTTTACAAAAATTTTCGCATTTAAATGACAAAAACATAGATTTACTTAATTGTTTATACACTGATAAAATTAATTATTTGGATTAAAAAAATTTGCCATTGACTTAAATAAATATTTGTTTCCTATTAGCCAAACAAATATGTGCTTGAAATGTACCGTGAAATGATTTGACCTTTTACTATTATTTGATTTGGTACAAATAATTTTTTATTTGGAGGTAATCACTTTTTGCAAAATTAAAGCTAATCTTTATTTCATTTAAATGTCTTCTTACTTAAATAAAATGATTTGATGAGTTAAAAGAAATAAGTTAAATGTTAAATTACCAAAATATTTATTTCACTGAAATTTTTTCTTTTTTTATTCAAATACATATTTGTCTACTTTTGTTTTATATGCATTTGCCGTAATAACAAACTTATTTATTTAAACAATTTAAGTTATTTGTTTTAAATAAACCGTTTATTTCTCTCAAAGTTGTTATTTTTTTACTGAAGTACATGTTTGTTTAACTTAACTTTTATACGCATATACACCAAGTATCGTTGTATTTCGTTCAAATAACTTTTTGTTTACCCTAAATATATCACGAGTTCATTCAAGTTAGTTCTTATTTTATCCAAATATATATTTGTTTCGTTTTTGTCAAATGTTTATTTGGGATCGCAACCGTTTATTTCATTTAAACAATTTAAGTTATTTGTTGTAAATACATCCCTGATTTCATTAAAATACATCCTTGATTTCACTGAAATGAATCCCTCTACTCCTATTCTTTACACTTTAAATGTTTACTAATTTCATACAACTGAATTTTAAAATAATATTGTGGCAAGTTTGTATTTTATAACAGGGTGTATTTTTAGTATCGCAATGGCTTATACTGATTGGTATTAAGGTAAAATAAAATTAAACGATTAAAAGTTTAAATGAACATTTATTGAGAACAGAATTCAGAACAAAAAATGCCGGCAAGCTGGCTGAGCAACCCCCGTCATAAAACTAGTAAAATAATGTGAAAAAAGTGTTTGTACAAATATATAAATTTTAAAAAATCTAATACTAGTTTTTAGGAATAACTGGAAACTAAGAACAAAATAGTACAAAAAATATATGTTATTATATGTTATGTTAAAATTTGTTAAATGTATTAACAGGTAGATAATTTAACATATTAATCTTGTAACTAAGTACTACTGTATTAACTTTACGCTTAAAATTATAAATTGTAAAAAATACACATTACTTACTGACGACCAAAGAAGTGAAATTATATAATACAAATTACAGTTCTCCCATCGCCTGTGTAATGAATATTGTAAGGATAACGATTGGACAGAGCTTGATATAAATAGCATTGACAGTTCTCATTTACATTTAAATTTACTTCGTATGCCTGCATTTTATCAATAAATCTGACGGTCTGTATTTTGGACAAAATTAAAAATATTTTATCGTCATTGACAATAATGTGTTTTATTTGACCAAAATCAGGAACTACTTCATCGTCAGTAATTTGTACTGCAAACCCAAGTTTAACAAATACAGTATTAATACTTATCCACGGTACTGTAAAAGAAGTTTTATTAAAATCCTGATCGAAATTAATTTTTTCTTTTACTATCTGTAAATTTCGGTTTACCGGACCAAATTCAATGTTTTCAAAAAAGCCTTTCTTACTTATTAACCTATTAGAAAATCTAAGAGAATCCTTTATAAATAATGTAACCAAAA
This sequence comes from Philopedon plagiatum, assembly GCA_963971165.1. Classification (NCBI taxonomy): domain Eukaryota; kingdom Metazoa; phylum Arthropoda; class Insecta; order Coleoptera; family Curculionidae; genus Philopedon; species Philopedon plagiatum. The sequence goes on from OZ020191.1 coordinate 97,854,936, forward strand.
GATTCTTTTTGCATGTTACTACACTGGCCGTCGATTTTAAAAGTTTATGGTAGGCCTCGTATCTCATACACCATATGTTTCGAGGTGGGCCAACCTCTCTTATTAACCTTGTGTAGTGTAACATAATGTGATATTTTGGTTTTAGACATTCATTAAATAATTGGCAAAATAACGTATGATGCTCTTTAATAAGAATTTCTAAATAATCTATAAGATTATATGAAAATGACCGGCCTAATAGAATTTCCAAAATTTCAAAAATTAAAGCATAAAAATTCCATACTGGGTCGCCCTCTGGTATTAGGTCACCCACAATAATACCAAAATATGCCGTTAGAGATAGCATTTCGGACTCTGACATAATTAAATGTTTTTTTTTTAAATGATCACTTTTAATTTGAGGCATGGGGTTTCCCATATCTGCTTTGGAAAACTTAAAAAATTTAATTCTATTATTTAAGTGGTCCAATGTAAAATATTTTTTTCGAATTAACTCGTCTATGAGATAAGCCATATCATATCGTAAAACGCCTTCAAGAAGATCGTGCATCAAGTCACAGGATATATTTTTAGCTAAATGGAAACTGGACAATTTATGCCAAACACAATATTCTTTAACACCGTGGCTTAATGTACTACTGTCCAGTTCATAGTTTTCAACAGTACGAGGGATTAAATTGTGTTCATTAGTTTCCATCTTGCACACATTTTTGTGTGCTATACAAAGACGACAAAAGAAATCCGAATTAAAACTCTCTGTGAACCCTAGTACGGAGTTCAGACCCAAATTATCTCCTAAAATTAAAAACAACACAAAATAAACTTGACGATCTCCATCTTCAGTGGACAAAGTAATGCCTTCCTGTTCTAATAATATAAGCTCATCGATTAATTTAGAAAATACTCTTAAGTTTCCATAAGAAGCCCTGTCAGAAGAAAAAAATAACTGAGCTAAAAAGATGTTATCTAATAATGAGGCATATTGAGGAGGTATGCAAGCTAAAGACACATAAGTAGCTCCAATTTTGTATATTCCTGCTCTAGAACCTAGAGGATTACAAGGCTCGAAATCATCGAAAAACAAAAGTATCGGAAAAACAACTTTTTCCGTAAATTTGCTCTGTACATTTTTCCACAGATTACCTTGATAAACGCTTGTAAAAATGTTCTGATCTTGAAAAGAAGTTTCATTTTCTATGTACTTCATAATATCAGTGTAAACGCCAGGTAATTCGAGAAATTTTTTAAATTTTTGTTTCAGGCATATTTTTTGTCCTTCTGCGTTTCTAATAGATACGTCTGGCGCACCTGCTGAATTAATGTGTGTTAATGAACTGCGGTCTCCAATATAAAATGGCTTTGGACGTATAAACGACTCTGCTGTCTCAAAATACTTTAATCTTAAAAATTCTGTCTTTAATTTTTTAAACGATTGACCTACTTCAACACAAGTAGCTTTTAGTGTATTTTTTACGTCCTTAACCTCCATTAAAGTTAAAAGCTTATTATGTATTAAGGTAAAAATACTATCAACTAATTCTTCTGTAGTGTCCATTACTTGTTGAACAAGATTTCTAGGCAAAGATGGATTGCTGTAAAGTGTGGAAACAAATTCTAAAATTAAAGTATCACAGTCTTCATCAGTATTTTCTGCAAAAGTTGTACTATTATCGACTGTTATATGAGAATTCTGAGTACTATCAAGTGTATTATAGGAGGACACATCGTCAGTAACAGTATTATGATTAAAACTATTATCTTTACTTTTATTATTGCCATTTTCTAGAACAGGATGGGTATTAGCATAATGTTTTCGTAATCCGCTGAGGTCCTGATAGGAACGTTTACAATCACCTTGTTTGCACTGATATTTAATCAAATATGGATATGCTACTTTAAGATGTCTAATTAATGCTTTGTAAGAAAGAAATGATTTGAAACATTTAAAGCACAAGTATCCCTGGGTATCCATATTTTAAACAATAAATACTACATACAAAAAGTCACTTTTGGCTCTTTTGAGATGTGTACAAATTACTGGATTACTGAAGAAATTCGTTAATAAAAGGAAGTTTCGGGTCAAATTTGGTATGGTATTTATATATTTCCCATTGAAATAAGTACCACAAGTGCTGACTCTCAAATGGGTATTTGGCATCTAAAATTTGATACGCTTTGAAACAAAAATCAACAGCGTCTAGCACAGAGTGACATTTATAATCAATGTTATTTATGACAATAAATGTGCTAGTAATATTATTCAAGCTATTTCCTACAAGTAATACATAGGGTTGTACAGTAAGTTCCTTACCATACATAACATCAATTCTTTTCTGTTTTGCAGCTTCAATATCTCCAGGTATTAAAACATGAATAATAAGTGATTCACGACATTCGGTTATGGATGGTTTCCACTGAACTTTATTTTGAAGTTTTGTTCGCCCTCTTGGAGGTATAAGCGAGGGCAGGAGGTACAATTGTATTGCAGATCTTGAATCTAAAATAAATAGAAAGTTACTTAAACTTTGTAGACCACATAAATAAAGAAACACAAAGTGTGCTTTTTATTAAAAAATTAACAGATAGATTCTCCAATGCTAGTCCGGTCTAATTTGACAATCAAAAGTTTTAAACTGACAAGTGTAAGAATATGACAACTAAGTTTTATTCTATGAACTTATTTCTGAGCTTTTTCGCAAATTTATCAGGAAAAGGACAATTTTAGTACGTACTTTCAACAATAATAGGTACAACTAAATTCATTACAGCAACTCGTTCCAAGATGAAAATCATTTGGAAACCAAGTAAATCGCTGAAATATCACAATAATTCATGAGTTTTTAATGACAAGGACAGGACAAAAACCTGTCAAAACATAATTGACCAACTATAAGATATTGTAAAGCTGTATACGCCACTGCCTTAATTATTAACCTATATTACTAAACTAATTGCAATAGAACTTACCACTTGTTATTTCTGTATTAAGTAGGGCATAAATAGTGTTATCTGTTGCATTTAAGGCATTCTTCTTTCGTTCATACACTTTTTGAAATAAAGAGTCGAAGTTCTTTTCAAAGTCAAAATTCTTTAAAGCATGGAGGCTTTCAAAGTCATAGTTTATCTAAAAAATCATATGGCTGAATATAGACAAAATGTCTGCAGAAAATGCTTTTAATTTTTTTTTATTTTATTAAATAATATAGTTAAAAAGGGGTCTAAAATTGGCTAATGTAAGTTAAAACTTAGCAACTTACCAACTCTGGTGCAACTTGAGTTTTCAGAATTGGCCATTCTTCTAAGTATGTAGTAATGGACATGCACTTCGACAGTTTTCTGATAGGGTAGGACTTCTTCCAGTTATCTAAAACCTCTGACAATGGTTCAAAATTTCTTTTAAGCCAAATCTGACTATTTTTGGCTTCGTCCGAAACATCTAAAAATATTTTAACATTATATAAGTACCTACTTAAGTAACATAATTTTAGACACACACTTTAATTACAAAGCAGTGGGAAAAGAGTATTACCTGGTGTATTGTCCTTTTCAAGATTTTCCTTTGATGAATTTGGGCTAAGGGATTTGAGTAAGTGCAGCTTGTTTCTATATTTCTCAATAAGTTTTCCCCTTGCTCGGACAGGCTTGTTGTCCCTCGATTCTCTTTTTTTTATTGGCGAAATAAAGTATGTTGAACTTTTTTCATTTGGTAGAATGTCTGCTAATTCTTTAGCTAGTACCCGACAATGATTATGATCCAGTTTTTTATATTTGTTAAGGGCACTGCTGATGACAATATCAGCAATCCTGTCCCTGTCACTGTTTGTCAATGACTTGCTCTTTGCTTTTTGTAATAAGGCCTGAGCCAGAATATCTTCGGAAAAAAGTATTTTTAAGTCAATATTTTCCACATTATTTTCAGATCCATAACTTAGATTAGAATCAATCGTAACAGTGGATGCTGAGCCAACGGAATGCACATAAATCGGTTCCAATGAAGTGGAAGGTATCAATTGACTAATATTGATTGAGCCAGATATATTTTCGTCATTAGCAATGAAAACAGGTAGTTCATTTATGTCCTCTTGTCCAAAGTTCTCAGATCTAAGCCTTTTATTTATTGGTTCAGATTCCTCATTATGAACTGACTAAAACAAACATTTTTAAACCCATTAAAATTATATTTGTGGGCTTAAATATAGTGCCACCTGTTTGTATTCAGTAGTTAAAAAGCTTTACAAAGAATATTTACTTACAGTAAAAACTGAAGTGGTCTGATTATGACTCCAAAAATAAGGAGTATAAAATAAAGTAAAAACGCTAAACTAAAATTTCAGTTTTATTTTGGATAACTGCAGAAATATTTAGAATACTTTAAATTTTTTAGTGGCCTATACAGGGTGTTTTCTAATTGAATGTCAATATTTAAGAGGCGATTTTTAGGTCCATTTTAAAAAGAAAACTTCATATGAACGTATGTCCTAAACGTCTTAACTTTTGAGATACAGGGTGGTAAAATTTTCAAAAATAAATAGTTTTTTATTAATATCTGTAATACCACTTTAGATATTTTAATTAAATTTGGCATACATGTACTATGTATCAATAGGCATTATTTAGTGTACCACAATTTTTTTTATTTCCACCAGTGGCGTTCGTACGGAATTTCACCTGCCTATTTTGGCAGACATTGATGGTACGCCATTGATTTCTCGTAAAATTATTAATTAATTATTCCTGAAATCCCCAATCATTTTTAAGCAAATTTGATCTCTTGAATTTTTTCAATTTGATGCACGGTTTTCGCTTAAAAAAATAAAAACCTTTTCTCTGCATGATCATAACAATATCGTTAATATGACAATATCACCATGCAGAGAAATAGATTTTATTTTTTAGATCACATTTGCTTAGAAATGAATAAGGATCTCAAAAATTCACTTCCTTTAATTTTACGAGAAATCAGTGGCGTACCATCAATGTCTGCCAAAATAGGCAGGTGAAATTCCGTACGAACGCCACTGGTGGAAATAAAAAAAGTGGTACACTAAATAATGCCTCTTGATACATAGTACATGTATGCCAAATTTAATTACAATATCTAAAGTGGTATTGCAGATATTAATAAAAAACTAAGTATTTATTTTTGAAAACTTTACCACCCTGTATCTCAAAAGTTAAGACGTTTAGGACATACGTTCATATGAAGTTTTCTTTTTAAAATGGATCGCCCCCTCAAATATTGACATTCAATTAGAAAACACCCTGTATAATTCGGCATTAAATAATCAAATAACCATCCAATTTTAGCAACCTCTCAATTTTTATGTTTAATTAGATATGACACGAATGAATGCAGATATACATATACAAATTTTGTGTTTGTTTTTAAGTCCAAGAACTTAGTAATATGTAGGTACTATTACCATTCTGAACACATTTATCCATTAATTTTATTATTAGGAATGTACTCAGTATAGGTACATAATATACAGTATGTCCCCGGATAGGGTCTACTAAAGGACAAATGAACTAAAAATTTTCATAAAAGTTTTTGCTTTCATCAGGAATAAGATTTGTCAAAACAAATCCCCTAGGTATATTATAAAGGGTGATTAAAAATTAACAAAACGTGAAATTCGCTATAAGAGTTAACTATACTCCCATTTTTAATTGGTTAAAAGAATGGTATTAAAAATAAGTTGATAATGAAAAATATAATAAATTATATTTCATTTGTTCGCGGTTATATTTCAGTATTACACAACAAAATTTTTGATGCGATTTTTTTTCGAAAACCTTCGTACCTACTTATTGCTCGATTGCAAAAATAATAAGAAATATAAATAAACTATGTAACTGTCACCAGAAAAATAAAAAATAGATGGCAAAACTTTATTTTTACTTCAGTTTTTCAAAAATAAAAATTTCAATCAATTTTTGAAAGACGACAAATTCAAATGAGCACTAAACGTGATAAAATAAGACCATATTATAAACCTTATAATGACAAAATAAATTGCTTATTGCGTTTTACCACAAAGATACAAATCGGTGGAATTATAACAATTTTAACATAAAATTGGCCATAAATTCTAAAGTACCCTGTATAGATTAACAAACCCCAAAGTATAATCGGAGACCTAAAAAAGTGAGCGGAATTTAATTAGGTATGGAATAAAAAATAGGGTATTCAATTTAAAAAAATGTAGGTTTGATTTGGCCTCGATTTACGAAAGACCCTGTATATCGCCAAATATTTTTAAAATGTGCTCCTTAGAATCCTGTACAATTCATATACAAAAAAAAAATTTCTATCAAACATCATAAGAGAGTTATTGTACTTTGTCGTACTATTGGGACACCCTGTATATGCAAAAAAAAATATTTTCATAAGTAATTTACCTCTAAACTGGCTAGCCCCCGCTTAAGCCGTATTCGGTCCCCTAAACTTGGAATAACAGTATTAATTTCTGTTTCCGATAGACTTTTTAATATTTCTATTTCATCAACTCTGTGTTCTGCAAAAAAACAATTAAACACTTAGGAAATAAGTACCTAGGCCATCACCATCACTAATACCTATCGTATGATCAAAAAAGTCTCAAATATGCAAATCGTTTCCTACCTTGAAAAGTATCCGAAAGATGAGCAATACCCCATTTCTCTAAGAGATTGCATAATGGATCCATATTCACATATATTATATGTCAGTGAAGTTAGCTCCTAAAAAGAGCCAGCTCCAAAAATCTCAGACATACGTTCAAAATAAACCCTAACAGTGTTGCCACGTATGCTCAGGTCACACTGGCTCCTAAAAGTCATTCAAATTAATAATGAACTAAAAAAAGTTTTAAAGATATTAAAAACAATCTAAGGATAATATAAAAACACAAAAAATCATATCTCTACCATCAACTGTCTTCTTGATATCCTTCATAAAAATGGAAAATGGAAATAATTGAATCATTATTACTTTGTTATTAAAGGAAATAAGTTTATCATATTTTTACCGTAAATGGTCCTTGATATCCCCTCCTTAAAAATGCTACCAAAAGAGGGTGACAATCTAAGGCTACACTAAAAAAAAGTTTAACTGCTGGAAATAATTTAATCATTAAGTACTTTGTTATTAAACGAGATAAGGGAGTCATATTTTTACCATATATAGTTCTTAATATCCCCTCCATAAAAATGCTACCAAAGGAGGGTGACAATGGAAGGTTCCTTTAAAAAAAATGTTTAACTGCTGGAAATAATTTAATTATTACTTTGTTATTAAAGGAGATAAAGGAGTCATATTTTTACCATAAATGGTCCTTGATATCCTCTCCTTAAAAATGCTACCAAAAGAGGGTGACAATCTAAGGTTACACCAAAAAAAAATGTTTAACTGCTGGAAATAATTTAATCATTACTTTGTTATTAAGGGAAATAAGTTTATCATATTTTTACCATAAATGGTCCTTGATATCCCCTCCTTAAAAATGCTACCAAAAGAGGGTGACAATGGAAGGTTACACTAAAATAAATGTTTAACTGCTGGAAATTATTTAATCATTACTTTGTTATTAAAGGAAATAAGTTTATCATATTTTTACCATAAATGGTCCATGATATCCCCTCCTTAAAAATGCTACCAAAAGAGGGTGACAATCTAAGGCTACACTAAAAGAAATGTTTAACTGCTGGAAATAATTTAATCATTAAGTACTTTGTTATTAAACGAGATAAAGGAGTCATATTTTTAAAATATATAGTTCTTAATATCCCCTCCATAAAAATGCTACCAAAGGAGGGTGACAATGGAAGGTTACTTTAAAAAAAATGTTTAACTGCTGGAAATAATTTACACTAAAAAAATGTTTAACTGCTGGAAATAATTTAATCATTACTTTGTTATTACAGGAAATAAGTTTATCATATTTTTCCCATAAATGGTCCTTGATATCCCCTACTTAAAAAGTGCTACCAAAAGAGGGTGACAATGGAAGGTTACACTAAAAAAATGTTTAACTGCTGGAAATAATTTAATTATTACTTTGTTATTAAAGGAGATAAAGGAGTCATATTTTTACCATAAATGGTCCTTGATATCCTCTCCTTAAAAATGCTACCAAAAGAGGGTGACAATCTAAGGTTACACTAAAAAAAATGTTTAACTGCTGAAAATAATTCAATCATTACTTTGTTATTACAGGAAATAAGTTTATCATATTTTTCCCACAAATGGTCCTTGATATCCCCTCCTTAAAAATGCTACCAAAAGAGGGTGACAATGGAAGGTTACACTAAACAAAATGTTTAACTGCTGGAAATAATTTGATCATTAAGTACTTTGTTATTAAACGAGATAAAGGAGTCATATTTTTACCATATATAGTTCTTAATATCCCCTCCATAAAAATGCTACCAAAGGAGGGTGACAATGGAAGGTTACTTTAAAAAAAATGTTTAACTGCTGGAAATAATTTAATCATTACTTTATTATTAAAGGAGGTAAAGCTGTCATATTTTTACCATAAATAGTTCTTAACATCCCCTCCATTAAAATTCCACCAAAAGAGGGTTACAATAGGGGGTTACAGTAAAAAAAATTCTTGCTCTATAAACAATTTATTCAAGGAGCCATGGATCTATTATAATAATCCATGCAAGGAGCCCATTCAGCAGCCAGTGGTGAAAAATACATTGTTTCCAGGCTGTGAAAATTAATCCTATAGGTCTAATACTACCAGGCACATATTCTTGCCCGGTCACCATATTGCGGAAGCTTTGCTTAACCACTACATTACCACAATATTACAAAATATACATATAGCTACCTACTCCAGGCTTAAAACTATGCATGCAGAATATCCTTATTCCTTACGGTTAACATTATACAAACTACAATGTGCAAAAATGTTTGAGATATGGAGATATGTATTTTAAATAATACCAATGTCAAGATAATACCGTCTATAATATACTTTTAAAAATAGAGGGTATTTTACATACCGGAAAATTGCCAATTTTGCTCAGGTTTGCTTAGGTATAGTGAATAGAATAGCGAATAGTGACAATGGAGGGTTACAGTAAAAAAATTCTTGCGCTGTATACAATGCCGCCAGTATTAAAATTTATCCAAGGAGCCGATTCAGTGGCATGTGGTGAAATATCCATCGTTTCCACACTGTGAAGAACAATCTCATAGGTATAATACTACCAGGCAAACCATTCTTGCTCGGTCACCATATTATCATGTCGGAAGCTTTGCTTAGTTTCTGGGTAGAATCTTTAATTAAATCCCAATAAGTTATAGATTTTTGGAATCCCCAGAAAATTGGCTATCGAATAAAGCAATATTCGTGGAAATTCGCTTTAGATTAGGAGATACAGTTGATGAAATAAAAAGAAATTATAAAAGGGACATAAATTGAAAGTTTCTGTCTTAATTCAGTTTTTCATAGTTTGTGGGCAGAATCTTTAATTAAATCCCAATAAGTTATAGATTACCACAATATTTACAATATATACATATGTACATATAGCTAACTATTCTAGGCCTAAAACTATGCATGCAAAATATCCTTATTTCTAACGGTTAACATTATACAAAATACAATGTACAAGAAAATTTGAGATATGGAGATATTTTAAATATCAATATGAAGGTCTATATAATATGCTTTTAAACATAATGCAATTTTACATACCGAAAAGCTGCAAATTACATATAATCCCCAAAATGTTACGATTTCAATTAAAGGACATTGTCTTTTTTTGTTACATTATTCATAGAAAATCAGTATCCCTAACTTTTCGTGTACTTACAGTATACGGGGTGTCAATTTGAAAATTTTCAATTTCATTTACTTCTTGGTAAAAAATTTGTAAATGTATTTTTAATTATATAATTTTTTTAAATTTAATTGAATTCAATCTTTGTAATTGTATATTTAATTATGTTACGTAATGTTTTTAGATTATTCTGGTAGTTATAGAATGTATAAATTTTATTACTTACTTAGTTATCCTTTGCTGAATAATTACTTACTTAATTTTACTGAAATTATTGTATTCGGTTAAGCTGAGCAGTCTTTGACTGAACTTCTCCGAATTAAGAATAAAGACGTTTATTATTATTATTATTATTACATATCTCAAAAACAACAAAATTTTCGAAAACGCTGTTTGGCATAAATGTTATATAGGCAGGGGGGACTAAAGCCACCATACTTTAGACAAGGGGCGAGTCACCCCCTAGGCGCCCCACACCAGAAATTTAAAACTTCAAATGGCACCATCCCCTTTGTTATACCTCAAATGAATTGAGAATTGAATCATTGAGTAGTAATTAGCCATACAACAAAAAGTTAAATGGATCGATTGGTTTTCCATTTAATTCAGGTCTTAACAAAATTAAACCGTATTTTTTTAAATACTAAAACGAGACGGAAATCATTAAATGCTGGAAATTTGGGAGGGCAGTGAACAAAAAAATTGTAAATTGATTGAGTCGGCCGATACTTGGTGGAAGTCCATAACTAATATTATGGGTTAACCAGAAAAACTACTAGTTTGACTTAGTAAACTTCCACTATATTGACAAAATTATTGACATGTTTCGCTACACTGTAGCTTCTTCAGAATAAGTTTTACAAATGAGTGGTGACTAACAATTGCAATAATGTAAACCTCTAGGGTAATTAAATAATATAATAAAATAGGGGTAGGTAGATGATTTAATCTGGTACATTTGGGTTTTCCTAAAGCTTAAGATGAATATAATATTTTATTTTTACAAAGGGGTGTTATCAGACAAAATTTAATGAGGTAGAATTACTAGTAAAGCTTAAGATGCCTAAAATATTTTATTTTTACAAAGAGGTGTTAAACAAATTTAATAAGGTAGAATTACTAAGCTCTATTTGGTCATTAAGAAGTACGTTGGAGTTTTTAAGTTTATTTATTTCCATGGACTCTAGCAAATTCAATTTGACACCTTTATTTTCAATATGTAAAATTTTATAATTCGGATCAAAATTATGTTGATTTTCTACTAAATGGCAGGCATAATTAGAGTCTTGTTTATGTTTAATAAAGCTATTGTGATGTTCTTGTATCCTTTTACCAAAATTCCTACCAGTTTGGCCTATGTACGTCTTCGGACAGTCTTTACATGTTAATTTGTAAACACCGGATTTTTTATTTTTGTTTGTTTTTGTTTTACTATTTCTAATGAATCTGCCTAAAGAATTATTGGTTTTGTAAGCAACGTTGATATCATGTTTATTTAAAAAAATTGCCAATCTTTTTAGTAGGCTCTCCAACAAAAGTAATAAGGTTAAATTTTTTATTAGGGTCCTTGATGTGTGGATAAACTAAATCAATGGCTTTTTTGTATGTTTTTTTCCTTAAAATTTGATCAATTAGATTAGAGGCATATCCATTATTAATAGCAATTTGTTTTATTATGTTCAACTCTTTCAAAAAATCTTCTTCATTTAAAGGGAAAGTTACAAGTCTATGAATCATGCTATGGAATGCTGCTAATTTATGTTGTATGGGGTGGCAAGAATTATTAGGTATTGTAGTATCTGTATGAGAAGGTTTGTGGTAGACAGAGAAGACATGTTTATTATTTTCTGTTTTTATAGTTAAGTCGAGAAAATTAATTGAGCCATTTAATTCTTTTTCTATAGTAAATTTGATATTATTATGTAAGCTATTGATAAATTCTAGAAAAACTTTTAATTGTCTATCAGTACCTAGAAAACATGTAATGACATCACCGACGTACCTAAACCAATAAAGAAATTGTTTAAAAAGAGGGTGATTACTGATTTTATTTTCCAAAAAATCCATAACTATTTCTGCTAATAAGGGGCTGAGGGGGTTGCCCATAATTAGTCCATTTTTGCTCGTATAAAAATTATTATTGAATTCGAAATAATTTTGTTCAAGGCAGACAGAGATAGACTCTATTATTTCTTGCTTTTTAATGATATTGATATTTTGTGTACAAAGAAGTTGCTCAATCAAGTTAATAGTTTCTTTAGGTGGTATGCTAGGGAATAAATTGGTAACGTCAAAGGATATTAACTTTGCATTATTAGGTATTTTAATATTTTTTATCTTTTTAATGAGGTCTATTGAATTTTTTATTCCTAATTTAGGTGAAAATTGTGTATTTAATTTGATTATATCTATAAGTCTTTTGGAAAGTTTATACGATGGAGCTGAAAAGAAGGATACTACTGGTCTGATAGGGTAACCATCTTTATATAATTTTATTAATGAATAGAATCTTGATGGCTGAGGGTTCATAAGGGTAAGTTTGATAGAATCCATGTCTGTAAATAGACTTTTACAATTTTGAATAACGTGTTTAATAGCTTTTTGAAACTTATCTGTTGGATCACGTTTTAAAATTTCAAAATTAATAGGGTTAAGAAAAAACGATTGATTATTAAATTATTTCCAGCAGTTAAACTTTTTTTCAGTGTAACCTTAGATTGTCACCCTCTTTTGGTAGCATTTTTAAGGAGGGGATATCATGGACCATTTATGGTAAAAATATGATAAACTTATTTCCTTTAATAACAAAGTAATTATTAAATTATTTCCAGCAGTTAAACATTTTTTTTTAGTGTAACCTTAGATTGTCACCCTCTTTTGGTAGCATTTCTAAGGAGGAGATATCCAGGACCATTTATGGTAAAAATATGATAAACTTATTTCCTTTAATAACAACGTAATGATTAAATTATTTCCAGCAGTTAAACATTTTTTTAGTGTAACCTTAGATTGTCACCCTCTTTTGGTAGCATTTTTAAGGAGAGGATATCAAGGACCATTTAGGGTTAAAATATGACTCCTTTATTTCCTTTAATAACAAAGTAATAATTAAATTATTTCCAGCAGTTACACATTTTTTTTAAAGTAACCTTCCATTGTCACCCTCCTTTGGTAGCATTTTTATGGAGGGGATATTAAGAACTATATACGGTAAAAATATGACTCCTTTATCTCGTTTAATAACAAAGTACTTAATGATTAAATTATTTCCAGCAGTTAAACATTTTTTTTAGTGTAGCCTTAGATTGTCACCCTCTTTTGGTAGCATTTTTAAGGAGGGGATATCAAGGACCATTTATGGTAAAAATATGATAAACTTATTTCCTGTAATAACAAGGTAATGATTAAATTATTTCCAGCAATTAAACATTCTTTTTAGTGTAACCTTAGAGTGTCACCCTCTTTTGGTAGCATTTTTAAGGAGGGGATATCAAGGACCATTTATGGTAAAAATATGACTCCTTTATCTCCTTTAATAACAAAGTAATAATTAATTTATTTCCAGCAGTTAAACATTTTTTTTAAAGTAACCTTCCATTGTCACCCTCCTTTGGTAGCATTTTTATGGAGGGGATATTAAGAACTATATATGGTAAAAATATGACTCCTTTATCTCGTTTAATAACAAAGTACTTAATGATTAAATTATTTCCAGCAGTTAAACATTTTTTTTAGTGTAGCCTTAGATTGTCACCCTCTTTTGGTAGCATTTTTAAGGAGGGGATATCATGGACCACTTATGGTAAAAATATGAAAAACTTATTTCCTTTAATAACAAAGTAATGATTAAATTATTTCCAGCAGTTAAACATTTATTTTAGTGTAACCTTCCATTGTCACCCTCTTTTGGTAGCATTTTTAAGGAGGGGATATCAAGGACCATTTATGGTAAAAATATGATAAACTTATTTCCTTTAATAACAAAGTAATGATTAAAAAATTTCCAGCAGTTAAACATTTTTTTTAGTGTAACCTTAGATTGTCACCCTCTTTTGGTAGCATTTTTAAGGAGAGGATATCAAGGACCATTTATGGTAAAAATATGACTCCTTTATCTCCTTTAATAACAAAGTAATAATTAAATTATTTCCAGCAGTTAAACATTTTTTTTAAAGGAACCTTCCATTGTCAGCCTCCTTTGGTAGCATTTTTAAGGAGAGGATATCAGGGACCATTTAGGGTAAAAATATGACTCCTTTATCTCCTTTAATAACAAAGTAATAATTAAATTATTTCCAGCAGTTACACATTTTTTTTAAAGTAACCTTCCATTGTCACCCTCCTTTGGTAGCATTTTTATGGAGGGGATATTAAGAACTATATATGGTAAAAATATGACTCCCTTATCTCGTTTAATAACAAAGTACTTAATGATTAAATTATTTCCAGCAGTTAAACTTTTTTTTAGTGTAGCCTTAGATTGTCACCCTCTTTTGGTAGCATTTTTAAGGAGGGGATATCAAGGACCATTTACGGTAAAAATATGATAAACTTATTTCCTTTAATAACAAAGTAATGATTCAATTATTTCCATTTTCCATTTTTATGAAGGATATCAAGAAGACAGTTGATGGTAGAGATATGATTTTTTGTGTTTTTATATTATCCTTAGATTGTTTTTAATATATTTAAAACTTTTTTTAGTTCATTATTAATTTGAATGACTTTTAGGAGCCAGCGTGACCTGAGCATACGTGGCAACACTGTTAGGGTTTATTTTGAACGTATGTCTGAGAGTAACAAGACCACATGCAAATGCAAATGAAGAATGAGAATGAGGTAGGGATGCTGAAAAAATATCGATATATCAAATAAATGATATTTTTTGTTCGATATATCGATATTTTTAGACGATATTTTTTATACCGATATATCGGAATATCGATATTAAAATCTTACTATCGGATCCGATATTTTTCGCCAGCTTTAGTAGCTAGATGGTGAAAAGCAAGAGGCCATCGCAAGATAAGAAGAAGACATTTACTGGCAATTCGGACAATTTACAATACGAATTTCTGGCTGGACGTTGCTAGCCGACGAGACGCCATTGTATTTTAGAAGAGAAGATTTACGAATTTCGGTTCGTTTCGACTGTTTGTTGGACGCCATTTTGCAACGCTCCAACGCCGCAAGCCTGTGTTGCCAATCGGCGGACTTTAGTCCGATTTTCGGACTATTTTTGAAGCTATGAACTTTTTTCGGACCTTGAAGAAATTCGGACTATTTCGGACTTTTTGGATACCAAACGAAAATAAGTAGCATCTAAAAATATTTGGGTTTGGGTTTTGGAACGTAGCTTTAAATTTTTTTTCAATAAAATAAATTTTTCATAATTATTAAGTCTATATGTGCGTCTATTAGAAATAAACCATTTTTGGTAAAGTTGTATCATGCTGTAATATGCTAAATATACAATATTTTGACTAAATTTTTGCAATTAAAATTGTTTTCAATTTTTTTTATTGTTTGGATTTGCCATTATATACCGCCTCATTGAAATCTTAATGATAATTTAGTTAAAAATTTGATACAGTTTTGGTGTATCTAAAATGGACAGTTTTTGTGAGAACAGTGAGAACGAAATATCGATATATCGAAATATCGATATTTTTTACCGATATATCGAATACCCGATATAATATATTTTGAAAATAACGATATAATAAATATCGATATTTTTTTCCGATATCAACATCCCTACGAATGAGGATGAGGCGGCGATCCGCGAAAGACAAAAGACAAGTCCAAACGTAAACGACGCTCATCACTAGGGATGCGCGATACGATACGATATTTTTGAGTATCGATACTTTACCTTTCGATACTCGATATTTTGTATCGATATTTTTAATTCGATATATATCGAGTATCGATACATTTTACTGAGTATCGATCAAACAGTATCGGTACATCACGAACCGGACTACTTGGAAAAAATCCCAAATCCTATAATTTTACTTTATGCGGTTTGCAAAACTGGAGCGGAATGCCCGGCCCGACCTTGGAGACAGTTAAGGCGATTTTAAATCAGTGACCTAGTCATGAGTACGTCACCTTGGCAACGTTGCTCCATATACTCGATGTTTAACCTAAAAAATTAAAATATTAAGATTAAATGAGACAGTGTTGCCCAATGGCCTGACTAGGTCATGACTTGGTCACAGATGTAAAAATGGCTTTAGTAATATAAACTTAGGCTGTGTACCGTTGTCAAACCTGGTTAACCGCTCGGTTTCTTCGGTGACATTAATGACAGATATTGCGTTTCCAATCTGTCAACTTTTCAGATTACCGATACTTACGGGACACAAAACCGTAACCGAAGTTGACAACGGTACACGCCCTTAGAATATAAAATATAATAGCGTTTTCGATTGGTAAAATTAGTTAAGCACAAATGTATCTCTATTGTCTTCCTTTTCTCATGTTAAAAAAGAATGCAAATACACTCGTAGTTCGTGATGCACTCACTGCAAAATGTATTTAAATAGTCCCACGATACTCCTTAACTCAGACCCTTTTCTAACCTGGAGCAAATCTTTTTCTATGCCTGGAGCAGCAACGGTTGCTCACCTATGTTAAGAGAGCTTGCAAACAAATATTTGTCTGTTGTTGGGACATCAGTTCCCTCGGAAAGATTATTTTCTGAAGCAGAAAATGGGTCCGGAACGCTTTCCGGGCACCCGAATTAAGGATTTTTTCATATGTCATTCAAAATAGGTATTTCAAATTGTATTTTTCGAAAAAAAAATTTGCGGAATATTCAGTATTTTTCTTAAAAAACATATTGAAATTTGAAAAATTGCATAATAAAATGTCAGTTGTATGCAGTGTTGCCAAAGTTGACTGAGTTTCCTATAGATATTCTGTGCTCGATATTGCGGCATTGCGGCTTGAAACAAGTTAAGAGGAAATCTAAAGGATTCCCTAGTAGCACACCAACATTGTAAAAATATTTCAACGAATATTTTCTCAACATATTTTTGACAGATTTTTTTTTATACTATAAATATTTAATAATATATTGTTAAAATATATATATGCATTATTGTGGTTATATTTCAATTATATATTTTGACAGTATTTGATTTAAATATTTTATTTTTGTTTAAAAAATATGTATATAAAATATGAAAATTTTACATACAGAAAATATATAATTTTATATTGTAGAAATACTAAAAAATCTGTTAAATAATTGTTGTAAAAATATTCGTATAAAATATTGTGTATATATACACATATATATATATATATATATATATATATATATATATATATATATATATATATATATATAGGGTGTAAGTTACGATAGTTTTACAGGAGAATAACTTTGAAACAAATGTTTGAACAAAATTTAGATAAAAATTTTATCACTGTTTTACACGAGCACAAATTTTATACAACGTTACACGTTTTTATATTTATATTTCTAACTTTGCAGTTTTAGAACAAAAAAAATATTTTTAGTCAACAAGGACAAATATTTCAATGGCCCAAGCGTTCGAAACTGGAAGGAAACAAATAAAAAATAATCATTACGCACTTATCTGAAGGTCAGCCTTAATTGTCTGAAATTTTGTTACGAATTTTTTTAAAAAAATTATACAAAATTTATGATGTAAAACGACCCTTGAAGCTAAAAGTTTAATACTGACCTTGAAAAGTAAATATACATCCTTAACTTCGTCATTTTCTCAGACATTAAAATTTTTCATAGAGTTCGAATATTTTTTAAACATTCCTGAGTTGAGAAGTGTATGGAGGAATTATCCTTAGCATTATTATTTTGTGTATTAGTAAACGTTTCTATTATGCCTAAACTTTTTAGTCATTTGTATCTTTATTAATAACTACTGTTTTAACGATATTTCACAAAATACTGCATTTTTTCTCTTATTAAGGATGTTAAAGGTAATAAAACCAAAAATTCAGCAACTTACTCATATCTAAAGAATTTTATTGAATTTACTTTTACAGTGACATCTGTAACATGTATTCAAAAAATTTTTTTATTCATCCTCCACTGAAGTTTCATTTGTTGAAGTGCTCTTCCTAAAAACAGAAGTAAAAATCTTAGTACCTGTCGGAGGGAGATAACATAAAAAAGTGACTCAAAATAACAGTATCTTTAATTGATGGCAAAATATTGGGGCAAGGATAGGAAAAAGTATTATGAATAATAATTAAATAGCGATAAAGAGGCATGTACAAATTAAAACAGCTTCTGTAAGACAACTTTAAAAAGACAATTTTAACAGCCCAAAGACACAGGTGGGGAAAATATATGGGATAGTATGGACCTACAGTTATCTCTAAGGAGGACCTTAGAACCTAATTGGTGCCGACAAGTCATACTAGAAAGTAAGCAGACTCTTATACTTACGTGTCACGGTGCCTACTTCTAGCTTTGCTTTGTGCCAAATACAATGAAACTATTTTCCTTATAGCTTCTTCTGTTGAATGTTTATGAAGTTTCATTGCAGCCACTAAAAATTGAACATATGATTAGCAATAATTTGTTGTACATATGATTCTGAATTTTATATGCCATATTTGAATGGCTTTAAAACCACAATACTTACTAGAAATAGACTGATAAATCTTTAATTGGCAAAACGATAACTTGTGTTTTTTACCCTGCCCAGAATAATTAATAGTCACTTTGTCACAGGCTAGCTTTCGCATTATTAGGTACACTGAACGTTGCAGTGTGTCTCCTCCAACTCGACAGAATAGGTTCACCTAAAAAGAAACACTGGTTAGAACTGTTGATTCTTGAACATGCATAAAGCTATAGAAAACCTATGAATAACATCATTAAAATAAAATTCATTTTTTTATTAAAGAATTAGAATATATATATATATATATATATATATATATATATATATATATATATATATATATATATATATATATTACCAATGATTTGGAGAAAGTTTCGTCCTGGAGTTTATCCTCTAGTTTTTGAAGATCCTCAACTGTTTGACATGGCAAAGTTTCTACTAAAAATGCAGAGTTTTCATCCTCTAACATTCCAGAGGTTGCATTCATCTGAAAAGTTTCCAATTTCTCAATTTTTTTTCGAATATCTTTTATCTCATATGTCGTTTCTAGCTGGAGTTTTAATATCTGTTTTAATGTATCTAAAAAGAAATACAATAAAAAATTAAAGGGTAGAAACTTTATAAAAAATTAGGGTAAAACTATTAACTCATTTCAGGTCTAGTAGGCATATTCATGTAAGTTTGACACCATTACAAATAGATGTTTCTTCAAACACAAAATTTTCAAACCACAAGAATTAAGAACTATTTATAGGTGAGTTCAGAGAAATAACAAAAATTAAAGACTAACCATTAATTATTTAAATGTTCCTAAAGAAATGACAATCGACAATGAAAATGTCCAAACATTGGAGCATTAAATAATGTATATTGTTTCTTTAAAAACAATAACAAAAAAATATTTGAATATATCCTTGGAATTTTTATGTACTATAATAAATGTTTGAATTTTAAAGAAAAAATTCCTGAGAAAAGGAAGAAACATTGCAACTCTCTAAAAAATTTAAATCAATCAGTACAAAAATTTCCAATTTCACCAACTCTAACATCAAAAATAAATAACTTAGATCCTAATATTGAACACTGAATTTGGGACACACTGTATATAATTATCAATGCAAGGTAGAGAAATGTACTATAAAACTTAACAATATCGTGCAAAAAAGGATTGTGAAAATTTTAGTGTTCTAAATAATGTAAATTCATTAATAATTTAAATGTCTTTTATTTAAAAAAAATCCTTACAACCACAGGCAAACTTTTTTTCATGTCAGTATTCCAGATTCACTGATAAACCCTTGTGAAAATAAAATAAAAAAGTTAATGCATAAAGATAAAAAAAAATAAACATACTTACTTGATGTATTTAATGCTGAAAGGGACTGGCTTCCTTCTGATGATGGAGTGTCACATGACCGATTGCCCGTAGGGGTACCAGGAAAACTAAATTGTTTCCGTAATGGTGTACCTCCTTCAGAATGCACCTCCTGTACATTAACCAAGTCTAAAGTATTTCTTTTGTTATGTTCGGGTTCCTCATCATCCTCCTCTATTAAACGCTTAGTTGGTTTCCTCTTTTTCCTGATAATTTGACTACCTTCAATTTCATCACTACTACTGTCAGTATTGTCAAGATTTGATGTATACTGTCCAGTCTGACATAGGCGTTTTGCTCTTTCAAGAGATGTAACATTTTTCTTTTTTAGTGTCACCTGACACCATGTAAAATTTTCAGTCACATCTTTTGATTCATATATTATTTCTCTTAGTTTTTTTTCTTTTAAGGCCAAAGGATACTTATAAAAAGTATTATCTTCATTGGCCCATACTGATGGTACATAATCTATGGCGTCTTCTTTACACCAAACAATGATATCCCAAGACATGTTTACTGCATAAATGGAAAAATTATTATGGAAATAGGAATAAATATCTGAATACAAGGATTAGGAAGAAATTGAGTGTTGTGTATCTGCATTCACAATTCGAATATTTAATAGCAACTGTTTTACTTTTCTTCTGGTTCACGTCATTTAAAAAAAAAAGTTCAAATGCACCAGATCATACAGTACATAAAAAAAATGTATAAAAATGTTAAATAATCCGTTTTTAATCTCATTTTTTAGCTTACATGTTTCAAATTTAAAAATGTTCATTTTTTACCAGTTAAGTAATATTTTTTTGCATCTTTACTCACCCTGTTTATATATATATTTACAGCTTACGGTAATTCATAATATACACATGTAAAGCCAGGTGCACCAGGGATAGGAAAAGCCCAACATGGGAGCTACATAAGAGACAGAACAAACACTTCTTTTTTTTTAAAGGCTAATTTACAGAATAATATAGGGAATACAGACTTTCCAACATGTAAAATGGCATATTGTCATAAGGTCTCTCTGTCAACATGTTGAATTTTCTGTGCTTCCTATATCAGAATATAAACTGATTTCTAAAGACAGAAATTTTCTTTTTATGCATTACATACAGAGTTCTTGCTAGGTTTTGTGATTCTTGTCTGTTATTTGGGTTCCTAACATTGAAGTATTCATTTTAAACTGACAATTTTTTGTTTATTATTTTTAAAATCTGATGGACAAGGAAAAAGCACTGTTCCTTTAGGTATCAAATTATATATAGAGTATTTCGTATTCTTCCAAAAACTTGTAATGCCAGCTACAACAAACTCAAGGAAATAAATAAAAATAAGTATTAACCTCTGTTGAAAGGCATCCATAGTTGGATCAACCTCTATAATAACTAGAATCAGAGGGTTTTTTCATGACATCAGATTATTACTTTCCTTTTTTGATTAAGATTCATAGCAACTACTGATACCTTTAACTGGTTATTTCCTAAGATTAAAATAATTGACTTGCAGTGTCAATTGAAATGAACGCCCTGTATAATGAAAAAACACTATACGTGAGCTTTGGCCAAGGCAGTAATATTTACTGTAACTCCACCTATGCTAACTCACTGATTTGCATCTATAACATCTGTGCGGCGCAGAACTCCCAATCCAATTCCATAGGCGATCAAAGAGTTAGCAGAGATAGAATGGCAGCATAATAATGATACCTTGGCCAAAGTTGATATCTACATTCCATATATACAAAACATTTTATACTGAACTATGTGCTAAGAATGGTAACTTTTAGTTTTTTAATAAGTTTATTTTATTACAAATATAAAGATGTAGAATAAACAAATCTGGCTTTATATACATGTTGGCTTAATGCTTATAACCCATATTTTTTTTAAGCTAAAACCAGCAAAATCTTAGTGTGATTTTGCAAATGGCAAAAAAAAGGTGGATTTTTTTTGGCAAACCCTGGGCCTTGCTTGTACTGAACACTGTAAATAAAAACCATTAAGAAATTTCTAAATGTAAAAGCTTAAAAGCCACAAAATATGTATTACAGTTTATAACAAATACCTTTCCTAAAAAGTTTTTTATGTCAATTTTAATGACATCCAAATGAAAATTTCTAAATTTAAAAACACCAAGTAGTTTAGAAGGAACTGGTTCATCATATAAGTTTTCCAAAGGCGCTGACATATTACCAAAAACTTGTTTTGTATTGGCAATTTCTGTGATTCTAAATATATGGTCACTATTTAAATAAACAAAACAATCCCTGTACACATTAAGAGATATTTTATATTGAGGAAAAGAAATATTTTTAAAATTTTCATGTACTGTGTATCTGTCCACAGGCATTTCGTATTTAATTTTGTTTTTTTCAGATAATCTTTTACAAACCTGTGCACAAGGCCTGTTAGGCCTTCTAATCATAGATTTTAATTTGCCAAGGTAATTTTCAAACCTAAAACAACTTATCTCATCAAGAGTAGTTTTAAAATTTATAACATCATCAGCCAGGTGCAAAACACAATGTACATTGTATACACAAGAGTCATTGCCGTATAATTTAGAAAAATTGTCCACAAAATGTAATAAAATACTTTTGGCTGTAAGGATCCAGTCAGTATTAACAAAATTAGGTGACAAAAGAATTCTCATAGCACAGTGAAACAAAAGAAAGTGATAAAACAAATCTCTTGGTAAAATATTTTTTAAAAGCAGTGGCCCCAAATAAATCAAAATTAGTCGAAATTCTGTGGCTTTGAAACGATCTAGCTCATTGAAACTTCTGGGCTTACGATTAAAATCAAATGGAACAAACTTTGCATAATATAACATTCTTTTAGATAACTGAACTCTTAAGTTAATAGGTAAACGAGTACCAGGAATACTGCCTCCCCTTATCCACACTGTTAATAATTTTCGCATTACACCAAGACAACAAAGGTGCATGTAATCTAAAGAGAATATTTTTATTAAATCAATATCTAGCTCTAAAAGAGGTGTATCAGAAACATGGTGCTCTGGAAATTCCCTGACCCTAAAATTTTCATTAGATCTTAAAGCACTAGAATTTTCAGTAAATACTAACTTTTTATTTATGTACTCTCCTTTCTGACTACAACGATCACATCCAAAATAACCATTGTGGTTTTTTGTACCTTTTAAAAAGGCACGAGCTGGTGCATCTGCAGATATACAAAAAATCTGCACAGAAATGGTTTTGCCTTTGTGTAAAAAACCATTGCCAGTTAAATCATAAAGCTCACCAATAATATCTTTTAGATAATCATTAAGTGAAAAAGGTTTTGAATCACCAAAATATAAAGCGACAAGAAATGGACTTAGTCTAATAGCTGGTAAATGAAGGTAACATAATAAGGGCCAAAACTGTTTATTGGAACTATTGAAAAGAGGAATACCATCACTATTAAATGAAAGCTTTATGAAACCACATTTTATAATTTCAGTTTCTAGGTACTCATCACTTAGGTATGTACTTATTGTGGGTTTTATTCCAAAATACACATATTCCCCAGTGTTAAATTTAGAAGTTTTTAGTTCTTTAATTGTAATATATCTTTGTGTTTTTAGAAGGGTACGTGCATCTTCAGGAAGGGAAATATTGGGAAAAATTTTATTTACACCTTTTAATAAAGCAGTTAACTGTTGCAAGGTTATATTATAAGCAGTAGCCCACATAATTAGAAATGCTCGTAATTTTTCCTCTTTGCTCTCTGAAGCAGGTTGTGTTGTGATTACATCAGAGCATGCCGAGGTGCATTCAAAGTAATCTATTAAAACACTTTTGTCATAATTTCTATCTTCATTAGTTCCATTGCTAGTGACGGACGTTAAGCAAATTTCATCAGCAGCAGGCAGTAAAGGATGTAGAGGACTCTGTAACCCTGTTTGTACATTAGCAACATCATTTCTTTTGGCTAGGTTTTCTTTTATAAATCTGTATTTATCACAGTATCTCTTGTTAGTAGCCATTTTAAACAAAATATATGAAACTCTATAAAAAAAATATAGGCAAAGCCATTATACAGCCTAGTAGCTCACAGTCTAACAAGGTACCTAATTAGGTCTTTACGTGCCTGCCCTTTAGACTGTGAATAACCGAGCAGGATTTTTTGTTCCGATAGAATATAATATAAATAATACAAGAAATGTAATTGTACTTACCAGTGTATCTTAAGCACGAGACTCTGAACTGAAAATTTAAACACTGTCCTACCGTAATACAGAAAATTTCTCTCATTTTCTTCCGCAAAACAAGTTTGTTTTTCTTTGGCCGTTCCTTTTCTCGACCAAATTGGCGTCGAAAATGGCAGGACGTAGTAGATTTCCTTGGCGGGAGGGTCCTAATCACGTCCTAATCGATATGTCATGTCAGTTGTCAATATACGAGATGTGTTCCGTTTTTAAACGTAGAGGGTATATCACAGAGGAGCTACTCGATCTGTTCGCTCTGAACTCTATTTTCTTCAATAACCAAAGATTTTTTCAATATATAATTGGCTTAATTGCAATAAAGGTAATAATTTAGATATATTTGCTATTGTCTTGAACAAACTAACACGCATCGGCAGTTAGTCGTATTTTTTTCAGCTTTATCACTAATCAAAGAGATAAAATATCAGTGGTAACCTGCTCCTTATTTTCAATCAGGGATGGGCCAGCGACATATGGATGGGCGCGTAAAAAAAGTAGATGTAACAAAAAACCGTTATTGACGCTTGGTTGGAAGAAATCCGACTGTTGTAAACACCTGAACTAACCTATCTTTTCTCTGGTTGTAAATATGTTGAAAACTTATGTGAGGTCAATTTAACGGCCATTTGAGGCCATGTAAATATGTTGAAAACTTATGTGAGGTCAATTTAACGGCAATTTGAGGCCAATCATTTGATGTAAATACGTTACGCCGTCATTTTTGATGCCTGACTCGTGGAGAACGAAAAATGGACTCCCCAATCGACCATGAAGTCAACGGTTGACAGTAGAACATTAATTATTGCTTTATTGTCAATCGTGGCGTGACGGTCCATCGCTTGAGAGGATCACAGATAAAAATCAAACTGATGTCCACGCGGTTCACTTTGATATTTTATGAATGTCGGCTTTGTTTGTTGCCGAAATACAAATTTTAAAATATTGTTAAAATATAACATAAATATATTATATCAACATTTTAATAAAAACATATAGGTATATGCTTGTCAAAATGGTATTGGTTTTAAAAATTTTACGTGCTATACGAAATTGTGATGAGAAAATAATACAAACTATTGGCGACTCCAATTAAGGAAACTCAGCGTTGCCACCGCTGCAATCAGCTGATATAACGGGGAACAATGGCCCACTCGATGCAAAATTACAGAAACCTATGCGATAATTTGGGTTCATGTCTTCTCTGAAAAGTTCATGACATTTGTCAAACTAACCTCAACCTTACTTTTTGGTTAATGACAACAAACTGTGCTTTACTCGTAGTTCGTGATTATTAGTTAAAATCGTATTGTTTTTTAAACTTTTTGTGGGTTACGACATTATAGCGATCATGTTTTAAACCCTTTTGACTCTTTTTAAATTTCTTGAGAAACCCCTGCCTCTAGAAATGTGATTGAAGGGAGAGAACTTTTAAACGCCAAACCAAAGTTTACAGAATATATAAAATATTCTGTAAACTTTGGCCAAACACATAATTACGTGTGGAATTTTAGAAAAAACCGGTAAGTAATTTTACATAAGGAAGTGTTAATAGTAGCCATAACGCAAAGTGCAATTTAAGATAAGTTTTGGTAGCTGTCAATACACTGATTCCCACAATTGTGTGAGTTAATCTTTGGGTAGTTTACCCTTGGAATTTTTAATTAACAAAATACGATTATGCGATATTGTTAATACCAAAGGGATGAATATTGTGGTTATGATGAAAAAAGTTTGTAGGTTATTACTTAAAAAACATATTTATGGTCTTGCCAGTACTTTCTAGGGCAAACATATTTTGGTGTGAATGCCACCTTTTTTATGTTGTTCAAATAACTATACATATTACGTAACTTATTTTGGAATTATTGTTTTAGATTCGTTCATTAAAATTTTGTCCCTATGTCTCCAAACATCTCTAAACTCTGCACCTCATGAAGTTACTGGAACTTTTAAAATTATTCACGATCAGCTAGAAGTTAAGAATATGAGGTGTTCCTGTAAGGGAAAAAGTGTAAGCATATACCAGCAGTTATGTTACATTGCACCAGATTGTATAACTCATAATTAAATTGGGCATGACATTGAGGTTTTCCAGTGATTAAAAGATGATAACAGTGGCGTACCTACCATTTTGGGGCGGGGGTGAATTGGTATTATTTTGCAAATAAGAATACTTTTTATTAGATGCACAATTTTAGTAGCTAGGGGCGCCATGAACTAGGGCGGAGGGGGGCCGACTGCCCGCTAGCCCCCAAGGTATGCCACTGAATATCAATCATTATTAATTATCTTAGTTTTTGTTTCTGTTTTAGATCTAATTTAACTGAAATGGAAGAGTTATCTTCCACTGACATTCAGTGTATATAGAACAAGAAAAAGGGAGCTTCAATTTCCAGTTATATACCTCAGTCTATATTGAGTCTGGATGCATAAGGTAATTTATAAAAAATGAAAAACTACTTGAATTTAAGTTATATTTTTTATGTTAATATATACTTACATAGGTTTTGCTCAATGGGTTAAATTTTTATTTTTCTTTTTATTTAAAAACAAGTTACTGTTTATGGATTGTCATCAAGAAAGTATTAATATTCCATACAGGTTGTTAAAAAAATTGATTTTGCTTAATATATATATATTTATGTAAAATACTTACTTACATGTACTTAACCCCAAGCTAAAAAGCACCGCAAATATCTCGATTCACTTCAGATTTGTGCATTATATTTTAAACTAAATTCTCTACAGCAACCCCCCGAAAAAGCCAAAAAATAAAGTAAAAAACCTTACGACCCCCTCACTGTATATTTTAATGTTTATCACAGTTTTACATTACTAAGGTGTAAAATTCATTATTTAATAAAAGGATTTTTAGTATACGTGCCTTATTTTCTTGACAGATTGCGACACCCCACCCCCCTTATCAGATCGCGACCCTTCTGAGGCTCGCTGCCCTCAGTTTAAGAAACGATGCTCCACAAAAATACACGTGTTTTTAAATTTACTGAAAATTTATCTAGTACAAAAATTTTCGGGGATAATACCACGAGAGCGTAAAAATTACCGATAATTTTTCACGATTGCGTGTTCTCTATAAATTTGCAAAGAAAACACGTAAGAGTGAAAAATTATCAGTAATTTTAAAGCTCGAGTGGTATTTAGGGGATTATTTCACGAATGAAAACACAAACTGCTCGAGTGATATTTAGGGATTATTTCACGAATGAAAACACAAAAAATATGAATTGAATATTTATTAAACAATTTAAACAACAAACCTTACTTTTAAATTAAAAGAAAAAAATTATCGGTGTAATTTTTTTAATTGACGTAACGTCAAAAAATTATCGCTGTAATTTTAAAAAACTTTACTCATCTTATGGGACTTTTAACACATGAGTGAAATAATCATGGAAATTTTTTACTGAAAATATTTTTTCCTAATCATTTGCGTCTTGTAAAAACTAATATTTTAAAACATTGGATTTCTATTTCTCTAGTTATTAAGTATGCAGATTGTGAAAAAACCCTTGTTGGTCTCGAGTCAAAATTTGCAGCACTTATGCGTCAGTGAATTTATTTTAAAACTCCAAGTTTTTTATTATTCAAAGAAGTTACTTGCTGTTTATAAGGAATCCTGCTGGTTTCGAAAACGATGGTCAAACAATCTGTTACATGATCTACACTCTACAAAATTTAAAATATAAAAATGTGTAGGTACCTACCTCATTACCAAAATTTGATCTTGCACTATATTATAGATAGCAAACCCCAGCAAATTAAATGTTACTCTGAACAAAGAAAAACTAAAAATAAATATTTAAAAAAAATATACCTTCAGTGATAGAAAGTTCAACTATTTTTTTACTTTCCTTACCAGCGGAAGTATTTCATTTTTTATTTCCTTTACAACACAGTAACTTTTTGTCATATTTTAACATGTGATAAATGAACATTAAAAAACTAAGAGAAAATTTTAAAAAATTTTAAAATGTTTATTTTGCATAATGTACAGTATCCACAGATGGGGTTCACAAGAGGACCAAATTTTTAATGATAAGACTAAATGTCATTATTAATAAAAGTTTTTACTTGCCGAAAAAATAAGATTAATTCCTTCATTCTGTGAGGAAATTGCTAGTTCAATTGGAACCATATTCTATTCATGACTTTAGATAATAGGCTTGATGCGTTGTCTATCATGTATTGTAGCACAATTTTGAATAGACGATTTTATTATTATTATAACATTTTGTGTTAAAACTCTAAATAACGCATGTTTATTCTTGACACAATTCCTTATTTTTTGCATTTTTGGAGCACCCTATACAAGAAATTAAAATTTTCTTATGGTGAATCTAATTTCTTTGGTGAGCAGAAACTTTCATTAATTGATATTGTATATAAAGGGTGTCTGGAAACGAATGCGACATATTTTAATAGTAGCTTCCTGGAGTCAAAATACACCGATTTAGACAAACTTATCTTAGTACAATTGTGCTCTGGTTTGTTAGGTGGGTAGGGTGTTGTCAATGCAGTGTAAAGTAAAACACAAAGTTCTAAGGCCTATAACTGTTTAAGGAAGCAACATTATATGAAGATTAGTAGATCTAAATTGGTCTATTTTTACTCCAGCAAGCTATACTTTATCTCATAATATAAACCTATTTTATGGCATTCCTAATTTTGAGCCACGTAAGACTAAGTAAATTGTAGTTTTTTAACTATTTGACAAAAATTTTAGGACTGGATACATACTGACAGCAGTAGGCTTACTATATGAGCCGAATTTTGTTGGACAGATCAGAAAATATCTTAACACTTTCTTGATCATAAAATTCACCTAGAGACCACCAGACAAAAGAAATGATGTGTGCCAGAAAAGGTTGGCAGTTAGTGGCAAACAGAGATTAGAGTATAAAGAAATTAAGTCGTTCATTTTACTGGGAAGTTCCTTGTATCTTAAAATTCAACACTAGAAAAAACATTTTTTTTTTAGAGTAAGTGCTGTATTTCAACATATAATAATATGTCAACAGTTGTAAGCATAATGAATTACTCCTTGACTCGAGAATAACTATGTATGATGTGATTGTTACCTTTTACAATACAAATTAAATAAAATAAAATACAAACTCCAGAACTACAACTGGTAATTCTGAGTTTTAAATTTTAAATGTAAACAGTATTTTATAACATTTAGTACTAGTAGTAACATTCTTGTTAAACAGTTGATAAACAATCTTTTATTATTAAATGTTTGTATTTAGCTAAACAATTATATAATCCATTCAGAAAAATAAATGATTTGTGAAGTGATTTGATTTTTTATAATAATAGTATAAGTCTAAAAAGAGAAAATGCGAGAACATCCATATATTGAACTATAGAACTGCACAATATGAGTAAATGTAAAAACAAAGTCTAAAAGAAAAAAGCAATGTATAACTTATCAAGGTAAGCTAATCTTTTTAAAACAAGAAAAGGTGTTTAGGGGGCTTCAACAAATGTATGGCAGTTTCCTTTGATTGCTTTGATGCTTCTGTACATTTGTCAGTCTTAACTCTAGGAACTTGAATCTGTGTTAACTATGGTCCTAGATATATTTCAAATAATCTACAAATAAAAACAAGAAACTGTTAATTTGATTAAATTTTTAAATACATTTAATGGTTACTGGTCATACAGCAGGTTGCACAAAACCTTTAATCAAGTAGTAAATTTAATTGATGTTTAAAGTCATCTTTGGCAATGATGTTAAAATGAGTGCTCTCACATTACAAGTGTCTAATTAGTTTAATTTGTGATTAAATTGTTTATGTAACCAGACGATAGTGGTGCATTTTTTTGGAAAAACTTTTATTTGCCCTTTTTCTTTATCTAGAGTGAGGTTAATTTGACGTATTAAAGTACTACTTCTTTTACTACTAGTAGTACTAGCTTTTGAATATATACAGGGTGTTACAAAAAGATGTTAAGAAATTTTAAGGGCAGTTTCTACATTTAAAAATATGAAAATAAGTTTATATAAACATGGATCCTTAAAACGCTTCTTTTTCGAGATACAGGGTGTTTAATATTTTCACACCTCAAGTATTCCGAAGAGTTAGGAGAAATATGCGAAGACGATTTAGAGCATGTATTGAAGCACGGAGCCATTTCCAGCATCTACTATAGGCTTAAATCAAAAAGCACAGTTTCCTGAACAAAAGATATTAAAAAACTCATTTTTATTATTTGTTTTTATTGTAAGAAATAAATTAATTTTTATCTCGAAAACGGTGCGTCAGAACAAAAAAGCTCAAGAGACAGTTTTCACGTAGAATTAGTTGGGCTTAAAGAAAACAATATCAATTTTGCAAAAAAAAACAGTGGCGTGCCATCTTTTTCGCTAAAAATAAAGACTTACTAGCACGCACGCCACTGATGCAAGTACTTTAGAAAATAAGATTTTGCACGTAAAGGTACCCTTTGATTACATACTGGCGTGTACCAAAATTCATGTCAATATCTTAACGCATTTTCGAGAAATTAAAAACAAACTTTTAAAAAGAAAATATTAAACACCCTGTATCTCGAAAAAGAAGCGTCTGAGGATCCATGTTTATATAACAGGGTTCCCACTTTTCTGGAAAGTCGGGGAATGTCAGGGGATTCAAAAGTGGTCAGGGAAAACTAGTTGAAAACCTGGCAAATTTGCCTTTTCCAGTTATAGATAAAAATAATTTCATTTCCCAAAAAAATTAAAAATAATCCGGGTGTGTCTTATCGATAAAAATAATTTCATTTCATAACAAAATTGAAAATAAGGCAATAAAAGTAGGTAATAAACCATCTATTAACTATAAAAAACAATTTTCTTGCGGTTAGCTTCTTTTTATTCTCGGAAATTGTGTTCAAGGAGACCTGGAAAGTCGGGAAATGTCAGGGAATTCGATTTAAAAATTTTGGTGGGAAGCCTGTAAAATTTTTGGATATCTTGTCAATTTGACCCCGTCAACTTACTTTTAAATTTCCGCCAAACCAATGATCACACGACGTGTGTTAAAATAGATTTTTTTGGTTGTCGGACATGCAGAAATGAATCCCCAGTACAGTTTTTTTTAAATATCAATAATAAAAATTTTCCCATATGTAGCCAACTTTATGGCGGACACTGTATGTATGTATATAGTAGGTACTGCTTTTAAAGTTTATAGCTTATCGACAGGACATAAAAATATGTTTATGAAAAGTTTATTTTAGTGTTTAATTTAAATTAACACAATTTTCTTCACAAAAGCTCATTGAAACAAGCGATGTCATAACTCTCCTAAAAAAAATAAAAACACTGAGGTAAAGTAATATACCTACCGGAGGTTTCTAATTTCTTCACAAATAGTTGTAGAGTAACTAGTTCTAATGCGTGAAAATAAAAGATAGTCAGTGGCGTACTGAGTATAAAAATTAAGATTTTTTTTAAAACATCTAACAATTTGTCCTCAAATTATAAATGTAAGATAATTAATTAATGCTAAGGAACTTAATAAAATTGTATAATACTTTGAACAACAGGGGTAGTTTGGCTCATAGTTTAGCCTCGATTCATTAACTTCTTATAATAAGTACATATGTTACGGGTAGAACCCTAAGTGCGGCTACACCTAAGTGTAGCCATTAGCAGTTGGCTAGTCCTAGGTGTAACGTATTACAAACCTCATTATAACCAGATACACCTAGGTCTGGCCAGTCACAGCCGGCTAGAACTAGGTGTACCAGCTAAGTGTCGGCTAATATTGAATGCGCGCGCTAGATGTAACCTATTTCTGGCTATACCTAGGTATCACCAGTCGCAGTAGTCTAGAACTATATTAGGTCTAACCTTATTCTAATTCAGTCACGGTTAGTGAGAACCATAATACATTACATATGTCTATGATTGGTCAGAACTAGGTGTATATACACTTGGTGTCCGCTAATATTTAGGACAAAACTCCCGTGACGCTTATTTTTCTCATAATTGTCTTTGGGTTGTTTAGAAAAATTGGACTGGTGAATTGAACAATATATGAGGTAAGAACCAGAAACTAATGTACAGTTGACATAATATTGATATTGATATAAAAATTTTAAAAAGGCCTAAACTCCTTTATCAAATCAACAGACTTAGAAACATAGTTAAACATCCCATCTTGACTTGTGTAAACACCATTGTGAGTCATAACATAACATGAATTATTTATTATTATTATAGCATACATTTTTAAAGGGGGGTACCAACTAGTATCTTGAATATAACTGAAATTAGGCTCCAGGCTGCCACACAGATACACTGAATGCAGGTCTTCCCAAAAACTAAATTTTCTTTGCAATTTTCTCACCTGTACGTGACATAATATTTGTTATTAAAAAAATATTTGAAGCAGGCCACACAGGTAAAAAAATGAGTGAAAATACAATCAGGTCTTTTCCAAAAACAGACAGCAGGGAACCTTTCGCCAAGACTAACGTTTTTTAAATTAAGTATGTAAAGCATTTTTTTTCCAATTTTTTCACCTATTTACCAATATCCAATAGAAAAGGGACCTTGTGTGTACTGTGAATGAATTTTTGGCTTTGGAAATGAATTAATTAGGTATACTAAATGTATTTTTTTCCTCTTCCTCTTTAAAAATATGCTTTTAATAATAAACGAATACCTATATCAAGTGCTGAAAAAAAATTCCTTCTTTCCTATGCATGTAACAAACCTGCACTTTTGAAAAAGACCTGCTTTTAGTGCACTTGGTGGCTGCCTCGAGGCATACTTCACCTACATACATTAACTCTAGTACATCTTAGTGTTCAAGCAGCTTTGTTCGAGTAGCCTGAGGCTAAACTTTGCTATGCATGTCTTATTTGTGTGTACATATATGCAGTATTTTATAAATAAAGAAAATTTATTATTACTTTTTGTAAATATCTACTTTGTAAAACTAAGTAAAAATACTTGATTCATAAAATTATATAGATACTAGTTTGTTTTCCCCGCTCACCTTTTCATAACCAAATTTCATACTTACCTACTGATGCTTCAGTTCTTGTATTTCTTAGCTTCACAATAATTGTACTAAACAGAGATTATACTGGTAATTTCTGGGAGCAACCCTTTTTAATTTTGCATGCCTAGCATAATTACCTAAAATGAACAAAATTTATAAATATCACAAAACTATTTTCAAAGACATGTAAAGTAAGGAGACTTGAAAATCCAAAATACCCACTAGATGATTTTAAAGTAGTTCAATGTTAATTAGGTTTATAAACAAAATTGTATTTAATTTATTATTTAATAATAAATCAGAAGTGGGTACTTAAATTTTAGAATATTTATCAGCTACTGTTCCTTCATATTTACTATAACTCTTCGTATAACTCCAGTATCAATCCCCATGTAGGGACATTTTTACATTATTAAAGCAGTTTAAAAAAGAATCAACTATAGGTTAATTACCTATCTAATATAATAGTAATACTTTTATGGTCATCAAAACATTCAAAAATGAACACTGACAATATTATATTGTCTATCTATAATAGAAACCAAGTTATTATCTATATCTGCGTCATTAGGTTTGTTAAGGAGTACAAAAATGTAATTTGCTTTTAAAAATAGAATTTTATAGTGCATAGAATCGTACTTTATATATTATGAGAATACGCAGAACATTGTAATACATTGCCCTCAACATTGCCTTTTAAAATGGTAAAAGTTACGTTTATTAACAAACACATTTTCACAATTCTTAACTAGTTAAAAATGATGAATTTACCTACCTCCATCAGAAGCAATGAATTAATCTCGTAGTGTAAAATGTAAGAAGTACACTGTCACTCATTTGTAGGAAAACCTTATTATATATTCCTCATATTTAGGTTTGTCTCCAGTATTGTCCATAGGTATTTTCTTCCATCATTAAGGATATGGTCACTCCATTTTTAGGGCTTTTTTGATAAAAAGGGATGTGAGCTTACACTTACTCAAATTTCATTTAAATTACAGACCTTTGCACACTGTTTTGATTCGGTCGGTGGTTTGGTCTTTTGAGGTTAAAAATCTTGCATTTTAAAAATGTAATAAGCGAAACTTATACCGAACTATTACACAGAAATATTAAGAGAACTGAGGAAATAGTCAATGCACAGTCTTTTACACGAGTAAATCGGATATTTATGCACAGGCATTGAAAAACACTAACCAGTTCGTCGAATGGCGGGGCTACTAATCGACTTTCCCACTCGAGTTATACAAACATGATTTTTGGGTTTGATTGCTGTTTTTGTTACGTTTCTTCTTTATTTCTCAATATACTTTAGATTTCGTAACAAAAATTATAAAATAGGACTAATTCTGAGGTTTTAAAAATGGTATAAATAAACAAGAGGTAAACAAGCCCCGATATGCTAGCTACAAAAGTGGTCGCTAGAGGCGCGGGCGGCGACTTATCCGAGCCGACAAAATCCCAGACATACGTTCTTAACATATCCTATATAGATGACAAAGTAAGAAGTAATATACAATGTCTAAATTGTGTTCTCGGACCGTTCCAAGCGTCAAGTCGAACTCATCCGCCATCAGCTGATTCCCCGTTATAGTAGTTTAGCAAATCGGCTGATGAGGACGCCACGTTCTTCATTTGTGTCCCCGACGCATTTCATTGGAAAAAATGAGAAAAAACATTATAATATCCAAGAATTACAATGAATTGGTACACAAAAATAATAATATAACCTAGAAAACTGTTATGGTACACTATTTCATAACCTTGGGCGGATATTATGCCTTAACATCAACGAAACACTGAGCATAATTTACCGAACGACGGGGGCAAAAAACTGCTGTGTACACAAGGTATTTCACAATGATTTTTGAGTTTTATTATTGTTTCTGTTGTACTTCGTAGTCATACTTATATATACTTGAGCACTCCGAAAAAAACTTTTTAAATAATACTAAATTCGACGTTTCAAAAATGCTACAAAAGTTATAAAAAACGTAAACATTCCCCGTTATACTAGTACCAAAACGGCCGCTAGTTGGCCAGAACGGTGTTGCCGTCTCCCTAATTGGAGTCGCCAATAATCGCCTAAGCCAGAACTGACAGCAAGGAACTTACAGTGTGTTGATGTTATTGTCACACTGTGATTTGAATATATTCAGACAATATTTTAGAATAATCGTAAATATATGTTGTACACATATTGAAAATTTGTGTGTTCACAACATTAAATGAGGCCTCACTAAATGCACACACTATGTCTAATTTTATCTTCCTAGTATAAAAACGTAGGCAATAGCATTGTAATAGAAATTCTGATATTAGGTGTACCTATTGCAACACCTAGTATAATCATTACTACATACATTACTAAAATATTGGTACAATGAATAGTTTTTCAATATTCAGATGAACATGCAGTGAAATATTATATAAATATTTATCAAATATATCTTTTATATATTGTTTTTCAA
The DNA here is from genome assembly GCA_963971165.1 of Philopedon plagiatum. Lineage (NCBI taxonomy): Eukaryota > Metazoa > Arthropoda > Insecta > Coleoptera > Curculionidae > Philopedon > Philopedon plagiatum. Next base: position 97,890,430 of record OZ020191.1, read on the forward strand.
CAGAACCTCAATATTTTATAAATGTTGCGAATATAATGATAATATTGTCACAACATTTAATATTGTTACAATGTTGTCTCAGTATTTGATCAATATTTGGTGCTACTAGGGTTATTAAGAATTTCAACGTATGTATATAAATATATACCCATATCGATGAAAACTGGGCAAACCTGAGAAAATCGATCCGCAAGCAACGCAATAGAAAATAATATTACAATATTATTATTTATTTCCATTTTTAAACGACGACAGTAATCACAACTTACAACTAATAAGTATATTTTTGCTTTAATGCCAAAATTTTACAAAAAAAATAAAAACACCAAAAAAAAACAATAATAAATGTGACAACACGGTGTTTCCATAATTCACGTCAATCAAAATCGTTTTTCACCGTAACCTCAAATATGTTGCAAAACCATAAAATAGTTGACAAAAATCACGTTTTTTTACTAATAAAGTAATTTCTGAGTAAAAATATTGTATTTCCATATCAAAGGTCATTTATAAACGTAAGTTATATCAATATTAACAAAAAAATGTGTTAAAATTCCAAATTTAAAGGTGTCCGGATAGTGTTATGATTGTTATATGAAACCCAGAAAATATTACTCAAAGTCGAAATAGATTAGGTGGGGATCGGTTATCAAAATTATTATTTTTACATTCGTTATTCGTTAGGCTTGGACTCTTGGAATTTATAGGCATAGGCGATGTACTTACTAGCTGTTTACTGCCCCAATATTTGTGTCAAAAATTAAACCATAACTCGCAAGCGCCACCAACTGTTCGGGCAACCAAAGTTAGAACCGGAGGAATTGATCACCCGCTCCCTTGTGGACCTGTACAGGCTTGTGCAGGAAACTGGGATAACAGAGTGGGTGTAACAAAAGCTATTGGGTAGGCACAATAGGCCTCTAGTGGCCGCAGTGCTTCCGGTCTCGGACGGAGCCCAAGGGGAAAAAAAAAAAAAAAAAAAAAAAAAAAAAACCATAACTTTTTTAATTTGAGATTTTATTTAAAATTTTTACTAGTACCAGTACCTACCTAAAGAAAAATAAAATTACCACAAACACTTTTTTTAGAAAGCAAAGTTAAAAATCTTAAAATAAAGAATAATAAATTCGAATCGAAAAAGTATCGATATTATTCGATATTTAGAGTATCGATATTTTTCGAACCGATATTTTACTGTATCGATACTTTATGATACGATCCGGATCGATACAGAGTATCGATACTTTCGGCGTATCGGAACATCCCTACTCATCACGCCACTTTTGTCACCAATCAAATAACTCAATGCGGGTGACGCAACACAAGGTTTTCCGAGTACCAGGGTAGTATGATTTGATTTAAATTCTTAATTATTTAAGTTAAATGACCAAGTTGTTTAAATGGTTCGCTATTTAATGATTTAGTTTTCGGTTAACGGTATTTGGTTCCTACTGAAGGATTATTTCGCTTAAATAATAAGTGGTTGTAAATCAAATATTTATACACCCTGCGCCATCTCTTTGTATACCTATTCACCATTGTTCTGTAACATTATTTGTGTGGCAACACTGTAAATAAAGGAACAGTCAGTACGATGTAAAACTTCGAAGAGTGTGTTTCTTTTCCCGATCCGCAGTCCCAGTTTCAACGTTTTTGCCTAGATATACATAATTATACAACCGATTTTAACAGGTTATGGGCCCAGACACCTCACACACCCATACCTAGACAAAAACAAGTCGCAAGTTTATCGGGAATAGTTAGAAACAGCGTTAGAAAGAAGTTCTCGTGCTCGTGCAAACGGCAGAAAATGGCGGTCAATTATCTTACAAGCGTTCCAAGGCTACTCGGTCGCGAAAATTACGCGGAGTGGTGCTTCGCAATCGAAAACGTATTCGTTTTAGAAGGGCTTTCCAAGTGTTTGGATGGAACAGAGCCCGATACGGTAATAATAGCCAAGGCAAAACTGATTTTAACGTTGGGCACATCCATTTTCGTGCATATCAGAAACAAAGAAACATGCAAAGATGTTTGGGATACTCTGAAGAAAATGTACGAGGACAATGGATTCACACGTAAAATTGGCCTTTTGCGTACCCTGATTTCCCTACGCTATGAAAACTGCAGTTCAATGGAAGCTTACGTCACTCAGGTTATAGAAACTTCCAGAAAATTGGACAGAACAGGATTCAAGATTAGCGAAGAGTGGATTGGTTCTCTTCTTCTAGCGGGGTTGCCAGATCGGTACGCCCCAATGATCATGGCAATCGAGCATTCGGGCATTGCAGTGACCTCGGACGAGATTAAGACGAAGCTCCTCGACATGGACACCAACGACGGTGCGAGCAGCTCGGGAAACGCTTTTGCCGGGAAGGCAAGTTTCAGAAGAAATCCGAGAGGTGGCAGCAGTAGTAGCGAAAAGGATGTCAAGAAGGATCGAAATGACATAACCTGCTACAAATGTAAACAAATTGGTCATTATCGAAGTCAGTGTCCTAGTTTGCAACAAAGGCAAGGACACAGTGCCAACAAGAAAAAGGAAGACTCGTCTAATGCTTTCAGTGCAGTTTTTCTTAGTGGTGATTTCGACGATGGTGACTGGTACATCGATTCTGCAGCCAGTAATCATGTAACTGCTAGAAATGATTGGATAAAAAATGTACAAGATACAAACATCCAGGCAATAACTGTGGCTAACAATGAAAAGTTATCAGTGGATTGTTTAGGTCAAGTGAACATTTCAACTGAAGTTGCAAAACAAATGTTCGACATTGTTGTGAATGATGTTCTGTATGTTCCAAAACTTTCAACTAACTTGCTTTCTGTTGCTCAACTAACCAAAAGAGGCAACAAAGTCTGTTTCAGTGAAAAGGACTGTCAAATTTATAATAGTCAAGGAGTTTTAGTTGCTACAGCTGACTTAGTAAACAATATGTATAAATTAAAATTGTGCAAACCAAAACAGTGTTTTGTGGCTGCTGCAACGGCTGATATTTGGCACAGACGCTTTGGGCATATTAATTACAAAGACCTTTCACTAATGCCAGATGTTGTGAGTGGTTTGGACTGTCCAGGTAACTTTAATGTTAAACAAACATGTCAAGTGTGCTGTGAAGGCAAACAATGTAGGTTGCCATTTAAGCATGTGGGTACCAGAGCGACAGAAGTGTTGGAGGTTGTGCATGCTGACCTGTGTGGACCAATGGAGGTGAGTTCTGTGGGTGGATCTAGATATTATTTTGTCCTTGAAGATGATTATAGCAGAATGACTTTTGTTTACTTTCTTCAGTACAAAAGTGAAGCACTAAAGTATTTCCAGAAATTTAAATCATTAGTTGAAAACCAGACAAATGGTAAAATCAAGGCATTCAGGACAGATAATGGGGGAGAATTTTGTAGTTCTTTGTTTGAAAATTTCTTGGAAAAGAATGGGATCGTACATCAAAAGACGAACCCCTACACACCTCAACAGAACGGAATGTGTGAAAGAATGAACCGCACACTAGTGGAGAAGGGACGCTGCTTGCTCTTCGATGCAGGACTGGACAAGTCCTTATGGGCAGAAGCGGTGAACACTGCTGTGTATCTCCGAAACAGATCAGTGGTGACAGGTCTCAAGAAAACACCATATGAGATATGGACACAGAAGCAACCTGATGTCAGTCATATCAGGATCTTTGGTAGTGAGGTTATGGTGTTAGTTCCTGCTGAGAAAAGACAGAAATTTGACAAGAAGTCCAAAAAGATGATCCTAGTTGGTTTTTGTGAGAACACAAAAGGATATAGATTATTTGATCCAACATCGAGATCGGTTATTACAAGTAGAGATGTTGTTATAAATGAAAAGTCATCAAAAAGTCTAGATATATTTGATCTAACTTCAAAAGATGATTCGAATGAAGACTTACGGGTTTCAGTGGGGGACATGAGTGAAAACACTACACTGGAACAAGAGTCTTTATTAGATAGTTCTGATGAATATAACCCACAAGAAGATATGCCAGACAGTGACACTTCATCATCTTTCTTTGAAGCAGTCAGCGAACCTATGACTGAGCCATCTACAGTGAGAAGATCGAGTAGAGAGAAGAAGCAAACTAAATTTGATGATTTTGTGATGTATGCCTGCCAGACCGATAACAACTTAGAAGACCTTCCGTCATGTGTATCCGATGCACTGTCAAGACCTGATGGGGACATGTGGAGGCAAGCTATCAATGCAGAGCTTACATCATTTGAAGAAAATGATGCCTGGGAACTGGTCCAGAAGCCTGAAGGTGCTAGTGTTGTGCAGTGTAAGTGGGTATTCAAAAGAAAGCTCGATAGTGGGGGTGAAGTGCGTTATAGGGCTCGGTTAGTGGCAAAGGGATTTACGCAAAAGCCAGGGATCGACTATGATGAAACATTTTCGCCTGTAGTAAGACATTCTACTTTGAGATTTTTAATCGCTTTATCAGTTCACTTAGATTTGAGAATCACCCATCTTGATGTGACTACTGCTTTCCTGAATGGTTCTTTAACTGAGACAGTTTATATGATGCAGCCTGAAGGCTTTGATAGATCAGAAAATAAAAGTCAGGTGTTAAAATTGAAAAGAGCCATTTATGGACTCAAGCAGTCATCGAGGGTGTGGTATGAGAAAGTTGAAAATGTTTTACTTGTCTTAGGTTATAAGAAATCGAAATTTGAGCCTTGTGTATACTTTAAATATCAGAATGATTTCAAAACCATTGTAGCTTTATACGTAGACGATTTTTTCATTTTTTCTAATTGTACAAATGAAACAGTCTTTTTGAAAAAGAAACTGAGTGCGCAGTTCAAGTTAAAAGACTTGGGTGAGGTAAAGCAGTGCTTGGGAATGAGAGTCAGTATCAATAGAGATGAAGGGCTAATAACTTTAGACCAGGAACAATACATAGATCAACTGTTGTTGCGTTTCGATATGACAGACTGCAAGCCTGTGAGTACGCCTATGGAATGTAACTTAAAACTAGATAGAAGTGAAATTAAGAATGTAAAGCTTCCTTACCAACAATTGATTGGAGGTTTAATGTACCTAGCCGTACTCACAAGACCAGATATTTCATTCTGTATAAGTTATCTTAGTCAGTTTAACAATTGTTTTGATGAGTCACATTGGAAAAGTGCCAAAAGAGTACTGCGTTACTTGAAGGGTACTAAAAGTCATGGTTTAACTTTTTCAAAGTCTGACATGCTAGAACTAGAGGGTTTTGTGGATGCCGATTGGGCAGCAGATACCGTTGACAGAAAGTCATTTACTGGCTTTTGCTTTAAGCTTTCTGGTTCTATTGTGTCATGGGAGAGTAGAAAACAGAGTTCAGTGGCTCTCTCTAGTACTGAGGCTGAGTATGTTGCAACCTCGGAGGCCTCTAGAGAAGCCATCTATTTGCACAATTTGCTTAGTGAGTTTACTGGAAAAACTAAATGTATAGATTTATTCAATGATAACCAAAGTGCACAAAAGTTGTGTGTTAACCCTGCATTTCATAAACGAACTAAGCACATTGACATCAGGCACCACTTTATTAGGGAAGTTGTCTCTAATAACATTATTAGTGTTAAGTATTTGGAAAGTGGTAACATGCCTGCTGATATCTTTACTAAAGGCTTGACTTTTGCAAAACATAATAAGTTTTCTAAGGAGTTAGGTATTGTAGATATTTGCAAATTAATATGTTGATTTAGTGGGGGTGTTGGTTGTAAATCAAATATTTATACACCCTGCGCCATCTCTTTGTATACCTATTCACCATTGTTCTGTAACATTATTTGTGTGGCAACACTGTAAATAAAGGAACAGTCAGTACGATGTAAAACTTCGAAGAGTGTGTTTCTTTTCCCGATCCGCAGTCCCAGTTTCAACGTTTTTGCCTAGATATACATAATTATACAACCGATTTTAACATTATTTAGATTTTATTATTTTTTACATTATTGCTAAGATGTTTATTTTAAAGCTTGAGTTATTTGACACAAATTCACCAAGAGTCAAATCATTTTACAAATAAAACCAAATAAGTTGACATATTTTAGTTAAATAAAACTGAGTTAATTCAAATCACATTTATTTATAACCAATACTTCTTCGGCAAATAAATCAGTTTATTTGTTTAAAGGAACACAGTTTTATCAGTGTAAATATTTTATGGTTAGTAATTAAGCAAATTGTAATGTTTTGTTGAATTCCATATATCTTGCTGAGAAGAGTCCATAGCAAGACTTATCAATATGTTGTGCTATCCTGAAATGCACACAGTTTAACTTTTGCATTCAGAACTACATGTATTTACGTTCACGACGTGTTTTCTTCAACGGTCAACTTCCGAATGGCCCTATGCAATGCTGCGCGGCATCTAGCGCTTGAAAACCCGTTTTCTTTGTACTTTGGGATTCCTAGAAACGGTCGGGACAGATTGCAGCGTTAAACTATAACCTTCGATTTTCGGCAAATGGCCAGGTTTTTCCGATTTTATCCCACTGTGCGGCGTGCCGCGTGGCCTGGCGGCGTACCGTAATTTTAAAGAATTCCAAAAATTGAACTGCTGCTGCGGCCGAGTTCCCCGCGATGTAATGCTACTGGAGCGGCACTAACGGTGGGCAGCATAGGCGCCCACAGGAATTTAAAAGTTGTATATCTCTGTTGCTACATACGGGACCCATACCAAATTCAGGTGAGCCCACTAGGAATGTTTTGGTAGAGAAAAAAAATATTTTGTAATTTGCGAAAAAAAGTTAAATTTTTGCTTGGCCCCCCCTGAGAAGAAAATGAACACGTTTAGGTATTTTATTTATTATTTTTTCTAAACAAATTTTACACCATTTCGTCGAAAATTTTTAAATTTTAAGAGAAAAAATGTGTAGTTGAAAGTTAAGAGTCATTTGAATTTTTTTAAACTTAAAACGTAATTTAAAAAAAAAATCAAATGACTATAACTTTCTACTAACACATTTTTTTCTCTTAAAATTTAAAAATTGTCGACGAAATGATGTAAAATTTGTTTAGAAAATTAATGAATAAAATGCCTAAACGTGTTCATTTTTTTCTCAGGGGGGGGGGGGGGGGGGCAAGCAAAAATTTAACTTTTTTTCTTTACCAAAACATTCCTAGTAGGCTCACCTGAATTTGGTATGGGTCCCGTATGTAGCAACAGAGATATACAACTTTAAAATTCCTGTGGGCGCTCATGGTGGGAAGCCTTACTAATAATACCATGAAATGTATGTGCTTTTACATTAATCAATATTTGGAGTTTTCTAATTAAATGCTTTATTTTTTACGTAATTAATTACCCCTTATTACACGCTAAGTTAATTTTAGAGCAGTCAGAACAGTATTAGATTACCCATCAATTTGTAATGTTACAATATTTTTTCAGCAGTCAACTTGATTTTGGAGCAGGCAAAAAAAAATAAAATGTAATTTATTTCGCACAGACCAAATATTTATTTAGTTGCAACTTATTTTTTTTTACTGCTTAAATGATTTTGAAGCTGCTTGTTCAAATCTAAAACGCAGACCAATTTTTGTTTTATTACCTGATCAAGCTTCACCGCCCAATCCATCATTTCGCCGGCCAATCGTATATTACGATGTGTCAAAATTGTTAAATTTCGCTGCCCGTTTAAATCACACCCATTAGTTAACAACGATCTGACCTAAGATATTACCTAGATTTGTTATGTAACATCGTTCTGTCCCATTTACGTTACATTGTTACTTATCTGTTACCGTTCTCCTTTATTTGCATAACTTTGTTACTTATTTGTTAGGTAGCATTTCATTTCATTTGCATAACTTTACGTACCGCCGTTCTGCCTCATTGGCGTAACAATGTACTCAGTGGCGTAGTCAAGTGGGACCAAGGGGAGCGACTGCCCCGACGAACAGCTATTTTTTATAACACCCTGTTGTTGCCCCCCCCCCCCTCCCAAAATGCTGACTACGCCACTGATTATACCTATTTGTTACGTAATATCGTTTTGTCTCATTTTTTCATTAATCACATTTTATCCCAAGATCTTAAAACAACAGCTTAATTTTACTTAATAAGAAAAAAATAATAACCAAACCAAAACCATGGCGCTTCATTTTTCTTCAGTTTTTGGTCACCTTTCTTAATTTCCTGCTTATTAAATACTCACTTAATTCCTCTATGAACCATGTCATCTTATTTTACTATACTGCAGGCACAAAAGTGCCCCTGCCAAGTTAGAGTCGTGTTACCGGACATCTTTTTCTGCAAATAGCGCGTTTTATTTTTGGGCTTCCATATTTGTACTGAAAAAATTCTATGATACTTTATTTTCTGAGACAATGTTTGCATGCTTTGTTTGTTTGCAATAAACCACCTAACTTTAGGTTCCTACTATTTTCAAGTTAATTAAATCCAAAGTAAGCGTTCTGACCCTGGCCCTCACTCACTCATTTACTGAATTAACTAGTCATTCAATTAGATACTAGGATACTTCCCGTAGCCTTAGCCAGGCTGAAACCTAAAATTATACCTGTGCGGTATACCTGCACAAGTATGTCGTTAACGGTATACCTGAATGTCTAAATGGGTAATTTGTGCAGTTTTATGCATGCTACTTGTTCATATGCATGCATGTTACTTGTGCATGCATAAAACTGCCAAATTACCCATCTAGACATTCAGGTATAACGTTAACGACATTCTTGTGCAGGTATACCATACCGCACAAGTATAACGTTAGGTCTAGGGCCGGCCTTATTAGAATACTAAAATTTGACACAGAGGTAGGATTTAGTACACAAACAAAACAAAGGAAAAATCCAAAAACCGAGACTTTTCGTTTCAATCCCGATACGGATCACAAAAATAGGTTGATCATTATATTCTGTATTTTAACTTGATTACTGGTAGTAAAATCAGTTTCTCAATCTCATTATGTAAATAAATATAATTTACTATACCATAAAATGGACGCATAATTACAATAAAATTAATAAACAGAAAAATCTACATATAAACTACCGTAAAATGGGGTGAATAGGGTCTCGAGGGTGAATATGGTCGAAAGTGTGTTCGTTACCTAAATCCAGTTTAAAAATAAAATGCGGGAACGGTGCCGATTTTCAAACATGCCTTTTACATATTGACACTTGCCAACACCGGACCTGATATTTATGTGTGCTGTTAAACAACCTGTACCGGCGTGTTAGCCACAATAATATTCGTAATATTTAGCGGCAAAAAAGTTAACGTGTCACGTCTTTTTGTTAAAATTAACGGACAAAGATTTTTGTGTTTGTGTAACTTAAAGGTAAGTGTCCCAGCAACAAAGTTATATAGTTAGTGTTTTATTATATTAATTGGTGTTTGTGTTAAGCCGATTTTTTTTTGATATAGTTTATTGACCATTACTGTATTGTAACACACTTGATTCGTAATATTTGTACATAGGTACGTTTAGAAACCAATTTGTACTTTATTTACCTATTTAACTTATTGTTTACAATAATATTTTTGGCTTTTTTAGCAGACAAGATAAACACAAATATTTTATGTAAAGTTTAATATATTCCTTTTGTTACCTATGTTTGCAAACAAAAGCCAAAAATTATATTTTTAAAACAGTTTAGCTGACCCTTTTTACCCCAGTAGAGGTTTAATCGTATTCTAGATTAACTTTTAATGGGTGACCCTATTGACACCGACTTTGGGGTGAATAGGGCCAGGGCATAAAAAAAAATATATATGCTGACTCCTACTGAGTTTCTTAAAACTTATATAGTAGTTCTATTCTACAAGTAGGGACTCATGATGGTAACCTATGACCAAATTTTTCCGGACAACGGTTTCAAAGTTATCGAGGTTCAAAGTTAAAAATTGGCCCTATTCATCCCATTTTACGGTACGCGAGCAAAAAACTATCCCTTCAAAACGAAATTACCACTGTAGGGGAGGCTGTCCTAAAATGACATACTTAAACTAAACCGTATTAAATAAAAAGTTAGGACAATACTTCAAATAAATAAACGAAATAATGTTAACATTTATATTTTATCAAATATGTATATATGTACATTATGCGTTATACGAAAGAAAACAATTAAGAAAAAATATTGTAGTTCGAAAAATAAAAGTGGTGCTCGCACTGTTCGGTGATTTAAAAATAAGTGTGATAAAATGACATACCATGTAAAAAAGGTTACGTTTTCTAAGAAAAATACAAACTAAACTTCCTACTGCTAAAAAAAATCGATTTTAAACACAAAACAGGAGCAGCTTTTGAAATTTTAAAGTTGTATATCACTGTTCCTTCTTACGAGACCCATGCCAACTTCAGTGGTTTTAATAGTGAGCCTACTAGGAATGTTTCGGTAAAAAACTATTTTGTAATTTGCGAAAAAAAATTTAAACCTAAATTCAAATAACTATAACTTTCTACTAACACTTTTTTTCTATTTTATATTTCTATTAAATTTTTTTACAGAATTATATAAAATTTGTTTAGAAAAAATAATAAATAAGATACCTAAACGTGTGCATTTTTTTGCTGGGGGGGGGGGGGGGGGGGGCAACACAATTTCAACTTTTTTCGCAAATTAAAAAATATGTTTTTTCGTTGCCAAAGCATTTGTAGTAGGCTCACTTTTAAATCCCCTGAACTTGCCATGGGTCACGTAAGTAACAATACAGATAGGTATACAACTTTAAAATTTCAAAAGCCGCCCCTGCAACAAAATACCCTAATTATTAAAAAAATTGTAGTTCCTAATCTTGACTTTTAAGTGTGGTGTACCAGTTAACGCATTAGACTCTTGTGAACTTTTCTTTCCAGCACAGAATGCCTTTTGTGGAGCTGGGGAAACAACTAAAAGTGATTCTGATGTGCCCGCTGCGTCACCGCCAATTTTGGTGTTACCGTTACAGATTTCCGCTTCTTTAGCGCTACTCTTGCTACTTATAACGTCATATTTTCGCATGATTTAATATGGTCTGTAAGTTAATTTTTCATTTTTATTGGAAAAGTTGTGGAAAATTGCCCCTCGCCTTTCTGCACACCCTTTACCCTCTCTTTCTTTGTGCACGTCTTCTTAATGCTTCCTGCGACACATTAGACTGTTTTGCATCAGCAATCCACCCAATACCGCGCCCCGCTGCCTTAATAGCTAGTCCAGTTGACTCCTTACTCCACGTCTGTTTGTGTTTGTTTTTCTTTTGTATATTCCAATCATTCTGCAAATAAGAAACTTCGGTCAAGTGCAAGCTATACTTGCACAATTAGTGTTCCGTGCCATTAACCCCCAACTTAACCTGAGCAATCCTCAGCCGCCCAATCTCCGCCCATCAGCCGCGCTACCAGCCGCCGACGCCGACGGAACCAGCGCCGTATCACATCGCGTATGCGCGGAGTATTGAAAACGTGTTAGGACAAAAGTTGTTCCTTATATCGTGAGAAATATTTTTTGTTGAAAAACTTTTTCTTTAAAACCAATAGTTCATCTGTTATAAGGAAATAAGCAATTCAATTGATTATAACAATTGATTGCGCTAGAATTTGTCATTCCTGATAATTTTTGTTCAATCTAGACCTAATTCTCAATGTTCGTGATTTTTATCGGATTTTTCTAAGTGATCCTTTTGGTGATAAGGGTGGGGGACAACAATTTTTAAACGTCTTTCCGAAAAATGTTTTAAAAAATGCATTACAAATACATCATATACATTGTTGAATTCGTGCTTAAGCTTTCATCTGACACCCTAAACGACGCATTTAAAAAAAAATGTTTTCATTTTCCAATTTATCCCCTGAAATTAACCCCCAGAATCAAAATTCAACTTTTTATATTTCTCGTCTATGATTGGGCCACCACACTCTATCTTTGTGCCAAATTCAAATTTTTACGTCGAATAGTTTCAGAGATTATTTACCTCATCCATTATAAAAGCGGGTTGATTTTCACCTGATTATTCAGCGATAATCTCCCGCTCTCCGGTGAAAATCACCCTTGTCAAAAGTGAAAATCTCCCCCGTCAGAACTGAAAATCGCCCTTGTCAACAGTTAAAATCACACGTCTGTAACAGCAGGTTTTTTATTGTCGTGGTGATGTTTGATGATTATCTAGATAACGAACAATGGCGTGTTTGGTTGTTACTATGGACAACAAATAAAATACAAACAAACGTCAAAGTGTCATTTCGAGATATCATTTAAACGTTTTACAAAAATGGAACGTTTTGGAGATTTTTCTCTCGAAGAAATCACCAAAAATGTCGATACAAACGGATCTGAAATTACAAAGCAATCAAGAGACTTCGTACGGACGCAATTCCAGAATTTTTGTGAGACACGAGATTACCATTTTACATCAGAGACGCCTGATGCTATGTTGGCAAAAATTTTGAAGGACTGGGCATACAATATGCGGAAAATAGATGGAACAGACTACAAAGAAGGTAAGCTGCGCGTTTTCAATTTCTAATTCTGCCTATATGGTGTCCGCGCAATTGTCTCTGTGCCTGTACGTCTGTCAATCTCTTGTGCCGATGCTTAATGCATATTTCTTGATTTCAGGTACAGTGAAAACGATATGGAATGTCACTGCGAAACTACCCATGGAAAAATATTTCAACCAATATCAACGAAAAATCAACCCTTTCGAAGACATAGTCTTCAAATCTGCCAGAGATGCCAGAAATGCAAAAAGAAAGGAGCTTCAAAAAATACCAATTGTGTGTTTAATTGCAATACATTAAATTGTGCAAAATAAATCGTTAGTTTTTTATTTGGTAAATAATCTTCAAAATACATTTCGGGATTGGGAAATAATCAGAAAATCATTCTCCGATTTTTTGCCATTAGGAAATCGCTCTCGGGCAAGCCCTCGAGCGATTTCCACGGCAAAAAATCTTCGGAATGATTTTCGATAATTTCCCCATCCCTTAATATATTACTACAGAAAATCGCATGATAATTGTTCCGTTTTCACGGAACACTGAAAATGACCTCCAACAGAGCCTTCTTAAACTCCTCAAACTATACTTGGTTAAAACGAGTACTGCTATATGATATTTTAACAGAGTTGGACGTTTCAAGAAAAATATTAAAATACAAAAGTTTACTTACGTTTTTAAAGAAAAACACAAGTGTTTAGAACAAACATAAACACAATGATCTAAAAATCTCAAAAAGTTGTTTGAATTTAAACACTCTTCCATTCAACGAGTATTTTGGTGGCTGCAATGAAGCTCGATTTAAAAATCACTAGCATGGGCGCCTATAGAGTAACCAAAAAACCGTATGTTACAAAATCTAGAAGTTGCGCAGTTGTTAAAAAGTACCGTGGAACCCCCTTGTCCCCCCTTATGGGCGCCCATGATTACTAGCTACCGAAAAATATGAAGGACTGTCAAAGATACAAATAATAGATGGCGCGACTGAGGCTACAAGAAATAATTTTTTTATTTTAGGTATAATAATATATGTTCTAAATTTTGCTTGGGTTTGTTTCGGTTTGATTGTGTTTGACTATGTCATTTTAGGATAGTTTCTCCTACACAATTCTTTGTAAGTATAAATCTCGAAAAAACGTCACTGTAAAAGGAGCCAACTTCTCATGACTGTTCGGCCCATTGACCTTAAGCAAGAGAAAACGACACCATTCATTCCATGATACAAATAAAAGAAGATATGACACCGCGCAGGTAGGCGTGGCCATGATATGTCACGCTATGAGTAATTCCGCCATATTTTGTAAACAAAACATGTATTTATTAAGATGGCGTTATGTTTTAAGGTTATTTTTTGATGTTTTTGTATCACTTTTAAAAGTTTAAATGTGATACAATGTGTATGGTTGTGATGTGGACAATCAATGCAAGGGCTTTATGCCCGATATTAAGTTTTTAGCTTCCCCAAAGACAAAAAAAAACACAAAGTGTTTGGAAGCGTCTGTGCAAACGAGAAGATAAGTTTAATGTGAAAAATGCTAGAATCTGCTCTAGGCATTTTAACGAAAGTGATTATAAAGGTAATTTAAAGCATGAATTATGTCATGTCATAAATGTCAAATGTGTTCAATGATTTTATAAACTCGCTTCAATAAAAAAGTCTACTGTCAAAAACAATTACTAAAAAAATCTCCACGGTAACGAATCAACAGACTTTAATCGAGAAAATACGACAAAGAGACTGAAAAAAGGCTTTTCATAAACAAATAATTTCTTGTTTTACCTAATTTCATAAATCTAGATATTTTGTCTTGTTTACAATAATTTTTGGCATTTTAAGATTTTTTTTAATTTGAAAAATCAAACAATACAAAAAAACAATAATTTCTAATAATTTACTATTTAAAGTGTAAAAAACCAAAAAAAACTATCCTAACATGTTTCCGTCAAACATATAGATCTTTTTCACCGCAAGAAATATTTGACAAATTATAGGAACAAATAAAATTATTATTTATACCATATCTTCGAAAGACTCTGTAGGTAGGTATATATTTTAATAAGAATATGCCTCTAAATGAAAATTACTATCTTAATTATTAAGGCATAATTTAATTTTATAAAATTATTTACATTTTCTTTTCACGTAAATAAATACATAGAACCAACTGGCAGGCAGTTTACCACTATCTATTATTTTAAATTAATTTATCCCTTTAGTTACGACATGATTATTTTAAATCATATACTTTAAAATTTGTATTATAAGCAGGAGCCAAAGTATATTGTCAATAGAATTTATACAAAATCGCCTATAACTAACGTAAACTCTATATTGCGCGTTATAAGTTTCAAAAATAACTCACAGCGTGACGTCATGCGAGAACCTTTACGAATTTGACACGGTTTGGTATCATATTTTTTTATTGTATCATGCATTCATTCATAACTAAAGCTGGCCAGTTTGGTCTGTCACCAGAGGTGTCGATGCCAAAAATAAGTACGTACGTATACGGTATTTGACAAAAATAATTCATTGGCGCTGCCGTATCCGTGCGAAATAAAAAAAAAGTGGTCAAGTGCATAGAGGGTTCCGTGCCACATACAGTATTGTGAATTTCTCACAGAACGCAAAATTCTCAATAACTATGGTAAGGCTAACTCTTGCCAAAATACGCGTCTGGGGAGCTGACGATCTTGGACAAACACGCGTCCGGGGAGCAGGCGCTCGTAGCATAAATACTCATCTGGGGAGCGGACGGCCTTAGGAAAAACATGCGCCTGGGGAGCGGACGACCTTGGTAGAAATACGCGCCCGGGGAGCGGACGACCTTATAAAACTACGGGTCTGGGGAAAGGACGTTCTTAGAGTAAGTCGGCGAAAAAAGTTTTTATATAAAGAAAACGACCGTCGTGCCACTGCAGCGGCATCGGCACCGACGGTGGGCAGCCTTACTCAGGCGCGGCCCGTGAAATTTTAAAGTTGTGTATCTCTGTTGCTACTTATGGGACCCACGTCAAGTTCAGGTTTTTAATAGTGACCCTACTAGGAATGTTTTGGTAAAGAAAAAAATATTTTGTATTTTGCGAAAAAAAGTTAAATTTTTGAATTTGACCCACCTGGGAAAAAAATTAACACGCTTAGGTATTTTATTTATTATTTTTTCTAAAAAAATTTTACATCATTTTGTCGACAATTCTTAAATTTTAAGAGAAAGAAATGTGTTAGTAGAAAATTATAGTCATTTGAAATTTTTTAAACCTAAAATATAATTTAAAAAAAAAATCAAATGTCTATAACTTTCTACTAACACAAGTTCTTCTCTTAAAATTTAAGAATTGTCGACCAAATGATACGAAGGCGTAGAACTGCCACGGCAAAATAAAAAATAAATAAACTCGGAATTCCGATTTTAATCTCGGAATTCCGACTTTAATCTCGGAATACCGACATTAATCGCGGAATTCCGACTTTAATTTCGGAATTCCGACTTTAAACTCGGAATTCCGACTTTAAACTCGGAATTCCGACTTTAATCTCGGAATTCCGACTTTAATCTCGGAATTCCGACTTTAATCTCGGAATTCCGACTTTAATCTCGGAATTCCGACTTTAATCTCGAACTTCCGACTTTAATCTCGGAATTCCGACTTTAATCTCGGAATTCCGACTTTAAACTCGGAATTCCGACTTTAATCTCTGAATTCCTACTTTAATCTCGGAATTCCGACATCAAACTCGGAATTCCGACTTTAATCTCGGAATTCCGACTTTAATCTCGGAATTCCGACTTTAATCTCAGAATTCCGACTTTAAACTCGGAATTCCGACTTTAATCTCGGAATTCTTCTTTGCCGCCTAAAATTTTATATTTTGAACTTCAAGGGGGTAATTACCTCCAGTAAATCCGCTCTTGTGATGCCTGTAATAAAATTTGTTCAGAATTTCAAGGAGGAGCCAGAAATGATATTAAGTAGGGCATGTGCTATTTAATTTAAGAAAGTTATATCCTGACCAGCGACAACTAAAACTAAATGCATAGCACTTCTTTTGATTTCGCCGTAGTCGGGTAAAAAGGACCGAGAACCTACATTTTGTCAGAAATTTTCTCAAGCATTAATTCATCAATGGTAATATCCAGGCTAAATAAGTGCTAAAGATGTTTTTCCCTGTAAAAGATTTCGAAATAACTTAGAAATGATTTTAATTGGACAGTCATCAAACCCACAGCTAAATTATGTCCCTATAAATATGGGGCACCCTTTCAGGGTTAGCAATTATTCTAGGGCAACTCAGTACAATTTAAGCTCAGTATATTATACCTTTGGATCATTAGCGGTTAATCCTGCTTAAAGCCATATAATCTGTCTAGAAAACCCATCGATACAACCATTTATACAAATGCCATAAGGTTTGAGTTTGCCGTATGAGTCCAAATGCCACAAATAATTGACTATTGCCTTCGCCGTAAACTCTTCCTTTTTTGATACTCAACGCCTTTGGGATCAAAGTAATTCAAAGGCTCTCTTACGATGTCCTGTGTTACAACTGAATTATTTTGCAAACATCTTAAATGCATCCATCTATAGTCATGCAACGTCCCGATTTTTGCAATTCATCTTGCAGGAAGTTGACGACGTCTTCAGTTTTTGACAAATTTCTCCCTAATGTTCGAAGAGATATATTCCTATTATGTAGCAATTTTAAATAATTTAAGATTTCTGTGTGTGTGCAAATCCCAAGGAAAAATATGTTTGAATCAGCTCTTTGGTCGATGTAGTTTGTTCTTCGGTACTAACCTGTTAAACAATTGAACATTTACCTATGTATACCTGGTCTTTTTAAGTGATACCACTATTGCTGATCCAGAACGGTAAGAGATCCGAGGATGGTTGTAGTAGAAAAAATGTGCAGATTTTAGAGTTTCCGAAATTTTGAGGGAAATGTAAAATTCGCCCAAAACGACTCTCCTAAATACCTTAAAAGCTATTAAAGATTAGAATTTTTTTTTTGGATAAATAGTTTATTTTTTGCAGGACGGTGTCGAACGGTGTCACAATTTTTTTCTTGACGCTTCACATTTTAGTTGTCACTAACAACTTTATTTTTTAAGATGGGGGCCTGGACTTTTTGGTTATTTGTGGGTTATTTTTTTGATGCTTTATAAGGCCAAAATGGTGTATCACACCTAGAGGTTTAAAATTGAAGAGGTAAAACTTGAACATTTCCAAGTTAGTTCGAAATCTTTTGCGCCAAAAATATCTTTAGCACTTATCTAGTACCTAATAAGCCTGGATATTACCATTGATAAATTAATGCCGGAGAAAATTTCTGACAAAATATTTGGTTTCTAGGTCCTTTTTACCGGACTACGGCGAAGGGCATATAATTTTATGTATACATATATTTTTATGTTTTCTTCACTCAGGTTCGAATAAACTACACACTCTGTATAAAACTAATAAACTACATTATTAACTTCAGCACTAATTACAGCAAGCAACTTTACTACTTAATAATATCTCTTAACTTCACTCTAAACTGTACCGGGTGGCCCGTTTATTTTGGGCCTATACCATTTCTCAGGAACTGAATAGGATATAGAGAAAAAAGTTTCACAAGAGAGTTTTACGGTTTTATATAGGATTTTATTTTATATATGTCATGAATACAGGGTGTTCAGCTTTCTCCGGTCAGGATATAACTTTCTTATATTAAATAGCACATCCCCTACATTATATCATTTTTGGCTCCTCCTGAAATTCTGAACAAATTTCCTTAAGAGCATAACAAGGGCGGATTTACTGGGGAGTAAGGGGGGTAATTACCCCCATGAACTTCAAAATATAAAATGTTAGGCGGCAAAGAAGAATTCCGAGAGTAAAGTCGGAATTCCGAGATAAAACTCGGAATTCCGAGTTTAAATTCGGAATTCCGAGATTAAAGTAGGAATTCCGAGATTAAAGTCGGAATTCCGAGATTAAAGTCGGAATTCCGAGATTAAAGTCGGAATTCCGAGATTAAAGTCGGAATTCAGAGTTTAAAGTCGGAATTCCGAGTTTAAAGTCGGAATTCCGAGATTAAAGTCGGAATTCCGAGATTAAAGTCGGAATTCCGAGTTTAAAGTCGGAATTCCGAGATTAAAGTAGGAATTCCGAGATTTAAGTCGGAATTCCGAGATGAAAGTCGGAATTCCGAGTTTAATTATTTTTTATTTTGCTGTGGCAGTTCTACGCCTTCGTAAAATTTTTTCCCTAGTGGGCCATTTCAAAAATTCAACTTTTTTCGCAAGTTACAAGTTAGTAGGCTAACTATTAAAAAACTTGAACTTTGCAGGGGTCCCATAAATAGCAACAGAGATAAGAGATGTAGGTACAACTTTAAAATTTCACGATCAGTTATATAATGTATACGCACCTACTTATTTCCGCCATCTAGTTATTAATTTAAGGTCTAGCTTTACCATAGTTATTGAGAATTTTGCGTTCTGTGGGAAATTTACAATATTGTATGTGGTACGGAACCCTCTATGTGCGAGTCGAACTCGCACTTGACCGGTTTTTATTTGCACGGCAACGCCCATGAATTAAATTATTATTATTATTATCAAATACCGTATAAGCAAGTACTTATTTCCGGTATCGACGCCTCTGGTGAGAGACCAAAGTGGCCAGCCTTATCAATAACTAGCCTTTCGTTTTGTTTCATACATTGTGTGAGTGCAGGATAAAGAAAGAGGAGATGGAGAACGCTAAACATCAGCGTTCGCGCGCCGCGCCGTTGCTAATGCTTTCCGAACCGCCTGATTTCCACCGAGCAAACCTGTCAAAAGACCTTACAGCCCGTTCACACGGAGGTCCGTTTTTGACGCATCGTCTTTTATAACGATTCGACATAAACGAATATGATGTTCACACGTCGTTTCGTTTTAAACCGGATCGTGATTATATACAATTCGTCAAAAATTAATGTGATGTCCACAACACGAAGAGTTTGGTATTAATACCTTTTTTCAACAAGATGGACGTGAATTCTCTCATTATTTTGTACTGGTATCATCGCCGTTCCCATCGGAGAAAAAGCAGAAGATACTGGATGCATCCACTTGTGAGACAACGACCTAATGTAGGAACCTTTCGAATTCTTATGAGGCAGTTATGGCAAGACGAGTAAAAATTTTTCAATTTTTTTCGGATGTTCATAGCTACTTTCGATAATTCTCGTTTATAATCAAACATATTTCCTGCCATGCTGCTGTTTTAGCAACTTTGTCTTTGTAAATATCTAGATTCTTGTCCCATAGCACTGGTCTCTGTTCTACCGAACTAATTAAGTCTATTACTTTATCAACAATCTTTTCTTTCTCCTTGGCAGACATAATACACGCGCAACGTGTCTTCTTTGTCCAGTAGAATCTGAGGCAGAGGCACTGAGCTTCAGTCCCGTCCTACATTCTCCCCACACGGCACACGGCGAAAGACCAATTTAAAAAAAACGACTCGTAAAAAAGAATAGTGTGAACTCGTTCATATATCTCCATATGTTTTCAATGACGGATGCGTCATTCTACCATATTCGGCATTCGTCATTTGTTGACAAAACCGAATGTCGCGTTCAGCCGGATCCGTCATTTTTCACGATTCGTAAAGCCGTAGGCGTGTGTGAACTCGCTCGTACACGTTCATAAGCCACTTAAATAAAAATACGATTCATTATAAATCACGATCCTGAAAAAAAGACGAATCGTCGCCGTGTGAACGGGCCGTTAGGCGAGGAAGCGTCTAAGGAAAAGATAGTTTGGGATGAGAGGAATCCGTTTTTTACACGCTTGGCTGATGCACCATTTCTTAAAGTTTATAGATAAAGTCCTTTTGAGAAAAGCCAAAAATCACTTAAAATGTCATTACAGCACATATATTACGACATGTCAAAAACGTTTGTATATTTCCGTTGAAGTTTGTCATTTTCTAGCAAAGAAAAATGTCGATTAACGGACTGACTTGGATCAGTTTCGTTCAGCCTGAAAACTAATATTTTAAGAAGAAAATAAAGAACTAAGATTAATATTACTCCAACTCTAAACATTAGAAAATTACTGCCTAATACTACTTACTATATTACGAGTATTATGAGTATTAACACCAAAATTTATTTGTGTGGTTGTTATTCCATAATGTGTCAACAGAGAAACATGTCGATGCCTCAATCAAATACTGCCACATTTCAAAAATTATGGTTTTGAGAAAAACGATAATGAAAGTTTGATGTTCTCTAAAATATATTTTTTTTATGGAATATAGTCAGAAATGTTTTAAAATGTAGATGTTAATGTGGGTTATTAACAAAAGTGCCGAAGTTGCACTTATTAATTGCATTTTTGTGATAAATCACATAAATGGCGGTTATAACTGCCAAATTTTGAAGGAGAAAATGTACTTTTTTAAATCAACACTGCCACATTTAAAAATATGGCAGGGTTTTGTAACTAATTTGATCTAGTTTTTACAATATACTGCCATATTTGCACTTGTGGCAATTTAACATGACGAAATATTTTGACGGTCTAAAAATATTAGGTTATGTAGAGGCGCCATAAGTCGAAATAAGTTTAAATGTCCATGAAATACTGAAGTGCTTTTTAATTAAATATTGCCACATCTCGAAATGTGGCATTTGCTAAATATATTTGTTGAACGGTAAGTGCCATATTATCAATTGTGGCACCTAAGAAAAAGATGTTAACTAATTTTTAGAGAAGTATGTAAAATTATGGCAGTATTGTACTGAATTTTGAGTTGTGGCGAAAATATTGATGTGTTTTTTTTAATTTTGGGATATATTTCGAGTTGTGGCTGTATTTCATTTAAAAGAAAACATTATTTCCTTTCGGTCTACATAAAAATGTAATTTTTTGTATTTTTTGACTTGTGGCGGTATTGGATTGAGGCATCGATGTCACAATAAAACTTTGCGATAATAGAGGCAGTTTGCGTTACGGAAAAGGACATTTATATATGCTATTTTTTATTCCGATCAATAGTATACACAGTGTGACACGAAAATGGGCATTGGATTATTCTGAGAAACTGGACACAATAAACGGAATTAAAACATTCTTTTGTGAGGAGGAATTTAAATTGCGCCAACTTTTTCTTAGCAGTATTTTATATACAGGGTGTGCCACGATAAATACTATTAGCCATAATGTATGCAACAGAGACGCAAATTGTTTTGTCAAGGTTTGTTCACTGTATGGAAATAGTAACGGTTTTTCCTATCTTTGTGTGTTACAAGGTGTGTCACGGCCATATGTTGTACGATGACGCTGAATCGCAAAACTCATTAACCGCTTTGAATTACTGTTCTTACACAAAACGCTAATTTTCCATAATAAGCCATGTACTGGGTGAGTCAACGATTGCGCGGAATAATTTTATGCCTTGAAGATAAGATTTGTCGATAATAAGCTTTTGTGTTAAGGTATGGTTGGATATTCTGCACATTTTAAAAATATTTTTAATTCAACAGGGTGCGTTTAAAAAGTAGGGTGTCACAAAGTTAGACCTTTTTAAATGGGACACTCTGCATTGAAATGTATTTTTGGGTTATTCGGATACTTTCATAACTTTTTCATTATTTTTTTTAATATAAGAAAAAGTAATGGTTTTCAAGATAATTCGACTTGTAATGAAAATTTAGCATTTGCAAGCATCTCTTTGTTGTGAAAATTATCTTGTACGCGAGCGAACCCGTAGATAAAATCTAGTAGTATTTATTAAATTTCGCTCTCTAAATATTGGTATCTCAAAACCTTTAAATGTGTAGACTTGACGGTATTTATAATAAACGTAATAATCCACTGTAAAACAATTTTATATAAAGATTTTTTATAAATATTTTGACCTTTAAAGTCTTACCGAAAAGAACTTAAATACTTTTTTTACATAAATACCTTTTCGATGTTTTAAGTACCGTTTTTGCCTTGTAGATCAAGTAAATGAACTTTTAGCAAAATGTAAGTTATAGTATTAAGTAATACTTAAAAATTCAAATACAAATACCATAATTTATTTTCGGTATTTAACTAAAGCACTTGAAGTATTTTATGTACTTAAGTATCTATTTTAAGTACTTTCAGTACTCAGTATCGCAGCTCTGCCAGATAGTGTACCTGACAAAATGGTGAGCGTCATTAATATAAAATTTAAATATTGCGAACTGCGAATGAGTTTTTGGAAGTACGTTTATTTTTAGTATCAAAATAGTATTTCTGTCTGTCTGTCACAAGCGGTTTTCTCTGAAACTATTGGAAGTAAAAATTTGAAATTTATCACAGAAATAGAGCGTGGTGGCCCAATCATAGACGTGAAATATAAAAAGTTGTATTTGATTCTGGGGGTTAATTTTAGGGGGTAAATTGGGAAATAGAAAAAAATGAAAGCTCATTGAAGGACGAATTTAACAATAGGTATGATGTGTTTTTTATGCATTTTTTATGCGTCTTTTAAACATTTTTCGGGAAAACGCCTAAAAATTGCTGTCCCCCACACTCATCACCAAAAGAACCGCTTTGATCTGAAAAAAAAATCATGAACATTGAAAATTAGGTGTAGATTGAACCAAAATTATTGGGACTGAAAAATTCTAGCGCGAACAATTTTTATAAACAATTTAATTGTTTATTTCCTTATAACTGCTGAACCTTTGGTTTTAGAGAAAAAGTTTTTCGACAAAAAATATTTCTCACGACGCGACGTAAGGAACAACTTTTGTCACGTTTTTCAAAATTTTTAATTTGGCTCAGTCGAAACGCTTCCCCACTCAGCTCCGCGCATACGCGATGTGATACGGCGTTGGTGCTGTCGCCGGCGGGTATCGCAAGAGATGAGCGGCCAAGGTTTGCTCAGGTTAAGTGGGGGGCTGATGGCACGGAACACTAAATTGTGCAAGTATAGCTTGCACTGAGTGATGTGAGTCGGTCATGTGACCCCGTCATTTTGTGCGGTCATGACGTCATAATCGTCACGTCACATTAATAAATGACCATCAGGTCATTTAACCTAACCTTAAATTTAATGTTTCGACGCAAGAGTAAAAATCAAGCAAGAAAAAGTCACGAGCGTCATAGAAATGAAGACATCGCGCATGCTCTGTCGCGTTTTAGAATATTCCTGATTTAATTCTAAAACGAGACCGAGCACGCGCGATGTCATCATTCCTATGCCACTCGTGGCTCTTGCTTGATTCTTACTCCTCTGATGTTGCTTCCCTAGGTAACGCTGTGTCCTCCGATTTAGGTAAAGTGAAAGTATGGTGTGATGCAAACCTTTTGTCACTTAACATCGATAACACCATCCTTGATTGTTGCGGATGTGATTTGGACAGTTTGATGATTGGTGACATTTTGCTGGACAAACGACAGCATGGTAGGTTTATCTTGGACTGACTATTGACAGTAGGCTAAAGTTCGCCGAACACATTTTTGCCCTCGGCAGCAGATTATCCTTGGGATGCTTTGCGGTGAGGACCACTGTTGATGAACTGGGAACTGACATTGTAAGGTCGGTCTACTACGCGCTGATTGAGTCCCGACTTCGTTATGGACTAGCCTTCTGGAGAAATCCTAGTGGTTACCTGATCCAGATGCTCTTTGTGATTTGTGACCACCCTTACTTCTCTGAGCACGCCACGAGGATAATTATATAGAGAGGTATCTCGCTAGTTCTAGGTTGCAAGATTTACGGACGCTTATGTACTGTATGGATGCCGCCAGCCTTTAAACAGTGGAGAAGGGCCAGGTTCACAAAAAGATTTATAGAGGGCGCCACATGATTTTATTTAATCCACCAGTACTAACCTACCTACCTATCAACCAAAACCATGAAAATGATAATCTCTTCCTCGTAACTCCCAACGGAAACTCTGAAGTAGCGAGGGACGCTCCCTCAACTAAGCCACCTAGATTGATAGACCTACTAATAATTTTTTCCTTCTTTAGACACCCCAAAAGGATTCCGGGTAATAAGAAGCGTTTTTCTTTGAAAATATGAAGTATATTAAAAAAAATAATTATCCAGATTCTAGGAGACAACCTAGAGATTAATTTGATTTAAGTAGTGATTTGAAAAATATAAAGCTTGTCACTTACTAAGATTTTAGGTAACAACCTAAAGATTAATTTAATTTAAATTAGTGAATTGATAAACATAAAGCTTATCATTTACTCAGATTTTAGGTAACAACCTATAGATTAATTTAATTAGTGATTACTAATACTGTCTACTTATAGTAATGGTCCGTAGACGTATATTTCGCTTTTGGTTTATTTTACCGAACCAAAATTAAATGAAGAAAGCAATACAATAACACTTAAACTACACATCATAAACCGTAAAATATAGCACACTCGTGAAAGTATACTTCGGTACCCAAACGGAAATATTTACACGATACTAAAGCGACATAGAGTTATCAGGCGCAATAAATCACCGTCCGCAGCTTACGTAAGCGTAGTGGAGGGGGCGAAAATTTTCTTTATTAACACATGGCATTTAAAATTTGATTAACCGAGTTAAAGGCTCGAGAATAGATTACCTTCACGCTAGGCTATTTACAGAACTCAGGTTTTGTTGATTAATATCAGTATTATCTTTGTTTTATGAATATAACATGGTATGAAAGAGAACCAATTATGGTTTTATGAATATAAGAAGGTATAAAAGTGGACCAATTTTTGTTTTATAAATAATAAAAGATATAAAAGAGAACAATGGCCGTCGTTAGTAGCTTATCCCTTCAAACGCGAGGGCAATCTTCGTCACACGACCGTGGGACGGTGTAGAGATCGGAATTTTTAACCCAGGTTTGTCACTTATAACCCAGGACTAGCAGTTTTAGCCCAGTACTGACACCCTGAAATAACAAAAAAAAAATAAATAAATGGAACAGACTTACTCAATCACTCTAATTCACACCTCATTAGATTGGCTGAGGGCTCCTAGGATCAATCGTTGATATCGCCATGATGACTTCCAAACGACAAAAAAAATGACCGGTACCAGAAAAACCCTTAAAAGAACAAAATACCCAATAAATTCCATAAAATTCCATAGGGAGGAAATATTTACAGTGCTAAACTAATGGACAAATACACTTAGAAAACCTACCTGTGGACTATCTCTCGGTCTGCAGAATCACGCCGATTTTGTGTAAAATGGCGGCTCTCAGTTAAGACGAATATTTATCCCGAACACACGGCTGTTTTCTTACGCGAAACTAAACTTCAGGTTGGCTTGAACCAATTCAACGCAACCACCCAACTATAAGAAAACATTGGTGAAACTAGAACTTTAACTCCCACAACCAATGTGGATTACTAGAAAATCGTTTTGTCTTAGCTTCACAATCGTCTCATTTGGAAAGAACATTCTCAGATCAGATCTGACAGATCTCCACGAGGAACCAAAACCTCCGGTTTCGAAATCTGTCGAGAAATCTCGAAAATTTGCAAGAGAGCGTCCGTCAAGTAGAAGTCGTAACGTCAACGTTATATGATCAACTACACAAATTATTCAACCCTACTCTTTTACAAACGAAAACCTTACTGATACTATCAATGACTGAGTGCCTACAACCACCTGTTGCAGTCAATTCAACCATTAATCCTATATTTAACATCCCTAAAATTAATCATCTAGAATTCTCCCACGTCAACTCGTTATTCAGTGTGGTTGCTAGAGAACCCTATCTAGGTGTAGCAGGTAATCTCGACAAAATCACATCTTCTAGGCACCCTTGCCGATTAGTGCAACTTTTACCAACGATGCTGACGTCATCAGTCCATCTCCGATTTGTACCTAAACAATTACCACCTTACCAGAACGTACATAACCCAAAATTTGCAAAACAGCACGGGTAGATTACAAAATAACCCTCCATCTCGCATCTTTCCTTTCACAACCCCGGTGTTCCCAAGGAAAAATGTCCAACGCTCCGCGGAGACCACTTCCGCGAAATCGGACACGTAAACTTGGCAACGTCTTGTCTGACCGCGCACACCTGTAGAGCGCAAGGTCTAGCAGACGAAGTGACAGCCAAACTCGAAAATGGCTACTTCAAAACAAAGATATTGCTGGTTCCAAAGAAAGTTGATAACTTTGGTAGGATATGTACAACTAAATGTAACAAACTTAGAGGATTATAAACTTCCAACATTAGTTCAAGTGTAGGCAGTGTTTGTGGCTCGAAAAATCAAAGGATGCTGCCAATTAAATGCTTGAATCTAGCAGTGGTCATGTCAACAAAGTTTTGATTTGATATTTTTGGGGTTTTTCCCAATACTTTTCGGTGAGTAAAGTTTAAAATACAAGAGAATACCGTTGTCTAATTTGAGTTGCTCTTATGAGTTCCCTTAAAATAACAAGAAAACCTATTAGTAAAATTAGGTTGTTTATTTACAATAACATTGCCTTGCCCTCTATTGTCTTAACGCTATTTATCATTGTAACGACGAACCAGAACGTTACAGATTCAGAAGCGAGCCGTGAGATACCTCGCTAAAGCGAGACGTCGAGAATCATGCCGGCCCTTCTTTATTAACCTGCATCTCCTCACTATTGCATGCATGGATCTATTATAATATGGATTCGATATCCGTATACTGTGAGCGTATCGAACGTGAAGCCTTATATAATATAAATATTTTGTTGTTTGTTATTCTCTTGAGAGAGCAGTTTACGAACTACGAACATAGACAAGACTACGAATTACTACGTAATTGAATCAAGAATGGTAGTAGAAAGAGATAAAATAGCATTGGGGTGTTGGAGCTCAGAAGTGTTGTTGTCTGCTGGGTGCTTAGGAAAAACGTCTGCGAACGCTCGGTTACACGTACGTCTTTGTCTAATGAACTAGAAATGAAAAAGTGCGACGTATAGATTTATATAGATTTATAAATGACTCAGAGCGACTTTAAATAAACGCCTTTAGAAATAACCTAACATAACATAACCTATAAATAATAAAACCTTTTTAACTTAAATTTATTACTATTTAGCAGAAAAATACAATATTTTGGGGCTTTTATTACTTTTAGTAAATCTTGTGATGCTTCTAACGTATTTTTGTCCAAAAATACAAGGTAAAATAAGATGTGGCCAATGTTTACAAATTGTGTTTCCAGTGTCGTTTAGAATGGTTTGTTTTGGCTTCAAAGAATGTGAACTCATCCCGTATCCAGTCCTAATAAATCCATGATTGCATGTCTGTCCACCTTGGAGACTGTCTCGCTCGTCTTTTTGAATCGCGATAGGTTCACTTTCAATGACCCAGCACATGTTACCAGATAGCACTCTAATCTACGTCTGCCAATCCCGGCTTCCAGTCTGGTGAAGAACTCAATTATATATGAGGGCTTCAAGTTATACAACCACCTTCCAAAAAATATAAAGTCTTTGAATAGTCTAAGGATGTTCAGGCGGAGGGATAGACATTTGCTGACTGATGGGGTTTACTATTCGGTTGCTGAATTTTATGACGACCCATTTAAATTTTTTTTTACACCTATTATTTTATATCGAATTTTAAATTATGTGTATTGTTTGTGCACCTGCTCAGTTTGTCTTTTATTGGTGTTGTTCTGCTTATAAACTTTTAGATTTTTTTGTACCTATACTTATTTGTAATTGAATTATAGTTTGTAGGATCATGCATCAACTTCCTTCTGCTTTGCCTATAAGATGTAAGTCTTCTGACAATATCTGACTTTGACTTTGACTACTCTACCGGTAACTAGCGATAGCGATAACTCCACTCCACAACTAACGAAGATGAATCATTATATATGACGAAATGGAAGTACAAGACAAAAACGAAATAAGTGACGAATTTGCACATGACGCCGAAGAACATGATGAAATTGAAGA
The DNA here is from genome assembly GCA_963971165.1 of Philopedon plagiatum. Lineage (NCBI taxonomy): Eukaryota > Metazoa > Arthropoda > Insecta > Coleoptera > Curculionidae > Philopedon > Philopedon plagiatum. Next base: position 97,918,795 of record OZ020191.1, read on the forward strand.
ACATGCTTTTCTTTTTTAAATTTTGTAATAATATTCTTTTTTAACTACAAAGTATTTTTTAACCTTTTGGTTTTATTACTAATTTAAAAGTAAGGGTATTTTTTTATAAATGACCTATATGACCGTCATATGACAGTCACATGACGGTCAATTGTCACGATAAATGACCGTCATTTCACATCACTGCTTGCACTTGACCGATTTTTCCTGATTTTAATTATTAGTGTATTTGTATAAATCACTACAAATAAAATCTTTAAAATTATTTTTTTTTTATTTTGCCCCCCTGAGAAAAAAGTCTGCGGGCGCCCATGGCTCGGGATTTGATAGTTTTAAAAATGCTGCGACATCTGATGGCTTTTTCCCAGTTAATTGAGTCCAACGCATTGAACACTGCATTTTCCGTTTTGGCAGTTTACGAGAAATCTTTGATGTGATATCTTTGGGGCGAAGCGATGCAATTTTTTTTTATTAAATTTAGGTCTTTTTCACCAGTGATGACAAAGCTTCTGCTACGGTGAGTTTTGTTAGCTAAAATTTTATGGAAAATTATAATAGATTCTTGTACTTTTGCACTCCCTGCCCCCCTCTCTTGACGGACCGGATTGGGCATGAGCCAAATAACAAGCACAACTTCCTATACCAAAGAGGAGCCAGAATATATCCATTATACCTAAACCTGAGGAAAGAGAAGCTTTTACTCAACGTCACCACATCACACGCAAGCAAAGAAAAGGCAGTTACATTATACTACCAACATCACGTTAGGAAACCTAACACGTGGTATCTGGTATCTCGAAAATGCCCTTGGGCCTAGGGCTCGGTAGAGATAACTTTATCAAAGCAAGCCGCTTCCAACTGCAAGAATGGGGGATAAGAAAATTCATCCAAAAAGTGGTGAATATAAAGTCCGCAGGGAAATTTATATCATCTTTAACAACTTCTGGCTAATAGTTGTTCATCAATTATCATTGATCAGCGTTATTAAAATTAAGCCAATCTTCAGTAAAGTCTTCTTATATGTTCCCATAAACGTCTGTATGTCACGATCTCATTTTTCAAGAAGTGCTACTTTTTGAGATCTTTTTACATATGTAGATTTTTAAAAGAAATGTTATCTGCACTAACAAGTTTGATTTTATTTTAGATTATTTGACCTTTGTAATTGTCTTTTCAGTAGAAAAAGTAATACTTTATAAGTTGATAAGATTGAAGCTTCTGTATGACATTAGATGTGGGTATCAATGCAATATTAGTAAAGTTAAAGAGTTAGAAAGTTATTTAACTGAGTAAATAAGGCAAAATAAAAATAATAGCATACATATTTTCTATGATATGCGTCTCTTCAAGATTCTTCCTATGAAGACTGGATAAAAATTGATACAATATCTCATCAACTTATAAGTTTTATCAAAAATCAGTTCTTTGCTAATTTTAATTAACTTCTGGCGGCATAACCAACATATCTGAATTGTATAGTAAAATGCAAATTTTGTAAAGCTGTGGGACCTGCTTTCGCGAACGAGGGGCGTGTGTCATAGTCATGTTAATATTACAGATCTTTTTATTAATTATTTTTAAAATCACACTATTTATATAACGATTATTTTGGCAACGATGAATAGACACTTTGTTGATCGGTGGACTTGATGATGACATTGCAGGTCAGCTTGGTTTTGTTTAACTTTAAGGAGTAAGCTAAGTAATGCTGACCTAGCAATGCACCGATCATCGATACCTGGATGATAAAGTGATAGGCAGTCGTTACAGAGATGTTGAGATAAGATATGTGCCCGTTGGTCGGGAGAAGAGCCGCCCTTACAGAGAAGATGTAAGAGAAGTAAGTACATATCGCCCTTGTAGAGCAACAATGAGTCAATCGCCAAATACAAGATTGTTGAGGAAAGCAGAAAAACCGCAATTTTCAAAATGTTTGCTCTCATTCTCATTTAATTTTCGCGCTTGTCCCCTCGGCTGCCTTCTTAATCCTCTACGTGGCGCTTGTCACCTTTTTACACAACGTTAGTTAGGGTTCTAGGATATTGCTATAGGAACTATCTCAAAAATTACATATTTGTCGCTTGGTCCCTTGTTGCTCTACAGGGGCGATATTTTATTTTATTTATTCGGAGCCAAACCTTATTTTATTGTAGGTTAATTAATAAATCCTATTTTTTATAAGCTGTTTTAACTTCATTCCCTCCATACGATCCCAGAGACTTAGGGATTACTTAGTCTCAGTCGCAACAACAATATAATATGTATTTGAATCACAATTTAACTTGTTTTTATACCTGTTTTATTTCTACTTAATATCAAACTTAATTTCGTCTTGGTTTCTCAAGGCCAAATTAAGCAGTCACTCAAATTTAATTCTTCTTTAATCTTGGTCTTCCGTTACGAAATAAAAAAGGAAATCAAACTTTTCTGCAAAACATTGGATTTACTTAGCTATATATATATATATATATATATATATATATATATATATATATATATATATATATATATATATATATATATATATATATATGTATATAAGGTAGTGCTAGACACGTGTTTCGTGCTTATTAGCACTCATCAGTAGCATACAGTTTGTTGTTGCCCGGAAAACCTTCAGTCTCCTGACAAAAAACCGCAAATGTGCTAGCAGGTCCCTGCTCTGTGAACTCTTTGTGTGTTTTCTTTTCAACTTCCAAGTTTCCCATCTAATAACTTGGTTATGTGCCACTGATGAGTGCTAATAAGCACGAAACACGTGTCTAGCACTACTTACAAACAGCTTCCCCGATATTTTCTTCACTTTTTTATAAATTTTCCTGTCGTTATTTCTTTACCTTGTCTTATTCCTTGGGGTTAGAGGTTTCACGCAGGTGCTACTTGCAGCCTCCGTGGTGATGTTGGTTGTTGCCCGGAAAACCCTGGGTCTCCTGACAAAAAACCGCAAATGTGCTAGCAGGTCCCTGGTCTGTGAACTCTTTGTGCTTTTTTTTTTCAACTTCCAAGTTTCCCATCTAATAACTTGGTTATGTGCTACTGATGAGTGCTAATAAGCACGAAACACGTGTCTAGCACTACCTTACAGACAGCTTCCCCGATATTTTCTCCACTTTTTTTTATAAATTTTCCCGTCGTTATTTCTTTACTCATATATACAGTGACCGGCAAAAAGTTGGACACATATGGGAAAAATTTTTATTATTGGAATATTGAAATAACTTTTTATGCCGATTGTATCTGCATGATGGGTAACCTAAAAATTCATTTTGACATTTGTTACGTGATTACTCGTTTGCCGGCAAAATTGAAAAAAATATATATTGTCATGGAAAACTGGTATTAGGTGACAAGATATTGAAAAAAGTTATTAGAAAAAAGTGTTTAGATTTTAATTTTATTCTCCTTAGCAAAGTCTGGAACCAAAATTAAAAAAAAAAAATATTTTACATTTTTTGAAAAAAAATGTACAATATTAGTTTCATATTCCCATGAATTTAATAAAAATGTGTTAAATGATCGAAAACCAAGGTAATAACCTATTATCTCAACATTTTTGTTATTACTTAAAAGTTTTATTTTTTAGCTTTTTTCCATGTACTTGGGTGTGGCCAGGCCCTGTATCTGGCAACCATATTTACCATTTATAGTTACTTCTGGAACAATATGCTTACGAAAGACCGTTTGCTCTAATTTTGAAGAAATTTTAACGTGTCTACCAAAATCATTCTAACAAAATAAAAAATTGAAAAAAAATTCTTGCATTAATTTAATTTATTTTAAATCAAATATTAGACCACCCTGTAGAGGTACGAAAAATTTTCATAAACAAAATTTGTTTATTTTAAACTACTAAATAACATATTTTCATTTCAGGCAAATCGTAACATTTTTATTTTTAGCCTTAATTTTGCTCTTTATAATTTCAACTTTTCACACCTTGCATAGCAAAACCAAAAACTTTACAATAAGTATATTCTCCTGGACCATGGTAACTGAATGTGAAGTTTACTATGGTCCAGTAGGACCAGTACCTAAAGTCTTTTGAAAGGCCGTTGATACTCTTTTAGTCCTAATGAAATTTGAATACCCAAAGAAGCATATTATGAGTCGAAGGATCGCATCACTTTCAATCAAATTACCCAAATATCTACCAGCCAGCAGGCCACTATCTAAATAAATGACCCGAGCAATTTTAGAGAGAGAGAGCGATCGCCTATGCAATTCGTTTGCGATCTCTCGCGCAATTTGATTGCTTCAATATGGGTGTTCTTTGGCTTTTTATAGCAATCCGATTTTAAAAGATTCTTTAATAAAAAGGCACTTACTGGTTTGTGTAGGATTTTTATTAAACAATTAAGCGTGTTTAGTGAAAATTTTATTTAGAAAATATATTATTTAAAAAACACACTAAAACTCGACATGTCCACCGTCACGTTCCATACATTTAACAGTTCTACTTCGCATTTCTCTTGAAACATTTCTTAATATTTCAGGAGATATCTGGGTAACGCAATTTCTAATTACCCCTTCCAAATGTTCAATGTTTCTAAATGGCCTATGTATATATACTTTATTTTTTAAATAGCCCCATAAAAAGAAATCTAAGGGGGTCAAATCGGGTGATCTAGCCGGCCAAGGATTTTCTGAAAAACGCCCAATCCACTTGTTACCAAAGTTTTCATCCAGCCAAAACCTTACATCTTCAGTACAATGAATACTAGCCCCATCCTGCTGAAAATATAGGTCCCTTCTTTCTCTCAAGGATAAATTATCTAAAAATTCTGACACCTCTGCCTCCAAAAAGTTTAAGTATGTTCTAGCATTTAAATTTTCTCTGAAGAAAAAAGGGCCAACAATTCGAGTATTTAATATTCCACACCATACATTCGTTTTAAAACTATACTGGTCCTTACTTTCAATGACAAAATGTGGATTCTCTGTTGCCCACCACCTACAATTTTGGGAAGAAACAATTCCATTTGACGTAAAAGTTGCTTCGTCTGTAAAAAGTATTTGTTGGGGGAAATTTCCATCATCTTCTAGGACTCCTTGGAACCATGCACAAAAATAAAAACGAGCATCATAATCCCTTTGTTTTAAAACTTGTACAAAGGGTGTAGCAGGATAAGCATGACGAGTTGGCCCCCAAATGGCAACCTATATCGAAACTTATATTATATCATCGGCTTGCTGTACGAACACGATTTATATATGTTTCGCCGCCGGACTCCGCTTTGACCTTGAGATGTGGACAAAAATGACCACACGCATGACTATCGTTCAAAGGGGCATATCTTGAAAACTAACTAAGCTAGAGAGGTAAATTTAACGCGAGGCCCCAGGTAACCTTACAGAGTATATACTATATTTTTTTTAGATTTAACGAATAATTACACATATGTTTAAAAAAATAAAGAAAAAAATTATTAAGTTTTTTTTCGTGTTCCCTCTGACTTACTATCACTAAAATAATATATGTTGTAATCCTTTATATGCACTAGTACCCATTAAAATTGCATTAGAAAAAACGTGGTGCAACACTTCGAAAAAAAATAAAATAATATAAGGATACAAACTTGACATAGGACACATACAGGGTGTTTTCTAATTGAATGTCAATATTTAAAGGGGCGATTTTTGGGTCCGTTTTAAAAAGAAAACTTCATATGAACGTATGTCCTAAACGTCTTAACTGTTGAGATACAGGGTGGTAACATTTTCAAGAATAAATAGTTTTTTATTAATATCTGTAATACCACTTTAGATATTTTAATTAAATTTGGCATACATGTACTATGTATCGAGAGGCATTATTTAGTGTACCACAATTTTTTTTATTTCCACCAGTGGCGTTCGTACGGAATTTCACCTGCCTATTTTGGCAGACATTGATGGTACGCCACTGATTTCTCGTAAAATTAAAAGTATTCCTGAAATCCCCAATCATTTCTAAGCAAATTTTAACTTTTCAATTTTTTCAATCCGAGGCACGGTTTTCGCTTAAAAAAATAAAAACCTTTTCTCTGCATGATCATAACAATATCGTTAATATGATAATATCACCATATATGGGGCAGAGAAATCGATTTTATTTTTTAGATCTTTGCTTAGAAATGAATAAGGAAGTTAATTTTTGAGATCCTTATTCATTTCTAAGCAAATTTGATCTAAAAAAGAAAATCTATTTTTCTGCATGGCGATATTGTCATATGAACAATATTGTTATTAGGTTTTTATTTTTTTAAGCGAAAACCGTGCATCGGATTGAAAAAATTCAAAAGTTCAAATTTGCTTGGAAATGATTGAGGATTTCAGGAATAATTTTACTTTTACGAGAAATCACTGGCGTACCATCAATGTATGTGGCTGAAGTTAGCATCAGATTCAGATTCATTTCTGCCAACGAGTTTCTAAAATATGGAGTTCAAGAATAAATCTTAAAAAAATGTTTATTTATGGGTATTTATATTAATTAAAATCCTTAAGAAGTCTGTAGCAAAACAGAAAGATCATAAGCGTTGTTTATTTTCTAAAAAAACAAGGTAGGAGGTTCAGAAATGAAATTAAATTCTATGGACAAAAATTAAAATATCAAAAAAATACAGAAAACGAATTTTGTACACCTCCAAACTTTGCATAAATGTGGGGATTATTACCAGAAAACATATATCTTTCAGATTTGAAAAATTCAGGGGATGAAGGGGTGAAATCGAAGGGACCAGTAAATAAAAATAAAACACAGAAAACACTGAAAACGAATTTTGTACACCACCAAATTTTGCATAAATGTGAGGATTATTATGAGAAAACATATATCTCTCAGGTTTGAAAAAATTCAGGGGATGAGGGGGTGAAATCGACGGGACCAATAAATAAAAATAAATCACAGAAAACAGTGAAAACGAATTTTGTACATCACCAAATTTTGCATAAATGTGGGGATTATTATGAGAAAACATATATCTTTCAGATTTGAAAAAATTCAGGGGATGAGGGGGTGAAATCGACGGGATCAGTAAATACAAATTAAACACAGAAAATACTGAAAACGAATTTTGTACACCACCAAATTTTGCACAAATGTGAGGAGTATTATGAGAAAACATATATCTTTCATATTTGAAAAAAATTCAGGGGATGAGGGGGTGAAATCGACGTGACCAGTAAATAAAAATAAAACACAGAAAACAGTGAAAACGAATTTTGTACATCACCAAATTTTGAATAAATGTGGGGATTATTATGAGAAAACACATATCTATCAGATTTGAAAAACTTCAGGGGTGAGGGGGTGAAATCGACGGGATCAATAAATACAAATTAAACACAGAAAATACTGAAAACGAATTTTGTACACCCCCAAATTTTGCATAAATGTGGGGATTATTACCAGAAAACATATATCTTTCAGATTTGAAAAAATTCAGGGGATGAAGGGGTGAAATCGACGGGACCAGTAAATAAAAATAAAACACAGAAAACACTGAAAACGAATTTTGTACACCACCAAATTTTGCATAAATGTGAGGATTATTATGTGAAAACATATATCTTTGAGATTTGAAAAAATTCAGGGGATGAGGGGGTGAAATCGACGGGACCAATAAATAAAAATAAATCACAGAAAACAGTGAAAACGAATTTTGTACATCACCAAATTTTGCATAAATGTGCGGATTATTATGAAAAAACATTTATCTTCCAGATTTGAAAAAATTCAGGGGCTGAGGGGGTGAAATCGAGGAGACCAGTAAATAAAATAAAACACAGAAAACACTGAAAACGAATTTTGTACACCACCAAATTTTGCAAAAATGTGGGGATTATTATGAGAAAACGTATGTCTTTCAGATTTGAAAAAATTCAGGGGATCAGTGGGTGAAATTGGCGGGTCAAATAAATAACAATGCGTCAGTTACAAAATCTGTGAAACCCTCTGGAACTTCCTTAAGTCTTTGCAGTGTTATCATATATTGACCCCAGTGTTTCATATTCACTGCTGCTTAAAGAAGCTACTTGATCATACAGGTGCAATAAATAATCAAGAAAGAATTTACTTTAGATCCACTCTTCTAGTTATTCTCTCATTAGTTTATTCACAGTGTTTTTCATTTAAAAACTTTGTTTTTGCCTTTTCTGCTTAAGCTCCACTCCATTTTTTTGCATTTAAGTCGCCAATTTTCGAATATTCCGGTTGAATTTTTCTTGGCGGAGGTTTATCAATATTGAATTTAACTGATTTAATACTAGGTTTTAGTCGATTTATTGTTGCTCCTACAAATTCTTCCAACTTAGTCTTTTCTAGTACAGTTTCCGGCTTGATGGTTTTGGAGTAACTTACTTTAGCATTGCGATAGCTACCGGTACTTATAGCACAAAGAGAAGGAAGGGCAGCAAACGTTTAAGAATGTAATTTAGGGATTAGCTTGGGCTTGCTACAACATTTTTTTATGTTCTGACAGCCCACGAAGACCGAAGTCTAAGTAATATGTATCGTGGGTATACTGGGGAAATCCTACTCACATATCTAGAGCTGGAAACATCAGTAGGGACTTCACCAGCCCTTTAAGCCGATGTGTGGGGAGGTACCACCTCGGTCGAGGAAGAAATCCTCTACCGCCGAGTACCGCCTTTCAATAATTGACAATCACAAAATATCCATGGTCGAAGCGGGATTTAAACCCGCACCTCTGGGTTGCAAAGCTGGCGCCGTACCAACTCGGCCACCGGAGACCCATTCGGCCACCGGATACCCAATTTTATTTATTTATTTATTATTAGTATTTTCTGTGATTAATTTGTATTTACTGATACCGTCGATTTCACCCCCTCATCGCCTGAATTTTTTCAAATCTGAAAGATATATGTTTTCTCATAATAATCCCCACATTTATTCAAAATTTGGTGATGTACAAAATTCGTTTTCAATATTTTCTATGTTTAATTTGTATTTACTGATCCCGTCGATTTCACCCCCTCATCCCCTGAATTTTTTCAAATCTGAAAGATATATGTTTTCTGGTAATAATCCCCACATTTATGCAAAATTTGGAGGTGTACAAAATTCGTTCTCAGTATTTTCTGTGTTTAATTTGTATTTACTGATCCCGTCGATTTCACCCCCTCATCCCCTGAATTTTTTCAAATCTGAAAGATATGTGTTTTCTCATAATAATCCCCACAACTATGCAAAATTTGGTGATGTACAAAATTCGTTTTCACTGTTTCTGTGATTTATTTGTATTTATTGGTCCCGTCGATTTCACCCCCTCATCCCCTGAATTTTTTCAAATCTGAAAGATATATGTTTTCTCATAATAATCCTCACATTTATGCAAAATTTGGTGGTGTACAAAAGTCGTTTTCAGTGTTTTCTGTGTTTTATTTTTATTTACTGGTCCCTTCGATTTCACCCCTTCATCCCCTGAATTTTTTCAAATCTGAAAGATATGTTTTCTCATAATAATCCCCACAACTATGCAAAATTTGGTGATGTACAAAATTCGTTTTCAGTGTTTTCTGTTTTATTTTTATTTACTGGTCCCGTCGATTTCACCCCCTCACCCCTGAATTTTTTCAAATCTGATAGATATGTGTTTTGTCATAATAATCCGCACATTTATTCAAAATTAGGTGATGTACAAAATTCGTTTTCACTGTTTTCTGTGTTTTATTTTTATTTACAGGTCACGTCGATTTCACCCCCTCATCCCCTGAATTTTTTCAAATCTGAAAGATATATGTTTTCTCATAATACTCCTCACATTTATGCAAAATTTGGTGGTGTACAAAATTCGTTTTCAGTATTTTCTGTGTTTAATTTGTATTTACTGATCCAGTCGATTTCACCCCCTCATCCCCTGAATTTTTTCAAATCTGAAAGATATGTGATTTCTCATAATAATCCCCATATTTATGCAAAATTTGGTGATATACAAAATTCGTTTTCACTGTTTTCTGTGATTTATTAATATTTATTGGTCCCGTCGATTTCACCTCCTCATCCCCTGATTTTTTTCAAATCTGACAGACATATGTTTTCTCATAATAATCCTCACATTTATGCAAAATTTGGTGGTGTACAAAATTCGTTTTCAGTATTTTCTGTGTTTAATTTGTATTTACTGATCCCGTCGATTTCACCCCCTCATCCCCTGAATTTTTTCAAATCTGAAAGATATATGTTTTCTCATAATAATCCCCACATTTATGCAAAATTTGGTGATGTACAAAATTCGTTTTCACTGTTTTCTGTGATTTATTTTTATTTATTGGTCCCGTCGATTTCACCCTCTCATCCCCTGAATTTTTTCAAACCTGAAAGATATATGTTTTCTCATAATAATCCTCACATTTATGCAAAATTTGGTGGTGTACAAAATTCGTTTTCAGTGTTTTCTGTGTTTTATTTTTATTTACTGGTCCCTTCGATTTCACCCCTTCATCCCCTGAATTTTTCAAATCTGAAAGATATATGTTTTCTGGTAATAATCCCCACATTTATGCAAAGTTTGGAGGTGTACAAAATTCGTTTTCTGTATTTTTTTGATATTTTAATTTTTGTCCATAGAATTTAATTTCATTTCTGAAACTCCTACCTTGTTTTTTTAGAAAATAAACAACGCTTATGATCTTTCTGTTTTGCTACAGACTTCTTAAGGATTTTAATTAATATAAATACCCATAAATAAACATTTTTTTAAGATTTATTCTTGAACTCCATATTTTAGAAACTCGTTGGCAGAAATGAATCTGAATCTGATGCTAACTTCAGCCACATCATCAATGTGTGCCAAAATAGGCAGGTGAAATTCCGTACGAACGCCACTGGTGGAAATAATAAAAATTGTGGTACACTAAATAATGCCTCTTGGTACATAGCACATGTATGCCAAATTTAATTAAAATATCTAAAGTGGTATTACAGATATTAATAAAAAACTATTTATTCTTGAAAACTTTACCACCCTGTATCTCAACAGTTAAGACGTTTAGGACATACGTTCATATGAAGTTTTCTTTTTAACACGGACCCAAAAATCGCCCCCTTAAATATTGACATTCAATTAGAAAACACCCTGTATGTGTCCTATGTCAAGTTTGTATCCTTATATTATTTTATTTTTTTTTCGAAGTGTTGCACCACGTTTTTTCTAACGCAATTTTTATGGGTACTAGTGCATATAAAGGATTACAACATATATTATTTTAGTGATTGTAAGTCAGAGGGAACACGAAAAAAAAATTAATACTTTTTTTCTTTATTTTTTTAAACATATGTGTAATTATTCGTTAAATCTAAAAAAAATATAGTATATACTCTGTAAGGTTACCTGAGGCCTCGCGTTGGATTTACCTCTCTAGCTTAGTTAGTTTTCAAGATATGCCTCTTTGAACGATAGTCATGCGTGCGGTCATTTTTCTCCATATCTCAAGGTCAAAGCGGAGTCCGGCGGCGAAACATATATTAATCGTGTTCGTACATCAAGCCGATGATATAACATAAGTTTCGATATAAGTTGCCATTTGGGGGCCAACTCGTCATGCTTATCCTGCTACACCCTTTGGGTTTATACGGGTAGAACTTATTTCTTTTCAAAATTCTTCTTACTGATTTTTCTTCCATGTTAGCAGCGTCAGAAATATCTTTAACGGCTATTTGAGGTGTTTCTGTAACTGTTAACAGCACATTCAGTGTTGCTTCTTCACCAGTTACCGGTTTTTCATGAGAAACTTTATACTGGTTGTCAACAGTACCTATTTCCTTAAACCTTTTAAATATTTTTGCTACTGTCGAATAGCTTAAATTTTTATCAGGATGCCGTCCGTTAAAAATTTCAGCAGTTTCTCTACAGCTTTTATAATTTTCACCATGAATAAGGATTATTTCTATTTTTTCTTGAAGAGAAAGACTTTGAGGCATTTTAAAATAAAGTAGCTTAACATCAAATAAAAGCACAATGACAATTAATAAATGGTGCATACTGATATTTCTAAATAATACTTCGGCTGTTTTCAAAGCCCACTTTGGTAATTTGTAAAAGACATGAAAACTTTCTTATGAAAGGACATGGTACTTATTAAAAAAAATAGGGTATCGACGGCCTTTCAAGACTTTACTGGTCCGACTGGACCATAGTAAACTTCACATTCAGTTACCATGGTCCAGGAGAATATACTTATTGTAAAGTTTTTGGTTTTGCGATGCAAGGTGTGAAAAGTTGAAATTATAAAGGGCAAAATTAAGGCTAAAAATAAAAATGTTACGATTTGCCTGAAATGAAAATGTTATTTAGTAGTTTAAAATAAACAAATTTTGTTTATGAAAATTTTTCGTACCTCTACAGGGTGGTCTAATATTTGATTTAAAATAAATTAAATTAATGCAAGAATTGTTTTTCAATTTTTTATTTTGTTAGAATGATTTTGGTAGACACGTTAAAATTTCTTCAAAATTAGAGCAAACGGTCTTTCGTAAGCATATTGTTCCAGAAGTAACTATAAATGGTAAATATGGTTGCCAGATACAGGGCCTGGCCACACCCAAGTACATGGAAAAAAGCTAAATTTTAAATTTTATCAAATAAAACTTTTAAGTAATAACAAAAATGTTGAGATAATAAGTTATTACCTTGGTTTTCGATCATTTAACACATTTTTATTAAATTCATGGGAATATGAAACTAATATTGTACATTTTTTTTCAAAAAATGTAAAATATTTTTTTTTTAAATTTTGGCTCCAGACTTTGCCAAGGAGTATAAAATTAAAATCTAAACACTTTTTTCTAATAACTTTTTTCAATATCTTGTCACCTAATACCAGTTTTCCATGACAATATATATTTTTTTCAATTTTGCCGGCAAACGAGTAATCACGTAACAAATGTCAAAATGAATTTTTAGGTTACCCATCATGCAGAGACAATCGGCATAAATAGTATATTTCATTACCAGTCCGGAAAAAAGGATTTTTCTGTGCGCGCTTGACAAATTCTCGTGTGAGGCGCAGCCGAACACGGGAAGTCAAGCAAGCACGGAAAATCCATTTCTGGACGTGTAATGAACGATATTTTTTATTATACTTCTTTGAAAACGATAACATAAAACAAAATATAACATAAAAAAATACATACATACAAAATAAACTTGGAATATTTTTATTTTCACAACTGTTATCGGAATTTAAAAAAAAACTACTAGAGTAATTAAAAATTAACTATTAATAATGAAAGATGCCACTTTTTCAGGTTGAGAGAACATTTTATTAGAATGAATTTAATTGACAGAAAATGAACAACGCTGACAATATGGTCTTTGGCAGGAATGATGCGTTTTCATGGTAACGTTCAAATCATTTAAAAGGTGATTTAAATTTGTCTATGTCAGATAAGATTGACAAAACGTCAAAAAATATTTCAGAAATTCATCTAAATATTCAAATATTTACGAAATAAAATACAAAATAGGTACATATTAAATATCAGATAGCATATAGACTTTCTTGAGTTTAGTTTATTTTCCTATACCTATATTTCTATTTTAAAGCCAAAAAATAGTCGGTATCTTCATTCAGCACACTGAAAGAACTGGAGACCAGGAAAATTTTTTCCGTGCGCTCTTTCCGTGCGCTAGCCCGAAAAAGCCCATCTTACATTATTACTAAAACAGATGAAAATAAGGTGTTTTCAAAGAAGTATAATAAAAAAGTTTTTTCAATATTCCAATAATAAAAATTTTTCCCATATGTGTCCAACTTTTTGCCGGTCACTGTATATATATATATATATATATATATATATATATATATATATATATATATATATATATATATATATATATATATATATATGGAAGTACGTAGGGTTTCACGGATGGAGAAATATGTGTCGTGGTTAATCCGGGAATTCATCCGTTCGTTTGATTTGTTTCTAGTTGAAACTTGCAGACGTTTCGCCAAAATCTCATTTGGCATCTTCTGTGCTTACTCGCTGGTCGTAGAAAGTAAACTTTCTTTACTTTCTACGACCAGCGAGTAAGCACAGAAGATGCCAAATGAGTTTTTGGCGAAACGTCTGCAAGTTTCAACTAGAAACAAATCAAACGAACGGATGAATTCCCGGATTAACCACGACACACACACACACACACACACACATATATATATATATATATATATATATATATATATATATATATATATATATATATATATATATATATATATATATATATATACAAGTTTACACAATCTAAATATAATTAAAATATAATAGAATAACTTCTGCTAAAGTCAGCTGTAAGAATCACCCTTTATTAAACAAAAATAATAAGTTAACCTTAGAACTTTTGAAGTTGTATATCTCAGTTGCTACTTACGGGGCCCATGCCAAGTTCCGGATTTTTGATAGTTAGTCTACTAGGAATGTTTTGGCGAAAAAAAAAATTTGTAATTTGCGAAAAAAAGTTGAATTTTTGCTTCGACCCCCTGGGAAAAAAGATGAACACGTTTAGGTATTTAATTTATTATTTTTTTAAAACAAATTTTACATCACTTTGTCGAAAATTTTTAAATTGTAAGAAAAAAAATTTGTTAGTAGAAAGTTAAAGTCATCTGAATTTTTTTAAACTCAAATATAATTTAAAAAAAAAATTCAAATGGCTATACTTAACGCATTTTTTTCTCTTAAAATTAAAAAATTTTCGACAAAATGACGTAAAATTTGTTTAGAAAAAATAATAAATAAGAAAACTAAACGTGTTCATTTTCCCCTGGGAAAAGCAAAAATTCAACTTTTTTTGCAATTACAAAATATTTTTTTTTCTTTACCAAAACATTCCTAGTAAACTCACTATCAAAATCCCGGAAATTGGCACGGGCCCCGTAAGTAGCAACAGAGATATACAACTTTAAAATTTCTAAGGGTGCCCATGCATTTTGACACTAACCAGTACCTATGTCAATAATGTACATAATATAAATTGCGTCCAAGAAGTACCAATGTCAATATTTGTGATTATTGCACAAAAACTTATAAAATTATTATTATGCAACAGTTGCATCATATCCAAAATTTGACACAACCAAAACTTTTGTGGTAGATTTTAATCAATCAAATATTTTTAACAATTTCTTTTCCCTTAATTAACTCTACCTGAAAACTGACATTGACACTTCTTGCGCCAAGCCACAGAAATGTTTTTAACATATTCACATTTATGAGAAATAAGCAGTAATACCCTAAAATAAGTCTTTTAGCAGTTAGCACTCATTTTAAACTACTCGTATAATATTAAAAAATAATAATAGACCATAACAAGTATGTAGAATAATACTTATACATTCTATTAATTGGACTGTACATAAAATATCTTAATTATTTATTTATTTACTCACAGTACTTAGAGTAAAAACTCAAAATTATAAATTTTCTGTTCTTAATCCCAGTCTTAAGTCTTGAACTATATTAAAATATGTTGATACCTGAGACATATTCGGTATATTTTACGAGTATTATCAAGTGTATCGCATAAAAAGAAATTAAAAAACACTATACTTGGTTTCTTGTCAAAAAATTTTGCATATTTATAATGCCACAAGATGATATTAACACATAATCCATTACGGGCATAAAATGGTTGTCTATACATGCATGTGGTAACAACATGTTAAATTCCCTGAGTCGGCCAATGACATGTTTAACATGAATCCTTAATGCAGCAATTTGTTTTGCCTGCCTGACCTCTTCTTTAGAACTTGCAACCGTTCTTGAAACAGAAGGGGGCCGTATGAGAACACAGTTCATACTTTGCAACATGTGAGAAATATTCTTGAAGCCTGTATCAGCCATAACTCCTACATTGGGGGGTAACTTTTCTAAATAGCCACAATCTTCAACTATGGCAACATCTGATGCTCTTCCTCCATATCCCTCAGATATGAAATTTACTAAACCATCTGGCGTATAGGATATAAGATACTTTAAGGTATTGCAACCTTTATATTGAGACCATGTTAAAGACTGATGTACTGCATTTCTAGGCCTCTCAATTTCTATTTCAAGGCAGTCAATTATGGACACAACATTGGAATATCTCGCTCTAAATGGTATTGGTAAATGCAGTGCCACTCTTAAAGAGTCTGGCCACACAATTAAATTTTTTAAACTGTAAGCAAGTAATACAATAGTTTTTCTAAAAATACGACTGACAGTACTTTGTGAGGATCCAAAATGCAAAGCCAGTACACTAAAGGAATCGTTTAATTTGACTTTCTTTAAAGTAATTAATATATCTGTTGTATGTGCTGGAATATTTTCACTCAATAACTTTATTAAATAATAACTTTTTTCTGGCAATCCAAGTAACAATTTTGGTTCTTTTTCAATAGCTATCAGCATTCCAGAACGCATCGTGTTCTTAAAATCTCTATCTGACACCTCTTCAAACCAACTCTCTTCAGCAGTTGATATCCGGAGCTCGTATTCTGTCGTGGTCTCAGATGACTCTGCAGTCATGGATTGTAGAAATATGGTGTCACTGCTTTTTTCCTCCTCATTAATTTTGATACCCAAAATCTTTTCTATTTCAAATGGAGATGTGGATGCATTCATTGAGAGTTTCTGCAATGGTGATAAGGCAACACTGATGCCCTTGGCTTTGGTATTAATGCCTTTACTGTGATATTCAGGTATTTTATTAACTTGAATAGCTTTATCGTGACTTGAAGGTCCCTCCTCTTTGTGTACAGTATCATCGAATGTATTTGGTTCAGCTTTACACTCTATTACTGTGGTAGTCTGTGATAGTCGGTTGTCAAGTGTTAATACTTCTTGCAATATTTCCAATTTTCTCCTCTTCACAGCACCCTTTCTCTCAGGTTTAGACTCGGATTTTTTTTGACATTGAAAAACATGTGGCAAAATACCCTTCTTTAAACGTAAAGTGACTTGTCCTTGTTGTTTACACATTATTTGATATTCCATATAATTTTCAGTATCCTCCTCCAACTGTAAATAAAAAAGTGGAAGGTTTTACTACCTACCTATAATAATACAGTACTATTAGTAATATTAGTATATAGTATATAGTATTAACTACAAAATATTATTGAGGTTATGTGGAACAATCATATTGTAACTTTAAAAATTAATTACAATAAAGTGATCTTCGCAGCAAAATAAAGATGATCTTTCAGACAATCGAGCATTTTTCTTTTGGTCTCTCTTAATAACTGTCCACCACTTTCTTCTGGCTGCGACTGTTTTGGGCACGCTAAAAAAAAGTTTGTTCGGGATTGCACTGGTATTTGTGCACATTGGCACAATACAAGACTTTTTGTATGTTGACTGTTTAGCACCCTCCATTTTTATATAAAATTATAGGAAAAAAATTATTAATTTTATTATGAATATGAGCAAAAATATATGTACACCAACGAATACTAATACAGGAAGAAGACTAACCAAAGAAAGAAGACCAACTAGCGTTGTTATTTGTCGCAGCACGGATCGAGTCGAGAGTCGAAGGTCATATGAAATGTTAATCAAACGTCAAATTACAGCGACAATTAGTCTGGACGTTTGGGAACGGGAACCAACGAATACTAATACAGGAAGAAGACTAACCAAAGAAAGAAGACCAACGAGCGTTGTTATTTGAGGAGCGGCTAGAACTGCAAACATTCCGACGTTGCCATTTTCGGTTTTCCTTGTCTTGCACCGGTAAACTTTTATTTCCTTTGCTGGTAGATCAGGCACGTAGTGCCGTGGTATAGAGTCCGCTTATTGGCCCAGACGTCTTGGTTCGAATCCGTGCTCGGCCGCTTCTTTTTTTTAATTTTTGTCACTTAAAATATTATAAAAAATTAAGAAATCGGCTCTAAAAGGTGTATTGGAAACGGGTTAGCACTCCTTCCTCGATAAAAACTTTGTTTTGTCTTTTTTTAAAGGTCCCGAGCAAAAAATTTATCGTGTCTAGGTACCTTAACCTAAAAATTATGTTTTGTTGTCCAGAAAATCTAGCGAACGGTGGATCGGAGGGCACCCTAAGGTCGGAACAGGGTTAGCACCTGGTTAGGGGCCCTGACCAGTCTCTTTCCTTGCAAGCGAAGAGGGATCGGTGCGTAAAAAACCACTATTGTTCCTTCCTCTGCCCATTCCCTAGGCCCTAGACTCAGACTCTAGTATGAATGACAGAAGAAAAAATACCGTTATTTTAAAATCTTTGAGCTATCGCACATGTGGCAACGTCGGATTGTTTGCAGTTCTAGCCGCTCCTGTTATTTGTCGCAGCACGGATCGAGTCGAAGGTCATATGAAATGTTAATCAAACGTCAAATTACAGCGACAATTAGTCTGGACGTTTGGGAACGGGAACTAAAGGTGGCGCAGGCGCAATTTAAAACTTCATATTTTTGGTTATTTTAAAATATTTTAAAGTAGCAAATAAAACTTAAAAAATTACTTGGAATCAAAACCAAATAGGTTTGATGCCAAATAAATTCATAAGTTTTAAATCCACTTTAAAATATATCGTCTAGCATGAATATGAAAAGGAAAATCAAACTTAATGCCTAAATTTTAAAACAGCAAAATTTATATAAATCAAAAACAATATACATTATATTCTGGTCATTTTTTTTTATATATAACATAAACCAAGAACACGATTCTCTCAAAATTAATTTAAGGCATACAGAAGAAATAAGACAATGTAAACTGAGTATATCTAAGAAAAAGTCCTTGTTAACTTGTCGTGATAATGTCAAACCAAATAAGTTAGTCTTCGATTGGGTAGTTTGTGCTTTTGGACTCCTCATATGACATGAAAAAGAAAAAAGGATGTTTTATTATGTTATTTGTAGTAAGCAAACTATTCGTATATCAAACAATTCTATTTCTCTATTATGACAATGACAATTGTTTTCGATTACAACTGGTAGTAGTATTATACAGTGTAACATAAATTTAATAATATAACATCTTCTCTTTTTTTACAAAATGAAGTGTTTGACTAATATTAGGTATACAACGTAACAAAAATTAATTATAACAAAAAATTAATTATATAACATTTCCTTTTTATAGAACAAAGTCTTTGAATTTGTCTGGCAGTCTTATTTTCCTTTGACACCTGCTTGTGGATGGTTGTGGTTCATTTGTGTTGTTTGCAAATTGATCCTGTTCTCGCTCTTCCACTTCACGGCCGGATTCTACTTCATGTTTTGATTTGTTGTTAACCTTTTCAGTCATTTGATCTTCCTGTATGTCTTGTTCGTTATCATTCTCAAACTTGTTTGTTTCTCTATCTGTGTCACTATCAATATATTTGTAGTCATATGTATTGGTTTGTTCTTTAATATTTTCTTTTTCTGGATTTTTTATTTGAGTGTTATACAGTTTGATGTGTACTCTACTTCTTCTGTACTCCATGTCGTTACTTTTATTTTTTACGATATATGATCTAGTATCATATTTTTTTACTATAGTTCCGGGTATCCATTTATCAGATGTTGCATTCTTCTTGAAATAAATAAAATCGCCTTCTTTTAATTCTTGAATTTGTGTGCTTTTTCTATCATAATATTCTTTTGAAATGTTTCTTCTTTCTGATATTTTCTCATGGACATTTTTTATTACATTTGGTTCATATAAATAGGGTATCATAGGTATATCACTCCGTGTTCTTCTTGAAAATAGTCTCTGTGTAGGGCTTGATTCTATTTTATTTGGTGTGTTTCTCCAAATTAGAAGATTCCTATAAAAATCTGTTCCGTCTTCTTCAGATTTTTTTATTAACTGTTTTGCAATCTTTACAGAAGCCTCGGCTTTACCATTTCCTTGTTGATGGTGGGGACTTGAAGTTTTGTGTATGAAATTCCATTCTTTAGCGAATTTCGTAAATTCTTTATTTTGAAAATTTGTTCCATTGTCAGTCACACATATTTTTGGTATACCATGTCTAGCAAAATTCTTTCTGCATATATCAATTATTGATTTTGCAGTTAAGTCTTTAATTCTGTCTATTTCAAAAAAATCTGAATATTGATCAACTGTTATTAAATATTTTGCCCTCGTATTTATTTTATCTATTTCCATGACATCCATATTTATTACTTCAAATGGGAGTCTAGGTACAGTATGTGATATCATTTCAGGATTTTGTTGATTATTTGAATATTTCATACATGTATGACAGTTTGATATTGTTTCTTTAATATCATTTGTAATATTCGGCCAAAAGACTGAATCTCGTGATAGTTTAATTGTGGCTTCTATACCTTGATGACTTGAATGTAGTTTTCTTAAAATATTTTTTCTTAGTTCAAATGGTACCAAAATTCTATTTTGTTTTAGTATTATGCCTTCAAATATAGTTAATTCTTCTCTATACTTCCAGTATCTATGTAAGTTTTGTTTCATAGTCTGTTTATTTTCTGGCCACCCTTTAATAATAACTTCCTTGAGATCTTGCATCTCATAGTCCCTTTTAGTTTCATTTTGTAATTCTATAATAGTCTTATCAGAAATTTTTAAATATTCTAACGGATTAATATCTGATATTTCTTTAATATTTTCAAACGAGTATATTTCATAGGCTGTTGTGTCTTCTTTGGTTAATCTTGACAATGTATCTGCAATATACATTTCTTTTCCTTTTTTGTATTTTAGTTTAATATTATATCTTTGTAGAGTCATTAACATTTTCTGTATTCTTCTAGGGGCATTGCATAATGGTTTTTTAAATATTGTTAACAAAGGCTGATGGTCTGTCTTTATGATTACTTCATTCATTCCTACTATGTATTGATCGAACTTATTACAAGCGAACAATATTGCTAGTGTTTCTTTTTCTATCTGAGCATAATTTATTTCTGTTTTCGTTAGTACTCTTGATCCATAACATACTGGTAGTCCTTCTTGCATTAACGTGCATCCTATGGCAAAAGAAGATGCATCTGTTTGTATAGTGACTTGTTTTGATGAGTCAAAATATTGGAGAACATTTTCCTTGCTTATATCTTGCTTCAATTTTTTTAATTCTTCTTCGTGTATTTTGTTCCACTCGAACTTTTCACTATTTGACAATATTCTTAAACTTTGAACTTTCTTCGAAAATTCTGGCAAAAATTTGCTTATATATGATACCATTCCTAGCAAACGTTTTAATTCGTCAAGATTAGTTGGTGCTGCTAACTTCTTTATCGCTTCAACTTTTGATGGATCTGGTTTTACCCCGTTTTCTGTTAGTAAATGTCCGAAATATTTAACTTCACTTTTGCATAGTTTGGTTTTGTCTTTATTTAGTTTCATGTTTACATTTCTAAGTCTTTTTAGCAATTCTTCTAAATTTCTATTGTGGTCTGCTAATGCTTCTTCTTTTGTTTTCCCTTTTCCAAATAGTATAATATCGTCGGCCATAACTTCTACTCCTTTGAGCCCTTGAAGTACTTCATGTTGTCTTTTCTGGTATATTTCCATAGCTGGTTTTATTCCAAATGGTAACCTAAGCCATCTGTATCTACCAAATGGGGTCCAAAAAGTTGTCATTTTACTGCTATTTTCGTCTAAAACTAACTGCCAAAATCCATTTTTGCAGTCAAATGTAGAGAATACTTTTGCGTCTTGAAGTTCTGGTAAAATTTCTTCAATTTTTGGCATTTGGTATTTAATATCTTTTAAAGCTTTATTCAATTCTAATGGATCTATGCATACTCTTAGTTTGTCATTCCTTTTTACTAATGCAATATTACTTGTCCATTCTGTGTGTTCTTCTACTTTCGAAATAATTTTATTATTTTCCATTTCATCTAGTTTTTGTTTCAGTTCATCTCTTAATTTTATTGGAATTCTTCTTGGTGTCTGAATTTTTGGTGTAACTTTTTTGTCAATCTATAATGTAATTTCGCCTTCCAGTTTTCCAATTCCAGAAAATACATCTTCATATTTCTTTATAATCTCTTTACTTTTCTGTTGTAATCTTATTTCTTGTTGAGATTTGGTTACATCTGTGCTAATTTCTTGACAAATCTGAATAAGTCCTAGCTCACGACATGTCTTTTCAGATAAAAGCGGAATGTGTGGATTTGATACTACTTGAAACTCTAGTGTTTTTATTTTTCCATTATGTAGACATTGAACGTTGATTTTTCCTATTGGTTTTACTATAAAGCCACCAAAACACTTAAGTTTTGTATTAGTTTGTAATAATTTCGGGCTGTTCATGTTTAAAATGTCGCAGTAATTTTGAATCCCAATTACACTACATGATGCACCAGTATCCATTTGACATTCTACTAACTTAATATCATTATTTTCTTTATCTGTTATAAAATATATATCACATTTTAAAATATTTTCTCCAATTTTCAAAATTTCATCGACTTCACTGTCGCTTGTGTCATATATTTCCTTTAACTCATGTCGTGTTTTTTTAATTCTGCACATTCTTTCAAAATGGTTTCTATTATTACATTTTCTGCACATCTGACCTAACGCTGGACATTTCCCTTTGCTAAATTCATGTGAGTATCCACAGAAATTGCACTTCGTTTTTTCATAATATGTTCTTGATCTATTTCCTATTTCTTTTCTGTTTTCATAACTTGGTTTGTTGTTTCTTAGATATGATTGACTTTCACCTCTTATTTTTTTAACTTGAGCCTCTTCTTTATTTAGATTATTTAAGTCTCTCAGTTGCTTTTCAGTTAATTCTGCAGCTCTGCATATGTTGATTGCTTTTTCTAAAGTAACATCTTTTTCTTCCCATAGCCTATGTCTTAACTTTATATCTTTAATTGAAACAATTATTCTGTCTAATAATAACTCATTTTGCATATCACCATATTGACAGTTTTTAATCAAACCTCTTAATCTGTTGATATATTCATCGATACTTTCATTTTCCTCTTGTATTGCAGTGTTAAAAATAGCTCTTTCATATCTTTTATTTACTTGAGGTGTTAAATTTCTTTCAATGGTTTTTAATAATGTCTCACAGTTTTTCTTTTCATCATTTTGAATCGGAAAATTTTGGTATAATCTAAAACAGTCTTCTCCAATAGCTATTAGGAGTACAGCAATCTTTTCTTCTTCACACTGTCTGTGTAATCCACTTGCTATTAAGTAGTTGTTCCACATTTGTTTAAAATGTTCAACATTTTTTACTAAATCCCCGTTTTTTACATCGATTCCTCGTGGCAGTGGAACATTATTTGTGGTAGCAACGGCATTTTTTGTTTGTTCTAGTTTTAAGGTCATAATCATCTGCTCCATCTCTTTTAATTTTATTCTGTACTCTTCTTCCATTATTTCTGCGTTCTTCTGTCTTCTAACACTGCTTTAATTAGTGGTCCCTCTCGCCTGACACCATGTTTTATTATGTTATTTGTAGTAAGCAAACTATTCGTATATCAAACAATTCTATTTCTCTATTATGACAATGACAATTGTTTTCGATTACAACTGGTAGTAGTATTATACAGTGTAACATAAATTTAATAATATAACAAAGGATTTCAGGATTCTATAATACAATACATTACAATATTTGTCACGTTTGCTCAAACAGTCTGATATTCTTCTATGAAACTGTAATTGGAATTTTTGTCAAAAGGATATTTTCAATAATTCTTTAGAGTTTTGAAAGCTGTAAAACCGAGACGTGACGTTAATGCACTAGAACTGAAAGACAAACACTTAATACTTAGACCCCAGTTTTATATTCTGGGCTTAGACACTGTAAAATATACCACTGAGAAATTTATAGATATGAAATAAAGCTACATTACCACGGTTCGTATGTCGATTCTGTTTTGATAAAAACAAAATCTATGGTAGTCCCTGCTGCAACATACTTGTTTGCCTGTTGTGACCCTTCCCACAATTCAACAAGAAGCCTACAATTAATAAGTACATGACTATTAACATTTTAAGTACTTACATTATATCTAAAGCTTTGCAAACGGGGATAATTCCAGAGACGGCTCTCACCTAGTTGGAAATAAAATTAAGATTCGATTTGAAAATAAAATACAAATATTTACTTACCCACATTGTGTTATTTGAAAGTGCGAGATACGAAAATACCATACAGAGTGTCTGAAAAGTCTTAGCATGGGCAAATATCTTTACTATTAATAAAGATAGAGACACCAAATTTTAGTTGTATCTTATTAGTTAATAAATCTACTTTTTTATGTAATTTGACTTTTTCAACCCCCTTGGGGGTTTACGCTAGGGAGTTGAGGTCAAAAATTTTGAATGCAAACCTATGCCGGGTGGCCTCTTCTTTTAATATTTTACCGCAGCTCCCGTATTTTAATTCATTTTTAAATGGCAAGCCTATAAAAATTATAAATCGTACAATCGGGCGGGTCACAAGTCGACCATTGGTCGACGTCTTGTGCCATACAGTACCAGTCTGCGCTGCTATTTTTTGTTTTGTGGGGCACTTTTTTTCTGACTTTTTTCCAACTTTACTTCTTCATTTGTCGTTCTCATATTTTTTGTTTTTTGACATCTGCGCAGTAGACCAAACCCCTCTGAGAATTGTTGAGGTTTGTCGTCAGAACAGTTCTTGGACTGAGCTTAAACGATAAGCGTGCATATGCAGGTCATATTTCAGGATTGTATTGCAGGTTCCGTAGGATACATTTACTTGCTGGCTTAAACGCCGAATAGGGGTTTGTGGGTGTTCATTAACAATTTGCCTCAGTTATTCTACTTTTTGTGCGAACTTTGGGTCTCCCACTGCCTTTTTTTCTATTCACACTTTATGTTTCTCTGAACAAAGCGACAGATCTAGTCAAAATTTAGCGAAACTGGTCGAAATCCATGACTATGTGTGGAAATTCTGTTTGGAAATCCTGAATGGCATCCGTGTTGAATAAACCCTCTGGCCATCAACCCTTCTACCATTCCTAAAATAACTTTCGATCATAAAAGCTTTTTGTTCTGCCCTGATTACCATATTTAATTTTTCTTAAAAATAAAAACTTCAGAACTTGACAGTTCGATTTTTCATTCACCTATACTTTTACCTAAGTTATCTGTAATAATTCAAGACATGCGTGATTGACGTTTTTTTTATCTTACGATACGTACGTAACAAATATCATTTATACATATAAAAAAGACATAACGAAGACAAATAAACGCATAGATAACAAAACATAGGAACACTAAGTTTTTTAAAGAACAACTTTTCTGGCTTTCGCGGTCTAACCAGTAAGCTAAGCTGCAGTGCCAGATTGCAATAAATTTATAGATTCAGGTATAGGTTTGTATTTATTTGTAAAAATTATTATAGTCTATCCTCGCTGTTAATGAAATTCAGTGAATAACGCTGGCCGGTGTAAATAAACTCGGTTTGGGGATCCCAGCCAAATTGGGGCCCTAGGCACTTGCCTAGTTTGTCATAGGGTTATTCCGACACTGCCGTTGAGGCCATTCTGCAATGCCAGTATAACTTTAAATTATCATATGCAGAATTTTATAAATATGTCTGTCTTTTCATTTGCGCCGAATAATAAACAGCACAGCGGCACGGCGGCGGCGCACAGTGGGGACAAAGACCCTTAAACCTGGCATCAATTCAGGGGGTGGGTTTACTGCAGATAATTTAGTCAAGTTAAAACGTTTATATTTGGGTAAAAAAACTACACTAAACATATTTGTTTCATTTTTTTACAATTTATATGGATTTTATTTGGTTACCATATCAAAAAGATATTATAGTAGATACCATAAAACGGCAATTTCATACTTACTTATTTACTTATCATAGTATTTCAGCTAGGGCTTGCAATCCCGAAACCCGAGACCCCGTTAGAAATTGAGAGGCACTTAAATCCCGGAATATATAATTCTAAAATATGTTTAAAAAAACCTAAGTAAATTAACGCTTTAAGCGTGTGGCTTTAAGCATTCTCGCAGTATTTTTCCTAAAAATAATGTTTACCGCGTGATATGGCAACCCTGGAAGATTCATTAAAGTACTTATGTACACAATTTCAACTTATTTTTACTTCTTATACTTTATGTGTCATCGGCATAAATTTTGTTTTGTTTTTATTTTAAAATTACAATATTATAAATAAAAATAATTTACCATTACTTATTAATGTTACAATTTTTCGAGATCAATTCCGCAATCCCGGGATTTTGTTTGTTCGATCCCGAAAATCTCGGGATACAAATATACGTCCGGGGTTGCATGCCCTAACTTCAACATATGCTTTAATAATTCTGAATACCTATACATTAATAAGGATTAAACTGTAACTTACAATTAATTTGGATACCAAACTGCTTGCGGAATGAAGTGGAAATTCCAAATGTTTTTGTTTTACAACTTAAAGCAGAGAAAAACCAAGATAGAGAGAAGAATATCTCGTACTGATTTCATTCATAAATACGATTGGCTTTCTATGACCCCCAAAGCGGCCTGGCGCAGTCGACTACCGACGTTTAAATTTTGTCGAGTTGGCGGGAAGAAGAGATATTCTTCTCTCTATCTTGGTTTTTCTCTGGTTAAAGGATTGTGAAATATATTTTTTCAATTCAAATATTTATTGTTTGCTTTTTTACGTAAGAATAAATTTTAAAATATTTGGGCATTAATTAAAAACAACCATTTATTTTGCGCGCAGTGTATTTTGCATAGAAGAATCTGAAGATGAATCATCTCCACTCTCCATGCTTGAATTACCATCTGAAGCGCTTCGGTAGGCTAATGTTTTAATTCATGTTTTCTCTTTTTATTTTAATGACTCATTAAACTACAAGGAGCAAACATGAGCAATGGTTTGTTTTGATAGTTTAAAAGTACAATATTCCTTCTTTATTAATTTATAAAAAGGTCAGTGTGGAGGCTCGAGGAAGTAAACTATAATACTACCAAAATAGTATAATTAATGAATTCTGAAACCTATTTGTAAGAATCTATTTACACAAGGTATGAAAACACCATAGCACAACTAATATAAATCAAATAAGTGCAGATATTTACATTTAGTACATCCCTTAAGGTAATAAAATTAAGCAAAGTTTGCAACGCGTATACTGAAACAGTTAAAACAGTATTGACTTCGCAAAACCGTATCAATAACTAAATAATAAGTTTGTTCCAACCAACAATTTTTGTATCGTCCCCGAACGATTATTGGGATCATTCGTACTGATGTTGTGCGCAGGCGTGTATTTTTCACAGTTCCGTGACGGTGCAAAATAAACACGGGTTGGAACGCTTTGTGAACCGATTTAGTTATCGAATTAATAACATAACCTTAGTTTACGTAATGAATTGTCAATTGAGGATTTAAGGATCATAAAACATAAATCTTTTATGGATATAAACAAAATAATGACCGAAAATACAGTATTAGGAGAATTCTGCATTTTTTTTTCCGGTTCATTCAGCTAGCATTAGCTCCAAATCGTCCTCGCTCGTTGATACGTCCGATAGAACATCGCTATCTCCTCCGTGACTCATGGTAAAAGAATCAAATTAAACAAAAATAAACGCTGTGAAAATCTCAAACCCTTCGACTAAAAATGCCCATTAACAAAAACCATAAATACATAGAAAAATATTTTAAAATAAATGGAAATTTCAAAGTGTCAGCACTGTCAGCCCCAGCTGACTAAAAGCTTAGTGCGCAGGTCATCCCAAACGATTCCGATGTTTGGGCAAGGATAGAAATGACGGTACTACTAGAACCAGTTCAAGAACGGTGACAAATTTGGTTGGAACACTTACAGAACCGTCCTATAAATCGTCAATTTAAGGTTGGAACGCATTTTGTTTGATACGCATGCGCCTGACCGCACTAAGTACGGTTTTTGGTCGGGTTGGAACAAACCTAATGTTTAACACAGATCACCATTTGATCGCACGCTAGTGGTCGCCTGAGGTATTGTCGCTTGAGAATAATCGTCCATGGTATTAGAGTGGGGGAAATAACGCAGTGGGATGTGTCGTTAAGAAATATAAGCAAAGGTAATTTCAATATTCATTTTACATTTTGAATAAATGCCAAGTTTGTGGGTCCCGGGCCCCACTGTGCGGCGTTGTCCGAGAACAATCGGGGGGTTTCGGGTTTATTAGCGCATGGAGATTTAGGCGTGGATAGACGACGATGAATTGTGCACTGTTGCCGGACTTACAATTTATGAAAAAAAAAAATGGATGAAATGCATAAAGTATAAAAAATATGTTTTAATGATATATGATGTTAAAAATTACATTTTTACGGCTAGCGCCGCCCCTGCAAGTATGTCAAAAAAACTCAGTTCTGGTCTTAATATAGCTTTTTATTTTTGTAAAAGGAGGGCAAAATCTTTCTGAGAAAGAGAAAATTTATTAAAGTGTAAAAGTGCACTTACTAGAAAGTATCATGAGAAGGTGTTGAAATTATGAAATCCACAGAATAGGCAAATCAAAAGAAATATTTAGGGCACAGTTAGTTGGTACGGGATTTCGGAAATTTTTTTGGTCTTTAGTTTTAGCTTAATTCCATTTTCCTAGTTTGGGAAGTGTGCCCTCCCTCAAAATAATCACTTTTAGCAAATAAAATTTTCAGCACCCTTTATTTATGGTTATAAATTTTATGAACTTGGCCCAGTTGGGTGTTGTGTTTATATTTTTATCAATAGGCAGTACCTAGCTGTGTTAACAAAGAAATTAGGTTATTTTACTTCGACAAAATGAAAACATTGACAGCCAGATTTTCCAACGCTATATTCTATCCAATTTAATGTGAGGATGATGACAGAAAAATCAATTGAACAAGAATTCACCCTATTGGTCAGTACCATGGACAGTTTACACCAGAACATATTTTAGCGATCACAATATTCATCTTTTCTTTCCTGATAATCACGGAGGAATCAGATTACTTTCTATCCATGTTGGCGAAAGGTCATTAGAAAAAGACAAATAAAAAAAAAAGAGTATGTTCAAATTTTTATCGCACCTTCTTTGCTTGTGGAAGTATTGCTGGTTATACAGTTCAAAAGATTAGTCATCCCAAAATTAGTTTCTTTCCTGATAAAATTTCCATCGGAATCCGATTTCTTTCTATCCTTGTTAGCAAAAGGGGCATTAGTAAAAGACAAATAAAAACGATGTTGCCAATAAAAAAGAATAATCAAACATTTTATCACAGCCGCCTTTGTTTGTGCAAGTACTTCTGGTTGTCTACTGTTAAAGTTTAATCGGAATTGTCATGAAAAATAAATTTCTAATCTGGCAAAACACTTATGTAAGTTTTATGACTTTATACCAAAAGACCTTTGTTTTTACTGAACACAAACAGCATTTGCAAAAATCTCGTTTTTATTAAGCAAAAACAGTGTCAGCATAGCCACATTAACCTTCTTATTTTATACTATTTAAAATCATTGTTTCCTACCCCTCTAAGTAACAATACTCCCTCTAACCAATAATTTGCAATAAAAAGATCGGAGAAAAAGTTTTTAAATAAATAAAGAAAAAATAGCAAAAATGAGTCAATATTTTTGTTAAGATCAACAATTCATAATAAGGTTAAAAAATGATTCCCCGTTTCTCCGATATATAATAAAAAACGATCTATAATACAGCCTACCTGCGAACAGTGACATTTGTGTGAGTTAAAGACACGATAAAAATTGTTTAATCGAATATATCAAGTAGTTTCACAATTTTTAACTGTAACTGTTGACAATATTAGTTCCAGAAGGATAGATACACTTTGTAATGGCACTATGACTTTAGCTTTGAACTGAAAGCAAACGTTTCTAGGGCGCAATTTTCACTCCTTTCTCAATAACTAAAGAAATCTTCTGTGATGCCCTCTACGCTCAACTTGATATCGGGTCGGCGTCCTTGTTACTCATTCCCATAACGCCCGGCCCAAGTAATGTAAAGAAGAACAAATATGTATCTTGCGTAATATTTCAATAGTTGTTAGTCAGTCCCATATTCATAAAACACAGGAATTTAAGCTGCTAATCTTTTATATAAACTTTTTAAGTACCTACCTATATTTTTACACTACAAAAACAATTTATATTATGGGGCAGGCTTCAAATAATATTGTAATGTTTATTATTCTCATAACCTAACTTTCTACCAGCTATAAAAATTTTACGAGTAGGTATGATAGGGAAAGAAGACGAGAGAGAAAAAATAAGAGAGAGACATAATTTCGTCGCTGATCTTACCAAGGGGCGAAAGCGCCAATTTGCTCAGGTTGGGATTTTTTTGATGTTCGTCCCTTAGTCTGATCCTAATAATGTGTTTAGTGTCGCTTATGCCTATAGACGATTTGCTGTATACTCAAACAGCTAGAGTTGGAGGTCCGCCAGTTTGTCAGATCGTGGATACCTTTAAATCTAATCACTACATGCTCCTAACCACTGCCCTCGTCAGTGCCCTAACTCAAAATCGAAGGAAGTGTCGCTTTCGCCCCTTGGTAAGATCAGCGACGATTTATCTCTCCGTCGTAAAATGGGTTTCTGTCATCATTCTCAAATTAAATTGGATACAGTATAGACCGTTTAATTTGATAATCAAAAGTTTAAACTTACAAGCAGTAGCGGCGCTAGCCCTAATTGGTTGGGCAAATGCCGGCGGTAGCATCTAAAGATTCGGCAGTACTTGGATACTTTTATGTTCAGTGTTCGTTAATTTCAGATTTATGGTTGGGCGAATGGTTGGGCGATCAGAATTTTTAGTTGGACGCGGGCCAAAACCTGCCCCTTCTTAGCACCGGCACTGCTTATAAGTGTAAAAATCAGACAACTAAATTTCATACTATCAATTTTGTTCTGAGTTTTTTCCAAAAATTTATGAAAAAAACGTAATTTTAGTACATATTTTCCACAAAAATAGAACTAAATTCACTTTAGCAACACGTTTCAAGATGAAAATCATTTGGAAACCAAGCAAATCGCTGAAATATTAGAATAACTCATACGTTTTTACCGACGACTTATCAACAATGACAGGACAAACACCTTTCGAAAGCTAACTAATCAAGTAGAAGATCTTAATTTAACCCAGTACTAAATCTTAAACCTTTTTGGTGAATCTAACGTGAATTATTAAAATCAGATTTTTAAATGTTATCTTTTAAACATTTAAATGTATTTTTTAAGATTTATAATAATATTGCAAGCCGAAGCCTCAGTCCTCACGTTTTTGTTGACTGATTTTGTTTTTGATGGTCACAAATTATCCAGAACTGATTGTTGACACAACACTAACTTTTCAAGGTGTAAAGTGTCATGACACCAGTTGACAGCAGGTACTTTTTTGACGTTCTGCAAGCGTGTCATTTCAAAATGGGACGCCGTAGAAAGACATGCGATACTTCAACGCAAACCGAGTTCAGCGTAAAGTTACCCGTAGTTTTGTTAGAGCGAATGAATACAGATAAGGGTAAAGAACGTCGTACTACAGCCCAAGAAAGTTCTGAACCAAGCATCACAATACGAAACCCATCATTACCAAAGGCGCAAGTTACACCAGCAATAATATCCAGACCTCCTAGAAGCTATCGTTTCTTTGCCAAACCGATAACAAATAATGCAAAGGCCAATTCAACTTTAGTTAATAGGTCAGAAGATTTTACTTTGCCGGGTACAATTCAAAAACAAGCCCATAAAAGAAAGGTAAGATTTGTAAAACCAGGTCCTCTATGTTACAAAAAGAAACTTCTTCATTTAATTCACTACGACGATATGACTCTACCTCTAGCAATGGACCAACCAGACGATAAAAATGATGTGTCAACTGCCGAAAATTTAGGAACAATTTTGGAGCAAGGAGAATCTACAAGACTAGATGATGATGAGGTTAACGGTTTTGAAGTAGAAGAGATTATTGTAGAATCACTAGAAGGTCCAGAAGAAACATCTAATGTACAACATGAAACTAAAGAGGAAAGTGATAATATTGTGAAAAATGTCTTAGACGAGACCACAGAATTGCCTAAAAGAGATAACAAATTTGATGATAAGAACAATGCTGCAGTAGTATCATCATCATTAACATCTAAAAGTGCTTCATCAGGATCTTCGAAAGAAAATTCAGACTACGCCAAGAAGCCTAATGAATCTTCAGAAAATTCAAGAAAGGAAAATTTCCAGCAAAGACAAGGTGGAAAAACTATCTTAATTAAAGCTAACACAGTTCATATTTATAATCATTTTTATGGTGGTGGTTAAGTACGTTCTTTTTCTATTAAGTTAATTATGAATAAAAAATTGTCACAAAAGAATTACGAATGTTACTTCAAAATTTTATTATTTTTCAAATACAATAGATACCTACAGATAAATGTCTATTACATAAAATCAGTAGTACTTATAAGTATTGTTTAATTTAGGGGATTATGTATTTAAAGAGTCCAAATAGAATAATATTTAGATTAATTTGGATTATTATTTAACTGAAGCTTTTAGACCAAAAGATAGCGACGTCAAAACCTACAAATTTTTTATATAAAAATTTGTGTTTTAAAATCGGTCTTAGTTACTAATATCAGAGTTTGATTGGCGAGCCACGTTACGCGTCTATAGGACAGTCCAAGAAGTTTCAAACACATGTGGTATTAATTTATTAAGTTTATCTAAAAGTAAGTATTACAAATTTACCGGTACAGAGTCGTGAATAGTCAAACAGCATAGAGGAGAGAAACAAGAATTTGAAAAATCGGTAAAGAGTATGGGTCCATTATTTTTCAAAATATTGTAACATGTTAAGTTGTTTAGAATATATATATATATATATATATATATATATATATATATATATATATATATATATATATATATATATATATATATATATATATATATATATATATATGTGTACCTTGTACATATATACAGTGTGACCAGTAAAGTTCGCATCATATGGGGATTTTTTTATTAATAGCTTTATTCGATATTTGACTTTGGCATCAATTTCTGCTTCGATCGAGATGAAAATTAACCAAAAAAATACTAGTCACGTGATTCATATTATCTGCCAAATTTTAATTTTTTCCAGAAAAAATTCAAAAGTGGGGATATTTCTCAAAATATCGAAAAAAGTTATTAGAAAAAGTTTTTCTAAATGCAATTTTTAGCTCATATGCAAAATTTCAGCTGCATAAGATAATTGATTTTTTGCCCATTTTTTGTAAATTGCACCACTGTTGCAAAATAAGACTCAACGCAGCCTACATAAAACTTCTTAGTTTTGACAATGGTTTAATTCAGACATATTTTCTTTAAAGTAGCGCCATATTAAATGTGTGTTTTTCTACAAAATCCAAATAGGGATATGAAAATTTGGTCACATGTGATGCAAAGTTGTTTTTTTTTTTGACCCTGTATAAGGTAACTTCATAAAATAACTATTTTTGAAAACGTAGTTTGTGTCTAAAAGTAATACACATTATAATTAAGACAAACAAGTACACAGTGTCACTAGTAACGTCTGCATTAAGTGGAAAATAAATTTTCGTTTTACTTTACGTAAAGTTTATATACTTTCAACGATTTAATGTAAAACCCCTTTATTAAAATTTGTTATGAAGCTATGTTATAAAAAAAGTAAAAATAATGAACTGGATCGGTGGAAAATTCATTTAAAAAACCTCACAATCCGATAAAACATGGTGAAGACGTCCAATTAAATGTGTGCCTAGATGTTGTGGAACATGGTCAAACTAGTATTAGATATGTTTCTTGCAGAACTGATGTCCAAAGAGAGAGTGTAAGGAATATTTTGCACAAAAATAAATTTAAACCTTATAAACCCAAATTTATAAATACTCTTAAGGAACAAGATTTTGCCATACGTTTGGGATTCTCTTTTTGGTACCAGGGGGAAAAGATGTGTCCTTTCCCTTTCACGTCTTATGGGCCGATGAGGCAACTTTCAGTTCAAACGGCGTTGTTAGCTCTCAAAATTGTAGATGGTGGGCTCAAGAAAATCCAAATTTTATAATAGAATGCAGGAACCAGTATTCCTTTAAAACAAATGTGTGGTGCGATGTTTTAAACGATCAAGTTGTTGGGCTTTATTTTTTTAGAGGTAATTTAAACTCTGAAGAATACCTACGCTTCCTTAACACCGAGATCCTTGAAGTTTTGGATAATATGCCTATTGAAATAAGGCATAATTTGTGGTACCAGTGTGACGGTGCTCCCATCAATAATACAAGACAGATTCAAGAACGCCTCTTGGAGATATTTAGGGGCAAAGTAATTGGGCGTAATATGGAGCAATACTGGCCGCCCAGGTCTCCGGATTTAACCCCACTTGATTTTTTCTTATGGGGTTACCTAAAACAAAAAGTTTACAAACAAAGACCTTTTCGTAATGTTGATCATTTGGAAACGGTGATTCGAAACTGTATTTTAAAAATAAGGCCCCTTAGTATCAGAAACTCCATTAAAGATGTGTCAAGAAGAACAATTGTTTGTATTGAACGCAATGAAAGGCACACAGAAATGTAATTTTAAATTTTGAATTGTTTTTAATTTAATATTCAAATACCAAAAATAGTTTGTTATTAATTAAAAAGGTTGAATTTTAAATGCGTTTAATTTTCATATTATGATTTTTTTATTAGAAAATTTGACTCTTT
Organism: Philopedon plagiatum; assembly: GCA_963971165.1. NCBI lineage: Eukaryota > Metazoa > Arthropoda > Insecta > Coleoptera > Curculionidae > Philopedon > Philopedon plagiatum. The sequence goes on from OZ020191.1 coordinate 97,953,424, forward strand.
TCAATTAAACTATGTTCCTAATATTAAGGTGTATTACTTTTAGACACAAACTACATTTTCAAAAATAGTTATTTTATGAAGTTACCCTATACAGGGTCAAAAACAAATAAACTTTGCATCACATGTGACCAAATTTTAATAGCCCTATTTGGATTTTGTAGAAAAACATACATTTAATATACAAAGAAAATGTGTCTGGAATAAAGCATTGTCAAAACTAAGAAGTTTTATGTAGGTTGCGTTGAGTCTTATTTTGCAACAGTGGTGCAATTTACAAAAAATGGGCAAAACATCAAAATTATCTTATGCAGGTGAAATTTTGCATATGGGCTAAAAATTGCATTTAGAAAAACTTTTTCTAATAACTTTTTTCGATATTGTGAGAAATAACCCCACTTGTGATTTTTTTGGAAAAAAATTATATATATATATATATATATATATATATATATATATATATATATATATATATATATATATATATATATATATATGTATATATATATATATATATATATATATATATATATATATATATATATATATATATATATATATATATATATATATATAATATATATATATATATATATGTATATATATATATATATATATATATATATATATATATATATATATATATATATATATAATTTGTATCACGATAAGTGTATCGTGATTTGTATGTTTCTTGAACCATTTCAATATATATTTTTTGGAAACTATTTCTTGGGAATAGAGGTTCATCATTTAAACGACAAAATAACAGCTTTACTGACTGTGGAAGTGTGTTCTCCTTTTGCATTAAAGTACGGGGAGTCCAAGTAAATGGACAACCCCGGGCCGGGTAGACCATGACAGCTGTTTCGTCCTTGTTAGGACTCATTCAGACGGCCATAACCCTAGTAGCACCGTGGCAAACGACATTAATGCATCTTAAATCCGTTTTGCAAAACACAAGCAGGAAAAAACATACCATAACGCCACCTAGCGGGTGCTAGCTCTAATGCAAGAAGCAGAACACACACTGAAAATGTAAAATCTAAAATCTAAGGGCGAACACGGCATCTCTAGTTTATGAGAAACGCATTTTCGCAAATTCGCCCAACTTGTCGGCACGAATACGTGCAGAGCAAGGAGGGAGTCACAAACGTTCTCACTAGAAAGACGCGTAAACCCTTAACGAAAGGTGGTTTCATTGCAATTACTTCCTTGCAATTTTATAATTTGTATCACGATAAGTGTATCGTGATTTGTATGTTTCTTGAACCATTTCAATATATATTTTTTGGAAACTATTTCTTGAGAATAGAGGTTCATCATTTAAACGACAAAATAACAGCTTTACTGACTGTGGAAGTGTGTTCTCCTTTTGCATTAAAGTACGGGGACGGGGAGTCCAAGTAAATGGACAACCCCGGGCCGGGTAGACCATGACAGCTGTTTCGTCCTTGTTAGGACTCATTCAGACGGCCATAACCCCAGTAGCACCCGCTAGGTGGCGTTATGGTATGTTTTTTCCTGCTTGTGTTTTGCAAAACGGATTTAAGATGCATTAATGTCGTTTGCCACGGTGCGACTGGGGTTATGGCCGTCTGAATGAGTCCTAACAAGGACGAAACATCTGTCATGGTCTACCTGGCCCGGGGTTGTCCATTTACTTGGACTCCCCGTACTTTAATGCAAAAGGAGAACACACTTCCACAGTCAGTAAAGCTGTTATTTTGTCGTTTAAATGATGAACCTCTATTCCCAAGAAATAGTTTCCAAAAAATATATATTGAAATGGTTCAAGAAACATACAAATCACGATACACTTATCGTGATACAAATTATAAAATTGCAAGGGAGTAATTGCAATGAAACCACCTCTCGTTAAGGGTTTACGCGTCTTTCTAGTGAGAACATTTGTGACTCCCTCCTTGCTCTGCACGTATTCGTGCCGACAAGTTGGGCGAATTTGCGAAAATGCGTTTCTCATAAACTAGAGATGCCGTGTTCGCCCTTAGATTTTAGATTTTACATTTTCAGTGTGTGTTCTGCTTCTTGCATTAGAGCTAGCACCCGCTAGGTGGCGTTATGGTATGTTTTTTCCTGCTTGTGTTTTGCAAAACGGATTTAAGATGCATTAATGTCGTTTGCCAAGGTGCGACTGGGGTTATGACCGTCTGAATGAGTCCTAACAAGGACGAAACAGCTGTCATGGTCTACCCGGCCCGTGGTTGTCCATTTACTTGGACTCCCGTACTTTAATGCAAAAGGAGAACACACTTCCACAGTCAGTAAAGCTGTTATTTTGTCGTTTAAATGATGAACCTCTATTCCCAAGAAATAGTTTCCAAAAAAATATATATATACAGGGTGTTATGGAAATCATTTAATATATTGGAATGGGTAACTCCTGATATGAATTCAGATTGAATAAAAAGATTCATAAACGGCGCTTCACTATAAAAAAAAGGTTGATATCGGCCATCAAAAAATTTTTTTTTAAGTAACAGCTCACCACTGGCAATAAACACATGGCCATATAAAAACCGCAAGAACCGTCAGTTACAGAAAAAAACCTTTTGTTTTGACATCAGTAGTCACTGTGACGTTGCCAATTCTCTCTAGAATATTCCTATGTAAGTAACAGATTTGAAAAATAATAGATTTGTTATCTTTAAAGTAAGAAATCATACTAAATCTTTTAAAGCATTCAATTTCAAAAAGTTAAAATACAACACAAAAAATTAAGAGAACAGCTGTTCAAAACAAGAGTAAAATTTAGTTCAACTAGGCCGACCAGAAATTTTTGGAAGAAAAAGGGTACCTATACAAAAATTTTGGTTCCAAATCAGCTTTAAACAAAAAACTCCCAACACTTAAGCATGTACTTTTTTTTATTTGCCTATTTTAAATCATATTTAACAGAAGATTTGGCATTTATTAACAGGTTTTTTACCTATATCGTCCTTAATTCGGTGGTTTTATGGTAAAAGGTGCTATGTCGATATTTGGGCCAAATCACGTTTTTTGTGTTACATATATGCCAATAAGATCAGATCTATGTTCTCTAAAAACCATATGGCTCGATTTGCCTTAAAAATAATTCTATTTTAAATTGTCAAGACCAGCTAAGTTTGTTTCTATTACATATTTTTATGGCAGAATGCTTCTTTTTGCTCTCCTGTAAAAGTTTACTTTTCTCACATATCACCTTTTGCCATAAAACCACCGAATTTTTAAGCGAAATTCCTCACAACTAAATTAATAATAAACTTTACCTTCATACCATCTTCCAGTAAGTCAAACCAAGATTTTTTGATACAAGTGAAAGTTGTTTCAAATATCATCATTGTATTTGCACTTGCCTAGCGCACTTATTTACGACAAAAAACTCAACAAAATAACTATAAAAACGAACGCGCTTCTAAACGACGCATTACGAGGCTCTTGACTGGAAGTAAAGTCCAAAAGGAAACGAACATTCTATGTTACTATACTACACTCGCCGGCGCAAAATTCCGCCACCCTGAAATTTTGACCAAGTTTGATGTTTTATAACTTATTTATTTTTTATCCGATTTTCATGATTTTGTTATCAGTTTGTAGATCCATTTATTCTGTTTTTCTTTAATTATTTCATAAAGTATAATTTTTCGATTAGGCTATATTATACAGGAGGAAATCAAAATGTTGTTTTTTGTCGTAATTTCAAAACACCCTGTAGGGAAATTGAGGTGGATAATTTTGTTTACATACTGTTTCTTGTAATCTCTGATGTGTTCTAAACATTTCTTTTTTTGATTCATTCCATTATCTCATTTGTGCTGAGAGCTGCAAAATTTTAAATGAAACGCTGATTTGAAGCCTATTTTTATTAAGAAAAACAAACACTAGGTATATCATAAAGTTAATTAACAAAAAAAAATTAAATAACGTGTATTTCCTCCTCTCGCAGCAATGACAGCTTGCAGTCTTCGTGGCATCGAATGAATAAGGTCACTTATTCCTTCTTGAGGAATAGCTTGATATTCTTCGGTCAGCGCCAGTCATAAGTTTTGCAAGGTTTGTGGTTGTACAGGACGACGACGAACGGCTCTTTTAAGTTGATCCCAAAGATGTTCGATTGGGTTGAGATCTGGGCTACATGCAGGCCATTCCAATCTTGGAGGTCCAACTTCATCCAGATATTCGCATACTACATGTGCAACGTGAGGTCTAGCATTAGCATGCATTAATGTAAATTGGTTCCCAATAAACGGAGCAAATGGAACAACGACTTCTTGGAGGATTTCCTCAATATAACGATGGGCGGTTAGAGCTCCATTTTCAACAAATATAAGATTGGTGCGTGCTTCGGTAGAAATACCCGCCCAAATCATGACTGAACCGCCATGATATGAGATTCGTTCTGATATGGTGCAGTCAGCATATCTTTCATTTCTACGTCTGTATACCCGCTCACGACCATCCGGCGACCTTAAACACCCTGGATTTATCTGTGAATCTCTATTTGTATTTTTTGCTGTGAATAGTACGTTTCCCCACTGTTCTAGAGTCCAGTCAGAATGCGCTCTTGCAAACCTCAGTCGGTGTTGTCGATGCTGAGGAAGTAATCGTGGACATATTGTTGGCCTTCGTGAATGAAGCCCAGCTTCTGCCAATCTTCTACGTATCGTTCTTTCACTTACATTTACTCGACGCATCATTTGCAAGTCATTTTTTAGACACACAGCAGTAGATCTTCGATCTCTTCAAGAACTAATGGTGACAAAGTGATCATCAGCTGCAGTGGTCATTCTCCTTCTGCCAGAGCCTTGCCGTCTAGTAAAAATTCCCGTCTGTAAATACCTATTTCCTCCAACAACCGCGGAATTCTCAGACTATGGGCGACATAACTTTTGCTACGGCCATCCTTTATTAACGCAACAATTCTACCCACGTCTGCTGGAGTTAATACCATATTGACACACAACAAATTATAATATTGTCACTGTCAAACATTCTGCCACAATAATCGCGTCCTTAGCCAACGTCGATAATTTTTAACCGAAAGCTTGACATACATTTTCAAAAAATAACATCGTTTCATTTAAAATTTTGCAGCTCTCAGCACAAATGAGATAATTGAATGAATCAAAAAAAGACATGTTTAGAATACATCAGAGATTACACGAAACAGTATGTGAACAAAATTATTCACCTCAATTTCCCTACAGGGTGTTTTGAAATTACGACTAAAAACAACATTTTGATTTCGTCCTGTATAATATATATATATATATATATATATATATATATATATATATATATATATATATATATATAAATGTAAATAAAATAAAAATGATACTTTATAAAATAATTAAAGAAAAACAGAATAAATGGATCTACAAACTGATAACAAAATCATGAAAATCAGATAAAAAATAACTAAGTTATGAAACATCAAACTTGGCCAAAATTTCAGGGTAGCGGAATTTTGTGCCGGCGAGTGTATATTATCTAAACTGCTGGCCACTCGAACTTACACAAGAGATTTTTAGGCAAAATTTAAAGTTCAATATTTTCAACAGGAATGCAAATTTTTGAACGCGTCTTGCAGATTGTAAGAGCTAGTTTTTTTCGGATTAAGCTGCATGACGTATATTTATCGTAGCACCATAGGTTTATTATATACGGGGTGATCAATGAAGTCATGCAAAAAATCAGAAAGTTTGTAATAGTGAAATTTAGGCAAAACATTTTTTTGGTCATTGCAATATGGTTCGATAATAACCTAACATCAGTATCTCTAGACGTTTTGGTGACTTTTTGGATTAAGGCCCTTAGGTCTTGTACACACTACTAAACATAAAATGTGGGTAGCAAAATTTTTAAAATGCTATAACTTGACATTGGATTTACGGTTCTTGATGATTTTTACGGATTTGGAATCCTTATTTCACGTAGATTTTCTATAATCTAAGCATTTTATTTGGGGGTTGAAATATACAGGTTGAAATTTACACATTATACCGAGTCGATAATAGACAAAAACGTAGGGTACGACGCGCTCTAAGGTTTGGCATTATTTAAGTTTTGGTAAAAATAAATTCTCACCTCAAGTTGTTTTTGTTTAATGTCCTTCTCACTGTTCTGTCCAAAACTCTCACCCCAGTTTATTGCCTCAAAGAGTCATTCAGTTTTATAGAGTTCTTTGTCTACCCCCATGCCCATATTTATGATCGGCTGTAATTTCTACGCGACGCGTCAATTTCAAAAGTAGGCATTGGAAAAACAAATTTGTTGCTATGGAATTAAAAACTATTAACATTATTTTAGAAATAATCTGACACATTTCAATGTTATAATTTTGTAAATTTTAATTAATATGAGGCGTTTAACCACGGCAGAAAGGGAAAATTGCATTCGACTTCTCAACGAAGGAATGTTAAAAAAGCAAATTGCGCGCATTTACAATGTCAGCCGAAAGACAATTTATAATTTGAACCGTCGCGTCGCGTCGAAACTACTGGTAATTATAATTATGGGCATGGGGGTGGACATACAAAAAAAAATAAACCAAAGAACCGAAAGAATTTTAATGAGAGAAACTATGCAGAATAGAACAAAGAACTCTAGAAAACTAAATGACTCTTTAAGGCAACAAACTGGGGTGAGAGTTTCAGACAGAACAGTGAGAAGAAAATAAATAAAAACAACTTTAGGTGAGAATTTATTTTTACAAAAACAACATAATGCCAAACATTTTAAATTTTAGAGCCCGTCGCAGAGCAAAATGTGTGCGGTTATTACAACACCATAGAGCGAATAGGCGGGCATGGCCAAATCGGCATGCGAATTGGGGTAATGCAGAGTGGAGCCATTGTTTATTTTCTGACGAAACAAGATTTAATTGATTCACTCCGATGGCCGAATTTTAGTTTGGAGAAGGCCAAATGAGCGGTATTTGGAAGAAAATATGGCCCCTCAAGAGGCATTTGGTGGCGGAGGTGTTACAGTGTGGGGAGGTATCATAAGAAATGGTAAAACCGAGCTATTCATTACCAACCAAACCGTTAACGCTACTGTTTATCAGGAGGAAATTTTGGAACCTATTGTTGTTCCTTTTGCTCGAAATTACGGCCCAGAATTTCTATTGATGGATGACAACGCTCGACCTCACATAGCGCGAAGGATCACAGAGTTTTTGCAGGCACAGAACATCAATAGGATGGACTGGCCTGCAAAGTCTCCGGATCTTAATGTCATCGAACACGTTTGGTCTTATTTAAAACTTAAAGTAAGATCGCGTGATGTACCCCTTGAAACCTTAGAACCACTTGGTGAGGCCATTCGTGAAGAATGGGAGAATATTCCACAAGATTTTATAAATAATCTTGTGGATACTCTACCAAATCGATGTCGGGAAGTAATACGTCGAGCAGGAGGACCAACAAAATATTAGTTTCTCTTTTTTGTTATTAATGTACCTACTTAATTTCGGATAAATTATTACCAAAGATTAGGTATTTAAAGATAGGACACTTGGCAATTTTCCATTGATATTTGCCGGGTTTTTTTTAGGGTTTGCAGGAACCTTTAAATTAGGTTTAGAATTAGAAATTTTGTAAGAATTGACTTTTGGCCGTTGTTAACCAATCTTGTATATTGTAGAATATAATGTAATAAACTTGTTCTTGTCGCTACGTTTTTGTCTATTATCGACCCGGTATAATGTGTAAATTTCAACCTGTATATTTCAATCCCCAAGTAAAATGCTTAGATTATAGAAAATCTACGTGAAATAAGGATTTCAAATCCGTAAAAATCATCAAGAACCGTCAATCCAATGTCAAGTTATAGCATTTTAAAAATTTTGCTACCCAAATTTTATGTCTAGTAGTGTGTACAAGACCCAAGGGCCTTAATCCAAAAAGTGACAAAAACGTCTAGAGATATTGATGTTACCTTAGTAACGAACCATATTGCCATGACCAAAAACGTTTTTTGCGGAAATTTCACTCATACAAACTTTTTGATTTTTTGCATGACTTCATTGATCACACCGTATATAATAAACCTGGGGTCCTACGATAAATATACGTCATGCAGCATAATCCGAAAAAAACTAGCTCTTAAAATCTGCAAGACGCGTTCAAAAATTTGCATTCCTGTTGAAAATATTGAACTTTAAATTTTGCCTAAAAATCTCCATGTGTAAGTTCGAGTGGCCAGCAGTTTATATTACTATTACTACACAATACAACCCAGCCTTGTGGTTAAAACATGAAAGTCCAACAAACACTACGAAATGTTTTGTTTTCTTATAAATAGTCAACACTATAAACACATAGGTACCACCTTTAATAAATTGAACTTTTTTTTCACTAGGATAATGACAGAATTTTAAAAGCCGGCCGATGAAAGTGCGCGGGGGGGGGGGGGGCTGACGGAACCACTGCATGAGCTAACGATGACGTCGTGATGTTGCGTAGTCACCTAACGCGTCGATATGCCAGATATTCAACCAATCACAGCGTGAGCTTTCGTCGCTTACGCGTCCGGCGAAAATTGAAGCGTGAAAGTCGTAGCGTTAGCTCCTTTCGGCGCAACAAATAGATTGAGAGACAGAGCGATAAATATGAGAACGAGGAAAGAGAGATAGCACGACGTGTATTATGGGTTGCGTATAGTAATATTCGTAGTTTAGTATTTTATCCATGATACTCAATACTGTTTTCTTGTTTAACTTGAGAAGAAAGTTTTAAGTAATTAGTGTAGTGTGTTCCACAAAGTCTTTTGTTTAAGCTGATAATTTTTACTTTTGCTCATTAACAATAAAAAATACGTTTGTATTTGATTCCAGTGTTTATTAAAATAATCCTAACAAATATCCTTCAACTGGTTCTGGACAATACGCTGCGGACGCACGCTTGTTTGGAAGCAAATAATGGAAGACATTTTCAACATACCTACCTATTCTCTACTAGATAAGTATCATTCTTTGAAAGTAAATACTAAATAAATACTAAATACTATGTAGTTGTGCTCAGTTAGTGTTTTTCGTTTTGATTTTTAACTTCTTAGCAGAAAGTTTAAGCTGATAGAAATAATGCTTATCTTATTAGTAACGTAATAATAGGGTGTTATAAATATTAGTTAAAACTAAGGCTACTGACAAAAAGGATTGATTTTGCAGTGGTCTTTTTATTATTTTGTTTTTATTTTTTCTTAGAAAAAGGTTTAAATTTGATTTACCTTTGTCTTAAATTACGGTTAATAACAGAAAATAAATTATTCTTAAAGATTTATAATATGTCTGGCAACGTTACAACAAATTCAATTGTTTTAAGTTTTTCGCGCGTAATTTTCTGTCAAGCGCTATGTCGGACCATGTGCTCGCTTAGCCAGGTGCGGCGAATATAGACTGGTTTTAGGGTATTTTTGAAAATTTTTAAAATGTTCGATTTAAGAAAAAAAAGTATTGGATATGTGTGTAGACTATCCCAGGAGTCACCCATTCCAATATATTAAATGATTTCCATAACACCCTGTATATATATATATATATATATATATATATATATATATATATATATATATATATATATATATATATATATATATATATATATATATATATATATATGTATATATACACACATCTGTTCTTCAGTAATAATATGGAATAAAATAGACGCAAGGCGATCCGGTTTTTCCAACGGAAAATGCCATAAATACATACGGAGCAATACTTTTAAAAATTGTGGGTTATTTCTTATTGCAAGTAAGTCATCGATATTATGTAATTATGATAAAAATGTAACAGAAATAGAGGTTCTTTGTAAGTATAGTTGTTTACTTTATAACAAAATTTAACTTCATTTGTTGCGTGAATATTCAAAAAGGCAAAGGAAATAAATACTTACCTATTAAGTATTGAAAACTTAAATAAAATCAAACTAATAAAATAGTTTTCAACTTCCGTGTAATGGCTATAAGGAGAGACCATACAGAAGTCTTTGCTATTACTCATACAGAAAAGCCATCGATATTATGTAATTATGATAAAAATGTAACAGAAATAGAAGTTCTTTGTAAGTATAATAGTTGTTTACTTTATAAAAAAAAAATTAACTACATTTGTTGCGTTGCGCGAATATTAAAAATGTCAAAGGAAATAAATGCTTACCTATTAAGTATTGAAAACTTATAATAAAATCAAACTAATAAAATAGTTTTCAACTTCCGGGTAATGGCTATTAGCAGAGACCATACAAAAGCCTTTGCTATTACTCATACAGAAGAAGAATCACTAAACACGCCTTTGGCTCGCCGACTTGATCCTCATGAGTAGTGGCATTGAATTTGGAAAAATCCAAATTTAATGGTAGTGGCCAAATTTAGACGCTCGTTAGAAAATGTAGAGTAATTCTACAATTTTTAATTTAAATTTACTCTATGTACGTTGGGATTTTAAAACCTCCCGACATGCTCATACTGTTACACAGTTTTTGGTCACACGCCCAAACAAGAGCTCGATACTCGTCTCGCTCACCATGATAGCATCGAGGGGGGGGGGATTAAAGCTCATCATTTAATAGTATATTATTTAACGAGCGGTAATGTAGGTCATAACTCACGCAGATGAAGTTTGCAGCACGAGCCGCAGGCGAGTGCTGTAATTCATCAAGTGAGTTATGACCATTACCGCAAGTTGAATACTATACTTTATCTACGACTATAATAATAAATACTAAGATACTTAATATTGTATTACCTTAATTTGAAAACGTCAAAATTATTCGAGTGACATTACTTCCCTTAATAACAATAATGAACTGTTTCCTTTCGGCCAATCGGCTTGTACAGAGCCACCTTGATATTCGGTTCGTAAATCTTTTCCGATTTATTATAGTGAGTTATAGCAGTGAGTTATTATAACTCATGTTGTTTGTTTATAGATACTATTAATTGTTCAAAAGTAGTTGAATAATTAATATATAATTTAATAGGAGTAGATAAAAGTATATTATTCACGATCAGTAATGACAGTAATACGAGAATGGAATTTGCGGCACGAGCTAGGAGCGAGTGTGGAAAATCATCCGAATTAATAATAGTCATTACCGCGAGTAGAATACCCTATTTTTTTCACGACTATTTTACTAAAAAGTCTGAAAATTAAATCACTAAAATTTTTGTAAATTATGTACTTAGGTACCTTGAAATGTAAGAAATTTTGACCTTCTAACATATAGGTTAACAGTATACCTTTGACACAATGATTTGGCAATTGTTTTTATAAGCTGGCTTTGATATTATAGAAATTTTCTTAAAGCTACTTCCTGATTGGTTCAAAGAACTATGAATAATAAAAATGTTTGTTGTGATTGGTCACAGACTGTGAATAATGAATCATTATTCACTACCCGTAAATAATGACTATTTATTTTCAAAAATTTCAGGGAATTATGGTTTTATTAAATCGTCGTAAAAAACATCTTTAATCATCTTATGATGATACTATACTCATAGCCATCCAGGCGCACATTGATGTCAAAAATATTACTGTGGTATGTCGTAAAATACTGTGACATTGTGTCATTGTGTCATTCTGTATAGTCAAAGAAAAGGTGTATTGATTTCTTGTTCAAGACTTAAGTAGCACGGTTGTTGTTTTTTTATTTATGCGTGTGCGCACGATACACTTACAACGGTATGCTACGCTATGACGTCACTTCGAGAAAAAAATCATAAATTAACTAGACGCTTGCATTCCTTGTACATAAGTACAGGTCAGTTTATTGTCGGGTAGTGTGTTGAGTTGACGTTTATTCAAATACTATTGTCATATTTCATTTGCTCAGGTAAGCGCCTAGTCAATTTAAGATTTTCCCTCGAAGACATCACTTCGAGGGAAAATCTTAAATTCACTAGGCGCTTACCTGAGCAAATGAAATATGACAATAGTATTTGAATAAACGTCAACTCAACACACTACCCGACAATAAACCGACCTGTACTTATGTACAAGGGATGCAAGGATCTAGTTAATTTATGATTTTTTCTCGAAGTGACGTCACAGCGTAGCATACCGTTGTAAGTGTATCGTGCGTGTGCGTAAATAAAAGTAGAATAGTTTTTATACACATGTAAGAATTGTCAGACAATGTATCTAAAAGCCCGTATACACGCTACATTTTTTTTTATATCCGGCCAGTTTCTTCAAATAAAACGAGCCAAAATTTTCGCAGCAAACATTTTGATGCGTCTATGCACGACTGCATTTTCGGCTTATTTTTTACATATACGAGGTCAAATATGGACGCACCGTCAATTTTTTTACTATCAGTTGAAGAAAAAACAAAAATATTATTTAAAAACGTGAACAAAGTGGTTAATTTAGGAAATGGATTGGAAATGGAGTGACCGTGTATTTCCAGTTTTTTAACGTTTTCCATACATTTTTTGGTAAAAAATCCCATTTTGCAAAAAGTAAGTACTTTTTTATCTTTCCTTTAGAAAATAGTTATATACAATTTTATACATTTTTTACTTATGGCAGACATTATCTATTCTCGAGCACTTCCCCCCCCCCCCCCCCCCATAAAAAGCTGTAAGTCGGTTCAGGTGAAATGCCTCGATTTTTAAATTCAAAAATCTGGCAGCCCCCCAGTGCACTGGCAGAGATGGATGAACGGACAAACGACTAAGCAAAAATAATAAGCGGATTCGGTATGAGTGTCATAAGTCATAATGCTAAACCTAGCCCTTTAAAATATGAACTTGTTATACCAAGTATGACCAACAAAGACTTTACATAAAACCTGGCAGCCCCAGCGTGATACATTGCCACTGTCATTGGCAGTGACAGACATAGATTCCGATGGTCGATCAAAAATAAGATTCGTTATGAGTGCCTAGTCCTGGAAGAAAGCTAACCCTTTAAACTATTAACTCTTTGTCCCAGACATTTTAAATGACCAACAAAGACGTTACATAAAAACTTTAATTATTCTTTATTTAAATAATTATACAATCTTGCCAACCGGAAGTGGACAAATGAAGAATTTAAAGAGGGTTTAACTTATAGGGAGAAAAAATGCCGGCCCTCAACAGGTCTAATTGCCACAAACAACGGAAATCGTTAAGCTTTGTTTGACAATGTAATTATTTTTTCTGTTTTATGCACTTGTCGCTGTAAGTACAGTGGGGGCGGGCTCTCGTTAGGCTTCGTGCTCTCCCCTACTCGACCCACACTGACTCGTTAACATCGCGTTTATTAATCCTTCTCCGGCTTGCTCGAAGAACGTCGAGATAGATTAGCGCGCGCTCGTTTGCTTTGGTACTAACGCGACGTCGCGTGGTCGACTTTTTTACGCGCCAGTTTTAATTTTTTATTAAAACTCATTTTTTACGTTGCGTCAATATGTGTCGGGGATAAAAGACTACGTGAAAGTAAATAATGACTAACAGGCTTGTTGTTTTAGTGTTCTATTTAGTGTCATGCACATTTGCAAACATTGATTATGATAGTGTTAAATCAGAAGTTCATATTCAGTGCATTCAGCATTGTCCCTTGCAGGTAATATTTATTATTCACAGTACTATCGTATATATATATATATATATATATATATATATATATATATATATATATATATATATATATATATGTAATATATATATATATATATATATATATATATATATATATATATATACATATATATATATATATATGTATATATATATATATATATATATATATATATATATATATATATATATATATATATATATATATATATATATATATATATATATATATATATATATGGGTGAATCTTATGTACCTAGGTATTTTTTTTTAGTTTATGTGTTCTCACCCTCAAAAGTGTCCTATTTGCTACAAAAATAATATTCTATAAACGGAATTTATTTAAAAGAAAAATAAGAGACGCGCCAACAACCCAAAGTATAATGCCTACTTAAAAAATATATTCATAGGTAATATTATCACGCTATCTGTTGTTTTGTTTCGTAACAATACGGGTTTAAAGTAGATAATTAGTCTTATTCTTAAATTTTAACTATTTTACGTATTACATACATACGTAATTAGAATTTAAGCATTTTCATCCTTTTTATAAATGACAAGAATAGAATTATGTATAATACAGTATTTAGTTCTGTATGGTTTTGTGGTTATACATCACCAAACTTAACGGCTTTTTGGGGACGGTCTGGGGTTTCCAAAAGATTAATATGATTTTACTTACCTACCGATGTAGGTACCTGTTTTTCCTAGAGAGGGCCAAAAATCCTCTCGAGATATCATTAATGCTTAGTTTGAATTCACATTTCAAAGCAAAGTTTAGTTTTAATCTATCTTTTGAAAAGAGAACGTTAAAGTGATTTAAAGTGATTTGTGTCAGCTAAGTTTTTCTCTGCCATCAAGTCAACTGCTCGGAGTTCAAGAAAGGACACTTGGATGTACCTGATTGGCAATTACACGTCACAGATTATTCGAAGTAAACTTCCTTCCAATATATTCCTCTTCCAATATATTAAGCGTACTGTTCTTTAACTTACGTGAAGTAAAATTAAATCTTCATAAAAGTGCTAAGTTAGTAATTGAGGAAGTACTTGTTTTCTGGAACAAAGACCGAATTCCAACCAGAGACGTACCTACAGCATTGTATAAAAAATTAGAACACTTATATGAAGAACTTAAAGGTGTGCAAAAAAGTTCTCATAAAGCAATGGGCGCCGCAAAAGAAAAAGAAGCAACTTTTGGCGATAAATTAAACAATTTGTTTGATATCGCTCACACAAGCGCATTTAAAATGATGAAAATAAAAGAAGATATGACATTTTTGGTCAACCAACGCAAAAAAGATCATCCGGGATTTATGTATGGTGTAGATAAGAAGCTGACTGAAAAAGAACAAAGGTGCGAAGAAAGAGAACAGAAAGCTCGTGAAAAAATTGTAAAAAGTACTGGGGATGAGAGCATGGGAGCCGTTGTAGCGTCGTCTAGCAGCTCGCATACAAGTTCTTCTTATGACGAAGAAGTAGATCTTGAGAAACCAGGACCCTCAGAACCAAAAAGAAAGTGGTAGGAAGAAAAAATATAATAACCACAAAACTAGTTGCAGCTCTCGACAAATATAAAGTAAGTGACCGAGATTCCGTACATATGTATGTTAAGTGCTGTCGCCGAAGCTTTGGGACATGACGTACTTTCTTGGTCCATAGAACGAACAACAATTCAACAATTCAACGTTGTAAACAAATCCTAAGAAAAGAAAGGGCTGAAAACTAAAATTGGGTTTTAAAGATCATAAATTTTTGACTCCCGTAGTTCACTGGGATGGAAACTTATTTGCTGACCTAACTGGATCTGAAAAGCACGACAGACTGCCAGTTATAATTACAAGTGGCGATACAGAACAAATTCTAAGGATACCAGTTTTACACAGTTCATCAGGGAGAGAGACTGCAGTTTATGAAGCGCTATTGGACTGGAATCTCCAAGATACAGTAGGTAGTTGCGTTATGTTGCGACACTAGTGTCTCCAACTTGGGTCGCCTAAATGGTGAAAGTGTAATTAGATTATGATATTTTTGGTGTTGTGTGTCGTCCAGCGTTCCCACAGTTTTGCCCTTTTTATACAAAAATATAATATCATCATTTCTAGTACATTTTTTGCCTAACTGCATACTGCATTGTTTGATAATTACAAAAAAAACAAATCAAACAAAAAATTTGTGAAAACGCTTATTTATGTTTAAAAAAACGAGAAACGACATCAGTCGAACGTTGGCCAACTTAATTTCATTTTAGTACAATTTTTTGCTTTTTTTCTTCTTTTGTATGAATATTGTGACAATATTAACCATAGATTCATATCCTATAGGTATTTTTTAGCGGATTGATATGATTTTGAAGATATTTTGAATCATTTTAGGAAAATAATATGTAAAAAGAATATTGAGGTCCTTGTGGCAGACAAAATGTCACCATGGGTCTTTTCACATATTAATCTTCTGAATGAAATCATTATACACGCTAAAACTTTAAATAATTGACTGAAAATTGCTGGCAGGATATCAATCTATTCTCAATATAATTCACACCATTATATCCCAATGCATCAATAGTTATTTGTGTAACTAGTGCAAAAAGTATATATTTGTTGCACGATGCATGAAGTTTGCAGCTCGAGACGAAGTCGAGAGCTGCAATCATGCTGAGTGCAACAAATATACTTTTTGCACATGTTACACACAATATTTTTTCTACGATCGGTTTATTTTTTATTACAGTATTTTACAATTTAAGAAATATTTTACAATGCAAGGAATATTAAAATAGTTCTAACAAAAACATAAACAGTTTAAACTAACGTGATTTTTACAAAACTAGTTGTTTACTTTTTTCGAGTTAATTTCAATTTTAATATCGCAGTTAGAGCAATTTACTATGGTAACTGATGGACAAACTTCATTTCCAGTAATTTTTTGAATTTTGTTTTCGTTTTTGCTTGTAGAGGTCTCAGGTTCTTCATTTAAAACTCTTTTTCGAATTGTTGTGAAATTTCCGGTATTACAAGAAAAAATTTTTATCTTTAATATACTCGTATTCATTAGGGAATCAAAGTGTTTTTTGCACTAGTGCAAAAAATAAGTTACTTTTTGCACTAGTGCAAAAAATTAAGCTTTTGGCACAGTAAATAGTGCAAAAAGTACTAACTTTTTGCACGATCGTAGAAAAAATTACATAGGTATAGCATAACATAAACAACATATAACCTACATTTATCTAATTATACCGTTAAGGAAAAATTATTATTTAAGAAAATAATACAAATCCTTAAAATAATATTTGCTGTGCACTGTCAGTAACTTTTAATTATAAAAAGAATGCCTGACCCTAGGCTATCACTAATGTTGTATATATTCTAGCTGTAACCAGGCGCGGCTCGTGAGTTTTTTTACAGGTGGGTCAAAATTTTGTGAGCAACTAGTGATATCAACGCAACAAGCAAAATACACTTTTTTAATTAAGGAAGGTTTTAATAATGTAGTTTTGCCAAGAAATTATTTACCTACAAGAATAAACACCACAAAAAACATAAAATAGGTACTGTAGTGTATTGAACATTGCTACTCTAGATGTGTATGGCCTTCAGTATTGCTTTTGTATGTGTTTTAGTCTAAGATTGTTAGCGGCTTCCCCTTTTGATACGTCTCCTTAATAGAGGTCGCGCCTTGTACGAAAAGTATATATGATTACTTGTAATGTATTAAGAGTAAATAGGCAATACAGGGAATGATTCTCTCTCTCTCTCTACCATGAAGCCATTTTCGTTAAACTTGCATTTTAGTGATTTACAATAGATCTAAGTTTTTATACAGTTTATCCGTTTCATTCTTTAATTCGACTATGCTACAGGTACCAAATTTGCATTTTTGCTGTGACTGTTCTTATCGCTTTCGGCGCCGACGGCAACGCGCGCGCCGAAAGCGATACTATTGGTGGTTGTGTCTCTTTTTAACTTCCTAAAGCGCGTATGTTTATTTCTCTCTTAGTTTAATGCATTTATATAGTCCGGTAGTCCGTATAAACCTATGAGGTCAGTTTAAAATACGACCGAGCCCGGAGCAAGCTTGAATATCTTTCGACGATGGCTTGGGGAGTTTTCGCATGAGACTTGCACTTTTTTGAAGGGAAAGTTTGGTTTTAAAAAATAAAATATTAGGTGCATCATTGAAAATAAATTTAGGGGGGTCATTGACCAAATAATGACCTTATGGACGAGCCTCGCCTGGCTGTAACTCAATCTGATGAAAACAATTTTTCTGAATCCGCCACAATCATGCAGACATTATTCATCCTAATTTAACTTTATACAAAAGCACAATATACTAAAATCTTTATGGAGGACTGCTCTATAAAGCAGTGAAAACCTCATCTAGACCCGTCTAGTGTGTTTTGGTCAAAAGCAAAACTTCCTTAAAAAGAAATTAGCCAAAGTTTAAAACGAGTCAAATTTTAAAGGAAATGTGTACAAGAAATGCGTAAAAAGATAACTTTAGTTTTTATACCATTTTCTGCAGCACTTTTTTTCAAATATAGGGACACATGTTGCACAACATTCGTAAAATCTACGACGGCAGTACCTAGGGACTACAATATCCTTGACCCGGTCCTGTTCTGCATATCACTGTAAAACTAGAACACTAAATAAATAATTAAAACATCCAAAAAATCGTTAGTACATAACCCCAAAGATTATCTTGTATATTACATGGTGACCAATTTAAGTCAAGCTGTTGCAAACACATTAACATACAATTAATCCAGTTATAACGATAAAATTTAATTAGATATATATTTGAAAATTGACATTCAACAACCTTGTTAAAAGATGCTAACAAAATGATATAACATTTTACCGCACTAATTAGAAATGATGTTGATTAACTATAAGAACTATATCAGAAATTAATGATCTAAGAAAATAATTTCCAACTAACAAGAAAATTACTCCAGGTGTACTTCACCGTTTCTTTCATTTCGTGATATGTTAGTACATTAAAAAATAGTAGACACGTATTTTTTTGTGTAAGGAAGAAAATCGCCCCTGAAGTTCACCCTCAAAAACGAATCTTGATCGATTTCACTTATATAAGAAGATGAACGTTTAAAATTAAACCACTGCACTGGCAGTAGGAAATATGCATTTAATCCAAATAAATCTGAAATATAGTTTTTTGTGTTAACTACGTAAATTTAATATTTATGGTCGTTGTTTTTATCCATGTATTTTGGTTTTTATTAACAAAAAAATATATTTTAACGTGTAAAACGCGACGCTATTGGTGGCGAAGTCACATTACATGTAAATAAAAGTGTCATTATGGCTGGTGTAGGGGAGGATGGGCCACCATGAGACGGAAAAAGTTAAGTTCTATTATCACAGTCATTTTTAAAAGATTATGTAACAAACTGGTGTATCTCCCATAATTAACCACATATTAGTATAAATCAATGGGAAAATGTGAACAATTATGTTTTTTTTTGAAGAAATACGAAAATTTTTATTTTTCTTATCATGTCTCATAGTGGCCCGTAAGGTCGGACACCATGAGACATGATTAATTTTTTTTTAAAAACATACATTTTTAAGAAAATATTTATGACTTTTTACTTTTGGAACAAAGAACAATTATAATACATAAAAGTCAGTTAAACAGTACCGATATTAAAACTAAAAATGTCGAAAACATGGTAAAATATTGTTTTAGCGCATATTTAAACTACTAAACTTAATCCCAAATTTGTGTTATGATTGCATGCATATGATGCCTTTTTGTATTTCCCAGAAGAGATGGCGATGGTAAAATTAATTTTATATCTTCAAGTAGAGCCACTGGTACATCAGGTTCAGGTGGAAATATGAAATGTCCCTCTAATTTAGCAGGTTTTCTTAGAAAATTGACTTCAATGTTATTAGTTAACCTTTCAAGTTTCACCACTTTGCCTACATAGAATACGTTATTTTTAGCTTTAAATTGCACTAATACAAAATCATCGGGTTCTGGATCTTTGTCTAGTTCTTCAAATGCCGAAGGTTCAACGTCGGGAATCCAGTCTGCATCTTCATCGGAATCGGCGAGTGACATTTGTTCCTCTTCTTCATCGGAAGATACGATTTCTTTTGGGGCAGATTTTCTTTTTTTTTTGCAAATAAATTTTTCGTGGCGGCTTCTTTTTTGGCTTCTTCTGGTCTTTTTTTTCTTTTTTCTTTGTTCTCCATATATTTCATTTCGATTTTTTCTTTTTCAGGAGTGTCGGTAGGAATGCAACTGGTGGCTTTTTACGTCGGCTGATATTTAGTTTTCTGTCACCTGCTTTAGGACATCCTTTAAATATTTCGGGACTTACAAAAATTTGCGAAGAATTCTCACCAGACGGATTTCTTACGAAACGCGGTATTTCGGACGAAGTTGATGCATCTTGGTCATCACTCTTGGCTAAATCTGACGTTGTTGCATTTAGAAAATCTCTATTAGTGACGGAACTACTCAAAAAATCATCAGGCGCAAATACGTTTTTATCGAATGGGTATATACCTGTTTTCTTAAACCCAGAATTAATATTCGAGGGGGTCATAAAACGTTCAAATGCTACACCTACACAGCCAGCAACATCATAAATTGATAATGGTGTCACTGGATGATGCAAGAGCCATGAATCAATAGCAGCGTTATATATAGTTCTCTTTGAATGACGCGAAAACCGACGTATCCAAAGGTTGCAGGTTATGACTGCAATGTGGGGGTAGTGTGACTATTATAACCCCATTTTCCTTTGCTATGTTGAGCGTTTCAATAGTAAGGTAGCTCTCGTGGTTATCAAATATTAGAATAGTCGGGTTTGCTCTAGAAGATCCACTATATTGAATAAAGTGCTTCATTACGGATGGAAAGAGCTCTCCGTTCATCCAGCCTGAAGGAGATGCGAGACCTAATGTACCGGGCGGTGCTACTTTCAACATGTGATGTTTAATTTTTTTCTGGGAAACACCATAACAGGTGGAAGTGCATTTCCAGTGGCACTTATTATGCAACAAGTTGTTATTAATACTCAACGTTCTCCACTGACTGACTTGCTTGGTTCCTTTTGATGACAAGGCCTTTTTTGGTTTTTGTACGGTCGTTGTACCCGTCTCATCAAGATTATAGATGCGTGTACCGTCGAAAAATTTTTCGGAGCGACCATATGCTTTTTCAAGATTGTCAAAAAATAAATTGATGTTGCATTCGTTAAAAGAGGATGCTCTCGAAAGGCTACATCCTTCGGGCTGTCGTATACTTAACTCCTTATTGTGTCTTTTTAAGGATTCTTGTAGCCAGTCGACACCTGCAGACTTATTTCTTTCCCAACTTAATGGTATATTTTGTAAGTTAATTTTAGCCATTTCGTAAGCCAGCACACGAGTGTCCTTCGTTGTTTTCCCATAGCACATTTTTAAGCATTTAATAACGTAGTGAACTAAGTCTTTTTCTTCCTCCTCGCTAAAAATTAGGCGGTGTTTATAATTGCTCTTCATTGGAATGTATTTATCAGGATTTGTCTTGTTTGCTTCCTTTTTAACATATCTCTGCAATGTTTGAAAAGATGAGTCGTTTTGTTTTGCTGCTTTTCGAAGTGATAATTGCACTCCACCTTCCCCGGCTAAAACTTGCCGAACAGCCCTTCTCATATTTCCTTCTGAAAACGTGCCTTTTTCACTCTTTCTGGTGCGACCTCTGGACATCTGAGAAAATACAAAATTGTAATTCAATTAAAAAAAACTACTTACTTGTGCCTATGGGCCACCATGAGACAGTGTCCCAAGGTGACTTCAAGAATATGTCTCATGGTAGCCCATTTACACGTGTTTGGAAAAAGTTCGTTTTGATTTAGTACAATTTAGGTTTTTATAAATATCTATATTTGGTTTAAAAGTAAGCCGATTAGTCAACCTGAAAATAACCATTCATACCTTACCTATATCTTTGCTTTTTGCGTCAGGATCGAAAATCGTAAAAAATGCGCGCGAAAAAATTGACCACGCCAACACAAACCTCCGACAAAAGCTCTGCTGTAACCAAAGAAAATAAAAGGGTATGGCTGTAACTGATCGCGCAGCACCAGAAATTTTAGTAGTAAACCAGCTCATCAGTATAGTTTATCATAAGACCAATAGATGGCCACATCCTACCTAAACGGAAATATTAGAATGTCTCATTGTGGCCCACGTTTCATGGTGGCCCACCCTACCCTACTGTAAATTCGAGTGATATTTTTTTTGGTAATTATTTCCCAAAGATTATTAGCTTTCGTGGATAAGAAACATTACATTTGATCACAATGACTGTTCAACATTAGCCATAAAGTCAATCGGATAATTTACGGGCTAACAGACAACAGCAACAGACCTATTTTATTCTCTTCGTTGGCGACAGTTGATTCATTTACGGTGACTGCTTGTTTTTCTACAAATCCTGGCATCTGGCATCTGCAGAAATTTACGAAGTAAAAGCTTAAAGAGATTTTTTTAAAGATAATGTGATGTGCTAATAAGCTTTAAATTCGTTCTTTCCTTTTATTTATCTTACGCTATACTTTAACAGTGGTAACCCATAACCTCATTTGTCTTTAAACTTTTGATAGGATTACCATAAAAATAAACAGCAAAATATGCTTACCTACTTGAATTTGGCGATACTAACATTTAATAATATGTATGTAAGTACAAGATTTGCATTTTGCACGACCTCATTCTGATTTCGGCTTTTCTTGACACATGAAAAAAGAATTTGTTCGGGGCACTTGCAGTGGTATTTTTGCATATTGGCAGAATTACAATATGTATAGGGTTGCTTTTTTAGAAATTTCTATGTTTAATAAAAAGAATTACACACAAATTACACTATAATCGTACAGGGTGCGTTTTTTAATGTGTTACATGGCGATATAATAGGGAGATGGGGACACATATTTCAACATATTTTTGACACTTACCTCTCTATGTTAAGGGGTAACTTTGGAATTTGAAATGGCATGATATACTTTTGTTAATAAAATTCAAATCTACGTAAAAAACTACGTATGTATGTCTACAATTTTTTTCGAATTTGCTCTTTCGGTTACGAACGATATAAAAAAATATTTACCATTTAATTTAAACTTATGTATCGTCTGTCATGCTTGAGAAGTTTTTAGAAATGACCCCTTTTAACCTCCAAAACTTTTTCTAAATGAATTTAGTACAATATTATAAAGTAACAAAGTGTTTGCAACCCTGCGTCCGGAGTTCGGAGAATCACAAAGTAAGTACCTACCTATACCTATATGTGCGGAAAAATCATATACTTACTATATAAATATACTGCGGCTTCCCCATTTACCCAATGAGCGGTTTTTGATGCCAACAATGTGAAATGGAGATATATAATCTCGCATAAGTCTATCCTTTAGTCTGATATTTCGTAAACTGCGATTGCCCTAAATCTTGTGTTGCTATTGGCCATCTAACGGCGCCACGCTTCATACGTTTCTTGACAGGGATGGTTTTTTGGTATAATTGAACTAGTTTATTACTTTTTGTACATCAGGGCATAAGTTAGCACACTTGAAAATAAACCACAAGAACACCGAATACAAAATACAACACGACACAAAGAAAAAAAGGCGATTGGCGATCCAGCTGTAAACTAGAAAAACCAGAAAGCTGAAAGAAGCCGAAATATACGCACAACAGCCGATGATTAGTACAATTCACCATCTAATTCAGTACAATGTCTGACCAATGAAAAACTTCGTATTAACGCATGCGCATATACAGAAATATCAGACTAAAGGATAGACTTATGCGAGATTATATATCTCCATTTCACATTGTTGGCATCAAGAATTCCAGACAACCCGCGGTATATTTATATAGTAAGTCTATGGGAAAAATACCTATCGTATTCGAGATTCGAGGAAGGATGGTTGATCAGCCGGATCAGCAAAACAAGTTTTTATTCTTATTAACTTAGTATCTAGAATTAATTTGTTCTGTTTTTGGGTGTGCTCTAGTTTCGCATTAATTTACTTGTGTTTTATATGAACTAATAAATTGATGTCGTGTATTAATATATTATAAAATATGCATTCTGATTTGTCTGATGAGAGGTAAGTAGGGCACATATTTATTAAAAACAATTAACAAAATTCTATTTTATACAGAAATCAGCCATCTTCTTCACCAAAGAGGGATCACTTGAAATTAATGTCAGCGAAAAACTTGTAGGTACGCCGCCAATCATTAAAGAAGTTTTATATTTTGTTAAAAAAAATTTTAATTAGTTTTCAGTTTTAATTCTATTACCTTTGTTATGGTAAAATAATATTTAAATAAAGCGTTTTTTAAACGACGTGTATCAATTAGAATTTTATTTTGGATTATTTTTAAATTTAGTAAATCTAGGGAATTCCAGGGAAAAATTTCAACAAATCTAGATATTTTCAACTGCTGTCACCTGGCAACACTGCACAGATGAACGATTCGGGTTAGGTGTAGTATGGTATGGTATGATATCTTTTTTGATGTAAGTACTATGACATATAACAGAATAAAAGAAACTGATAAGATACACCTAAGATACTTTTCTTGTAAGTAACAGTGACCGCTTCCTATAATTTCGATAGATGTTTTCATTCACTTCAGTTAGATCCATCTGCGATATTAATTTTTATCATTTTTGTCGCAATTTTTACAGTGATCTTTGAATTTACTTCTTGATTGGTGTTATTATACCGGATGTTAAATTTTTTCAGGGGTAAAAGGAAAATTAAAAATAAAGACCCATGGAGCCTAACCAAAAATTTAAAGTAGATCTGAGTAAAACTGAAAAAATATTAATATATTAATGTAACTCCAATTCGGCTCTAATCCACTGAACTATACACAATTCAGTCGAATAACTGGATTGACTTGAGCAAGAAAGTTCAGTTGACATTTCAAGTCTGACTATTTAAACCAACTGTTTTCAATGATTAAGTTTATCCAACAGAGTTTCTACCCGATTCATATGTCGACATATAAATGACATAAATGTGGCCAGTAACGGACCAAATCCGAACAAATCTAACCAACCAAAAAAAGTAATGCAGGTTTGTTCAAGTTTGTTTAGGTTTACTCCTGATCGTTTTTTCAACGCCATATTTTTCTTTTTAAAGTCTTCAGTCCTGAGATTGGTTGAACGCATCTTTGGTAATTGTGTGCTTAATCCTTCGTCTTCCTACCAACCATTTGATCTAAATAATTTATTCCAAGCCGACCTCTGCCTTGTCTACCCTCTGCCATGCCCTCCACAATCAACTATGTTAGACCGCCAGAATGTGTGAGATCATTTTGTCTCCTCTTTTCTTTTATTTACCTTCCTTCCTTCCTTCCCTGACTTGATTCGGTACTTTTTGTGATCTTATTTACCCAACTTACCTTCATTATTCTTCTGTAACACCACATCTCGAATGCTTTTAGGTGCTGTTTTTCTTCTGTTCCTAGTGTCTAACAGGCGCGGCTCGTCCATAAGGTTATTATTTTGGAAATGGCCCACCTAAATTTATTTCGAATGATCTACCTAATAGTTTTTTAAACCAAAAAATAATCTTATCTGTTCTTTCAAAATAGTTCCATGCAAAAACACCCCAAGAAAGAATCAAGCCAAGCTTGCTCCGGACTAGCCGTATTTTAAATTTACCTCATAGGTATTTATTGACTATATAAAATGAATTAGAGCCAAGAGAGAAACAAACATACGCCATTAAGGAAGTTAAAAAGATACAAAACTTGTCGACGGCCCACCAATAATATCGCTTTCGGGGCGCGCATCGCCGTCAACGCCGTCACGTTGGTTGTTGCAAATTCTGGCTCACTAATTTAAATCTGACCAATTTATTATTTATAAGAACAATATTTGCGATACATTTATACATTTAATATAAGCTTACCTAATTTTATTTTAAGATATCTAAGTGACTACTAATAATAATAGATAATAATTGTAACTGTGACTAAAACATTAGAACCTACAATAATTACGATTTTGACAATACTTGGCAACGCAGCATCCGACCCATCTAACGATTTAATGCCGCGGGCATGCGCTCTAGGTTGTGTTTTTGCTTTCTTGTCGATATGTCAAAATTCGTTACATACATAACCACATAATATAGATTTGACATGAATTTTTATTTTGATTTGTTCCCGAACTTTAGTATAAAGAGGTACCAAAAATACTGTTTAGTTTTGCTTTGGTGTTTTGTATTATTTGTAAAATACTTTCATTTGTGTATGTGGTAGTACTGTTGTATTAGAGAGTCGTTAATCCACAAGACATGCTGAGGATGGGAATCTAAAATGGCACATTGTGGGGAATGTAAATTGGATTTCTGTAAACACTCTAACTTGAGAAAGGAAACATCTAGGTACCTACATTTCTATTATGCAATAACTAGTATTTGTATAGTAAACAATTTATGTTCCGTGTAAACTGGATATAATTGCACCAATAACTAGAAATCCATTTGGTTCTGGTAATTATTCATGTAGAAAATGTAATAAATGCTTTGTAAGTTTTGGTAATCTAAGGTTTCATGTTAAAAACATTCCGGTGAGTGAACCATACCTACTTAAAATTCATTAACGAGTTCCATAATCACAAGTAAACAAATAGTTTCGTGCCATTATAAATTAATTTTCGTGTATGAATTAAAAAATGTTATGATTCACATTATTAAAAAACCTTCCTTAATTAAAAAAGTGTATTCACCTGTAATAAAACTCAAGGGCCGAGCCTTGTATCTCTAAGCTTTACACCCTTATAATACAACGTTTCACATGTATGCTCTTAAGGCGGCACTCTTCACGTGGAGTCCACGTTGGTCCACCCAATTTCATTTTGACATGGTTTTTCGGCTTTAAAATGTTTAACAATAACATTGTAAGTACCTATATTAAGTGTCGATTCATATCCTACAATTTCAGTCAAACGTATATAATGATTTCATTCAGAAGATTAATATGTTAAAAGATCTATGGTGACATTTTTTCTGCCCCTAGGACGTCAATATTCTTTTTATATATTATTTTCCTAAAATAAATCATAAAATATCATGAAACTTTTAAGAATACGCTAAAAAATACCTATAAAATATAAATATATGGTTAATATTGTCACAGTATTCATACAAAAGAAAAATAAAGCAAAAAATTGTACTAAAATGAAATTAAGTTCGCCAACATGGACGCCACGTGAAAAATGCCACCTTAAGAAACGCTTCCGAATTTCTATATCTAAGTTGCTTTTTAACAAGTGCCTCTTCCCTGCTTTCTTTGTTTGCACTATTCTGTTCTTCTTATCATGCTTGCTACGATTGTCTTTTCTTGTGATGCTGCCCAGGTACCGGAATTCTTTAAGTTCCTCCAGTTTGTTTCCACTGCCGGATTCCTGACAGCCTCACTATTTATCTTTATTTTGTATTCGGAAAGTATTTTCTGCATTGGGATTAGGGTGTCCTGCTAAATGTTCTCGCTGTCAGCTAAAACAGAGAGGTCATCTGCAAACCGAAGGGCTATTTTCGTACTTTCTATCTATCTCCTTGACTTGGTTCAATGCCTCTTCTATGTTTAGATTTAAAATTATGGATGACAGGCTACATCCCTGTCTATCGCCCTTACCTATTTTTCTTTTCTTGGTGATCCACCATAATTACGGCTGTTTGATCCATTTACAGGTTGTATATTACTCGTCTATCCTTAAACTTTATACCTAAGTTCCTAAGTACCGCTCTCAGTATTCTGAACATTTTTTCTACTCCACATCGTCGAATGCATTTTCGAAATCTACAAACGCGATGCTGTGAATTGACAATTTAGCTCTAAATCTTGTCTCTATTACTGTTCACAAGGCCAGTATCGCTTCCCGTGTTCCTCTGTATTTTCTGAATTCAATTTGGTCATCCACAACCATAAGCATTTCTTATACAGTATGTCCATACTCCACGGTCCACGGATGGGGTAGACAAGAGGACAAACGCAAACGGACCAAAAAGTAAAAGATACGAAAAAAGGTCATTCTGTATAAAAGTCTTTGCTTGCTGTAAAAATAAGATCCACGATGCCAAAAATTTGTTTTTTTTGTACAGGTACCTATGCAAATAAATTCGAAACCAAAAAAATTGGGCTGTTTTATTTTGATGCAAACCGTTAAATAAAAAAGTTGTTTTAAATTTTAAAAGAATTCTGATACCAGATTTTGAAGTAAGGATTTGAAATTTCTAAATTACGCTTTTGAAATCAAAATTTTTCTAAGTCACATTTTCATCTTTTTTATTGGATTACACCTTTGGTAACTGTGACGTATTTGTCAAAATAATAAAGATGTCTTTAGAGCAAAGAATATTTATAATCTAAAATTACAGAAGTAGCGAGAATTGTTATCGCTACGTTATTGAGAAGATTCAAGAAAATTTTCCAAATATACAATTATTATGCAGTTTAGTCCATAAGTTAGTAATCAAATTTAAAAAAAAAACTGGATCCGTTAGTGATTTAGAGAAGACTAAGAAATGGTACGACGAAAACGATGCTTCTACAGTGTTAATTTTGCTATATCTCTTAATGAAAATCCTATTATGTCTTTAAGAACACGAGCACGAAGTTAACAATTGTGTAAAAAAGAATATTCAGAATGCGTTTAAGGAAAATAAAATTCGTCCTTTTAAACCAATTTTTAACCACTCTTTGGAAGATGGGGACAGATACAAACGCTTGGATTTTTGTTGGTGGGTCGCTGATGAAAATCTAAGTAACAACGTAAACGTCGTGAACTTTCATAAGCTAATAATATTCTCAGATTAGTCAACCTTCAGTACAAATGGCTCTTTAGCTTCTCAGCATGTGAGATACTGGGGTAGGGAAAATTCAGAGTTTAGAATTGCGAACAGTCGCCTTCAGTATTTTAAAAAATTATATTGTTTGGTGCGCCATTTCCTGTTATGGGAATTATAACATATTTTTTTGATAATACATGTAATGTAACATACACTCTTATTTATTATGCTGGAATCATTTGTGTCAGACAAGTTAGAAGAAATGCCTCTTCAATATCGCCGAAATATGTATTCAGCACGATGGGTTTCCTGCACATTATGCTGCAGAACTAAGGGATTGGCTCAGTCGCAAATTTGGAAATCGATGGTTGTACCGAAATGGTCCAATTTTGTGCCCCCTAGGAGTCCCGATTCGACAATTTGTAATATGTTTCTCATCTAAAAGACAAAGCAGAAAATTTTAAGAGCGATAGAATCGATTTCACTGGAAGAAATAAGAAAAAGCTTTAGCCATTTTCGACGTCAGTCAGAAAAATGCTTAGAATATGGAGGAGAAGTTTTTGAAAAATAAATACGATGTGCACTTAATTTTTTTTAAAGTTTATTGAAATAATAAATATTTCTGGAATATTACAATTATTATTTAATATTTTATTAGTAATTTTCTTTAACCTGTATGAGTCTGTAATTTTCAATTTTAAATATTTTTGAGCTCTAAAGACAACATCTTTATTATTTTGACAAATACGACACAAGTAGTAAAGGTGCATGTATAGTCCGTCTAGCAAGTATCCGGAATTTTATGTTTTTCCTAATTTTAATATATTTCTTTTTTGTAATATTCTAAGACAAAAGCAATGCATCAAGTAGATTGTATCGATAGTAGGCTATGACTAAAATCGCATGACAACACCAGCTGTCAAATATTGTTGATTGTAGGGGAAAGACGGGGAATACCGATCACCTAAAGTAAAACGTTAGAAAAAAATGCGTACTTTATAGAAAACGTACATTTATTAGTCACATTGTTTTAGCTACATATCAATAGAAATAAACCTAAAGAAAAAACGAAATATTTTTAAGTCAGTATATTGTAAAAAAAAATAAAAACGAAAAATGTCATCGGTCGATATTAACCGACACTGTGGGGTAAAACCGACCACATAAAAAATATGTACAAAATGTCTAAAAATTATTAGTTACCGCAGAAATAGCAAATGTCATCGTTACAAATATTGCAGCATGTACATTCCGCATGAGCTGCCATACCTCACTTAGTACATACAAGCCACCATTTTCCATCCCTGCCAAATTCATAGCATAAGAAGCAGGGCTCTTTTGCCACTTCCTATTTGTTTTTCTTAATGGATTTTTCTTGCGTTCCTCTTTCATCTTGGTCAACTAAACTTTGTTTTACTTGCTTATTCTTTGCAAATTACCTTTTCTTTCCTTTCAATTTTTTTTGTCTTAAGTTCTTTTCGGGTAGAGGT
This sequence comes from Philopedon plagiatum, assembly GCA_963971165.1. Taxonomy (NCBI): domain Eukaryota; kingdom Metazoa; phylum Arthropoda; class Insecta; order Coleoptera; family Curculionidae; genus Philopedon; species Philopedon plagiatum. The sequence continues at coordinate 97,983,331 of OZ020191.1, forward strand.
GAAGATTTTTGAATGTGCTTTTCTGGATTTTTTTTTTGCGCATGATTTTTAATTTTTGGTGGAGCCAATAAATCTGTAAACGATATTTTAGCTTGGACTATTTTTTCTTCAAAGTCACTCTCATCAGAATCAGTTGTTAGTTTGACGGATTCTGAGTCATCAGTGGAAGAATCATAGGACTGTGATTGTTTCTTTCTCTTAAAACTGTTAGCTGATTTTTTCTTAGCTAATATTCCTGGAGGTCCGGGTTTAAGATCATGGTGCGCTTTTAAATGAACGACCTTAATTAATACATAGATATAATAATGATACTTTGCGGATTGCGGGTATATCGATTTCTATCGGTTAAAAGCGACCAATATGATCGATATTACCCGAAATCACGTCCCCAATCGTAAGTCGGTTCCATTCCATTTAAAGTGAGGTTTATCTAAAATTCGATAGATAATTAGATGGCAGCATACCTACGTAACATCACTACCATCAGTGGACATCGATTTACGTACGCACACTTTAGATACTTACCTATTTTTTAAACCAAAACATTTCTTAACATATTCACTTTTAGACAAATCGTCAGTTTTCTGCTAAACGCGTCGCGATATCGTCGTGTCGAGCGGTAAACTGACTAACATGGTTAACCTTGAACTGTTTGCGCTAAAGATGTTAAGTATTGGCGGCTTAGGAAACATGAAATTTGGTGGTCGGTATTACCCGCGTGGTCGGTATTCCCCGTCTTTCCCCTAAACAGGCTTAAGATTTGTGAAATAATGTCGCAAGTGGAAAAAAGAAAAAAGGTGGAATTTTTGTATGGAAAATGTGTTCGAAACGTTAAAAAATTAGTGCAATTGACTGAACTCGGAAAAAGTGCAGTATATGAGACAATAAAGAGAATAAAAAATGGCGCAGATATGAGGCATAGATCAGTTTCGGGAAGACCGCGTAAGATTCGCAGAAACAATTTAAACGCCTTAGTGACCTTAGGACCCCAAAATCCGCGCCTAGGGTTTCGAAAATTGGCTAGTAGATTTGGAAATCAACGAAGAATGAAAGTGTGTCCAGAAACTGTCAACATGTCACTGAAGGGACAAGGCTACATATCAAAGAAACCAAAAAAATCCCTGCAATGACACCTCTACAAAGGCAACGAAGAATAGATTTTTTTCGTTTTCTAGAAGATAATTTTAGGAATGTTTTTATACCTGACGAAAGTTGTTTTCAGCTTGGTTCAAATCACCTAAAAATCCTATCAAGAGAAAATGTCACCGTTCAAATTTCCAAATTTCCCACTAAAATAATGGTTTGGGGAGCAATATCTCAGCGTGGTGCTACCCCTCTCTGTATAGTTGATGGCACCGTTAATAGCGCAAAGTATTGTGACATTCTAAATGGTTTCTTGCTTGAAACGGCTCATGCTTTATATCCAGACGGGTGGCGTTTTCAGCAGGATAGCGCAAGATGCCATACTTCTGCCTATAATCAAGCTTGGATGCAATAACACCAATTGGCAACAATTCCATGGCCAGCAGCTTCACCAGATCTTAGTCCCATTGAAAACATTTGGGGACTAATGAAGACTGAAGTGGAACGAGCAGCGCCACGACGCGACGTTTGATTCGGTCAGTTTTACAGGCCTGGACCACCATCACCGAACATTATGGCGGTGACCTAGTTTCGGGTGTACCTGTACGTTTAGTTAAGTGTTTTGAGTTAAATGGAGGTTGTATAAGTAAATGAGATGAATTATTTGTTGTAATTTTATGATTCAAGTAATAAAAATATATACCGAAAAATTATAATTTTGCTTTCTTTTTTCCGGATACTTGCTAGACGGACTATACCTAAATCAAATAGAAACGGTGACAATGTGTGAAAAATTTTGATTTTAAAAGCGTAATTTAGAAATTTCACATCTTTACTTGAAAACCTGGAATAAAAATTCTTTTAAAATTTAAAACAACTTTTTTTTTTAATTTTACATTAAAATTCAAGTTTACCCTTAACCAAATTTTACGTTTATGTATTTTTAGCAAATCCTCTACAAAAAAATCAAATTTTGGCATCGTGGATCTTATTTTTAAACCAAGCAAGCAAAAACTTTTATAAAGAATGATTTTCGCATCTTTCATTCTTTGATCCATTTATCCTTTTCGCACACCCGCAAGTGTCACAAAACAAAAACAGTAAATTGTTCAGAAGAAGGAGAAGAAAATTACACATTATTTAAAATTAGTTTCTTGTCGCAACATTAACTAAAATGAATTTATAAGAAATTTGAATTTGCATATTCCAAGTTCTTCACAGTACCTTATATATTTTTTTATCTTAATGGCACAACTGAAAAGTGACGTTATTGATGATTTGCGATCGATCCTTTTGCGACTCACCCATAGACATCTGTGTTTCGGCGAGAGTTGCGAGAAAAGTAATGCGTTGTAACTTGTGACGTTTTTTCCTGAATAAAGGCGGATATAATGAGAATTAAATTAAACGAAACGAATTAGAATAAAACTAAATTTTGTACTTTTTGAGTTGTGACACTTTTCTTGCGGGTGTGCGTTTTGTGTACCTCATCCTTGGACATACTGTATATTGTTTTCTATTCTTCTGTAGATGATTCATGTTAAGATTTTGCATTAAGGTGGCGACAGGGCCGTCCCTACCCGGGAGTGCAAGGAGTGCGGTGCACGCCAGCGGCGTTTTGTTAGGGGCGGCAAAATTACAAGACTGTTTCGGCTGTCATTTCTCTGTCACAAACAGCGTCCGTTGCGACCGCTGCTTGCCGCCCGACTAGCACGCGCGGCACGCGTGCCACATAGTGGCACGCAAACCTTTGATACAAATGAATTTAAAAAAAATTACAAAACGCACGAACCAAGTAGAAAACTCGCCAAAGCAAAAAAAATACCTCGCATTGCGAACCAATATAGGCATAAAAAATGTTGCTTGCGGCGCCGCCGTTATTTTAACGAACTAAAACAAATTTCGAGTCCAGAGCTAAAAAACCATTGTACTGATCTAGAATTATCATTGTCAGATTTATCTAGAACCGATTGTCCCAAAGATATTTATGCTGTCGATTTAGCAGATGAAATCCGACATATTCAAAACTTTATAGGAACCGAAGAAACTCCAAAATAAATTTTGAATTTCATATATAAAAATAATATAACCTCAGAATTTCAAAATTTGTCTGTTGTTTTAAGGATACTTTTAACATTGCCTGTTTGGGTTGCCAGCGGAGAGCGATCGTTTTCAAAACTGAAAATAATGAAAAATTATAAGAACATCGACAACACAAGATAGACTTAATGCTCTTGCCTTAATATCAATAGAATAGAAAATTTAGACCTAGAAAATCTTAAAATATTTGCGGTCATGAAGGAAAAAGAGATAAATTTTATTTAAGATTTTATATTTTAATAATGATTAAAATAAGTACTTCATTCATCGAATTTTTTGTTAATTTTAACAACACGAGTTTTTGTTGTTACGAATTTTATGTTTTTTAGAATTCAATGCTTTTTTGGAATATTTTGTTTTTTAAAATGTCTTTTTTATGTTTTAATATATTTACAAAAAAAAAGCAATAGCTTCCTCAGTAATTTTTTAATCCCATGTACTGAATTTATTTGGCTGTCGGCGGCAAAATTTGATTTGCACGCCAGCGGCACATAGTATAGGGACGGCCCTGGGTGGCGATATCTCCCGATGGCACTGGCGGATGACCGTGTAATTACAGGGCGCAGTAGGGTGAGTAGTAGGGCTGGAAAAAAGCGTGATTTTTCTGTCACAGTTCCGATCTGTGACTGTTCCATGTGTATCACTGTGACTGAAACCTGTGATTTTGTCACACCACAAGATGAATCGCAATTTGGCTCGGCTCCGTACAACTGCATTCAGCGCGCTACCGATTTATTTGTTATTTTACCGGCTACAAAGGCACCTCTGTCGGCGTGGCACTAGTAGGCGGCCGCGCTTACAAAATTAATTTTTTTTAACGAGTTTGCCGAAAGATTATGTTTTGTCTATGCGACTGGTATTTTTATTTTATTTTTACTTTTGATTTACCTTTAAGACTTCCTAGTGGATTGCGCTTTTATGTTAGATTTGGTATTTTTTTTTTAAGTTTTTACTTTTTATTAAAATGTCTAAATCTCCGGTTACATCATTAAAAAGAAAAATAGTGTAATATGGGACTTTTTACACCTATAGACGGCGAAATGGCTAAGTGTATTATATTTAAAACAATTAATTACCCTTAAAAACTTTATAGCAAGCCTACAACTAAGTATTTACTTGACTCCGCCTGCTCTCGATTATCCTTGAACCGGTGATTGCTCATTTTTACTCGTCGCCGTCGTATCTGTCCCGTCGCCCGCGAAGCGCGGCGTCTAAAATGAAAGCGTGATGCAGATGTGATCGGTCACCGTTCGGCATCTTCGTGCGATATACCGGACCGAACCCGAGAACAAAACTTTTAATCGAACCTAGTTGCCAGCAGCGGTGTCGGTGTCACCCCGTCACTGCTTCTGTAGGAGAAGCGGAGCAGGTCGTGACTGTGACAGCCCCGGAGCTGTGACAAAATCACAAGTTGTGAAATCACACCACAGCCCTAGTGAGTAGGGCAACTATTTAGCTACCGAAAGCCATCGGATGAGATTTTGTGTTCATGTTGTAAACGTGAAGGCGGACGCCAAAGAAAATGGGATCGCCGTCATTGCGCTGCATAAGCGTAGTAAGTCACAAAGCAAGATTTTCAGTCTTCTGAGACAGCTGAAAATCTCCAAAAAATTTGTTTATCAACTGTCTTCTACGGATAATAGACAAAGGAGCGGTCTTCTACGTAGTTCTAGGACACCAGATGCAATTAAAGCTGTTGAAGCGAGGATACGCCGTAATCCGCTTAGGAAACAACAAATTTTGCTTGACTTAAGACTTGGTGCTTACCGAAGAAGGACGGGACAAAGATTTACAGAAGCTCTACGAGGCATAAGGGCGACCAGATCATAACGCCTGTGGGAGAGGTTCGCCAATGGTGGACATCGCCAAATTCTTTTTAAAGGCAAAAACATTTTTATGATTGAAGAAAAATATAATCATCAAAATGCACAGAGCTCTCAAAAAGCAGTTAAGAATATCCGTAAAGTCCAAAGAGGTCATCACCCAGCTGCAGTAATGGTTTGGTGGGGGGGGGGCATATAAAGGGACGACTCAACTGCACTTTTGTGAAGAGGGTGTCAAAACTAAAGCCATCAACTATCAAAACGACATCCTAGACAAGGTTGCGAGCCATTTAGTCACACCTTGTTCGACGGAAAACATTGACATCCGGTTGCACAAACAATTTAATCACGAATTAAACTAACTAGACACTTGTAATGTGACAGCACTTATGTTAACGTCTTTGACAAGGCTGACTCTAAATGTCAATTAAATTTACTACTTGATTAAAAGTTTTGTGCAACCGGCTGTGAGTGTTCCAACAAGACTCAGCGCCGGCCCACAAGACGAATAGCACACAACGTTTGCTAGCAGCACAGGCAATTATATTGCCTGTGCTAGCAGTCAACTTACCTGAGTTCATTAGTGCTGAAGACTGGCCTTCGGGGAGTCCCGATTTGAATCCGTTGGACTACAGGCTGTGGAGTACGTTGGAGGAGAAGGCTTGCTCTAAGCCCCACCAAAACATTAAGTCATTAAAAGCAGATTTGGTCAAAGCAGCCGGATCGATACCACTGAATGTAGTGCGTGCCGCGATCGACAAGTAGCCAGATCCTTTGAGAAAATATGTGAAGGCAAAAGGGGGACATTTTTTTTGTATTCTTACATGCCTTATCTATTAAATAACTAGTAATATAGATCTAAGTTTTTATTTCGTTATTTTGTGGGCACAATTTTGGTAGGGACAGAACTTATGGCAGGACTAGGTACAACTTGTTTTTTATTTTGTATTCGGTATGTTGTATAAGTTCTGCTGGTATTTTATCTACGCCTGCGGCTTTACTGCTTTTCAATTCCTTCAATGCCCGACCAAATTCTTCGTAGGGAAGCCTATCTCCGCTCTCTTCTTTATATTCCTTCAATTTTTCTGAAAAGCCTTCCCCCATAAAGCTGGCCTATGTATTTTTTCCATCTTTGGGCTTTTTCTTTTGCTTCAGTAAGTTCTTTACTCAGTTCATCTCGTAGGACGTTGCTTTTAGCTGATTTCTTCCCTGTATTGCTTTACTTTTTTATAAGCCATGTCCATCTTACCTTTCTTTAGTTTCCGTTTAATGTTCTTACAATGTTTCCTAAACAACTCTTATTTGTCCTTTTATACTGCCTGTTTATCTCCTTACGCAGTTGTTGTACTTACTCGGATCCCAGTGGCATGGAGCGAATGATCGCTATCAGGGAAGCACTTGCAGTCCTTAACTAAAATATAATCTAACTGGTAGGTACCTGTTAATATTTCCGGTTTAGTTTTCGTTTTAAATAATCCTACATCCTACAACACTATATTATTTCTAATTGTTCATTAAGTTTCCTAAAGTGTTAACATATTATCTTGTCAAATGAATGAAATAATATATTTTGTATTAAATTTTATTTAATAGCGTTATCTTCGTTTTTAAGCATTGGAAGTTATTAATAAACAATGATCTTCGATCAGTAATTGATAAAATAAGCATAATATTATACAGTGCAAATGTACTGAGTTAGCCGACATCCAAAAGTTTGTATTTTCTAACCGTCATAAAAAAGTCATAAAATGGTAATTGAAAATTTTCCATCAAATCAAATTTTCCATTGGAACATAATAAAATGTTTATTCAAAAAGTAAAGAATAACATTAACAAGCCCTAAGCCATACCCACACAAAAAAGTCAATTATAAATGTTCAAAAAAGAGCTTAAAACATGATTCATTAGTGCCTCACGAAAAGAATAATATTTTTGAAATAATATAAAATGATGAAAATAATTAATCAGCTTCCAAGTCCTGTCCAGTACAATTATTCGTTTAATTTGTCTTTTCAAACTTGAAACCAAAGTGCACTTGTTCAATTAGCGCACTAAGAGTGTTATAAATTTTCGGCGCACCATAACTAAATGATCTCTAAAACATGGCGGAGAAGTGACAGGGTATTAGGAGCCTGTGTCGATGCTGATGGCTCTATCATAGACATCCTCACCCCTCATTAACCTTTTACCAACGTGCAAAGGTTGACCCGATGGCAATATCTTTTTAATTAATGTAATAAAGACAGCACTCGTACACATTGATTACTAAAGTTTGACAAATGGGGGTAATTCCAGAGACGGCTTCTAACCTAGTTGGAAATAAAATTAGGAGTCGATTTGAAAATAAAATACAAATATTTATTTACCCACATTGTGTTATTTGAAAGTGCGAGATACGAAAATATCATACAGGGTGTCTGAAAAGTCTTAGCATGGGCAAATATCTTTACTATTAATAAAGATAGCGACACCAAATTTTAGTTGTACCTTATTGGTTGATAAATCTACGTTTTTATGTTATTTGACTTTTTCAACCCCCTTGGGGGGTTACGCTAGGGAGTTGAGGTCGAAAATTTTGAATGCAAACCTATGCCGTGTGGCCTCTTCGTTTAAAAATCTTCAAAAAAGAAACATTGTTTTAGTATTTTAGTATTTATTTATTATTGTAATTCATTTTTAAATGGCAAGCCTATAAAAATTATAACTCGTAAATCGTATAATCGGTCGGGGCAAAAGTCGACCATTAGTCGACCTCTTGTGCCATACAGCACAAGTCGGCGCTGCTATTTTTTGTTTTGTGGGGCACTTTTTTCTAACTTTTCTCCAACTTTACTTCTTCATTTGTCGTTGTTATATGTTTTGTTTTTTGACATCTGCGCAGTAGACCAAAATGCGTACCATGCGCAAACCGAGCGTGCTAGACATGCGTACGCAAGTTCAGGAGATGTACTTGGGTGTCTACATTCGAACCTATTCACTTGTAAGAATATATCCCCAATAGTTAAGGTACCACTACGTAGTTAACTGTATAACTTTTTCCCAAGGTTTTTTCGACTTTATTTTTCGTTTTTTGCCATGTGCGCAGTAGACCAAAATACGTACCACGCGCAAACCGAGCGTGCTGGACATGCGCACGGACTTTTAGGAGATGGACTTTGGTGTCTACAGTTGAACCCATTCACTTTTCAGAATATATCTCCAGGAAAGGTACCACTGCGTATTTAACTTTATAACTTTTTTCACAAGTTTTTTTCGACTTTAGTTTTCAATTTCGTGCCATGTGCGCAGTAGACCAAAATGCGTACCACGCGCAAACCGAGCGTGCTAGACATGCGCACGGAATTTCATGAGATGGACTTTGGTGTCTACATTTGAACCCATTCACTTTTAAGAATCTATCTCCAGTAGTTAAGGTACCACTGCGTATTTAACTTTATAACGTTTTTCCCAAGTTTTTTCGATTTTATTTTTCTTTTTTTGCTATCTGCGCGGTGGCAAATAACAAAAATACAGTCGAAAAAAACTTGGGGAAAAAGTTTTACCCTTGATCAAAATGCGTACCACGCGCAAACCAAGAGGGCTAGACATTCGCACAAAATTTCAGGGGATGTACTTTGTTGTCTCAATTCGCAGTGGTACCTTAACTACTGGAGATATATTCTTAAAAGTGAATGGGTTCAAATGTAGACACCAAAGTCCATCTCCTGAAATTCCGTGCGCATGTCTAGCACGCTCGGTTTGCGCGTGGTACGCATTTTGGTCTACTGCGCACATGGCAAAAAATGAAAAATAAAGTCGAAAAAAACTTGGGAACAAAGTTATAAAGTTAAATACGTAGTAGTACCTTAACTACTGGAGATATATTCTGAAAAATGAATGGGTTCAAATGTAGACACCAAAGTCCAACTCCTGAAATTCTGTGCGCATGTCTAGCACGCTCGGTTTGCGCGTGGTACGCATTTTGGTCTACTGCGCAGATGTCAAAAAACAAAACATATAAAAACGACAAATGAAGAAGTAAACTTGGAAAAAAGTTAGAAAAAAGTGCCCTACAAAACAAAAAATAGCAGCGCCGACTTGTACTGTTTGGCACAAGTGGCCGACTAATGGTCGACTTGTGCCCCGCCCGATTATACGATTTACGAGTTATACTTTTTATAGGCTTGCCATTTAAAAATGAATTACAATAATAAATAAATACTAAAATACTAAAACAATGTTTCTTTTTTGAAGACTTTTAAACGAAGAGGCCACACGGCATAGGTTTGCATCCAAAATTTTGGACCTCAACTCGCTAGCGTAACCCCCCAAGGGGGTTGAAAGAGTCAAATTACGTAAAAAAGTAGATTTACTAACCAATAAGGTACAACTAAAATTTGGTGTTGCTATCTTTATTAATAGTAAAGATATTTGCCCATGCTAAGACTTTTCAGACACCCTGTATGATATTTTCGTATCTCGCACTTTCAAATAACACAATGTGGGTAAATAAATATTTGTATTTTATTTTCAAATCGAATCCTAATTTTATTTCCAACTAGGTTAGAAGCCGTCTCTGGAATTACCCCCATTTGTTAAACTCTATTGATTACCTTAGGAATTGGCCTACGTTGGACGGAATGTGACAACTGAATATGGCAACGCAATAGAGCACATGATGTGTATATCGTTCTTAGATCTTCCTGTATGTATACCCAGGATGCAAACAATATTTTTTATAGACTATTGTAATTAATTCCGTCGGAGTATCAGAAACTTTTGTATGTTAAATACAAAACATTTCTCTATATATTATTTATATTTTCGTAACTACCACATTGCAATTTTTGCACGATTTGGCCTTGTCAAGATAGCAGAATGAATAATATAAATATTGTAAAAAATTATTAATAAACCATGATAATTGCATTGTGCAGTCGTAAACAGTGTTAATTAAATATAAAAAGTATATATGTTATTTATAACAATTATTTATGGCACATGAACTTTCCTTACTCCGTCTTTACAACTTAACGCTTTTCGTCTGTGTCGTGTTCCAAATTTGTTGTTTTTTTCGTTTTCCTAGTGTCAGACAAGTGAAATTTTATCGCTCTTACATATTTCTTGTTCGTTACCTTGTTTTCTTGACAACGTATTTAAAAACGCAGAAAATGGCTTTTACCCAAACACAGTACTTAAAAGAAAGATACGTTATTTGAGAGCTGATGCATTATTTATGTTTATGCCCTTCTGCGGTTCAAGCGACTCATCCTATTTTAATAAGCCGGGTCAAAAGATCTCTGGCTTGCAACTGACGCCGGTTGTATTAAATTTAAATTAGCGATACCTCATAGTAGGTACTAGTAAAATTTAGAAAAAAGGTGTTGTATGTAAATAGACTGATCGGTTTTTTGTCGCATACGCCTGGCCCTGCCCCCTTGGAACTTCACAACGCAAAATGGTTCCGGCAATAGGTCATAATTCAAAATATTTTTAGTCAGGGATCTGTCAGGTAGGCATTGCTTTCGGTGCAAAAGGAACCAAATTTACTTGAACCACTAAAATTTTGGCACTTACGGAGTAATTTCAGTCGATTTGTGACCGGCAAAGATTGTGCATTTTAAGTACGATAAAATCAGTACCAATATTTTGTTAAAAGTGGGTTTTTGGTGTTTCGTGAAAACGGAACACTTATGAAATCACTTCGGTGTCCGTCCGTCCGTCGGTTACAGGCGATGTTCTCTGAAACTATTCGACATAAAAATTTGGCACAGAGATAGTGTGGTGGTCCAATTATAGACGTGAAGTATAAAAAGTTGAATTTTGATTCTGGGGATTGATTTCAGGGGGTAAATTGGGAAATGGAAAAAAATATTCAAGGGCATCGTGTAGGTGTCAAATGAAAGCATATTGAAGCACGAATTCAACAATATATATATATATATATATATATATATATATATATATATATATATATATATATATATATATATATTTTAATATGGAAGTACGTAGGGTTTCACGGATGGAGAAATATGTGTCGTGGTTAATCCGGGAATTCATCCGTTCGTTTGATTTGTTTCTAGTTGAAACTTGCAGACGTTTCGCCAACATCTCATTTAGCATCTTCTGTGCTTACTCGCTCGTCGTAGAAAGTAAACTGAGGGTGGCAGCCGCAGTGCGTGGTTTTATAGTGGATCGCCTCGGTCTTAGGTCGTATCTATTGGCCGGCGTTGGCTCCGCCCCCTGAGTGGTCTGCTTGGGAGCTGTGTTCGGCTTCACTTGGTTCTCGGCCATCGTGGTGTTCATGTTAGAGGGCTTGATGATAGATTTCCATATTGCTGGAAGGTTCAAGGCATCGTCGCGTTTGTTTAGGTTGCCACCTTTTTCTATTTCGATTGCCTCGCGTATAAGCCTGGTTTTGTAGTGGTCTATGTTGGCTATCTGTTTGCAGCTGTCGAAGTTGATTTTGTGTCCTGTTTCAAGCTGGTGACGGAAGAGGGCTGACGATGTTTGTTTGTTCTTGATGCAGAGCTTGTGTTCTTCTAATCTTGCTGATATTCGTCTATTGGTCTGTCCTACATATGTTTTGCTGCAGGTCCCACATGAGATGCTGTAGACACCGTGGTTTTCAAGTTTTATTTTATCTTTTGGATTTCTTAGAGATGATCCTATTGTTTGGTGTTGCTTGTAGGCTGTCGCGATGTTGTGCTTGCGTAGGATTCTCCCGATTCTGTCTGTTGTTCCCTTGATATATGGCAGTATAGATATGGGCCTGTCTTTGGTGGATTCTTCTGGTTTCTTTTTTTGGCGATTTTGTTCCTGGTCTATGGCTTTTTGTATTGTATGTGTTTTGTAGCCGTTTTGTTTCAGAGCTGTTTTTATGTTGTCTAGTTCCTGTTGTTTCCCTTGGGAGTCTGTCAGCCGGATGGATCGTGCAATCAGTGTGTTGGCTACTCCTTGTATTTGAGTCGGGTGGTGATGAGACTCAGCGTTGAGGTGTCTGTTGGTGTGTGTTGATTTTCTATATACAGTGTGTCGCAGAGTTCCTTCTTTTGTTTTTGTTACTAGCATGTCTAAGAATGGAAGACTGTTATTTTCTTCGAGTTCTATGGTGACCTGGATTTTTGGATGGCGGGAATTTAGATGATCCAAGAATTGGTGGAGTTTGTCCTTGCCAAAAGACCATATTACGAAAACATCGTCGACATATCTAATCCATACTTTTGGTTTGAGATGGGCTTCTTCAAGAGCATTGTTTTCGAAGTAGGTCATGAAGAGGTTTGCTATGGCTGGTGATAGTGAAGAACCCCTTCCGTCTGCCTGTAGATTTGGTCATCGAATAGGAAGTATGCGTTTTTTAGACAGTGTTTGGCTAAGTCCACCACGTGTTTTGGGAAGGTCTCGTTTCTTGATATTTGTTCCAGAGCTTCATCAACCGGTATACTGGGGTATAAGGATTTGACGCCAAAACTGGCTATGATGTCATTCTCCTCAAGCTTGACAGTATTTAGGATTAAAGTGCTCGGAGTTTTTGACGTAGGAATTAGTTTTTCAACTGATGGTTGCAAGATGCTGGCTAGATATTTTTCCAATTTTTGTAGCGGGGAGTTGAAGGCACTGACGATTGGTCTTAGTGGGATATTTTCCTTATGTATTTTCGGAAGTGCATACAGTTTTGGGCATCTGCTTGATTTTTCTCTGGGGATGAGTTTTTGTTTTGTTTCCGGATCTATAGGAGACTCGTTTATTTTTGTTTTTGTTGTTTTTTCTAAGTATGTTGTTGGATCTCTGGCGATTGGTTTGTAGGCCGGATCGTCGAGGAGTCTTTTCATTTTTGTTGCGTAGTCTTTTGTGTTCATAACTACGGTCGCATTGCCTTTATCTGCAGGTAGTATTATGATATCCTTATTTTTGTTGATGTTCCGTAACGATTGTAGTTCAGATGGGCTCAAGTTTGGTTTCGGTGGTTTTGATGTCCTTAAGATCCTCGATACATCTTGTCGAATAATTTCTGCGGTTTGGTTGTTTACTTCGGATAAAGCGGATTCGACGTTTGCAATTATTTCTTCTTTTGGCACCTTTTTTGGGGCTATTGCATAGTTAAAACCTTTGCTTAGAACTGCTTTTTCGGCTTCTGATAGCTGGTAGTTGGAGATGTTGTAGACGGTCTTTCTGCTGCTTGGTGCAGCAGAGCTTGATGAAGCTCTGGAACAAATATCAAGAAACGAGACCTTCCCAAAACACGTGGTGGACTTAGCCAAACACTGTCTAAAAAACGCATACTTCCTATTCGATGACCAAATCTACAGACAGACGGAAGGCGCAGCAATGGGTTCTTCACTATCACCAGCCATAGCAAACCTCTTCATGACCTACTTTGAAAACAATGCTCTTGGAGAAGCCCATCTCAAACCAAAAGTATGGATTAGATATGTCGACGATGTTTTCGTAATATGGTCTTTCGGCAAGGACAAACTCCACCAATTCTTGGATCATCTAAATTCCCGCCATCCAAAAATCCAGGTCACCATAGAACTCGAAGAAAATAACAGTCTTCCATTCTTAGACATGCTAGTAACAAAAACAAAAGAAGGAACTCTGCGACACACTGTATATAGAAAATCAACACACACCAACAGATGCCTCAACGCTGAGTCTCATCACCACCCGACTCAAATACAAGGAGTAGCCAACACACTGATTGCACGATCCATCCGGCTGACAGACTCCCAAGGGAAACAACAGGAACTAGACAACATAAAAACAGCTCTGAAACAAAACGGCTACAAAACACATACAATACAAAAAGCCATAGACCAGGAACAAAATCGCCAAAAAAAGAAACCAGAAGAATCCACCAAAGACAGGCCCATATCTATACTGCCATATATCAAGGGAACAACAGACAGAATCGGGAGAATCCTACGCAAGCACAACATCGCGACAGCCTACAAGCAACACCAAACAATAGGATCATCTCTAAGAAATCCAAAAGATAAAATAAAACTTGAAAACCACGGTGTCTACAGCATCTCATGTGGGACCTGCAGCAAAACATATATAGGACAGACCAATAGACGAATATCAGCAAGATTAGAAGAACACAAGCTCTGCATCAAGAAGAAACAAACATCGTCAGCCCTCTTCCGTCACCAGCTTGAAACAGGACACAAAATCAACTTCGACAGCTGCAAACAGATAGCCAACATAGACCACTACAAAACCGCGAGGCAATCGAAATAGAAAAAGGTGGCAACCTAAACAAACGCGACGATGCCTTGAACCTTCCAGCAACATGGAAATCCATCATCAAGCCCTCTAACATGAACACCACGATGGCCGAGAACCAAGTGAAGCCGAACACAGCTCCCAAGCTGACCACTCAGGGGGCGGAGCCAACGCCGGCCAATAGATACGACCTAAGACCGAGGCGATCCACTATAAAACCACGCACTGCGGCTGCCACCCTCAGTTTACTTTCTACGACCAGCGAGTAAGCACAGAAGATGCTAAATGAGATTTTGGCGAAACGTCTGCAAGTTTCAACTAGAAACAAATCAAACGAACGGATGAATTCCCGGATTAACCACGACACACACACATATATATATGCTGTATTGTTTTATGCATTTTTTAAACATTTTTCGGAAAAAACGCTTATCAGAAAAATCTGAAAAAAATCATTAACATTGAGAACTAGGTGTGGATTAAACCAAAATTATCAGGATTGAAAAATTCTAGCGCGGTCAATTGTTATAAACAATTTAATTGTTTATTTCCTTGTAACAGCTGGACCAATGGTTTTAGAGAAAAAGTTTTTCGACAAAAAATATTTCTCTAGATGTAAGGTACAACTTTTGTTTTTCAATGCTCCGCCCATACGCGATGTGATACGGCGTTGTTGCCGTCGGCGGCGGGTAGCGCGGCAAATGGGCGGAGATCGGGCGGCCGAGGTTTGCTCAGGTTAAGTGGGGGACTGATGGCACGGAACACTAATTGTGCAAGTATAGCTTGCACTTGACCGAATTTTTTATTTGGTAATTTCGTAAACAGTAATTAATATTTAGCATAGGTATAGACACAGATCCATATAGCTAGCTATATGGATCTGTGGTATAGGTCATAGAATAAAAGCAGATTTACAATAAAAAAAATTAATTCAAAATTTTTGGGGTTGTTTTTTTGGAGGTCAACGAGTGACAACTTTGTTTTACTTTCAAGTTCAGTGTCTGGGGTGTCAAATAAAAGCCCACAAAATGGAGAACACAAACATATACATATATAATTTTCTTATTTGATATAACCCTTGTTAAGTAAAATTTGAAACAAAGTTATAAAAACTGTTGTCTCTTTCATACACTTTGCAAAATCAGAGTAGAACAAATCTGACAAAAATCAAGGGTTTGTGCACACAGTAGAAAAAATTATAATAATAAAAAGTTGTATTATAAAATACTTATCACGCTAGCTGGACTCACACTTTACCATTTTTTTGTATATTTTGTTTACAATAACCCTTTTTTAAGTACAAAAATGCATTTTCAGTTATTAATTTTTCAAAAATATTAATTTCAGTAATAGGGAATATGCATATAACCCAAATAAATCTGAAATATTTTTTTATATTCACTACATAAATGAAATGTTTATGGCGGTTGCTGTTATCCATTTATTTTGGTCTCTATTAACACAAAAAAGGATTTTCGACTGCAAATTTTCGCGCGAATTTCGAAACTTCTTGTAAAACATGATTCCATTGGCTGTGTCATGAAAAGTGCATTTATGACATAATAAGTACATAGCAAATTCCAGTGTTATAGGGTCATCGAAAAATCAATAAAAATGGCATTTAACATCTAACTTATGAAATATCCCTGCACTTAAAGTAGAAGGTTCCTAAAATCTTATTCATGTGTATTTCAAGCCGAAATCGGTCGAGGAACCTTCCAATCTTGCAACAAAAACTGGCATTTTTGCAAAATTGTGACATATTATCTATTAATAATTTAGAGTAAATAAACTGAAATTCTTTGTTTTCATTGCAATCTTGATACATGGATCATCAAACGCTTCTTTTTCGAGATACATGGTGTTTAATATTTTCACACCTCAAGTATTCCGACGAGTTAGAAGAAATATGCAAAGACGATTTAAATCATGTATTGAAGCACGGAGAAGCCATTTCCAGCATCTACTATAAAATAAGATCAAAAAGCACCGTTTTCTGAACAAAAAATATTCAAAAAAAAATCATTTCCATTATTTGTTTTTATTGTAAGAAATAAATTAATTTTTATCTCGAAAACGGTGCGTCCCAACAAAAAAACTCAAGAGACAGATACAAAATTAATTTAGCTTAAAGAACACGATATCGGTTTTGCAAAAAATGAGTGGCGTGCAATTTTTCTTTAAAAATAAACACTTACCAGCACGCACGCCACTGATAGAAATACTTTAGAAAATAAATTTTTACACGTAAAGCTACCCTTTGATGACATACTGGCATTTACCAAAATTCATGTCAATATCTTAATGCATTTCCGAGAAATTAAAAAGAAACCTTTATAAAAGATAATATTAAACACCCTGTATCTCGAAAAAGCAGCGTTTAAGGATCCATGTTTATATAAACTTATTTTTATATTTTTAGACGTAGAATCTGCCCTTAAAATTTCTTAACATCTTATTGTAACACCCTGTATATAAAAATTTGTAATATTGTAAATTTTATAATTTTAAACATCCCCACAGAGAAAAAGTGTTTCTAACTTTACAGTTACTATCTTGTGTAGTTTTTTTATTAGTATTCGTATAAGCCTACTTGTAAATAATTTGGTTCCGCAAGGAAACAGGGAGTTGTTCAATGTACATCATGGACTGCCATTTTTGAGATATTTCACTATTACTTTATGTTTTGGTATAACAAATACTACTGTAATATTACTAAGTATAACCCCGATTTTTGTAGGGAAGCTGTTTAAAAGTGTAATAAAGGATTTTTGTATTAGTTCGATTTTTTGAGAGATGACAGAAGGATAAGTGACAAGGATTACGGAATATGGTGATTTTAAAATTTCCCCAGTTTTAAAGTTCCCTTTTACATTTATCTTCTGATTTTGCTATTTCTGACGTGGTTGCTGTTCGTTTTTGTGTAGCGTTTTTTGCTGCAATATTGTATGTGGACATAACATGTACAACATTAAACATATTTCAAATTCCCGTCAACCTTCAAAAATTAAACAATCCTGAATTAGACAGATATGACATTAATGACATATGATTTGTCAACAACGCTGGAAGATCATTTGTGAATTTGACTTTAATATTTATTTCAATATCAAAGTCTAATTATAATTGAGATTAATACGTAGTGTTTTTGTGTCAAATATTTAAAGCTTATTTTGTCACTGGCACGACGAAAATAAATTAATTTTGCAAAACAAATTTTCAATTAAATAGTATGTTATGGGGCTTAAAATCGGAAATGTGAAATTTAAGTGTATGAAACAACTAGACTTATGTTAAATAAAATAATAACCACAACTCGAAAAATTGTAACGACTTTTGCATGGAAAGAACCACTTACTTGCAATTGATTATTTTGTATTTTTGTCAAAGTTACCAAAGAAAATAAGACTTTGGTAACGACCCCTTACAAAAAAATTATCTACACTGCTGATATACAGTCTTATATTTATTAATAAGACTGTAACAGGTATGATTTAAAACGAAATCTTGAAAACTGGAAAAAATTAAAATTGAATTCAATAGTCATCATAAACCTATTGTTTGGTTATAATCGCTTCAAATAATAGAAAACAGAATTTAAAGGATAATCTATTTATAATTATAATTATTATTATTATCGTAAAAGAAACGGTCCGATCAATCAAAATAAATGTAATTTTTACCAGCATGTGTGGTCTATTGTGAAATTTACCAAATACTTGTTATGTTTAATAATGCGTAATCAAAAAGCTTTTATGTTAATAAAATTGTATATGTATTTTTTAATTACAAGGTGCAATCTCAATTAACTAACACATATCAAGGTTTACGTTATCTTGTTTTTGTTAATTATTGGAAAATTTAGCTAAGAAAGGGAAACGGACTAGAGAGAGGTAAAACCATGCCTCGTCAGTAAAAAAAGTTTTTCCAAAAACGTTTTCATTATTATGCAAATTACCCATAAACCACTCTGAAAATTTTATTCGCCGTGGCTTTTTGTTTGGTAACAATTCTTGGACCGAGTTTGGACGATAAGGCCGGCGACATACTAGCGGCGAAGACGTGCGGCATGGTCGCAGCGGCGACACCGCAGAGATTTGTATATCTGTTCATACTGTGCGGCGAGGTCTCGACGGTGACTGCAGAAAAGCTAAATGTAGGAGAAAATTCGCAGTGAGAGTTAAAATGTCTTGCCGGTTAAGCGCTGTTGACCTCCCTCCTCACAAATCTCTTGCAAACACTTTATTTTCATATCTCTATCGTGATAGTTTTTACTGGATATTTTCCATAAAATTCCTTTGTTTCTACCAGACAAATAAAATTTTCTGTATCAAACATCTTGTTTACTCTCGCTTTCTGTTTCAAAATGATTTTACGCCTACCGTTGCGCTGACACTACAAAGATTTTGTGTGGCGACTTCGCCGCAAGTATGAACAGGCGGAGCCGCTGTATGCGGATTCGACGCAGCATGCTGCGACCAAGAGCGGCGAGCTGCGGCATGGTCGCAAGTATGTCTTCATACATAAAAATGTGTGTGGCACAAAACTTGCGGCGCCGCCGTTGCGACCATGCCGCACGTCTTCGCCGCTAGTATGTCGCCGGCCTAAGCGTGCATATGTAGGTCACATTTTAGGATTGTACTGCAGGTTCCGTAGGATACATTTACTTGCTGACTTAAACGCCGAATAGGGGTTTGTAGGTGTTCATTAACAATTTGCCTCAATTCTGCTCCCACTGCCTTCCTTTCTATTCACACTTTCTGTTTCTCTAAACAAAGCCGCAGATCGTGTCAAAACTTGGGTCGAGATCCATGACTATGTGTCTCGTTTCTGTTTGAAAATCCTGAATGGCGTCCCGTGTTGAATTAACCCACTGGTATTCAAACTCTTCTACCATTTCTAAAGTAAATTTCGATCATAAAAGGTTTTTGTTCTGCCGCGATTACCATATTTATTTAATTTTCTTAAAAATAAAAACTTCAGAACTTGACAGTTCTATTCACCTATCCTATACATTTTACCTATTATATGTTACTTTCCAAGAGTAATAATTCAAGACATGGGTGATTGATTCCATGGCATACTTTAAGGACGTTTTTTAAATCTTACTTTATGTGCCTACACTATAGATTTATTTATCCTACATAGTTACATTTTTTTAGGAAATATTACCACATACTAGATATATTTACAAACAAAATTAAATATTATTGACGTAATGACATACCACAGCACAACAGATAATATGTATATGTACCATATCACAAGACAATAATTTTACTGCATGCCTGGTGACACACGACACCCCGATTATAAATTAATTACCTTCCACATATCTTTTTGTCGATGACCCCTTCCATTATCTCCTGACTTTCATATTTTGAACTCATAATAAAAAAACATTTTATTTAAAAATTATCAAAAAGTTATTTATTTTAAGAAGTCGAACTAGACTTTATTGTGTTGTTTTAAGAACCCAGACAAGAAGAGAATATGAAAATTGAGGTTTTAAGTTATTTTAGGGATAATAAATTCGTGCACGATGCTTGTTTCAAATAAATAAAATTGCGAAAAAAGACAGTTTTAACCTAATCTTGATAAATTAGACACAAATATAAGCGAACTTATATTTCGTATTTTTGATACTAACATTTTAAATCAGGGTATGTTCGATGGTGTCCCGCTTCCAACTTGTACCCCATCAGATTTTCGCTCTTTTTTCTAAGTGCTGCTGCTGAAGTTACAAGAAAGTATATAGATTGGGGACTACGTAGGAGTAAATTACTCTCTTTGCAATAATTTTAAAAGATGTTAGTGTACCTATATTATTGTTAATATACAGTGTGTCCACGGGAAGAGTCCGGATACGGTGTAAAAGTCAAAAAAAAATTCTAGTTTGATGGTTTAAGATGTTAAAAAATCGATCAAATTGATTAATATATAGATTGTTTTTAAAATCAATTTTCAAATATAGTCAAGAGTTAACTATCTTTATTTTAAGAGATATCAAAAGAATTAGTAATATATTATTATATATTATTATAAATATAAAGAAAAGTTGTTTATAATTATTAAGAGTTATGACAGACTTTCAGTTTTCAAACAAATCGGCATACTTTGATTTTTTCCAAGGATAGAATTGAACTTTGTTTATTATAATACCTTATAATTTATAATTTATTTGGATAAAGATTCATAAGTACTGATAGAAAACAGAAATTAAAATGTATATTGATTTATTGCTATTTGTTTTTACGTAAATTTATTTTAATCGAAATCGAAGTAATTAGATTTTCAATCAAATGGGCTTAGTTTATTAAATTTTTTTTATTTCTTTCTGTCTTAACATACATAGTACAACATAAAAGTGACAGCAGATTGGGAAAAAAATCATGCGCTCTAGCGACTCATTTTCAAAATTTTAATCACGGGTTTAATTTTGAGAATACATCAATTTTGGAACGCGAGGCTAATTATTATTATCGGAAATGCATATTCTTGGAAATGGTACACATAAACGGTGACGGTACGTGAATTAACTCTAGATCTGACATAGACCAACTTAGTGTAATTTACTGTGGTCTTGATTAATTTAAAGTGTATTTATTTTCCATAATTTACCAAACTTAAAAAGGAAACTCCCTGTATCAAAAATGTAGGTTTTGTGTGTTGTGATTATTGCACTAAAAAAGATTTTTTTTCCTGAATACCTTAAATACCTACCTCAATAATTCTTATCGGTCATTTAAACGATGTAAATCGCTGCATTAACATCTAAGATGCACAGTTGTGTAAATGCTCGCTTTATTTGAATTTACCTGGTAAGGAAAACTATAATAATTAACATAATTTATTTTAGTCAACACTGTCTTATTTTAGCTATCATCCTCATGTGGAAGTCATAAAACTATGACGAAATATAATGAGGATTAAGCAGAAAAAAAATTTGCTTTTTATTTATACAGACTGCACACCCAAAATTAACTAGAACTTCCTAATTTAGTACAGTCGTGAAATACTGAATGAGATTATATATATATATATATATATATATATATATATATATATATATATATATATATATATGTATATATATATATATATATATATATATATATATATATATATATATATATATATATATATATATATATATATATATATATAAAATGATTTAGGGTCCGTCATAATATAAAAAGGGGGAAAATTTTTTTGGCTAATCGGACAAAACCAGTAAGTTGCATTCTTGCATTAAAGTACGGGGAGTCCAAGACCTTATGGATAACCCCGGGCCGGTAGACAGTTAGCTTTCGTCCTTATTAGGACTCATCAGACTGACTTAACCTTTGGCACCTTTCCACACATAGAACCCTCGCATATTATGTCGTCCGCTTTGGATAAAGACGGTACACAATACACGTGAGCGCCATCTATGGGAAGTCACTGAAATGCAAGAACACATCTTACTAGAGTAAAGCTGCTACTGTAGGCAACCAGTAAAACAATAATACGTACGGAAACATGACCCCCGGTACCCGGTACCGATTTTGAGCATCACTCCAGCTATCCACAATTTTGTGGTTTATACTAAGGGTCGCACACTCAGTCCCACCGAGAGCCGTGCAACTCCGTCTAAAAAGCCATAGAACAAGAATAAGAAAAAATGATTTAGCGTCCGTCATAATATAAAAAGGGGGAAAATTTTTTTGGCTAATCGGACAAAACCAGTAAGTTGCGTTCTTGCATTAAAGTACGGGGAGTCCAAGACCTTATGGATAACCCCGGGCCGGTAGACAGTTAGCTTTCAGTCTGATGAGTCCTAATAAGGACGAAAGCTAACTGTCTACCGGCCCGGGGTTATCCATAAGGTCTTGGACTCCCCGTACTTTAATGCAAGAACGCAACTTACTGGTTTTGTCCGATTAGCCAAAAAAATTTTCCCCCTTTTTATATTATGACGGACGCTAAATCATTTTTTCTTATTCTTGTTCTATGGCTTTTTAGACGGAGTTGCACGGCTCTCGGTGGGACTGAGTGTGCGACTCTTAGTATAAACCACAAAATTGTGGATAGCTGGAGTGATGCTCAAAATCGGTACCGGGTACCGGGGGTCATGTTTCCGTACGTATTATTGTTTTACTGGTTGCCTACAGTAGCAGCTTTACTCTAGTAAGATGTGTTCTTGCATTTCAGTGACTTCCCATAGATGGCGCTCACGTGTATTGTGTACCGTCTTTATCCAAAGCGGACGACATAATATGCGAGGGTTCTATGTGTGGAAAGGTGCCAAAGGGTTAAGTCAGTCTGATGAGTCCTAATAAGGACGAAAGCTAGCTGTCTACCGGCCCGGGGTTATCCATAAGGTCTTGGACTCCCCGTACTTTAATGCAAGAACGCAACTTACTGGTTTTGTCCGATTAGCCAAAAAAAAAATTTTCCCCCTTTTTTTTTATATATATATATATATATATATATATATATATATATATATATATATATATATATATGTATATATATATATATATATACATATATATATATATATATATATATATATATATATATATATATATATATATATATATATATATATATATATATATGTTAAGGTTGGTTTGTTTTTCTTGGACTTTTCTAATGTATTTTGTTTTTTTTATATTTATTCTTGGGTTTTACAGTCCTGGATAAAAATTAAAAATTATGTGTTGGTTTTTACATATTCTTTATTTGTCGTCAATTAACGTTTCGGTCTTTTTTTTCCCAACTTTCGACCTTCTTCAGAATTATTTACTGCTAAAAGAGATAGCTTATGTCAAAAAAATATTTTTCTCCTTTTTAACCTCATTTGTCACTATATAAATAAAACACGAGAAATACATGAAAAAAACAGACATATATATATATATATATATATATATATATATATATATATATATATATATATATATATATGGGGTGTTTCACGGTGGATGGTGATACAAAATGATATCTCGAAAACGGTTTAAAATATTTTCATAAAATATTGGTTAGTTAATAGGAAGATGGAGGGACATATGTAAACATATTTTTGATATTTACCCCTCTCTCTGTTTTGATGGGTGGGGGTCACTTTGGAATTTTAAATGGGATAATGTTCTTTTGTTTACAAAATTCGAATCTACGTAAAAAACTACGTATGTGTACATTTTTTTTTTGATTTGCTCTTTCGATTACGGAATTATGATATTAGGTTATAAAATAAAAATCTAAAGTTGTAGGTGCACTCGCCATCACTTTGTCCTTTATAAAACCACGCAAGAAAAATTCAAGGGGGATCAAATCCGGTGACCTAGCAAGATAGTTGACCGGACCAGCTCGCCAAATCCAGCTGTTTTCAAATATTTCATTCAAATAATTATGAACTACATGTCAGGATTTAAGTTTTGGTTTAATAATTTTTGGGGTGACTGGTTTCTTACAAAATGTGTGTACATTTCGCTATTTAAATGTCCTTCATAGAAATGCAGACCAATAAATGTATCCCCGATTACTATACCAGACATTAATTGACCAGGGATGTTGATTTGGTGGTGCATAATGGTGGTAGTGGTGCATATTGTGTCTGTTTACCTAAAGAAAATAACCATCCAGAAAAAGAAATTATTATTCTACTGATAAGGGATATCTAAAAATCTTACCTGCCCACATTTATGGAAAGTAGCTTCGTGAGAAAAAATAACATTCATTAGGAACCTGCTATTTCCTTGCATTTTTCTTGTGACCCAATTGCCAAACGTAATGCGTTTTTTAAAGTCTCGCCCATACAGCTCTTGATGGAGTGTAATGTGGTAGATTGTGTGTAATTTGTACAAGTGCAATATGGTCAAAACTGATTTTTAACTCATTTCAGTATCTCTAGCAAGCCGTCTGGTTGGGTTGGGTGAGTCAATAGCTACCGCTCCTAAAACGCCAACAGCCCTGTTCTCGTCCAGTTTCGTTCGCTTCTGAACTCGTTCAGACTGCCAGTAGTACGGCTTCTGGTTTCCAGCCTTTAAATACCATATGTGATTTCGGGTTATTAGTAAACCTCTCCGCCCACACTAGTGCAGACTTTGTAGTTTTTTCTGCACTCCCCCAAAATTAACATCATATCAACTTGCACACTAAAATTCGCTTCCATGTTAACTGAGAATCGTTAACACGTCAAAATTCTCAACTGCCTTAAGTAAAAATAACGCATTTCTATGGAAACGAGTAATAATTCTGAAATAAGTGAACTTGATTTATTGGTAAAATTTATTTATTTTTTAAATTCAATCAAAATTTAGTTAATCATAATTCCGCAACCGAAAGAGCAAATCAAAAAAAGTTTGGCACACGTACGTTGTATGTTTTTTACGTAGAATCGAATGTTATAAACAAAAGTATATCATCTCATTTAAAATTCCAAAGTTACCCCGACCCCTCTCAAAATAGAGAGAGGAAATAACTGTCAAAAATATGTTTGAATATGTCTCCCCATCTCCCTATTAACTCACCAAAATTTCATGAAAATATTTTAAACCGTTTTCGAAGTATCGCCTTGTAACACTTTAAAAAACTCACCCTGTATATCAGTAAACTTCAATATGTGTTTATATATATAATTTACTTACTAGTAAATTATATTTTAGGTACTTTGGATGATTTTTATAAATGAATCTCGTAAATACAAGCCGTTTCAATTATTACGAATGTCAGAAGTGTACTCTTAGAAAGAAACAGAAATCAACGATCGTATTAAGAACTTGTCTATTTTAAACATGGATTTATTAAGAAAGGATTCGATGTCCGTATACTGTGAGCGTATCGAACGTGAAGCCTTATATTTGATATTTGTTATGAAAACATTTCCCCCAGAAGATTAGTTTACGAACTACGTAATTGAATCAAGAATGGTAGTAGAAAGAGATAAAATAGCATTGGAGTGTTGGAGCTCAGAAGTGTTGTTGTCTGTGCTGGTTGCTTAGGAAAACGGCTGAACCTCTGTCTGAACACTCGGTTACACGTACGTCTTTGTCTAATGAACCAGGAAAGAAAAAGTGCAATTTATAGATTTATAAATGACTCGGAGCGACTTTAAATAAACACCTTTAGAAATAACCTATAAATAATAAAACCTTTTTAACTTAAATTTATTATTATTTAGCAGAAAAATAAAATATTTTAGGGCTTTTATTACTTTTAGTAAATCTTGTGATGCTTCTAACGTATTTTTTGTACAAAGATAGTACCTATATCCAAATTTAATGGTAATAGGGAAAACGTTTTTAATAAAATGCATGTATAAACGTTAAAAATTCGTTTTAGTTGCTTACTTTGCTTTAACTCTTAAATCGATTAAGCAACTAAACCCGTTTTACAAAAATTTCTACGTGTGCTTTGTAAAAAGAAGAACCATTTATGCTAGACCGTTTTAAAGGGAGCGTATAAACATAATTTGTGGCGTAGGATAAATATTTGCGAAGTTTTATAAGAAGAATTTATTTTGTTTTTTTATTTTCTTAAACAATATTTAATACTATTAAAAAGTCAGAATAGTCTATTTCACCCAAAACTACATATTTTTTTACTAACGAGCTCTTTCACTAAATTCGAATTTCATAATTTTAGTACTAGCATCTTAAATCAGGGTATGTACGTGGTTTCCGACAATAAGAAAAAATCCTGATGTGTTCCATAATTCTTAAGCCAGAAAGAAAAACCTGTTGGAATTCAAGTATTTTTAAAAAGTCTAGAGAATGACATAGGAAATTTCTTGCCAATCAATGGCTGAACTGTTTTATTAATGTTTCTAGGTGTTTTTGTAAAAAAAAATTATTCTCAACCGTTTTAAAGTGACTGTATAAACGTAATTTCTAGCGTATTAAATATCCGTGCGAAGGTTTTATAAAAATACTCTTTTTCTCTCAAAAAATACTAAACCAGATCAGAAAGTAAGAATGCCGAAAATTCTATTTTCCTTGCTTTATACCTACAATGGCACAAAATCGGACCATAGTGAAAGACTCCATTTTCACTGTCGTTGCACATGACATACATTAAAAATATTTCGATCCGTCAACATTTTTACGTGCATGCATAGTCAATTCAAGTCAATTAAATTAGTTTTGTTTAGCGGTCACAACTCTTTTAATCAATCCAAGAGACAGACTAGGTCGTTAAAAATTTAAATAGAATTAGTATGATAAATTATGTGGGAAAGAACAAACTTTCAGTGCTAATGAAATACATAAACACCCCGTTATAATTATGTAAATTGATTTTAACAATATGTCTGTTATCTACCCCTTCTAGTTAGCATCTTGTTAACACTAATAAAATAATTTTAAATTGTCCTTTTTATATCTAGCCAACTTATTTTAAAAAGTTCCTTATTAACAAGAATGACAACTAATTTGTGAAAAAATAGGTACTAGAATGAATTAAATTATCCTAAATAATATACAGGGTGTCAGAAGAGTCTTAGTATGGACAAAATATCATTGATATTAGTAAAGATAGACACCAAGTTTTAGGTGTATCTTATTGGCTAATAAATCTACGTTTTTTATGTAATTTAACCTTTTAAACCCCCGTCGGGGGTAACGCTAGTGAGTTCAAAAATTTAAATGCAACGCTATGCCGTGTGGTACCTGATTTTAAAGGTATTCAAAAAGAAACGTTTTATTAAACATCGGGAAAGAAAATAAAAATTCAAGTACCGACCTATAATTTCTGTTTTTACTTTAAAAGTTGTTCAAAGTCGATTTTGGAACTCTACCAAGAAGTATCACCTGCCATTCTCAAAAATGTAAGAAGTGAGTTTCAAAATCGACTTTATTATTGCCAGGAAGTTTATGGTGGTCATTCTGAACAATTTTTAATGAATAATAAGAGAAATAAAGGTATTTATATTTAAATTTTTAACTTATTTTACGATTTTTATTATTATTAAGATACGGATCTCGGGTGTGCGGTAGAATGTTTATTTTTTGAAGACCTTTAAAGTGAGGTACCAAACGGCGTAGGGTAGCATTTAAAATTTTGATCTCAACTCCCTAGAGTCACCCCCCAAGGGAGTTGAAAAGGCTAAATTACATAAAAAGCAGATTTATTAACCAATAAGATACACCTAAAATTTGGTGCCTCTGTCTTTACTAAGGCATCTTCAAAATCCTACACCCTAAAATCGTCAAGTCTTTACCGAGGCAAGAAATCAATGGAACTAAACCACAGATTTATCCACACCAGATACGAAAACAAGCGATAAACGGCGAACGCGCCTTTGCTGTGGCCACACCTTGTTTCAATTGTTAATCGGCAACTGCTATAGTCAGTGAGCTCCTCGACATCAAGTAGTGTCTGCACGAGCACCTCGTTACTGTTTAGTGCGTGACTTTGTGTTATTTCGGCAGTGAATGAACTTAAAATACTTTATAAAATTAGTGTTATATTTGTTTTTATAGACTTATAATTTTGTATTAGGTGTGTTGTGTAGGTGTTTTAAAATGACTGGACACAGGTGCGCTTATAAATAAATTATAATTTATTATTATTATAATAAAACGTTGTTTAGAGCAAACGACTGACAACCTTATTTGCCTTCGTTGGTGCAACTAGCTGCCGTACACTCCCACAAGGTCACAAGAACTTATACTGCCGATCCGGCAAACTTACGTATCTGGTGTGGGTAAATCTGTGACTAAACTATCTTAGAGTCCAAAACACTTTTAACAACCGCATAAAAGATAAAGTGCTTTCCTGTCCCAATGGCAGCAAATCTTTCTGATCACTTGCCAAAAACATTAATCAAAACTTCTGTAGGAGCACTTTTCCTCCCCTGACCTCTGATAACGAAACTATTTCCACCTCTAAAGGAAAAGCTGAACTGTTTGCCAAACAATTCGCTGCCAATTCCATCCCAATTCCTCCTACCAATTTCGCTCTTCCAATCGCTACGTCTGTACCCCACAAAATGGCCGACATAATACTTAAGGTCAAAGAAGTTCAAAAAATTCTTCTATCCCTTGACACCAAAAAGTCCTCTGGCCTGGATGACATACCAGTAATTGTTCTTAAAAAATGTGTTCCCAAACTTGCACCCATCTTAACTCGTCTCTTCCAGATCTCCTATGACAAGGGTATCTTCCCAGATAGCTGGAAGACTGCTCGTGTGCAGCCTGTCCCGAAGAAAGGTTCCAAGTCTCTTCCATCCAATTATAGACCTATCTCTCTTCTCTCTGTTGTCAGCAAAGTTCTGAAGAAAGCGATCAACTTGCAAATCCTAAAATATCTAGAAAAAAGCAAATATCCATGAAAGACAGTACGGTTTTCATCACAAAAGATCCACTGCTGATCTCCTTAGCTTTGTCACACATAACTGGAACAAGTCTCTTGAATTTCATGGCGAATCTCAGATTGTTGCTCTTGATATTTCCAAAGTCTTTGACCAAGTGTAGCATACCGCACTCCTCAATAAACTACCTTCTTACGGTCTTCCTCCCAAACTATGTACCTAGATCGGTAGCTTCCTCTCTAATCGGCGCATATCTGTCGTGGTTAAGTTCCATTCTATCAATGCCGGCGTACCTCAAGGTTCAGTCCTAGCACCAACCTTATTTCTTCTTCACATTAACGACCTTCTCTCGTCAACTACCAATCCCATATCCACAATTATGCTGACGATAGTACTCTTCACTCCAACATTCATTTTTCGAGACATGTCTCAAATCAAGAGCTGGATAATAGACGCAGATCTATGCACCTGCCCCTTTCCCAGGATCTTCAATTAATCCTAGACTGGGGTGCCAAGAACCTTATTCAGTTCAAGGCCTCCAAAACTCAGTCTTGCTCCCTATCACGCAAAAAATCCGGCAACATTTACCCCATCCACTTGAATGGCCAAGCCCTACAGAACAATGAAACGTTCGATCTTGTTGGCATCGCTTTCGAACATGATCTCGGCTGACACAAACCATTAGGTACTTCAGTAGCCACATCGGCAGCTAAAAGCTTGGTTTTCTCTTTCGAGCCAGAAAATACTTTTCCCCTTCCAACTTACACATTCTCTATGTTTTCCAAATAAGACCTAACCTAGAGTACTGCTCCCACATCTGACGAGCGGCATCACCTTCGACACTTAACATCTTTGATTCAATACAAAAGAAGGCCATTCGACTCATCAGTGACCCAGTCCTCACAAGAAAACTCCCTTCTCTCGCTCATCGCCGCGCTGTTGGGGATTTATCCCTTTCCTACCGGTACTTCCACGGATTTTGCTCTGAAGAACTAGCCGCTATAATTCCCCCCTTGATTGTTCCTAATAGAACAGCAAGAGGCGCGTAACGTATTCATCCCTTTACTGTCCAGCGACATACGCCTAGAAGATCCTGCTTCTCGCGCTCATTCATACCTCAAGTCTCCAGATTATGGAACAAATTGCCTGCAGATGTTTCCCCTTCCCCTCCCAACCTCCAATGCTTTAGATCCCGTATCAATAGACTACAGTTCCCTTCTCTTTAGGCGCTCACGGTACACGGTAGGCTTGAAGTCTAAGTGGGCTGTCTCAGAATAAGAAACAAAAAAACACACACTATACAAAAACACCCACAGAAACACCAACATCACAAACACAAAAATCAAACGAAAATAAAACAACGCGACCTGTCGTGCAGCTTGATACGGCCCACTGCCAACCCACTACTGATCTAGGGACTTTTCGAAGGAACGAGGGAACTCTTGATGTCATCTGTGGTTGTCAAATGTCGAAACGCTGAGATCCATCATTAATTAATTGAACTGTGATAGCAAAGATATTTGCCGATACTAAGACTTTTCGGACACCCTGTGTAAAAAGTTAAATAGTCGTTTATTAAATTAATTAGTCAATTAATGAACCTTCCGAGTCATAATAAAAAATTATTACTTACTACTTTTTAGATGACTGATATAATAGTTTTTAAAATTTCACTTTCCAAAATAGATAAGGTAGTCCTCGTCAACCAAGTGATATTGTTACCATTTGAAGAACCGCTGGGAAAAACGATGAAGCTCAACCTGAGCATTTTTAAATGTTTAAACTTAAAAAACAATATGTAATATCAAAATATAACATGGAAACTCCAAATTCTTAATATGTCGTAACTATTCTTTTAGTTCGTATTTTTCTATATTTGAAACTCAGGAAAATTCGAAGGAAGATTTTCAACTTAAAAAAGCCTTGAACCACCAGATTTTATGCGAAAAACAAGTAGGCACATCGTGGTAAAGGGGCCTCAACGTTATATCGAGTTACGCATGGAACTTCATCATTTTTTCCGTTTAAAGAAATTTTTTTATTACAAAAATCTTGGGACTATTTGTTTCTATATTACCTACGTTTTGAACTGAATAACTCGTTTTTACCAAAAAATGGAGTTTCATCGTTTTTCCCTGCGGCTCTTCATTTATAAAAAAACCCCTGCGGCTCTTCATTTATTAAAAAAAGCAACTCCAGAAAATAACTCACATACCCGACCAAAAATCGCCAGCAGAGATAAGAATTTTAGTCCGGGCGCATATATTAAATCAATTTTATTATACTTTTTCGACTATTGTATTGTTCTAGTTTTCCTTGCTAGTTCAAAAGGCCCGAAAAAAGGTGTAAGCTAATTTAAATACACTGTTTGCAATAATTTTAAGCAATAATTTTGTACAAATGAAGAATTTATTTTATTATTTGTTTAAACGGTTCAGAAAAGCTATTCGCCTGGACTAAATACGGGCAAAATCTTGGACAGTCGGTATATTCAAACAAAAAAAATCAGTTCTGATACGAATATGACTTATAGTTGACGAGGACTATATATGCCTAGGTACATATTTTTACATCGCTTCACACTGTCAAAACTCTTTAGTGAAATTACAGTAAAAATCATTGGTTATGGTGTGGGTTGCCAGAACTAGTTAGGTATATATATATATATATATATATATATATATATATATATATATATATATATATATATATATATATATATATATATATATATATATATATATATATATATATATATATATATATATATATATATATATATATATATATATATATATATATATATATATATATATATATATATATATATATATATATATATATATATATATATATATATACATATATATACATATATATATATATATATATATATATATATATATATATATATATATATATATATATATATATATATATATATATATATATGTACGTCGTTTCAGTCTGTAGCTACGCGGTATCCGTAAGGGGGAAGCGAAGCCATAGAAGAGTCTACGCTGCGAACGTCACTAATGCACATTTCATCCGTACATAATATGAGATTACCAATAATATAAAAAAAATTGCACCCAAAACACCTGCTAAACTCGTTGCCGATACTTTTAGAGCAGATCTAATTTTTTAAATGACAAAAATGTATTTATTTATGAAAAAGCAACATCACAACGTAGGTATAAAGCAACAACATAAAAGAAAAATACGATATAACCTTTGCTGTCTAGTCTTTATCGATCGTCATCGTCTTCACTATCAGACTCACGGTCTTCAGAGTCGGAGTCACTATCGTCATTGCTCAGCGTAATTATTATAGGTTGTATTTCTCCCATCATATAATCAGTCTCCCAAAATTTATTTTCAATACTAATCACATGCTAGCAAAATTTTTCCCCGTCGGATGATGTAACTGACGCTATGGCTTCATTGCGTCAGTTATATTGATAATTGTACTTTTTATATAAAGGAAATGTAACTTTTGTATAATAAAATATTCTAAAATAAATATCTACCTTTACTTATGTGTATATATATCCGGGAAAAAAGTACTCACTTTTTTCCCGGGGAAAAAAGTAATTTCATAAAAAGTGACATTTTCTTGTTACCTGTCAACAGAGATAAAATGTCAATCGTTTTTCCCGTCACGGAAAAAATGAATTTTATGCATTTAAGGAGATACTATTGTTTACATTTTGAAACATTTTGTACATAGCTCTGCCGTACTAAAGCAGAACCTAGTAACTCTGAATTTAACACTTTTCAGGAGAGCGGTTTTTCTAAAGTTCTCTAGCCGTTTTAAGAGATCAAGAAATAACTATATTTATTGGGGTCTATCGGCATAGTTTTTGACGAGGATTTACATGCCCTATATAAAACTCACGAATTCTAAGTAATTTGCCGTGAAAAATGTGTTACTAGGTTTTGCCCAAGGAATATATTGATAGCAACTAATTTGTGGACTTTAAGAAAACATAGCATCATTAGTTATAGTAATTCTACAGCATACTTATTATAGATTAGTAAAATTATAGTAACTTTTCTTTTGTTCATAACTCATATAAACATTGTAGTAATATTCCGGTTTTGTTCAAAAATTCTCAAATGTTCAGTTACTAATGTTACTATGTTAATACGAGTTTGCAGAATCCTCATACTACTTGCAGTAACTTTAGTTCCTAATTGTACTGTAGTTAAATTTAAGTTTGAAAAACATAGTAACTGGAGTTACCATGTTCTCCTAAACGCAAATATTTATAAGATCCTACTACTACTACTGGTAGTAACTTTAGTTACTGTATTTTGCCGAAGCAGATATACAGGAATTTTGAAGTTACTAGAAAAAGAAAGAGCTATATTGGAGCAACCGTAATATAGAAAAATATGAAAAAAATATGTGCAGATGAAGGTTTACGAGCTGAATGCAAAAACACATAATTTTTGAAAACCTAGTAACTCGAGTTACTAGGTTCTGCTTTAGTACGGCAGAGCTATCGTCAGACTTTCAGTTACGTGTCATATTTTTAGTTTATTTAAAGTATACTAAAATATCATAATCACTGTAGATTAATATTTGCAATCGTAAATACCACAGGCTAAAATGTATAACTAAGGGTTGGTTAAATATAACAACATACCGTTATGTTTTCTAGTAACACAGTTTTAGTAATTTGTTTCAGTTGCATAATGGCGAAAT
Source organism: Philopedon plagiatum (assembly GCA_963971165.1). NCBI lineage: Eukaryota > Metazoa > Arthropoda > Insecta > Coleoptera > Curculionidae > Philopedon > Philopedon plagiatum. The sequence continues at coordinate 98,016,554 of OZ020191.1, forward strand.
TTAGAGTGATAGTGGCAATGCCGCTTTCTATTCCTAGTCCTTTTTTCATTCATATATTAAACAGGTGTAGAGGCTTAATACGTTTATGTGTACAGGGTTGTTTATCAACGGGAAAATCTAGTGAAATTTTCAGTGTTTTTGTTGTTTCTAAGGGTCTTATCCATTAGGATTGGTAAATGCAAGCATCGCAAATAATATGGCACCTTAAAATAACTTTTTATTTGAATTCATTAAACCTAGCCAATGTTAGAAAAACAATAGTCACATATTTATGCATTAAAATATCCTTCCCACAAAATATATTTTATTCGATAGATAGATGTAAAAACTTGTTGTATAGAAAACCAGTAGTTAATTCAAAAAAATTCATGACTGGCTTGCCACCTGACTTAATTCCTTTACACCTGACTGCCTAACGTACAACTTCCTCTTCGGTGTACCAGGAATACCCACCCTTCCGTGTGGATTAAATTTAAAAGTAAATCTTTCGTTTCCTGTTAAATCAAATTATTGTGTTAGAGAATAATGAACTATACTAGGTGATTCAAAAGTAATGGGACATGAGGCAACAAAATGCTAGTTATGAATGAACGGCTGCTTCTCCTCTTGCCGAAGGTCAATGTCAGTCCCATTTCTAGTGAATAAAGTAACTGCGACATATGCACAGTCGTGGTCTATAAAATCATTAGTAGGCTCTTAGGTTACTAGCACTTAGATTGGATTCGTATAAGCTAGAACTGTCATTTTTTACTTTTAAAATCATTTATTCCGTAAATATAAATTACAAGTTCAAAGACCTACACATTACATACAAAGTATATAACATTAATGGTATACGTCGGCTTGTCGCAACAGCGTCCCTACTGACGAGGGTCGCAACAGCGTCCCTACTGACGAGGAACTGGCGGTGCCAGGGGCTGGTGTTAGCCCTAAGGAGTTCATCTCACTGCAACTGCAGCATTTGATCATTTTGCTCTCTTCCGGCGAACCTCACAGAGCATGCGAGTTATTGTTGCTTACGCTTGAAGATAATTAATGCTTAAAGATTTAATTGATTAGCTGTTACGTTCTTTATTGTTTAACAGTGGAAAACTTACTAAAAAAACACCTTGATTTATTTGGGTACAATATACAGGTAGTATGGCCTTTATGGCCAAATTATTATTTATACGTACAACAGGCTTTTGCCTGGAAGGAAACTAAATTTGCATTTATGGTGCCACCCCTGCGCCTCGGACTGAGCTTTGTCGAACCTGCTTCGCGGAGTGTCCAAACTTTCCTGAAACAATCCTTTTTCATATTGTTGTATTATTTTGTCGAGTCTTTGCAAATTTTGTAAATTACAAAGAGTGATTTTTAATGTGATTAATTTTATGTATAGATTTTTACAATTTTATTCAAAATGTTATTTACAAGATTTACAAAAGGTTACAGGGTTTGGATATTTACAATATGTACAGGTTTGTTTTATATACAGAGTCAAACATCGGGGTTATTATGTTCTTCGAACTTGGAAGAGGGGCAACCTTCTGTAAATGGGTCCATGTTTGCGGGGGTCATCTGGAATATAACGCCTTTCCGCCATATTGCTAGTTATGGTTGAATGTTGCGGTTTATGCCTGTAAAATTTGTCGCTAAAATTGAAAACATATTCTCCTACACGCTCCAGTCCTGTCATATCGTGTAGGTATCTTATAATAGTTGCTCTTCTTGCTGACGTGACACACTTCAGTAACTCATTTCGCATAGGTACGTTGAAATTTTCCAATTTGGGTTGGCGAAGCGGAACACCAAACAGGTGCTGCATAACATAATATAGGCCTAATTATCTGTTTGTAAATAATTAATTTATTTTCCGGCGACAAGTGCGACCTGGGTGATAGGATGGCAAAACGCTTAAAACCGCTTTGCAATGCTGCCGATATATGTAGCTTGAATGACCATCCTTTCGTCCAGGATCACTCCAAGATATTTTAATTTACTAGCCGGTGGAATAGGTATGTTATTTATTTTGAGGGAAACACAAATTTTATTGTTGGTAAACTTTTTAGTTAAGATGCAGCACTCTGTTTTAGCGGCGTTCAGCTCCACCTTCCACTTTTGGTAATATGGAATTAGTCGCTGGAGATGCCCCAGTATCTGCCTCTTCTGTGTAGAATGAGTGCGCATATACCATGGCATCGTCAGCATACATTGCAAGCTTGGTGTTCGGGCACGTCGGTGTGTCAGTAGTACACAAATTATATAAAACTGGAGACAACACAGTTCCCTGGGGGACTCCCGCTGTTATCGTCTTTGCATCTGACAACTCCGATGCCAGAAAGATAAGAATGGAAGAGGGTTATCCAGTGTAAGGGAAAGTTATGATAGAAATATAATTTATGGGGAAGGCTTTCATTCCAAAGGGAGTCAAAGGCTCTCCGTCCAGGGAGAGGACTGTGTTTTGTTGTTGATTAAATTTATCCAGGGCATCTTGCACAACCCTTGCTACAAGCAGGGTGGTGCCCGGCCTAAATCCAAATTGGTGAGGGGGAATTCTCCCCTCTAAGTTCTCCTCTCTCAGTTTCACCAAGAGTGCTCTCTCTGTCACCTTTGACATGGTGTATAGGAATCAGGGGATAACGGATGCTTACCTGGTTTTAGGATTGGGATAACCACTGCTCCTTTCCATCGCGAAGGGAAGTGCTGTACTAATGTAACAGAATTTATAATATAAGTAAACTGAGCTTTTTTGCTCAGGTTTCTTAGTAAAATATTTATAATGCCGTCTTGGCCCAGCGCTTTATTGTTGGCTGTTCTTTTGAATATTTTAACAACATCCAGAGGTTTAACAATTAGTCTCGCATATACCGTCGGCGGAATCGGAGATTTTTTGTTTGTTGTTATTTATGTCATTTGTAATTTCTCTTTGTTCGTTCGTTGTGTCCGGATAACTAGTGCAGATGTCTGCGAGTGTCTGCACCAGTATATCCGCCTTTTGTTTATTGTTTTGCACTACGTTTTGAGATAAGGAAGGAATTTTTTTAAATTTATTTTTTAAACGCTTGTCTTGAATAGACAACCCCCTAAGGGTTTGACTCCAGGCTTCATTTTTATGTCTGTTAATTCCTTCCCTTATGCTCCTTTGTATTTGCGTCAGTCTGTCCCTGTCCTCTATTCGTCTAAATCGTTGCCATTCCCGTCTTAGTTTAATCTTAAAGCTAATGAGATTTGGGATCTCATTTGGCAATTTGTCCTCCTTGTGCTGTATTTGGACTTTTTGCCAATGTGATCTCTAGTATCTTGTATATTTTTGTGTCACCAGGTATACAGTCATATGTTAAATAAAATCGTATAAGATTCACTTATTCACAGTTTAAAAGTATTTTAACAGGCTTTCTTATCGAACTGGCCCTTAGACTGAATTAGATACGATTTTATTATCCACGGTTGTCCCTGTGGCCAATGTTCAAGTTTACGATATTGTAAAGATTTTTTATAATATTTAGCAAAAATTTCTGTACCTATACAAGTTTATAATGGAGATTACTACTTATGCTTTTGTTTTTTTTTTTTAGAATCGGACGGACATAGGTCACTACGACTTCGCTTGTAATTACAAATGCAACATCGAACAGGTAAGCATGATCAAATAATTGTTTTTACTAAAGTGAAAAATAGTAAGACCTAACAACCCCAGAAACTCAACTATAAGTAAAAATGCTGGATTTTCTTCTAACATTTTTGCATCCCTTATATAAAGACAATTTTTTTTCACTTTGCTTTTGAAAGAAATACGAGTAGATCTAGGATATAATGAGGTCAAAATCTACATAATTTTTTAATTAAAAGTTTTAGTCACTTTGTGTTGTACAACCCAATCAAACCCAAGCAGTAATATCAGTGTCTGGCGGACGTTGCGCATCTACAGGGTTGTTAGATTTGGAACAAATTCATAACTATGTTATTAATTAGTTTATCGAAATGCAAGTATTGCAAAAAATTAGTGTGTAAGTACCTAAAAACAAAATTAATTGTTATTAGAATCGTGATAAATCAAATAGCATATAGGGGAGAAACACAAAATCTAAAAATCGCTGAGGAGTAAAGCACTCTTACATTTTTAATATAGGCCATTTTTTATTATTGAGACCGGTTTAACAACACAAAGGGACTTGAAATTTTCATTAAGAAATTAAGTAGGTTTTGACGTCGCTATCTCTTTCTTCTTATTTCTCTAAAAGAAATTACCCGCTACCGTTATTTTTAGAAATCTGCAGTTGGTATTTCTTATTTCTATCTAAAGTTATATTTATTGTTTTTTAAGACTGATCTATAGAGTATGTCCGCGGATGGGGTTTAGAAGAGGACAAATGGATCAAATTTTGCAAGATACGTAAAAATGGCACTCCTGATAAAAGGTTTTACTTATAAAATAAGTAAGATTCACGAAAACTTTATTTTTTTTACAGGAAGCATAAAAAATACGAAAACTTTATTTTGCGTAAAAGTAAACATACCTTGTTTATCATTTTCTACCAAAAGAACAAACATGAAATATGGTTTAAATTAAACCCTAAGCCGAAGTACAAGATTTTATTAAAAAATTTAGATATTAAAAGTAACGAGTTTTATCACATTTTTTTAAGTCTCATGTATTCTCTCTCACACCTTTAACCAGAGTACTAGTTTCTACATATTAAACAATAATGATACCTATGGACATGTTTGTCAATGTCTTTTTTAAATGAAGCAATTATTTAATTCAAAATACTTCTTATTCATGTAATTTTTAAATACGACGAACATTTAATTAAACTCAATAGAATGTGATATAAACTAACCAGTACAATAGATATCAAAATTCAAAAACTCCACCCCCATGTTCGGCACATTTTTCTAATTGCTTCCATATATATCTGAAGGAATTTCTGATTTCTTCCTGAAATACTGAATAAACAGCCTGGGTAATTCTGCCTTTTAGCACCTCAATATTATTTGGTATAGTGGCATAAACAATTTATTTTAAACGGCCCCATAGAACCATATCGACAAACGTTCAGTCGGGACTCCTTGAGGGCCACACAATTGGGCCATTTTTTACCAATTCGCCTTGGACTAAATGTGCGACGAAGCCATTCTATTACCTCGCGAACGCAGTGTGCTAGACAACCATCTTGTCGAAAATACATTTTTTGGCGAAAATTTAATGGCAAATTTTCGAGTTCATCGCTAAAAAATGCATCCAGCATTTCTAAGTAACATACTCTATTGAAGGTGTCATTAAAAATATATGGGCCTATAATGCCATGCAATGACATGGACAGATATCGCGCACCACACGTTCACTTTTGTAAAATATTGTCTTCGCCTCATTACTCTAAATTCGGTGTTTTCTCGAGACCCGTACCTGACATGCTGGAATGCTACAGTTCCATTGGTAAAAAATGTACATTCATCATAAAACGTAATAAATTTACAAAAATGGATATTTCCACTTAAAATTTGGTGACTCGCCCATAAACAAAAATCTAGTCTTTTCGCTTCATCTCCCTCTTCCAATGTTAGTTTACTATGTGGTTTGAACGGAAATAATTTATTTTGTTTTATGATCATCTGAATATGAGTGTTTTACAACTTCTAGAAGATGTTTAGCACGATTTCTAAGAAACATTACAGGCGTTTCTCTAACAGACTGAAGAACTAAAACTGTGGCAGCACAGTTTTGGTCATATTTCTTCTTCTTCTTCTTCTTCTTCTTCTTCTTCTTCTTGATATTCAAAACAGAACCAGTCCTTTGGAACTTTTTTATAGTACTGTAGATTTTTATTTCAGTTATTGAAATTCCTACAAATTTCTTCCTAAATTGTTCCATGATGTACCGGTTTGATACTTGGTCATCCCATAACACTGGACTAAAAAAATCCTTTGTTCAGTAGATAGCATTTTGATGAGAAGTATTTTAAATTAAATAATTGCTCCATTTAATAAAGGCATTGAACAACATGTCCATAGGTGTCATTATTGTTTAATATGTAGAGACTAGTACAGTACTTCTAGACAGGCGGCTAGCGACCAAAACCTCCACTTTGACATCCACATGGCGCGCATGCACTAACTTTCAAACTCGATTAGTTTTTTGCTCGGAACCTTTAAAAAGAACCAAAAAAGATCCTGAGCAAACCGAAAACTGAGCAAACCTGTCCAAGAACGCATTTCTCAACTCCATGGCCACAGGAAGACATTATATTATTTCTTAAACAAAACATAATTTTTAGGTTAAGATACCTAGACACGATTAATTTTTTACTCCGGACCTTTAAAAAAAGACAAAACAAGATTGTTATCGAGGAAGGAGTGCTAACCCGTTTCCAATACACCTTTTAGAGCCAATTTCCTAATTTTTTATAATATTTTAAATCACAAAAAATTTAAAAAAAGTTCCGGTCGAACTCGGATTCCAACCAACGCCTGTGGGTCAATAAGCGTATTCTTTACCACTGGACTACCTGGGTGATGCTAGAAAAGCGGTAAACTTGTTGACAAGTGCATCATTTACTTATATTTTTGAGGTTGTCTATTGACGAAGCGCGTGCATGCGCGCCATGCAGATGTCAAAGTGGAGCCTTTGGTCGCTAGCCGCTTTATTGTTTTATACTTCTAGTACCAGTAGTAGTATTCTGGTTAAAGGTGTGACAGAGAATAGTTGAGAAATAATGTGAAAAACTCGTTACTTTTAATATTTAATTTTTTTAATGCAATCTTGTACTTCGGCTTAGGGTTTAATGTAAAACATATTTCATATTTGTTCTTTTGGTAGAAAATGATAAACAGGTTATTTACTCTTACGCAAAATAAGGTTTTCGTATTTTTAATGCTCCCTGTAAAAAAAATTTTCATAACGTGAATCTTTTTATTTTACAAGCAAAAACTCTTATTAGGAGTGACATTTTTACATATCTTGCAAAATTTGGTCCATTTGTCCTCTTCTAAACCTCATCCGTGGACATACTGTATAATAAGTATACCAAGATTTTATTTATTTTATGTAGTGCTTCCTTAAAAATCCGGTAAATTCACCGTACTTAATTTACGCGTCAAGCAGAGATCCGCTTCCGGTACCCACCTATTTATCTCTTCTTGGTCTGGGTATGTAATTTTGTATGTGTCACATAATATGGAATACCTGCATGTGAAAACAGGTATCCAGATTTAAATGTAGCAGTTTTGTTGAAGCAAACTTAAAAGCTCGGGTAGAAGGCACCACGCATCATTAACCAAGGGTTAAGTTTTAAATTATTTTAGTATAATATGACTATACCATTAAATAATATGAAACATAGACTTTTAACTTTTAAAGCTAGTTTAAAATAAGGCATTTTCATACAAAACTACATAGGACATTGATGTTACGATCGCTGAAGTTGTTAAATTCAATTCTTAAGTAAAATCCTGCATGGTAATAGTAGCACAACTTGGTATGTGATATTAGGTATTCTAGATATTTGTAGAAACGAAGCTACATCAGAGACATAAAAACAAAAATTGAGAAATATAGCTTATACTATAGACATAAAAAAAAACTAGCTTATACTAAGAACGACTCCTTCCACCATGCGCATTGCTACAAGTACGCATGCGCAGTTATAATTTTAAAGCATCATTCGGTATTATTGAACAGGACCGGACGTTTATATTTGGTGTGTATAGGTTTATACATTTTGAGTTGAGATAAGAAATGTTCACGGAAGTTTTAGTAAATGTTTAGTTTAACGCGCAAAGTCCATGTAGAAATACGGGACGCTCATACAATGTTAAAACCGGTCAAATCATACTTTTTCAAAAGAGACGCTATCCGTACCAAGCGGACTAATAATAGACTTCGGCTGCTAATCGGGCCCCGGTCAAGAAATGTGTGTTGCATAAATTAAAACTTGTGTTGTTTAGAATTTATCGGCGGAGGAACCAGTTTTATTTAGTTAGAATGCTATATTTTTATCTACGTTATGTGAACACGGATAGCACGCTTACCGATTGGAACAGGTTTATCCACTTGCAAAGTCTGAAAAACGTTAATAAGCATACTGCGCATGCCTGTTTGTGGCATAGATTTTGCCCCTGGTGGAGTTAAAATGTCCTGCGCAACCTATTTAATTTAGGAATCGAACTTTTGGTACTGGCGGTCCATTTTTGTTTTTATGTCGAGGAGCTACATCTCTATCCAACATTTATTGACAAGTACAACCCGTTGGCAGTGGCGGATGGTGAAATTTCGAAGTTGTATATCTCTGTTCCTACTTGCAGGACCCGTACCAAATTTAGGGGTTTTAATAGTGAGCCCACTGGGAATGTTTTGGTAAAGAATCAAAACATTTTGTAATTTGCGAAAAAAAGTTAAATTTTTGGTGCGCCCCTCCCAAGAAAAAAATGAACACGTCTAGGTACTTATTTATTATTTTTTCGAAACAAATATTACATCATTTTGTCGGAAGTTTTTAAATTTTGAGAGAAAAAAATGTGTTAGTAGAAAGTTATAGTCATTTGAATTTTTGTAAGCCTAAAAGATACTTTGTAAAAAAATTAAAATGACTATAACTTTCTACTAACACATTTTTTTCTCTCAAAATTTAAAACCTTTCGACAAAATGATGTAACATTTGTTTAGAAAAAATAATAAATAAGATACCTAGACGTGTTCATTTTTTTCTTGGGAGGGGCGCACCAAAAATTTAACTTTTTTTCGCAAATTACAAAATGTTTTTTTTCTTTACCAAAATATTCCCAGTGGGCTCACTATTAAAACCCCTAAATTTGGTACGGGTCCTGCAAGTAGGAACAGAGATATAAAACTTCGAAATTTCACCAACCGCCACTGCCCGTTGGTAGTCCTACCCAAACACTAATATTCGCTGGACAAGATAGACGATAGAACAATACATCGGAAACATCCAGTTTGCTCGTAGGATCGCTACAAGATAATTCTGAGAAGTTCAACCAATGGGTAATCGTGGGATAATGAACAATATTTCCATTTCATTTCACAGACGTTGTCCTTACTTGTGTTATACAGGGTGTTCGCAAAATGCATTTAGAAAACTTCAAACTTCAAATTAAAAATTTTGAAAAATGTGTAAGGACAAAAGTTGTTCCTTACATCGTGGGAACGCTATGGAAAAATAATTGTAGTAGTTCGAAAAAAGAAATCTGGAAATCTCAATAGTCATAGCTGTGCAAAGGTTAATTTTTTCAGTTATACTGGGTTTAATTTTTAAAGTATTAAATTAAGATATTTCACAGAAACTAAGTTTAGTAGACTTTATAATCCTGACCTGAGGCAAAAGTACTTCATTGTTTTGCCGTTAGAGGGCACTTTACCTAAAGCTTAAAATTTATTTTTATCATAACTCTTTTATTTTAACAGATATTACAAAAATAAAGGTGTTAGAAAACGTAACAAATAATGTACTCCGCATTTGAATCGATAGCTCTCACCGTTTAGTCGCAAATGAGATTTTTTTTAAATCAAATTTTCAAACTACATCGACGAAGTTATGTGGTGTTACAGTTTTAATAAAATGTGACACTGGATAATAATAATAAAGTCATCTGGCAAATTAATTATCTATATCAATTGCCATTTTTTTTTTATTTAAATCAAATGTTTAACAACGAAACATTAATATAAAAAAATCGGTCAAGTGCAAGCTATACTTGCAGAACTGGTGTTCCGTGCCATCAGTCCCCCACTTAACCAGAGCAAACCTCGGCCGCCCGATCTCCATCCATCTGCCGCGCTACCTGCCGCCGACGGCACCAACGCCGTATCGCATCGCGTATGCGCGTAGCTGAGTGGGCCAAATTAAAAATTTTGAAAAATGTGAGGACAAAAGTTGTTTCTTACATCGTGGGAAATATGTTTTGTCAAAAAACTTTTTCTCTAAAACCACTAGTTCAGCAGTTATAAGGAAATAAACAATTAAATCGTTGATAAAAATTAACCGCGCTAGAATTTTTCAATCCTATAACTTTCGTTCAATCTACACCTAATTCTTAATGTTCATAATTTTTTTCAGATTTTTCTGAGCTATCCTTCTGGTGATAAGGGTAGGGGGCAGCAATTTTTAAGCGTTTTTTTCCCAAAAATGTCACAAAAATGCATTAAAAAAATTCATCATATATAACATTGAATTCGTGCTTCAATAAGATTTCATTTGATACCCTACACGATGCCCTAACCAACATTTCAACATTTTTCGCAAATTACAAAATATTTTTTTCCAAAACAATTCTAGTAGGCTTGCCATTAAAACCCCTGAACTTGGCATGGATCCCGTAAGTAGCAACAGAGATATAGGTACAACTTTAAAATTTTTGTATCCGCTGCTGCATGCAGCTTTATGTCTTTTAATAGGGTTTCCAGGCTTCCAGATCATAAATTGATCTGAAAAAGACGTAGAATATAGAGTAACCGCCGCCAATAAAAAATATAACAAAAATGATTCCAAAACTTAGGAAGTAATACTTTTTCCCATGTGAAAAATTTTAAGAACTACAAAAACACAATAATTACATCAGCTGCTGTGATAGAGCAATGATGATGTGCAATATTCAGCGTCAAAATATATGTATAATACACATTAAAGCTGTTAATTATTATTTAAAAAAATTATACACCTGAAAATTTAGCCATTGTATATCGATATAAAACATAAATAAAAACATTGTGGTCGGCAACAAAAGCGAAACCAAACTTTACATTTCACTGAGCTCCCTTAATACCGCAAAGACAATTTCCTTATACGAATACACGTTTATAGACAATATTTTATTATAGGCCCGTAGACCCCTCTTAAATATAATGGTTAGTCTAGCGTAAAAGACTAACCGTCTTTCAAGCCGTTGGTTGGTTTGTGTTCTTCGGTTGCGGTATAGCTTTTTTTAAACTATATATATATAGTTATATATACTTGCTATATTTTAGAAAAAAATAAGCATCGGTGAAAATTTGTTGTATAATACGATTTTTCTTTTGATAACTAAACACCGCTTCCAGACTTCTCGAATAATTCTTATCGGAAGCGAATGTAGGCTAGTTACAGGTAGAAAAATAGAAATCTAAATAAAAAAATAAATCTTGGAAATTTAGTCCTTGTTTAACATACTAATTTGTTTACATTGAACCAAGTGAGCTCTTACAAGCTTGTCTAACAAGCCTGCGTTTTTTGATAGATTCATAGCTAGCGACGTCGAAAACTACATGACATTTTACTGAACATTTCGAGTCCCTGTGTGTTGTAAATCTGGACCCGAACTATGAAAGTTTTGAAGAAAGCGATAGCGATAGAGATAGGTATAAGGAGAGGATTGCCATCTCTCTCTATCTTATAAGGAGAGGATTGCCATCTCTACATAAAATTAGAAAGCGACCAAAATCGTTATCGCTTTTTTTGTTATAGAGTTCGGCTGCTGGTCTCGTGGTTGACGAACCACGTTGCGAATCTACAGTGTGCTCCAAAAAGTTTGCAACAAACGTGTAATTATTTTGTTAATGAGTTTATGAAAATGTTACTATTACGAAAAGTTAGTGCATACCTAAAACTTAAATTAACCGTTATTAGAATTATTGTGAAAAGTCAACAAGTACCACACGAGCCTTGCACCGAGATGCACTATTCGTGGACACATTATTTCTGCAACTCGGTTTCTGTAGATAGTTGAGGAGCAACTAATTAGCTTAAAATTTTAGTATCAAAATACACAATATAGCTGGCATGAATTCATACCTAGCAGACGCACACTCTTTTTTTAGCGAAAAGTAAAAAAGAAAATAGGTAGAAGTAGTTATGGTTTTGCTTAATAACATGACTCTAGACTCTAGAGTAAAAGCATTTTTTCTCTAACAGTTTTTTTTTTCTGTACATATTCTAGGAGCATTTCAGCATCGCCATACGATTTTTTAAAGGGGAAGCATCAAAAATTAAAAATAAATTTATAAATTAGCAATAAAATAGACAAAAATAATGACGTAAAAAAAATGAAAAGCGTCGTAACTCTGCTAGCATGATTGGTATAATAATGTACCAAATCCATCTCAAATAACATACTCACTGACCTCGTATAAATAAAGCACTAAATTGAAGAGAGGTCAATAATGCCTAATAATTGTAATTGTGATGCGTAAATATTAAAACATACAAGACACAAGCCATTTCGGTCCATCAGTTAATCCATTTTAATCAAAGAAGACTGCAAGTGGCCGTATAGACACACGCTATGACGCCTACTTAGAACTACTTAGAACTCGGTAATTTTTACATTTTTCAATAGAGATGTTTTCCGCCAACGGTCAAATTGAATTCTAACATAAGTAGGGCTACCATATGACAAGCATTTGCCATGATTGGCAGGCATTTTAAATCTCTCGTCAGTTAAGTAAACATTTTTGAATCGAACGTGACTTTTTTAACTTGGTTCTGGTAAACTTATTTTATCTTGTCCGTTTTGTTTTTCATCTTACTTAAGTTTCCCTCACCTAGAATGGTAAATAAGAAAAGCGAACAACAGCCAGTTAATGCCTCTAGTCCTACACATATAGAAAAAATACTCTGTTGTCAAGAATAAAACACTTCACTTAAATATAGGTCGCATTTACATATCGCAAGAATAGTAAAATTATGTTAGAATTAAATTGAATTTGTAATACTTTGTTGAGCCAAGAATACAAATGATTGATAATGGGAATGGTGCATGATTTAAAAATAAAATGTTACTTCCATCACAAGATACATAAGGTAGGCTCTTTTGTGTTGCACGAAACTGCTCTAACCTATACTTTTTTTTAATTGTAGAAAACATCTATTAGAAAAAAATCAGTGCAAGTTGGTGCAGTTTCGTGCAACACAAGAAAACAAACCTATAATTTTTACAAAGCTAACACTGAAAATACTTAAATTACTTACAGTAGGCCATGTAAAGACGCAGCGATGTCAACCCCCTTTTCGACTGCAACACTGAAAAAATCGTTTGGACTTTTGTTCACACAAAATTGTTGCAAAGTCTTTGTAGAGCAATTTACCTAATTGGATTATTAGTAACAACAGTTTTTATACATTTTCATACACTTGTAGCAAATTTTGCTACAAATTGGCCTTGGACGTTTTTGAGAACAAATTTTTGGAAAAAGGTACACAATTGTAGTGAAATGTCCACAATGTCTTTTCAGTGAACGTCTTAAATACGTCTTACTGCGGTTGAAAAAATAAGTTTCGAGGAGCAGGGAGGATTTTACTTGGTTAATGTTATGGAATTGGTAATGAGCTTGTTCAAATAAAAGTATGCACTTCTTATTTATGTTTAATCAAATAGGTTAAGATAAGCTAAAAAATTTGCTCTTTTAAAGAAATTTATATTCTTCACTGCACATTATAGTTTACTTGGCTCTTGAATAAAAATTAAGCTTTTTGCGCAATTGCTTCAGAAGTTGCCGTTTTTGGCCTACCGGAACGCTGGGCATCTTCATTGCTCATACGACCACGTTTAAAGTCGTCAACCTAAGTTTCAACTCTTAAAAATGAATTCCATATTAAAGGTTTATCTCTGTAGGAGATGTGAATTTCGTATTATTTCCCTTTCCCTTAAAAAGAAACCTAATAATTGCATTAATCAAACTAATCATTTTTCAGGAATTATAAAAGTTGTATCTTCATAAATTAATTGCATGTAAATGTAATTTTTCTGCAGCCGTCCCGAAAATAGAATTTTCGGTATGATTTATTAAATCGAAAGTACCCTTTTACAAAAAGTCGTACCGAAAGTAGCATTTTCGGGACGATTTATTTCACTTTCGGGACGATTTTAGATATCTAAGTAGGCGGCTTTAACAATAACAAAAACTTTGTATTTAATTATGACAGCGCTTGTCATGTAATATTCGTGTGTGTTTTCGCTTTTTAATTCAAAGAAATGGAAACCAGTAGTGAAAATGAGGCTGAAATAATTCCAGATGAGATTAGTGAATCTGCTAAAGCGGCTACTAATGAATTATTGCCGGTAAAGTCAAGAGAGAGGTATGAATTAGTCTACAGTTCATTTCATAAATGGAGCAAAGATAAAAATGTGCATACTATAAATGAACAAGTAATTCTTGCATATTTAATGGAAAAATCTAAAATCTTAAAGCCGTCAAGCCTCTGGAGCAACTACTCGATGCTTAAGTCCACAATTAATATTAAAAATAATATAGATATAAGCCGCTATCCCAAAGTTATTGCTTTCCTTAAAAGAAAATCCGTTGGCTATAAACCCAAAAAATCAAAAGTATTGAATAAAGAAGAAATAGATCACTTCGTATCAAAAGCTGCAGATAATGACTACCTAATGACAAAGGTAATATATTTAAATCTAATTCCTCTTCTTCCTTGTGACTATTTTTTTTTACTTTAGGTTGCATTAATAATTGGTTTAGCAGGCGCTTGCCGTCGTGAAGAGCTTTGTAAAATGAATTTGGATGATATAGAAGATAAAACAATCATGTTAGTGATTAAAATTCCTAATTCTAAAACGAATATGGAAAGAACCTTTGTCGTCATTGGAGAAAATAATATTTCTTTATACAGAAAATATTTGTCATTACGTCCAGCAAACACACCACATCGTAGATTATTTGTTTATTATAAAAACGGAAAATGTACTATACAACCTATTGGTATTCACACTTTTGGAAAAATCGCTTGCACACACAGTTGCTGAATTTCTTAAATTACCGAATCCCAAAGAATACACCGGGCACTGTTTACGTAGAAGCTCAGCCACTTTACTCGCTGAAAGTGGTGGTAGTATAACCAACTTGAAGAGACACGGAGGATGGAAATCAACGAGTGTAGCAGAGGGATACATAGAAAATTCTTTAAAAAACAAAATTCACATAGCTTCACAGATTGAAAAGGGCGGTAAAGAAATTAATATCTTAAAAACTAGTACAATTACTAATACGTCTAATTCTAATTTCAACACTGCCACTTCTGTTAATACCCCTAATAATATTAATATAAGTAATTGTTATAATTGTATAATTAATATTCATAAATAATGTATTCATAAGAGTGGTTGTTATATGTAATTATCTATATAAAGTTCATACATTATTATCCATCGATATCCTTTTTAACATGCAAAACGGCTGCAGAAAAAATATTGTACGTAACACGCTCCAAAAGTGATTTTACGGGACTCGCAGGATTCCAGGACTCGCCTGCGGCTCGTCCTGGAAAATTCCTACTCCTCCCGTAAAATATCACTTTCGGAACTTGTTAAGTAAATTACTATTAAACAATTTTTTTCGTGAAACTGCTTCAAGGAATGTTAGCTGTAACCAATGGCGCTTTATGTCTGGCAAAGACACTCTTAAATTGGTAAATGAGGCAATAATAAACTTGAAGGACTGTAAAATTTTACATTGACAAACCAACATCTGCTTATTTTAAAAATAAAGTTGTTTAAGGAGTTTCATTTCTTTACATTTTAATGGGGTTTTTTACCTGATTGGAAGTTTACCTTTTTTGTGCAATGAATCATGTACAAGCATTTGTATTTTCTTGTGAGAAACGTTAATTTGAACAAAGCTTTGCACAGGTATGGCTTTAATAAAATTCATATCAATCTGAACGTAAATGTTCAAACACGTGATTTACAGTTTTTAATAATTCAACCCCTAAGGGGGTGAAATGGGTGTTCAAAGTTTGTAATGTAGTAAAATTGTTTTACCGCGGATGAAGTCGCGGGCGGAAGCTAGTGAACAATATAAAACTGACTTGAACTGGTGCATCCGAATAGGATGCATTCGATCAGATCGAAACGTCCCTTTAGAAACGTGATCCGCCGATCAATGTTGATAACAAAGCGCCGAAAATAGTCATGTTTACGACAGGCGCGCGTTAACAGATAGTACTTCAAAATAACTTATTTAAATAAACAACAAATAAATAATAAATTCTGACAACCATATTAATTTTCACATTGTTTTTGGACACATTTCTAATAAATGTTGGAAGTATTTTGACCTTATTATTTTTTCATTTACATATCAGTTTAATTATTGAAATAAAACCAATTTATCATCTTTATTTCTGTAGACAGAATGTCCCAGAACAGCGTTTTAAAGGTTTATATAGTCACTAGTCACAATCAGAAAAAAAGTGTTTGACTGGTGATTTCATTGCATAAGATCAACATTCTTGTTGTTGGATTAAGTACACGTTTGGGTTAAAAATCGTTTTACTATGATCCGCCAATTACTGATCATGACGAAAATTATATTAATTTCCAATAGAGGTAGATAAAACCGCATCATTTTTAATAAAATGTGAAATAATTAGGAGCAATAAAAATAATAGGACCCAAAAACTTGTTCAACATTTAAAAAAAATTTAAATGAATAAAATTATTAAACATTATTGTTGTACTTTTGGAAAAGTGATTGAGACCGGCTTTACAACTCACAGGCGCCGAACAGTAACTACGATACAGAGACCCGAAATCTCCATGAAAAAATTATGCATGTTTTGGCGCCACTATCACCTACAAATATTTTTTAAAACCGTACTTATCTACCTATGTATATAGGAGCTTTCAGTTTGTTTTAACCTTACTAATAAATCAATTATCCCTTTATTGTCTGTTTTTGTTGGAGTAGCACTTACACATGTAATTTGTCTGATTTTATTATCTGTTAATGACACTACTGGGGGTGTGGGTTACTCAAAAGACCATGCGATCGGTTATCATAGACAGACATAGGGGTACAGTGCGTCTGGCTTCTGGTTTTCGTTTACGAGCCACTTGTCAAAATTTGCGATTAACCAGATATGGTATAGATAAACAACTGCACTACTTTTTCCATAACAGTTTGAATAATAACTAATATAGTTGTTCATTTTCCTCTTAAGTAATGGGAGTTGATGGGCTTTTAAAATAATTATCTGCTTGACACTTACAATTATTAATTTTTTATTTAGCAGTTAGCTTAGTTTTAGTAATTGGGATAAATCAATTATTTAGTTACTTATAGTAAATTTAAATTAGCTTCTTTAAAACAGTGGTTTAATAAGTTTGATTTTTTCCAATTTATAGGAGGTGGTCTAGTTTTTGGTTTTCGGCGCCCCCATTGGCGTAGCGCTGAAGCGGGCGTTAGATCCCTTTGCGCTAGCGCTGACACTGCACTCATGAGTTTCTATACAATTTCGTATAACGAAATGAATACTATAGACATTAGCAGACGAAAAGTACCTTTTTGATAAACGAATTTGGGACGTAGAAGTATAACATGTCAGTTTAAAATTTATTAAATGACCAGTCGTAAATACAATTAAATAACGAAGCTCTGGATGTGTGAATCGGACTTTCCTAATATACCAACGGTACCTACATGGTATACGCAGAGAAAAATATCTCGTACTGATTTCATTCATAAATACGATTTGCTTTCTATGACCTCCAAAGAGGTCTGACGGTTATTATAAAAAAAAAAGCTGCAAAATAAAAAACACATATGAAAAACAACAATCAAAAGCTTAGAAGATTCTCCAAAAATGTAGCAACGCGTTAAAAACAGAATAGCCAGTCCTTATAAATGGTATAAAGCACAGTGAGAGTGAGTATTGAGACGCGCCGCGCCATAGAAAACTCTCTCTGCTTTCCGTGTTGCTACCGCACTCGCTATGTCGGGGTGGATTGTGAGAATCCCACGCGTCAATCTCGGGGTGTTGCCGTTTGAAGGCCATGGCGTTGTCGAGCTGGCGGCAAGAAGAGATATTCTTCTCTCTGTATCCGTTTTTTTCTGGTATAGGCTTCGGCCTTCGTGGGCTATTAACAAGCGCGTACGCAAGGGGGGGGGGGGGGGGAGTATCGCCCTCCCATGAAATTTGCAATAATAAATAATAGTAATAATAATTATATGTAGAATCAGTCTTCTGTTTATTTCTGAATAAAATACATGCTGCTTTTTTCTTTTTTTTTTCAAGACCCCCCTTAACGGGAATCCTGCGTACGCGCCAGGCTGTTAAAAATACAATATATCAAACATAACAAAAATGATGTAGGATTTTAAAAAAAGCAACTATCAACTGTGGTAATGATTACACATTTTTTTACAAAATTCTTTTATGCATATGCAATGTAAACAAGGTAATAAACATTATCGATAAATAATCTGCAAAGCAGTACTCAGCACTCATTATTACTAAGTGTGGAGACATAAAAGCACATAATATAAGTGATTAGAACAATTAAAGTTTACCTATTTTGTACCTTTCCTGTAAAACCGCGCGCTCCAGCTGACCGTATCGAGTTTTTTTTTATCTTGTATCTTGTTATAGACTTTAAGTCATAAGTACTAACGTACTACCGTGGACGCCTGAAGAGAAGGGAATTGTTATCGCGGTTATTCTGTTATCCGGATTTAACGGATTGGAGGTTGGGAGGGCAAGGAAAATATATACAGGCAATTTGTTCCATAATCTGGAAACCCTAAGTATGAATGAGCGAGAGAAGTGAGATGTTCTAGGTATTTGTAGCTGTACAGTAAAATGATGCATACGTGACGGCTTCTTGTTTTTCTGTTAGGAACAATCAAGGGGGGGGCCGGGGAATAATAATAATAACGGTTAGTTCTAGTCTGTGGAAATATTTGTAGAGGTAGTTGGTTGCGAAGTATTCAATTTTATTGGAACTAGATATCCTTGTCGTAGAAAGTTTGGAAAAGATGACTTAAGATGGGTGCAAATTCTGGTGCGTATTCTTTTAAAACGATTGATGGTAGGCCACCCATACCGGAGGATCTTTTGGTGCCAAGTGATCAAATAATTTTTGAACTTGCTTGAGTTTTCAATAATTTCCCTTAGCTTTTGACAAGAGCTAACACATAGTTTTTTAATAAGAAAAAGGGGAGCATAGAACAAATTAAAAAAAAACGTTTCATATGTTATGCAGGTTATTATAAGTAACAAAATACTTAAATAATAACTATCGAAATTCAGGATCGCCATTAAATTTGTTTATAAATAATCTAATGATTAGGCGGCGCAAATTGTTAAAAAAAGACAAATTTTAATCAAGTTAATTAATTAAAATTGTACATAAACAATCTGTTTTATTTGGGTGTGCTAAAATTTTTATAGCACAATGTTCAATTTAGCAAAGTAAAATGGTGACATCACCGACAGACAACAGGCCAGTGAATTGATTGAACTAAATGAAGGCAATTCCCTGCACAATAAGCAATGGAACTATGAGTGGAACTATTTCATTAGATATTAAGCAGTGGAAGTCGAAAATGATATTCAATAAAGGAATTTGGGCAATCCCTAAATTTGTAGAATCAACGGTTTTAAAATGGTGCCTATTGTTCTTTATACTTTCATGTCCCTTTCATACGCCGCCGCTACACAGATTTCACCGAGGAAAAACTTTTTCTTGTACCCAATAAACCCTTTAGTATATTTTTTATTAGTTGTAGCAGTACCACATATTAGTGGTACTGTTGTGCTTTCTCTTAAGGCGGCATTTTCCATATTGGCCAACCTAATTTCATTTTAACATGGTTTTTCGGCTTTAAAATTTTGAACAACATTATAAGTATATTAAGTATAGCTTCATATCCTGCAAGCAATTTTCAGTCAATTATTAATTCAACGTGTACCTATAATGATTTCATTCAGAAGATTCATATGTTAAAAGATCTACGATGACAATTTTTCGGTCACTAGGACCTCAGTATTGAATACTGGTTTCCTAAAATAAATCATAAAATATCGTCAAACACATTTTTATTAAAATGCGTCTTTGAGATTAAAGATACTTGGGTTTATTTTCGGTTTTTCTTAAAACTGCTAAAATAATGAGATGTCAAGGTAATGGAAGTTTGCTAATAATATTTCCATTGTGGAGTAGGGACAGATTTGTTTTTCTAGACCAGTGGTTCCCAACTGGTGGTACACTGCGCCGACTTAATTGCTTTGGCTAGGGCCTAAGCTAGGGTTACCAGATTCGAAAGACTAATTTCCGGGACGTCCTGTCAACCAAAAAAAAAACGCTGTATGGTGTAGTCAAAAAATTTACCTATGAGCTTGGCCAAAAGAACGACGGTAATATCGTTTACAAATACTACTTATATTTATCGCTAGACTTGGCAAGTTTTAACAATTTTTCGTCTTCAGACTTCAGGCCCTTTTAAAAAGGACAAAAATTCTGAGCAAGTCTAACTGGAATTAATTCGATTTATTTTTGTTTGATTAAAGATTTCCGGGATAGTACAGTAGAATTCCGGGATCCGGGACGACCTAACAAATTCCGGGATTTTCCCGGAATTCCCGGACGTCTGGCAACCCTAGCCTAAGCCCATATAGTTCGTAAGATCGGACTAGTTTAATTTACACTGTCCGTTTTTGAAGACAAGTATTAGCAGAAAAATTCTGGATCAAATATATAACGTCAATTAAATCTTTTTTAAATGGTCAGGTCAGTATATTTTTGTAGTTTTTACTTATATTAAGTAATAAGATAAGTTAGTCCCGGCTATAACGGTGGCTATTTATAAATGCTTTTAAATATACAATCTTTGGTTGGTTATGAATTTGACATTGTAACAAGGGGCAGCATTCTAATAATATTTATTCTTAACGATAAAGCTGTAAGCATTTTATTCATAGTTAAAAACATCAAAAAATCAGTTTTTTAAATGTCTTTTGTCGTAAGGTTATAAAAAAGTTTGACTGTTCTTAACTTAAGTACCTTATCTGATGTACTCTGTTTCTAAATTAATTTCTTTTCCAACTTTTAGCTAGTTTATTTTTCTTTTCCATAATACAGATCCTACACACAGGGTGGCCCAAAATGAATGTGATATATTTTAAGGGTAGCATTCTTAGGTCATAATGGAAAGTTTTAAACCAACTCGTCTTTCTACAATTTTGAATCTTAAAGCCTTCAAAAAATCTACAAGACAAGTTGGTTAAATGAACTCGAACTCACTAATTTGTTAAATCTTAGAATCTAAGATTTGACAAATTAGATGGTTAACATAGCTAAGATTTTAGTTAAAATTTAACCAGTTATTATAATTTGTTAATTTAACGTGTTTATAAAAATTCCTCAACTATTTTTGGTGTGGACTTATTTTTGGTGTTAAAACGGAGTTAAAAATTGTGTCCTAGTTCGCGGCTTTTTTTACGTACAAGTAAAGATGACCAATCATGCTCTTTTAACCGAAACGCCAATTGTTCTAGAGTAAAAGGAACCTGAACAAACTTCAAGTAGACCTAATGCTAAATCCGTCTCTGTCCTGTATACTGTCAAAGAAAATAATAGCTATGCGTAGCTATTATTTTCTTTGATACTGTATATTGAGAACGAAAGATTTGCGTAACACTATCAATGCAATAATTCTTTTCTTTTATGTGAAGAATATGGTCGATATATTCGAGATATTCGACATTAGTTTAACCCTGTATACATTGTGTCCATGCATGGAGTTTTGCCAAGAGGAAAAAGAACTTTATTATCGATTTTACTAAGTCATTCTTTATAAAAAGTTCTGCATGTCAACAAAATGAGTTTATCATATAAAAATTTTGGATCAAATATACAGGGTGGTAATAAATTAGGAAAACATAAAAATGCTTCAAGAGAGAAGTACCATTATTTATTATTTTAGACAAAATTTTCATAAAACAAAGTTATAACCTAAAATAAAGACTAAATACAAAGTTTTAAATTAAATTTTAAGATTTAAATTTAAAATAATAATTGCGGTTTTATGTAATTACATTGCATTTGACAAAAAAAATCAAGATAGTCAATTTAGTTGACGTCAATGCTACGTCAGCATCTTATGTAATCTGTCAGTATTCTGATTACGTGAAGGTATTTTCAAAAATGGCCACCTATGTAGAATAAATTTAGATCTTCTTTCAAATTTTTTATTTAGTCTTTATTTTAGGTTATAAACAACTTTGTTTTGTAAAAATTTTGTATAAAATGATAAATAATCGTACTTCTGTCTTGAATCATTTTCATGTTTTCCTAATTTATTAACATCCTGTATATTTAATCTAAAATTTCTATATGGTAAACTAATTTTTTGGACACGCAGAATTTTTTATAATGAACGACTTTTCTTCGTAAAATTGATAATAAAGTGTTTTTTCCTCTTGTCAACTCCATTCATGGATACACTCTATATGCACACAGAGAGAGAAGTAAGAAGCATTACCTTCCTTTGCGACGTCGACGCTGTCTGCGCCGACGCAGTATTTAAAATTTTATTTAAACTAGAGTTGTGCTTCTGCGTACTAGTATATAGTCTTTTAAAACTGTTTTAATAGATCACGTGATATTTTCGAAGTTCGGCTATTTGTGACAGACAGACGAAAAAGAAAAATTGGTTTAGGGCAAATTACATTCTATTTGAATGCCCTCCAGTTTAGAAACCTTCAGGTCAAAAATAGTTTTAACAAGAGAAGAATTTGTTTCTTTATTAAGGTCAAGCCAAGATCTCACAGTTGACAACGCTTGTCACTAACACTAATGTCATCTAAATGCTTGGCAGGAAAAATCGCATGATTTATTAAAACTCTTTCCAAACACAAAGCACAAAAAAATAATACTCCATGCATGAATAGGGTTATCATCCGTCCTCGTTTAACCCGATATGTCCTCTTTTTAAAGAATTGATTTTGTCCTCTATAGTTTTTGTTGTTTTCAAACAAATACAAATCCTGTTTTTAAATCTACCCATGTTTCTATAATCCTCTGTTCATGTTTACGGGCAAGTAGCGCGATTTAAACTATGAAGCACTAACGGCCAGTTTCTTAATTGAACTAAGTACTACTTAATTGGTTAAAATTTCAAATTTCTGTCGTTGTTGTTTTATGTGAAATTTTATTTTGTTTTGGAACACGTTAAATGGTAATCAGCATTTTTGGAATGAAGCTTGAAAGTTTTGGAGGAGTTCCTCAAATTTTCAAAATGCCCTCTTTTTGTAAGTTAAATATAAGTAATCATATGAATGTAGTACCATGCAGGTAGCTTTCCTTATTATTATCAGGCTGTTATTTTTCCGATCAGTACTTCTACAAGTAAAAATGAAATTTATGACTTTATAACATAAACAACAGTGACTTTACACGAGATTATCATCAAGGTCGCGATTCGAACGCGATCTTGCGTTTGACCTGTGACAGACAAATATTTTTTTCTTATTTTTAGTCAAGGCTCTACTGGAATTTTAAATCTTGTAAGCAAAAGACACGCAATTGGGAAACCTAATTTAGGCAGTGTATGTTATGAACACTGAAAAATCTGTTTTATAAAATTGTAATAAAAATTATTGGATATGGGCTGCCAGAACCACAGCCTTCTTTGACAAGGGGCCATGAAGCACAAAGGGCAACGTCGCAAATAGCTCCGCCAGTGGGCTGATTTTATTTCGTTAATAATTTGTAATATATTGTATATGTTACGCTCAATAGTCGAATTCGGGCAATGCCCGAAAAAAATACGCAAAACTAATTTTGAGCAACGAATATTTCCCAAACCCGAAATTTTATTTATATACGGTTAGTGAGCATTGCAAAATAAGCAGAACTAGTTTTGCGCAATTTGAAATGTACAAAACTAGTTCTGTACATTTCTGAATGGCCAGCACTAGTTATGCTTTTTTCATTTAATCAGCGCGCAGCGTCCGAATAAAATAAAGGTGGAAATGTTATTTAAATAATATATTTTATTTAAATACTGACAAATACAACAACAAATAAAACTTTATTCTTAGACAAATATTCAGTTACGTTTAAAAAATTATTTATTTGAACAAGAGCTTGAATGATGGCACTTAGAATTACAGATGACATTCTTTTTTCGACAAGAACATGCTCTGTTAACACACTTTTTATTGCACATACATGAAATAAAACCTTGTGTAGATCCAGAAATATCGGAGGATGCACTTCTAAGTGATATTTATAAAACAACAACATAACCCTACTCTTTATTTGGGTTTGGGAGGCTGTAAAACAAGCATATAACTAGTGCTGGCCATTCAGAAATGTACAGAACTAGTTTTGTACATTTCAAATTGCGCAAAACTAGTTCTGCTTATTTTGTAATGCTCAATAACCGTATAAGAATAAAATTTCGGGTTTGGGAAATACTCGTTGCTCAAAATTAGTTTTGCGTATTTTTTTCGGGCATTGCCCGAATTCGACTATTGAGCGTAACATATATATTGAAAACTACATAGGGGAAAGTAGTGAAAATAAATTATATAAAAACAAAATAAAACGTGTTTTGAACTCTTTTTAATGCTATAAATACCCAAACAATAATTTATAAAATGCAAGAAGCAACACAATATACGAGAATATTTTAACTGCTTTAAACTATAAAATCTAATAAAATTGTGAACATACAATTATTTTCTTCTTATTTAATCTAAGAAATAAATAATTTAAAAAGTGGTAAGAAATTTTAAATAGGTAATATAAAAGTTTTCCTAACCTTGGTTTAGTCCAGTATTATATGGGTAAGTTAGATGAAGATTTTCTTGCACTGTCTAGCACTTTTTTTGAAGATTTTACATATATAGTAATTTAAGTTCTTATTGCAAAATTACATTTTTAAATTAAATGTCACAGCTAATTTAAGTTTTCGAAAAGGTAACGTGTCATACGTGGTACAAATCTAAATTGGTTTTTTGGTAAGCACTTCAGTTAATTAAAGTAGAAAGTTTTCTTTCTTAACATCTTTGCTTGGCATTCTTAAAGATGTTTTCGAGGACATGGCATTATTTTTATTTTTAGTTTAGTTATTTAGAACTATATTAGTGAGAATTGGTGCAGCTTTTCGATATATTTTTTTTAATTCTACACCATATTCACATTTGCTATCAAACGCAGTAAAAAAGGACCACTTTGAAGACTAGCTATAGTAAGAAAAGGCAGTAAGTTTTAATGATCTTTGTTGTAGAAACTTTGCTTCCAGTTCTTTGTTACTAGATTTTTTAAGTCTCGGGAAAAAAACTAATAAAACGCCGGTTCCTTTCCGAAAATAGCGGTTTTTTTTTTTGGGAAAAATTAATTTTTTAGATTTATTTGCAGTAAAACAGCATACAATTTTTAATATCATAGGTCAGGGTTCTCTTCAAGATCTATTTTATGGGATATTACATTACGAAATGATTGTGATTTGTTGGTATCTGGCAAGGTCTTTGTGCAAACCAACCCCTTAAACCAGCTACTCGTTTGTTACAGTTGATACCCACATCGGCGGATCTAAAAGAAAGTGGTCATTATTTCAGCATATTCATTCTCAAAAAAGAAACAGACTTGCAAGCCAACGATTGAAAAAGCTTGTTGAAATTCGCAGTAGCCTTTATCTTAGGGATAACAACTACATGAGAAATAAAACCAAAAAAATACTGTCGATACTATCGCCAAATACCAACCACATCACTAGATGTTGGTTACGATCATGATGATCAGCTTCTTTGCCAATAATGTAGTAGAAGTAGAAAGTGAATAACAAAACTCATCAGATGATGAAAGTTAAAACAATTATTAATTAATTAGATTAATAAATCGGGACACAAAATATTTTCGTGTGTCTTTTTTAGTTTACGTACATATTTTGCAATGATTTGTTCATTGCGTTCATGTATTTTTTATACTTAGAATATATTTTTTAAAAAATAATTATTATGTTTTTAATTTTTCCGTTTTGGTTTTTTTGAAGACCACTGGGAAAAAAACAAAAAAAAACGCCAACTTTTTTTTCCAAGCCTCTAATACACTAGTTGATACTAAGGATGAATTATACTTTGGCATAAAGGTGGAAAAATATAAATATAATTTCTTCTGTGGCAGTGCAGAAACCCCTTCCCTGAAGAAAATCAAAATAGTCATTACCGACTTCATTTCCAAACTTTGTATTACGGTTATAAACATATTTTTACAAGTCACACACTTTACGTTTTTGTATATCGAGAGAGCTACATATTTGCAAATAAATATAGTTGAGTAGGACCAATTTTTTAAAATCACTTTTGTATCAAACTCAGCTTCCAAAATTATTAAAATCAGCAAGTAGTATATCACTTTGGAGAAAGTTTTTGAGTTTATTTTCATTTCTTTCTACTTCAGCTTTTTTTCTTTCTTTAGGGCCCCTTCTTAAAACATTTTTTGATGTCGACAAATATTTTGGTTGATTTGTAAATAACCCAGTACTGCGCCATCCATTAATTTAGGACACGATAAAGGAAACTTGTGAGTATTGCCATTTTTATCTTTGTATGTTTCATTTCTAATAATGTCACTTACATCAAAATGTTTACAACACACAATTGAAGAATGAGTCACTGAGAAATTGTCTCTGTGGATAGCGCGCAACCAAATCTTTTTATTTTCACGGTCTTTAGGAAAACTAAACGTTGTTTGATGACCTTCTGTTTTAATAGCACTATCATAATTTGTTTAATAGCACACAACATCTTTGCGGCATGTTAAAAATCAGTGTGAGTACACCACTTTAGACCAAGAGAAAATAAGAATCCGTAGCCGCAGAAGTCTAAATTATATAAACTGTGCAGACATAAATTAATAGTATTTAACGTTAAGCGCTTTAAAGCAGTTTAAGCAAAACTTCCAGGAAGGCACAACAAAGAACCACCCTTTACATAGTATATTAATCAGTTTAAAGTAAAAATGTTTGTTATTATTGTTTAACAGTATCGTTGCCGATTATATAAAGCAATATCTTTAATTTTAAAAACCGCCACGGCCGTTTATCTTTATTAAACTTTTGGGTATTTTTTGTCTTGTACACACGCTCTCAGCTGATATGATATAACTGTTTCCAGCCGACGCGCCGACGTGCCCTGTTGCTAGATCATCTACTTCATAGCTTTCTTGTTTAAGATGGCTGTGACAGAACTAACGGGTATATTTGACAAATATAAATTTGCCAAAACAAGGTGAACGCTGGTATTATTTTTATAATTATTTGGTCGAATATTGTGTGTGTACCTAATACAATGGTAATTCACACACAGTATTGAATTTTACAAAATAATTGTAAAGATAATAACAACAACCTAGTTTTGGTAAATTTATGTTTGAAAAATATATCCAGCTACTTTTGGCAACTTGTAAGCAATGATCTCTACGCTCTAATTTCACAAAATAGTTATTTCAGTATATGTATACTATCGTTTTAAAAACATTTTTAAGAAATGACATTTTTGAGTATCGCAATAAATAAAAGCAAAACAGTGCCACCCTTCCCAAATTACTTGTCTCAGCAAACTGTTATTTTACAAAAATCTATTTACATGACCGAAGCTGATATAAACAACGGAAATTTACCTAAAAATGACAATTTTAACAATAATTGAATTTTGGGCTTTATAGTGAATGCAAAATGTCTAGAAACTTAAGGGCGTTTAAAAATTGTACAGATGTCCTTATAACTCGAAAATGCAATGTTCGTTTTTTTTCTTTTATATTTCCTACTAATTCGAGTAGAAAAATTCACTAGTTTGCTAATTTAACTGATTCTGTATCTTTAATAACAGCGAAATTACCAATGGTGCGTACATAATTTGGATCGCCCTGTGGTTGGAACAAGAGAAAGTCTTTTAAATCAAAAACAAACACTATTGGGTTAAGAACAAAATCTCTTGGGACAAGAACAAACACTCTCAGCTCAAGAGCAAACACTCTTGGGTCAAGAACAATACGTAGCGGTCTTGAGCCAAATATTTGACAATGACTTTCAACAAAGAAATTAATTATGTATTTCAAGTTCTTATAGAATATTTATGGCAAGAAAATTACAGCTTTTAACCAAGCTTTTGGATTAAAATCGTATTCATTTCTTCCAAAAGATTCTTTTTTGCAAGCTTTTATTTAACTTCACCTATTAGTATGTATGTATGTTTGTATGTATGTATGTTTGTTAGTATGTTTAGGTCAAATATTGCAATCAAAATTTCGACTAGTTCTAATTAAGCTAGAGCTTTGAAATTTTGTACACGTGTATAAGTGACAATGCAATATAATATATTTAATATTGTTCTAAATCCAGACGACCCAAGATGGCGGATTATGTCATATATCTGTTTTGTCTTGATTATCTTTGCTGAATATTCGCTGAAATGTTAACTTTTTTAAAACACCGTTCTATTGTTTAAATAAAACTAGCAGACTTTATTTATCCTTGATTATTTACTATTATTATAATTTCTTAAAACAGCAAAAAAGGCTGAACATGGATGTGTTTAAGTTGCTGCTTAAACCATAGAAATGTTATTTTTATTTTGGGAAAGTTTATTGATATGTTTGTTGCTAACACAAATAATAATTAGTTTTAAGGTTTTATAAGTACATTCTGTTTTTTACTCAAAGACTGGCATTATTGACATTGATGCCAAACTCAATAAAGGAAATACTTGCAACCCAACCAGTGTTCCCGCTATTAAACCACTGTATGTGATTCACTGTGTTCACCATGGCATACATAGTGGCTAAAGAGGTTTTCTTTTTAAAAAAGCTTTACCTTTTAATTCTTAATAATTTGATAGAAGAATTATAACTGCAACGTTATAGGTGATATATTAAGTGAGCAATATTATTCTTTATAGCAAATTTATCTTATAGAATAAATGTCCCTTAAGAAAGGCATTGAAAATTATATGATTCACTGTTCCCACATTGACCCTAAAGATAAAGCCATTCATCCAAATTTCATGATTTTTAATGATGATTGACTGTAAATATACGTTCGCGTTAAACCATACCTTAAAGCAAACAAGTTTGCAGTTTAAACGGCATTGTATTCCGCAACCGTATCCCGCTCCATGCATTTCCTGGTCCCGCAGCTGCAGCGGTAGTTCCGCGTTCGTGTAAATAATCCTTTATTGTGCTAGATCCCATGCGAACTTAAGTAATTTTATGTACTAATTATTTAATAAATATAATTATAATACTCCAAATCTGTTGCTATATGACCACATTATCTTACAGGACTAAAAACAATAGTGATTGTTACAAATTAAGGACATTTTTTGCTATGGCAGTATCGTAAATATAGGCAAAGTTTTATTGTTTTTATATAGCTGATATGTTAATTAGCTTAAAACCAATTATACATTGGTATTAATACAAAATGATTATTTAATTTGGCGCCTTAGGTTACTAAAATTGGATAAATTATTATGACTAGAAATGTTATCGCACAAATAAATGTGCCAGTGTTTTTATTAAAAAAATAACGGTTTGT
Organism: Philopedon plagiatum; assembly: GCA_963971165.1. Classification (NCBI taxonomy): domain Eukaryota; kingdom Metazoa; phylum Arthropoda; class Insecta; order Coleoptera; family Curculionidae; genus Philopedon; species Philopedon plagiatum. Next base: position 98,045,859 of record OZ020191.1, read on the forward strand.
AAATAATCGAGGGTAATGATAATAAGTAGCAACACAAAATAATATAATTAAAATATTTAGATTTGAGAATGATACTGGGATATCCTCTCTAATTTCCAGGGTTGTAAATACATCATTTTAAAATTTAGAGGATGCATACTCCTACTCCTAACAGTGTAAACCTTAGAAGATCAAATGGGATTAGATGTTATACAGATTTTAAAATCTATCACACGAACCACCTTGGTAATGCACTTTTCACATTTAAAAAAAATCATATTAGGATGTCAGTCTTTTAAAAGGAACCGAAAAATCCGATATTTTACATATTGAAATAAAAGGAATGAAATATTCGCGAACTTTGATCATTTCTTGACTTCAAGACATCCAAGAAATTTTTGAATTCACAACAAAATAGAAACAAAATGCGCTCCAGAACTTGCACTTATCTCATCTTTGCCAAGCCTCCTATGACAAGGGAATCTTGCCAGACAGCAAAGTTATGGAGAAAGTAATTATAAACTTGCCAATTATAAAATATCTGGAAAAACACAAACTCATCCACGACAGACAGTATGGATTTCGCCACCAAAGAAATTCGTACCTTTGTCACATACAATTGGAACAAATTTCTCTAATTTCATGGCGAATCCCAGATTGTTGTCCTTGATATTTTCAAGGCTTTTGACCAAGTATAGCATGCTGCACTCCTCAACAAATTAACTTCTTACGGTCTTCCTCACAAACTATGTACCACCTGGATAGGTAGCTTTCTTTCTAATGGACGCATATCTGCCGAGGCGGACGGTAACTCATTTAACTTCCACGCTATCCATGCTGGCGTAACCCAAGGCTCAGTTTTCTTCTTCACATTAGATATTGACTTCCTCTCTTGAACTACCAATTCCATCCACAGTTGTGCTGTACTCTTAATAGTCTTCACTCTAATATTCATTTGCCCAAACAAGTATTGAAGCCAAAGCTGGATAACACAGACACACAAGAAAATCGGTCTAGTGCAAGCTATACTTGCCCAATTAGTTTTCCGTGCCATCAGCCCCCCACTTAACCAGAGCAGACATCGGCCGCCCGATTTTTTTCGCAATACATCTTCCTATACCTAAGACGACTCGAAATTGGGAAAATTTGGGAAAAACTGGAAATCAATATTTTTGATGCAAATTTTTGACGGTTTTTAATTTTTTTCGGGGTCAAAATGGATGGACCAATCAAACCCAATCAAAATCCCATATACCTCATCGGAAAAAGCTCGTCGAGATACGTAATATCCATATTTTTTAGTTTCTTTATTCCTTATAGGAAGAGAGCAATCGACGGTTAAATTTCGATTTTTTAACTTTCTTTCGATGACATCTGTACATTCTAATCACTTTGTGTTTTTCCTATCTAATTTCTTTAAACTTTTTCAACGCTATCTTATAGAGGAATAATAAGGATTTAAACTGAACCTGGAGTGGGTCATCCAGAAGCGTATTTAGTATGTTTCTCTTATTTACCAGTTCTTTTTGGATTTATTTTTCCCCATCATCTAAGAACACTCCACACTAATTAAAATTGTAAATTTTTGTTAGTTATAAATAAATAGGTTTTTTTGCATCGGGGCAGGAAAAAATTTAAAAATTGCAAATTTAAAACGACTGCAATGAAAATCAAAAGAAGCGGACTTGCTTTATATCGAAATTAAATATGGTGTGTCAGAATTTCGCAAAATTGCCAGTTTTTATTCCAAGATTGGAAGGTTCCTGCACCGATTTCGGCTTGGAATATACATGGAAACTATACAATTGACGTTCTACTTGGGATTCCGGTACATTTCATTAGACGAGTTGCGCATTAAATACCATTTTTATTGATTTTTCGATGACCCTACAATGCATTATAAAATATACCGAAATCAGTTTCTATACGTAGAAATGTATTAAAGTACGCAATGTCAAAATTTCGCATAAATGCCAGTTTTTGTTGCGAGATTGGAAAGTTACTGGACCGATTTCGGCTTGAAATATACATGGAAACATGTATGTACATTTCATTACATCATTTACACATTAAATAATATTTTTAATGATTTTTCAATGACCTTAAAATGCATCACAGAAAGTAAAAAAATAACCGCCTGTTTTTATTAACATTCCGGGCAAAAACAGGCCAGCAGACATGTCATTGCCTGCTACTCCAAATGCTAGGAGTCAATACAGAAAGGCCTCATCCAGGTACAGATTGGACGCCTCTAACTCCCCTACTATTATTACTTGCAAGTAAATACTATGCAATAAACTATTGCTTTTCAGCACGAACGTTATAAGCTATTCAATCAGCTGAAGTAATTTTATTTGCATGGTATATAATTAGGGCATACTCTGTTTTGATTGCACAAAGCATGTAAGTTTAGTAACATTTCTAGTAAAATTGCGAAATACCAACCAATATTAAAGCTAATATTATCACTTGATGGTCCTGCTTCCTGTTCCTCTTTACAATCCATTTTTTTTTATAATTATAAATGAGCACAACAATAAAGCTTAACAGAAGTATTAAAACGAAATGATTTAACAAACTTACTTTACTACAGATCAGTGGATACTTGGATAAATCTTTCAAGTTGGCAGCATTTCTTGACAACATACTTGCATGAATTTCGTAGCTTGATGCAGGCGCCGCTTGTCCTTAAGGTCATTTGGTCAATGACCCACCTAAATTTATTTCCTATGATCTACCTAATAATTTATTTTTTAAAAACAAAAAATAATCGTATCTTTTCTTTCAAAAAAGTTCAAGTTTCATGCGAAAACCCCCCAAGAAATAATCACGCCAAGCTTGCTCCGGACTCGCTATATTTTAAATTGACCTCATATATAAAATGCATTAAAGCTAAGAGAAAAACAAACATACGCGCTTTAGGAAGTTAAAAAGAGACAAAGTTTGTCGACGGCCCACCAGTAATATCGCATTCGTGGCAGGCGTGGCCGTCAACGCCGCCACGCGCCGGTTGTCGCAAATTCTGGCTCACTAATTTAAATCTGACCAATTTATTATTAGAACAATATTCGCGATACATTTTTTATACATTTAATGAAAGCGTAGCTAATTTTATTTTAAGATATTTAGGTAATTACTAATAATAATAACTGTAACTGTGTCTTTAAACATTAAAACCTATAGTAATTACGATTTGACAAACTTGGCAACGCACCATCCGACCCGTCTATAAAGCCGCGAGCATGCGCTCTAGGTTGTGTTTTTGCGTTCTTGTCGATATGTGCGTACATAACCACAGAATATAAATTTGATTTGAATTTTTATGTTGATTTGTTCCCAAACTTTAGTATAAAGGGGTACCAAAAATACTGTTTAGTTTTGTTTTGGTGTTTTGTGTTATTTGTAAAATACTTTCATTTGTATATGTGGTAGTACTGTTCTGTTAGAGAGTCGTTAATCCACTAGAAGTATTGAGGATGAGAATCTAAAATGGCACATTATGGGGAATGTAAATTGGATTTCTGTAAACTTGATAGCTCACGTTAAAAGGAAACATCCAGGTACATTTCTATTATGCAATAACTAGTATTCCTATAGTAAATAATTTATGTTCCAGATAAACTGAATATAATTGCACCAATAACTAGAAATCCATTTGGTTCTGGTAGTTATTCATGTAGAAAATGTAATAAATGCTTTGTAAGTTTTGGTAATCTAAGGTTTCATGTTAAACAAAAACATTCTGGTGAGTGAACCATACTTAAAATTCATTAACGAGTTTAATAATCGCAAGTAAACAAATAGTTTCGTGCCATTATAAATTAATTTTCGTGTAAAATTTTCTAAAAAATTACGTTTTGGTCAGTCCTTAGCGATGATTATAACATATTTTTGGTGTTGTGTGTTGTGTGTCGTCTGTCTACATATTACAAATCCGTGCTGTGCTACGTTCCAAATTTTTAATTTTTCGGCTATTTCCATCAATTTTTTTAAAGTGTTCCAAAGAAGGTAATCTTTCCTTGGCCTATTCAAAAATTTGTTAATTCCATCATACCTTAAGCGCACAAGACCCCTTATGTTAATAATGACTTTAACGGTGCAAGAAACGGTTTGCATGTACCTAAGTTAAAAAAAGTAACAGCAAAATGCAATTTTAGTATTTTGTCTTTTTGCGGTGTTTATGTGTAGGTAATCTCTTGGCAGAACTAGCCACGTTATTAAAAAACCTTCCTTAATTAAAGAAGTGTATTTACCTACATTGATATCACTAATTGTCCACAAAATTTGCCACACCTGTAAAAAACTCACGGGCCGCGCCTGGCTTGATGTGTAAACGGGGGAGCATTGCAATATATTGTCGCTAGGATGATTCTAGTGTAATCTCCAATATTAAATTTGTGTTCATGCTCTGGAAATTCCGCGTCTGTCATATAAACAAAATAATTATATAAAAACAATCATGTTAACAAAAAAATGGACTCGCCTCAAATATTTCTATTCTAAGCCTAGGGTTAGGGTCCCATCATGAGAAGCCTTATATACCTGTACAGTAGTAGATTCACGAAATTTGTAATTAATTACTAATTACTACACAGACTAAAAAATACTTTAGATTGCCAGGGTGTTATAAGGGCTTAGATCCAGCTTTTAACTAAAATTTTTCGTCAGTGCCAAGAATGTGGAAATCGTTTTTTTTTTCATCTGGAACTGTCTTTTTACAGGTTTGCTCGGTGAAATACAGAGGGCTTTGAAAAGCCATAGTGGTGGCGCGCGGAACCGGAGTTATAGCGTTCTCCCTCTGTCTTCTTTCTTTGTCAAACAAAAGACTAGTTAGGAATGAAGGGGTCGGTCTCTTCTTGCTGAAGATCAGTGACTTCAGACAATCATGCAGGTATACTTTAACTAAAGTTAAGTGAAACCGCAAAAAAAAGGGAACGAAGCCGACACCTTTGACGCAGCCGTGCCGATAAGGTCCAGCCATAGGCGTCCCAAAATATTATAACCAATTTAAGATGGGACACAATAAAAAGTTTTAACATTTTAACCAAATATTATTTATAGCTATATCAAAACCTAACTGAATCTGCAAAAACGATGTTTAACCATAGAAATAATTGTATTCATGGGCGTACCGTCGACCGATAATTAAGACTTTAAATTAATGGCATAAATACGTTATTATTTTTATGATCGTTTTGTAGTAAGTGTAACTATATTATATTGTAACTCTATCTATTGTCATGATCGAGATCAGCTATTCAACTGAGAACCAAGGACACACATAATGGCTCGGATGCGTTCCCGAGAATCTTGAAATTATTGGAGTTTCTTACGTGACCATGGCCATCGTAATACTGTCTAATTTTTTTTTTTGGGGGTAAGGGGAGGTTCCTCTTGAACACGGTGCATTTAAACTGCAATTTTGAGTTTCATCTACCCAACCGTACTGAACAACATCATGAGTATCAAACCATGTCTCATCTAGATACACTATATACCTATTTGATTCCCGGTGTTCTTTTACTTTACGCAAATATTCTTGACGATGTTCAACAAGACGGCGCGATTCCATTATAACCATCCGATTATCAATTTTTTTTGTGTTTAAATCCGCAATCTAATAAAATTCCTCGAAGAGTTTCCAATGACTGGTAATTGTAATCAGGGTAATCGCGTAACTTATCCCGGATCATTTCTAATGTTGGCACCGTATTTTCCTTATATAGATTGTACACAATTCGTCTAATGACATCTTTTGCTGCATCGTCAACTTTCTGAAACTTTTGATTAGTTTTCTTTCGCTTTACCGAATGATCTGTAACATCGCTTGTTTTAATTACGCGATAAATTGTAGATATCGAAAGTTGTGTTAATTCGTTAACTCTTTTTATAATGGCTTTATCTGACTGTGCCGGATTTTCTTTTTTTAAACAGCCGTAAATATTTAGAATTATTCGTTGAGTTTGAACATGTAAATCTTTATTAAACTCCGGACATGTTTCGACTGACGATGCCACGGTCGGTACCGAAGGTAATTCAACATGTAATAATTCGCTTTCATCTACCTCAAAAGGTCGCCCCAAAGCCATTATTATAATAAAAATTCACTTACATAAACCAAGTAAAAACACTTATAATACGCACTTCACTGATCAAAACCTAAAACTTAACTGTTTCACATAAATCATGTTCTAAACGACCATCTGTCTAGACGTAACGTCTTAATTATAATAAAATGACTCCGTCCTCTGCATGCGCCAATATAATATTACCCTTAGTGGAAAAGAGACAAAACGAATCGTCGCTGCAGGTGTCCCTTCACGAGACAGGCAGCTGCTGTTTGCATTATATACCGAAGTTATCACTAACAAATCTGAATGAAATGTGGGATACTTGCTATGGGGAATCGAGCGAGCCCGGTATAAGCGGCAGGCCTTTGTCTGGCTTTTTATACCACTTAAATCTTAATAATTTAGATTTATGAGATTCAGGTAACTCTGGCAAAACTATACACGAAGCGTTTTGACCATACGCGCAAAGGAGCAATACAGTACCACCAACACCACTGTGCGTGGTGTGCGCCTGCTAAAATAAAGACTTATGATTGTCATTTTCTTAGTAATTTCAGTCTGTGGTTGTAAAAGTTAATTGTAATTTGTAATTTTATACAAATATTTGTTTTGCTACCCCACTTTGCTAGAACAACTTATTTTTGGTTTACCGAACGATTTTTTACATCTTAATTTCTGTAGGGATGCCAGACAGGATTCTGAAGAGGGCCGGAACTAACACCCCCCCCCCCTCGTTACTACTACGTTATTTAGTTCATTCGCTGCGAACGCGACCTGTTTGGTTTCATTCAGGTTTGCTACAATTTCATGAAATAAGAAGACAGTAACATATTCGTAAAATTTTCAATCACCGTGAAAGTATTCCTTTTATTTATTAAATTAACTGTAAAGATAGCAGTAAAACAAAAACTTTTGCTGTGGTTACAAAGAACCAGTTCACAAACCACAAAACGAATAGCAAACAGTGCGCCTAGTGCGACACTTCAGTGGCCTTCTATTATCTATGTCCTTGTTTTGCACCTAACAGAACAATAGTCCTTTAATCATCTTAAAAACTATAAATTATATATTATTTTAAGTTTTTTCTTTAATTATACGATCCAAATTACTACACAGTCATCATTAAAAACAATTTTTATAATGACTGGACAACAATAATATTGTTGTCCAGTAAAATTACATATTATGTAATTTTTGTATTACTTTATTTTCAATGCCATATCGTTTAATTTGAGGATTGTGATATGCTGCAGCCTATTTTCATTTTAAATCCCATGAAAATTCTAGAAGGAAGTTTAGGAAAAAATATAACAATGAAAATTTACAGTGCTTTTTTTAGACCAGATGTAGAGCGTGTTTATATATTAAGGAAACATGAACATGCTTGAAGGGAGACGTACCATTATTTATTATTTTAGAAAAAATGGTTATAAAACAAAGTTGTTTATAATCCAAGATAAAGCCTAAATAGAATAAATAAAAATTTGAAATCTGAATTATAATTTTTAAATTTATCTCAACTTACATCTTTCTCCAACATGAACATTAATCGTGTTGTTAAACAACAATAAAAATGAAATAGGAATTTGTATAATTGTGGAAAAAATTATTACTCTACATATCCTCCTCCAACTTCCACACATTTCTCCAAATTATACTCGATTTGAAATTGGTTGATAGTAATAAATCATTTTTAGCAGCCGATTCCATAGGCGCACCTACCTGACGTGCCGGTTTGAACCCTATTTACTTATCCGAATAATTTAGTAATCATTATTGTCATAACAGGTAAAAATAATTATGCCGAGAATTCCGGGAACAATTAATACACAATGTTACTTTTCAGGTAGTTACGAAAAATTAGGTACCTCTACTTATTGGTATAAAACTGTGAGTCATTTTAAGAGCGAACAAACCTAATGCGAGTATTCTAGGACACACATTTGGGTAATTTTTGAAAATGGAGAGTCTTTCAGGATTTATTCCAGTTAAGCGAGCTGCGAAATCAGCGCTAAGCATTAGTGAAAAGATTATTGTGCTTAATGTATTTAATGCACTTAGATATCAAAAAAGTGCAATAAGTATCGATTCTGCAGTGGAACTTTGTTCAAAGATGACAGGTATTGGAAAAGCAACCATCTACAGGCTGATGCGGGAAGAAAAGACAGGAACCGTGACGCCACCAAAACCATCTCCAGGAAGGCGAACAATACCGATCGATGAGGACGAAAAAGCCATCATAAGACGAAAGGTGCATTCATTCTATTTCAATAAGGAGATCCCTACTTTGGATAGAGTTTTAGGGGCAGTAAAAGAAGACTTTCCTGCAATCAAGAGACGGTCTATCAACAGGAATAAATCCGCCCTCTGGAAAAGGAAAACGATTAATTATAACTCACATCGGTAGCTCCACTGGATTTTTAGAAGGTGGACTATTATCATTCCAATCAGTTCGTACAGGCGATTACCACGAGGATATGAATGCTGATGTTTTTGAGGAGTATTTCGAACAAATGATAGAGCTGATTCCACCTGGCTCCGTCATTGTGTTAGATAACGCTCCGTATCACTCCAGAAGATTGGAGAAGATGCCTACAACTGCTTGGCGAAAAGCAAAAATTATCGAGTGGCTTGTGGAGAAACAAATACAATTTGAGGACAATATGGTTAAAAAGGAGTTGCTATCAATTGTAAACACCCATAAACATCGGTTTCAAAAATATGTTGTTGACGAAATGGCCAAAAAACAAAATATAATAGTGCTTCGGCTCCCCCCCTACCATTGCGAATTAAATCCGATCGAACTGGTATGGGCTCATGTGAAAGGTTATGTGGCTAGAAAAAATACCACTTATAAAATGAGTGATGTTCAAAAACTCTTTGAAGAAGCGCTTCAAGAAGTCAACGCGGGGAAGTGGCAAAGATGTATAGAGCATGTACTAAAGGAGGAGGAAAAAATGTGGCAATTGGATAGTTTACTGGAGAAAACGGTCGAACCACTTATTATCAATTTAGGGGAAGAAGACAGTCCCTCAGATATTTCATTTTCTGATGATGATTAATTTAAAGCGAAGACCTGTAATGACTTACTATAAATTTTATAGAATTTCAAATAGAAACATTTTTCCAAATTTACTTGTTTATTAGTTGCTTTATTGTTATTAGTATTATATTTATTCAAATACAAGGGTAACAAATTATGCCACACATCCGAATGTTCACTAAATTATATAATTATTGTGTTTAATATAAACTTAAACCCACCCGAAAGCACGTGCATGAGTGCAAAACATCACAGGTAGAATACTACCGCTTATTGTTCGAGCCTCGGGTTAAGCTTTGTATTCGACGCCCTTATCAGATCTATAGGAATGGAAAGTTTAATAAATGCAAAAGGGTCTAGACTTTCAATGTATATACTATTTAAAACTTGGCAATTTAGGTGGACCACTCTGTGTACGTGTTTGACGGATTTTAATGATTTATTACTATCAACCAATTTCAAATCGAGTATAGAAATAAATTTACCATAGACCTGACGAATGGTTGAGATAAATTTTATGAAAGATCAGATTTCAAATTTTGTATTCAGGCTTTATTTTGGATTATAAAAGACTTTGTTCTATAACCATTTTTTCTAAACTAGTAAATCAAGCATTTTCATGTTTTCTCAATTTATTAACACCCTGTACATCTGATCTAAAATTTTTATATGGGTACCTCATTTTTTTAACCAACAGAATTTTTTGTAAAGACAGGTTATGAATACAGGAACATTATTGCTGTGGAAATATGCTAAAAATTAATAAAAAAAACTTTGTAACTTTCAAAAACTTGTAACTCCATCAAATATGGCTCTAAATTTTTTTTAAGCAAATGAAAGCTTTTTTAGTCTAGTTTAAAAAAAACATATTAATCAAATTCCAACAGGCAGTAAAAAGCAGCGACTAAAATAACGAAAAAAAGCCAAAAAATGACGAAGTTAGGGCATTTCCAATAGGAGGGGTACTTTGTGTCTATTTTTCCCAGATAGTAAATCACACAAAACGCCGTTTGGTTCATCGCGAAATCTTTTTCCGATCAAGAGATATTTGATTTTGTCGATATTAGTTGCGAAATATATTACTTGGTGCCGCCGTAGCGGCTCCAGCAGCTGCGTCGTAAACAAGGGTCGCTCTAAAGTATTTCTTATACAGAGTGCCCAAACTGTATGGAACCATGGTTCTACAGTAGCAGACAAAGAGGTTTAAATGAATTTAATAAAGTACATGCAATGGTACGGTACAACAGAGTATCTCTCTGTCATTATCAGCATCAATGATAAAAAATCCGCAGCCGCGACGCCAGCGAAAATTTGCAATGGTCTCTAGGATCCTTTAAAACGCAAAGGATTAAAGGATTCCACAGACTGCCGCGAATTCGCTGGCGCTGCCGTAGCGGCTGCGGCAGCCGCGTCATAAATAGGAGTCGCTCTAAAGTATTTTTATATAGAGTGCCCAAACTGTATGGAATCATGGTTTTACAGCTTCTATTAGGCGTTGCAGACAAGAAGTTTTAAGGAAATTTAATATAGTACATACAATGGTACGGTACAATAGAGTATATTTTCGCTGTCATTATCAGCATCAATGATAAAGAAAAATCGCAGCCGCGACGGCAGCGAAAATTCGCGATGGTCTCTGGGATCCTTTTCAACGTAAAGGATTCCACAGACTGCCGCCAAATCGCTGGAATTGCCGTAGCGACTGCGGCAGCCGCGACGTAAACAGGAGTCGCACTAAAGTAGTTCTTATACAGAGTGTCCAACTGTATGGAATCATGGTTCTACAGCCTTTATTAGGCGTTGCAAACAATAAGGTTTAAACGAATTTAATAAAGTACATACAATGGCAACAATGGTACGGTACAATTGAGTATATTCTCGCTGTCATTATGAGCATCAATGATAAAAAACTGCAGCCGCGACGGCAACGAAAATTTGCGATGGTCTGTGGGACCTTTACAGCGTAAAGGATTCCACAGACTGCCGCGAATTCGCTGGCACTGCCGATGCCGTAGCGGCTTCGGCAGCAGCATGGTAAATAGGAGTCCTCTAAAGTATTTGTTATATAGGGTGCCCAACTGTATGGAACCATGGTTCTACAGCTTTTAATATTAGGCATTGCAGACAAAAAAAGTTTAAATGTATTTAATAAAGTGCATAGCAAGGTATAAAAATGTAACCATTGCATCTTTTCAACCTGGCTTGGAGCGGTTCGTCGCGCGCTTCGCGACTTGATGTGGCTCAATTCAAGTCTTTACGTAAACTCAGAATTAATATTAACAAATATCATGAACAGCAGATAGGGGTAAAGTAAAGAAATCCAAACAAAATATATCCCTTTACATTTGACTCCGGTTCTTCGTAATCTAAATACAACATTGTAACTTAAGTGCTCTAAATTAGTGGGTAGGTATGTTTTGCTACCTGCTTCTATCCATCTGACAAAATGTCTGGATTCACTCAATCTTTACCCTATATTACCAGTTTTGTTTAAAATAAAGGCATTTTTCTATAAACTTTCTCATGAAAGGTTGCTGAGTGTGTCAAAACATTTTAGTCGCAGATAAAGACGTTATGGAGAAAACTGTTTATTGTTGTAACATTTTATTTGACTGTTAACTTCATCTTGAGTTTGCAGATACACCCGAGAGAACAATTAAATAATTTTATTACAATCAAAGCAATAAACTATTATATTACTTTGTATTCTATACTTAGGCCAAGCAACAGAGCAAAATATTAGCGACTTTGTGACATTAATACTATTAGAAAACCGCCTGTGCCATCATCTGAAAGACGATCCGTGGATGATTTCTGTTATATTTCCAACTCTGAAATGTTTTCCATTAATTTGTTATAAACATTTTTAAGCAAAAAAACGCGATATTTTTAGTTTTTTGCTTATAACATGAAAAGTAATGAAGCAATCTTAATGGTGTAAATAGACGATTTGTAGAGAATAGAAGTACGAACAAAATGAGAGGTCGCACGTCCCGATAGGATAAGCAACAACGGAGAAAATCCGGAAAAACCGGAAAATTAAGAGTTTTTTTTAAATTCATAAATCGGCCATTGTTATACTTAGAGGGCTCAAACTTTGGGAAAAAGTAGTAATTTATAGCTACTTTATGTGTGCAAACCCCCGACGCTGTCCGACGATTAGTTTTGCCACAATCGTCATTTCAATTTTTCAACACACTATTTTGCAACAGGTCTGGATGCTCTACGGATCGTCCGATTTTAATTATTGAAACGGATTTGAAAAGTACAAGCTTAATTGAACAAAATGTATATTTTCGTTTTTCCATAAAATGCTACGAAACCGGTTGAAAATGCACGTAAAGATGCGTGAAAATGGCCCAGCGCGCGAATATTGGCTCCCCTTCGCTCCGCTGCTCTCCCGCTACGCGACACTTCCGCGCGCTCGGCCATTTTCAAGCATCTTTACGTGCATTTTCAACCGGTTTCGTAGCATTTTATGGAAAAATTAAGATATACATATTGTTCAATTAAACTTGCACTTTTCAAATCCGTTTCGATAATTAAAATCAGACGATCCATAGAGCATCCAGACCTGTTGCAAAATAGTGTGTTGAAAAATTAAAATGACGATTGTGGCCAAACTAATCGTCGGACAGCGTCGGGGTTTTGCACACATAAAGTAGCTATAAATTACTACTTTTTCCCAAAGTTTGAGCCCTCTAAGTATAAAAATGGCCGATTTATGAATTTAAAAAAAACTCTTCATTTTCCGGTTTTTCCGGATTTCCTCCGTTGTTACTTATCCTATCGGGACGTTCGACCTCTCATTTTGTTCGTATTTTTATTCTCTACAAATCGTCTATTTACACCATTAAGATTGCTTCATTACTTTTCATTTTATAAGAAAAAAACCAAAAAAATCGCGTTTTTTTGCTTAAAAATGTTTATAACAAATTAATGGAAAAAATTTCAGAGTTGGATTTATAACAGGAATCATCCACGGATCGTCCTTTAGATGATGGCACAGGCGGTTTTCTAATAGTATTAATGTCACGACAAATCGCTCTATTGCTTGGCCTAACTATAGAGTGTATGAAAATATAAGCATAGCCGTTGTGGCGAGGTTGTGTCACTGTATTTTTGACTATTTTTGAGGTGTGTTGAAATTTCAAAACCTGCCTAATTTACGTATCATAGCAAAAACCGAGTAGACCGTTGCCTAGGGCGACAGGTATTAGGGGGCGGCATGTACGGCAAAATGGTAAAGATGTAAAATTAATTTGGCTGAGAATAATCCGAGAAAAGAAAATATTCAAACAAAAATCAATCACACAATCTGTCAAGAAGTATATTAAAGTTTCGGCAGAAACAGTATATGCAAGACGTTGATCCTAACTTGGATATAGCTCTTGATACTCTGGCAACGAATTATTCAGGTGGAAGAAGATTCTTGTGTCTAAGGTTTATTCTGTATGCCAAGAAAAATCAAACTATCTAGTTCTATGTATCGAATCAGAATTATGGAACATGATTAGTTATGACAGAGGATTTTGCCAATAGAAAATAGAAATCACGCAGAAAGTTAGTACAATTTTCAGTCGGATAATTAGCTAAATTTGATCTCAATTATTATGTTGCAAATTCATACCTTGCGAACTGAAGCAAAAATGTAAATAAAGGAATATTGTTCCTTAATTCATAAATTCACAAAGTTTAAATTTCGTCTTGCAATTTCGGATTTTAATTAAGTCCTAAACTTAAAAGCAACTTGTTTATTTAATATTTTTGGTTAAAATGATAATAACGGGGGTATATTCTTAACATATTTTTTTTGTATTTCTAATGCGCCCGTATAAAAAATCAAAATTGAATCTGATTTTTTAGTAAAACATTTTATTAAAAATGACTTGAGATATGTCCTTTTGTCAATTCTATCTGGGAACATACTAAATACGATAAAAGGGTATGGCTGCGGAAACCCAAGGGATTGAACTTACGAGACGTGATCCGCCTTGTTGACAATTTTGCTGGTACAAACCTAAGCACTCTCAGACCGATAATCGATTAATAGGTTAGTCAATGCTTCGGTATTAAAATAATAGCCAGTAGTGATGTAAACTTTCGTTACTTTTGAATACTTGTACCGATTAGTTACTTTTAGTATCAATACCCGTTACTCTATATCGGTTACTTGTTACTTTTCGTACTTTCACTTTTCGGTTGATTGATTACTCTTTTATTATTTTTTATTCACAAATAAGAAACATTATGATTCAAGGATATTTACTAGAATATTTAGTATTTAGAAGGTAATGGTAATGGTATGGTAATAGTTTTCGTCCGTAGTCGGTAAATAATAATTAAAACATTTAAAACATAACAGTAAACAAACACTGTAAACATTAGGTAAAACCCATCCACAAGCAAACAAATGTTTCAAACTAACAAAAATGAAAGTATATCAGATTATTTTTTAGAGTCATACTAATAATAAATAATTAATACGTATTGCGGTATCTCGTTTTCTTTTTATTAGAAAAAAAGTCAGTGTGTGTCAGTGATTAGTCAGTGTCAAGTGTGTGGAACATGCATGAATCAAAACAAAAAGCTAGTTATAAATGAACGGTTTCGTCTCCCCTTGCTGATAGGTCCATGAGCTACCTCAACAAAACTTGGAAAGAAAACAAAACTGTTGATGTATTAAATTGATTTTAGGATTGTTAACGTTAACAATATAAAAAAAACGTACTTATAATTTCTTTGCAATGTCTGTTAGGCGCTTTTGTTTATTATGTTTTATTTCCCTATATCTAAAATATATTGGTATTTATTTTTGGTGTTCCTCAGACGCTTAAACCTTCGTATTTTTTTCAGTGTAATCACCTAATAATTAAAGCTGTAATAATATTTATAATTAGTACCATTCTAAAAATGTCAGCGGTGACTGTAGACAATTAGTTAATTACCGTACAAAAATAACAATTTTGCGTGACCTCAGTTCATCTAATTAAAAAAGCCAACTGGGATGCATTTCCGCAATTGAAAAATTTCTAAATAATTGTTAAAAGCAAATTGTTGTACTCCGTCCGTCCGAAAACATACACAAACACACCCAATTTTTACCGTCAGTACTTTTATATTTTAACCTGATTCTTTGATTTGTGAGCATGTTAGACATGTATTGTATAGTCCGCCCAAGATATCTGCAACCGGTAAAAGAATTTGAAGAATGCAATAGAATACTTAAACAACGTTACCAATTGTTTGTAAACCAGTTTTAAAGAACTGTTTAATTTGTCGTTAATAAGATTTAAACGTTTGTTACCTACCACATTTGGTTTACAAACAAATTTGCAACGTTGTTTAAGCCGTCCCTTGCATTCTTTAAATTATTTTGCCGGTTGCAGATATCTTGGCCAGACAGTATAATATATGTAAATAGTTACATTACTTATTTGAATGAATAAGCACTTAGATCTTTTTGAAGGTTTTCTCTTTGTATTGTACGAAACTAAAATAACCTGCACATTTTTTATCTGTGAAAGACACCCAATATAAAAAAAATCAATGCGGTTATTGCAGTTTAGTGGAATAGAAAATATCAGACTTTTATGTCCAGATTTCCCAACGCTAGACGTGTCTGATTTGGCAACCAAAAGAGTATATTGTATGCCAAAAGTTTTAACGCGACAAGTGTAAGAAGAGCCAACTATTAAGTTTTCATACTACGAATTTGTTTCTGAGTTTTTTCACAAATTTATGGCGGTTTTAGTACGTGCTGCTTTTTTAATAAAACTAAATTCATTTTAGCAGCACGTTCCAAGATGAAAATCATTTGGAAACCAAGCAAATCGCTGAAGTATTAGAATTATTCATAAGTCATAACTTTTAAATGACGACTTATTAACAATGACAGAACAAAACCCTGTCAAAACCCGACTGTTCAACTAGAATATCTTAATTTAAATGCAGTATTAAATTTCAAATCTTTTTAGTGAATCTTAGCGCTAGTGTCCAAATACAGTAAAAGCAGATTGTCCGGTTTTAGGCAGTTGACGCCAACAAAGGATTATAATTTGTCTTGTTTTTAAATGAAATTGTCAAGCACAATAGCAAAGTTCTATTAAAAATTTTATAAACAATGCTCATTCGTACCAGGGTCTCCAGATTATGGAACAAATTGCCTGCAGCTTCCCGTCCTAACCTCCAATCGTTTAAATCCCATGTCAAAAGACTACATTTCCCTTCTCTTCAGATGCCCGCGGTACGTTAGTACTTAGGCTTGAAGTCTACGTGGCATGTCTTAGATAAAAAAAATTAGTAAATTTTCATTAGAGAAAAATACTAGTGCTGTTAGCATCCCACAATGGTAAACAGGATAACTTAGAAAATGCTAAAAGCATTATTTCCATGGATTTATTAAGAAAGGATTCGATGTCCGTATACTGTGAGCGTATCGAACGTGAAGCCTTATATTTGTTGTTTGTTATGAAAACAGTTCTCCTATGAGAAGAGTTTACGAACTACGAATTACTACGTAATTGAATCAAGAATGGTAGTAGAAAGAGATAAAATAGCATTGGAGTGTTGGGCTCAGAAGTGTTGCTGTCTGCTGGTTGCTTAGGAAAAACGTCTGCGAACGCTCGGTTACACGTACGTCTTTGTCTAATGAACTAGGAAAGAAAAAGTGCGACTTATAGATTTATAAATGTCTCGGCGCATCTTTAAATAAACACCTTTAGAAATAACATAACCTATAAATAATAAAACCTTTTTAACTTAAATTTATTATTATTTAGCAGAAAAATAAAATATTTTAGGGCTTTTATTACTTTTAGTAAATCTTGTGATGCTTCTAACGTATTTTTTGTACAAAAATACAAGGTAAAATAAGATGTGGCCAATGTTTAGAAATTGTGTTTACAGTGTCGTTTAGAATGGTTTGTTTTGGCTTCAAAGAATGTTAAATCATCCCGTATCCATTCTTAATAAATCCATGATTATTTCAAATATTTTGGTATTTTTAAATTTGACAAGCTTATTCAATTGTTTATGATTAGGATCGCAAACGATGATGATTCTGCGCGAGGCTGGATCGATAATGACGTCCCGCCCCGTCCCGCGACATAAACCCAAAAAGCAAACTACAACTTTTGGAAACGGCATTAAATTGCCAAGCACATTTCATACAAATACTTCCGATCAGTTCCGAGTTCATTTAAATCCACCGGAGGCATTTCGACCTCTACCCTTTCAAACGTGACAACCGGCATCTGCTGATACTTATCAAGAAGTTTTAATATAACTCCTGTAAAGCCCCTTGGATCATTTGTTTTTCGGTCTAATTCCTGCATTTAATGCCGAAGTGGCAACGCATTGGCATGAAGCAAGCATTTAAATCATTGAAGTTATTTCAGTTTGTTTAATCACGCCATTCTTTGAGGCAGTATTAACAATTGTGCCATCGCACTCCACTGTAATAAATTATTAAAATTTACTCCCAGTAAAAGTCTTTAAAGAAACTCACAATGCCGTTTTTAATACCACTGGCATTACCGGATCCTGGGGATACATGGACTAAATATTTAGAACCTGGTTCGGCAATAATTACAATATGCTCTTCAGTTATAGTTTTGGAGTAATATAATGGCTTGATTCGGTTTTTTCAGTATAGTAATAGTTTTATCCTTTCTTACATCAAAATAAATTCAATGGATTACAAGATTTCCATTTTCTTTCTTCGGGTCAAGTTCTGTTCGGCATTTCTTTCGCTCTCGTCTTATGTTGCTACTGTCAATAATCGTGGGATCATATTACTACATAGTTTACTAGGGATTCCAAATATGAAAAAAAAATTCGCGTTTGCGGCATTTTGAAAATTTTAACAGTAACTCGCAGAATTAACTACACCACGAATAAGCTAATACCAACACAAAAGGCGAAATAAACTTGTTAGCGCATGCGTACAATTTGTCACACTTTAATACACTGTTTCTTTTGTTGTTATTAATATAAAAAAGACTCTATTACATCGTCATGATTTTGGTGAATTACAAACCGAATTTCTGAGATCTTGCATAGTTTATATTGATCCTAGAGGTACCAATTTTCACACCAGGCGTTAACCATTTAGTTATTTAATTTTTTGTTTAAAGAAGTAAAGAAAACATTAAAATTCCTGAAAACCGAAAATTTGCTCTCGTCTGGGAACCTGAAGATGAAGTCGCACATAATATAGCTTTTGTGTGGTTTATATTGACATCCAAATAGGTACTAAAATGTTTTTTTTTAGCTTGTAGAGTTAAAAGAGCAATAAAATTTTAAACAAACCAACCACGCTTTGATTATTTACGGGATGTAATGAGGAAGTGGTAAATTAGGCTAACGCTAACAGCCTATACTCTTTAATTTGCGGACTCTATTAACACAATGGGGTTATTTAATGATATTTTTTAAAAACAAATTATATGATTATAGATGTAGGAAAATCTAAATTTTTTCTAAGAAAAAAATGCCTGAATTTTAAACGAATTTATTCCAACCTTTACGTTCATACTGTACAACATACCGTATATTTAACTTAACGAGAATAGTTTTTAAGATACTGACATTTAAAAAATTACATTTTTTCATTTGGCAATGCATAATCAGTGTAACTCAGGGAAAACTACTTGCCCTTTTCTGCCTTGGTTTTCCATTATCTATAGGTGTACAGTGTACCTACTATACAGAGATTTTACCAAAACTCTTCAAATTGCAGTTCCAATTCCCGAATTATTTCAGGAATTGTTCTAGTTAAACTGCAATAGTTGGCATGCATAAATAATGAAAAATTACAAGAAAAAGTGTAAACTGTAACGCCAGAGCAGCAGTCTTAAAATATTACAGCCTGTAGCCTCAGTGACACATTCACGTGATTTTTTATATGTCAACATCTTAAAAATTGTCCTGATTGTCCCATTTAAAATTTGAAAGTTGCAAGATACCCAGCTTTTCTGAACTACTCTATATGACATAAGATATTTTACTAAATGTACAATTACATAAAGAATCGATAGACCAGAGTATTTTTTTAAAAAATAGACAGGAAACTTTTCTAAACGTGTTCCCGAGTATATGACAACTATAATAATTTCTAGTCTACTTAATGTCTGAATCTGTCAGGTAAAAAGGAATTCCAAAATTCTCCATCAAAGATCAAAAATCCGACAGACAGTGCATAAGCCATATTCAAATTAGTCATATTAAGGTCCGTGAGAAAAAAGGCATTCCAGAATCTAATTTTGCCGACAATTAAAATGCGACTGTACGCTCCTTAATTGAGGCATCCGCTCTTGAAAGTCGTATAAACAAAGTCGCACGCTTATAGACTCAATTCGATGGCCATAACTTTTTTTAAAAATAATCACCTCAATAAAGAAACAGGCAGTCATCAGTTTATCCGTTTAGACAGTCGGACATCCTGTGTGCGAAGAGTGCTAAACAATGTGAAAGTATGAAGCTGCTGCTTCAAAGGGGGTAGGAAAAATGAGCAATATTGCTAATTTCTTATATTAATTCAGTGTCATAAACGAATAAATTGTTGCCTATTTAAAAATAACTGTAGTTTTTTATGATATATGGTAAAAAGTATATTTATTTAAGGCACCCGTAGGTACCGACAAGCCTTTCGAATTTGTATATTTTTAGGGCCCGCGTAATATTGTACGGTTATCCAACAAAAGTGCTTAGTACCTACTATACCTGCTAATTGAAGAGATACAAAAAAGTGTTAAATATGAAGGTTGTTGAGATTTTTATGACGAATTAGGAACGACAAAAAAAACAAATGAACATTAAAAACAAAAAAAATTATGTATATTTTGTTTATTTTAAATCGAACATTGCATTTTTAGATTCTACGGAAAATTTTAAGCACATTTTATGTATAAAGTCCTGTAACTATCTTCAACTGTTTTTAACTATTGGTAGTTTTAAAATGCCCTGTTTGAGCAAAAAATGGAAATTTCTCAACTGATAATAGCTGAAAAACAGTTGAAAATAGGACTAGTACGTTATACATAAAATGTGCTTAGAATTTTCTGTAGAATCCAAAAAGGCACTAATATTAAGGGTGTTCCGTTTAAAATAAACAATAAGTACCCCATTTTTTGCCATATTTCATGAACAATTGTTTTTTTGATAAAATGCTGTAGGCATACATATATGTACATATCAGACGTCTTGGACATTTAAAAAAACTGAGATGTATAGAAATGTGAGAATGTTTCCAAACGTAGAACGAGAATTTTCGTGAAAATTAGCACACTATTTGTAATTTTTTTGCATATAAACGGTTCTAAGCGTCTTATTCCAAATTGTCAAAATTCACGTTTATATAAAGGGATAAACTTCATTTTTTAAATATTGACATGCAAGTCGCTATAAATGGCTTACGTGCGAAAAGATTAACTGATCACGTCTGCGCGACAGCGCAGCACATTAAGAGGACAAACTTATTTGACGGAGATTCCCGAAAAATCATTGGTGTATTAATACGCATCTCGGTTATTTTAAAAACGAATATTCGTGAATTTTTGCAAATCATTTTTAATTCTCCGAATATTAACATCTGTAAAAAATATGTCATATACTATGGTCCGCTAATATTTTTCTTTACGCTATTTTTTACGGATATTTATTTTAAAAATCTTTATTAATTATCTGACAAAGAATCTTTAAGCATACCTGTATTTTTTTTTAAATACCATATAACTGTAGATAGATCTTTTTCATAATTGTAATTATTTGTAAGATGGATAAGTTTAAAATGGACATATTTGAGAATTTGAATTTTAATTAATATACAACTTTTGTTCCAGTGTTCCAAAGGCTGTAACCTGTGGGAATATGCCCTTTCATCATCGTGCCAAAAAGCTTGCGTAAGTTATTAAATCCAAAGAGATACCCAAACCATCAAATTAGTGATAAACACAAAAAGTTATAGTGTTTTTAAAGTATATAAAGAATAAAGCAGCGTCAAGTCGCGAAGTCAACGCTTATCAGGCGTTTTTACATCGGCACAGTCCAAATTGCTCGCGGCACAGTTTCAGTCTGTACGTACAATAGAGGTCAACAAAATCGTACATCTAATCCACTGTCTAGTGTGTCTTAAGGAACTTTCTTAGGAAACTAGAAAACTAGCACTTAGACTGACTTACATGTAGGATTTGTTGTCTACGGGTGTACACATGCGGGTCTAAATGGAAATACAATTCAAATTCACATCTAACAGTTAGCACTGTCACCAGATGTATCTTTAAAATGGTATTGAGATAAATTTCTTACCATTAGTTACCAAATACCTTTATTTCCCAACTAGTTACGAATAGTAAAACATTTAACTATATGAGCCGGAAAAGTATCACCTACATATAAAATTATAAAAAAATATATCAGTATTTCGTTAAATCTTATAATTAATCTTATTTTTAAAACTTCGTTATTGTGCTTCTAAAGAAAGGTATTATTTAAAAATATTAGTTTAGGATATATTGTATTAAATTTTGAAAAAAAAACAGATCCATGAATACCTACATTAGTTTCCACATTTGAGTCAGATGCACTGTTGTAGTGCAAACTTTACCAGGAAAAATTTTCGTTTTTCTTTTTAGAATGGAACATCAGATCGTCTCAGCCATAGAGAGCTATATTGTGTCATGGGATGCAACGACGCAATCGCAAAATATTTTGCGCAAATACGGTTGCTGTTGGGGATTCCGCCTGCGCCAGCACTCTTGGACAATTCCCTAGCAGCTACATCACTAAGACTGGAATGGAGGTAATTTTGATTTACTTTTTTTATCACATCGTCTTAGTTTAAGGACCAAAAGGAATAATAGGATACAGGGGAATTTATTTCTCTTTTGACTTTTTTGTCCAGTATCATGCAAAGAAATTCCAAATCAAATATAGTACATATTATAATAGTAATTATTAACGTTTTTTAAACAAATCATTTGATCCCCTTTCGCCTTCATCTCTTTAATATTTTGACCTCAGTATCTCCGAAAAGGACATATTATGTTAGTCAACATTTTTTGGGAAAAATTCCCAGGCACTTCGTTTTATCCCCTCTCATTCCCTGTTTATTATACAACGAAAAAAGTATTGAAATCGGTGCTGCCTCTAAAGTTTAACAAACAAGTGTCGATATTCATGACTTTTTTTAGTTTCATATGATTTTTTAGGCTTCCATTCACTTTAGCTAAAAGACTGTTACAACGGGACCATCGGCAATAATTTGTCTACAAAACAAGCAAAAAATTCATTCATCAAAATCAGTATATATACCCAACCTGTTCAAGAATTATGCATGAACAGACATAAACAAAATTAAAAAAAATACATACGAATCTTCTTTTTTAAAATCGGTTAAATGTAAAATAAAATACTGCCGTCACGAGAAGTTTTAGAGAATACAACCGATATTTGATGCAACACATTTAGATTTCTAGTGTAGGTTGATTGAAAGGTTCCTTTTGCACCTGAGTCGGAACGTACTCGAACCAAAAAAAAGAGGAAAATATGTATTTTTAATAAATGTGTAACAAAATAAATTCAATCCCAGAGTATAAGAAGTTGATCCTATTTTTATTACAGTATCGTGACTTCAAGTAACATAAAGTACATATATATATATATATATATATATATATATATATATATATATATATATATATATATATATATATATATATATATATATATATATATTTTTTTTTTAAGGTTTCCAGAAGCCTCAAAAGCAAGACTGAGTTGCCACGTTCAGTGGCGATATGAAGAAATAGCAGCCACCTGGCAGTATTGCAGAAACGCTACTTGGAATCCTGCAAGCAGTGATTTTTTAATAGAGGGGATGCAGCCCTATACTAAATACAGGGTAAGAAAATTGTCATTGTAGTTTGCAGGGTACCACTGCCAAAATTAACAGAAATCGAGCACAATTGTGTTAATTATTATATATTGGTTCCTATCTAAATATTCTGTATTTTATTCCTTCCTAAAAGGTTAGAATTGAATTGATTTGAAGATATCTTCTATTTGTAGGCTTACATATCTCCAAAACTGCTGAGACGCCCATACACATATTAACAGGGCATACCCAGGTCATAGTTCTGGGGGGGGGGGCTGTTAAATCTTTTTTATTACAGTCAAGCAACACAAAAATTTAGTAACGGCCGCTTTTTAGCTCTTTTGGGGGTTCTTGCGATGGGCGCAGCTTAAATCTAAATAGATCTTATTTTTGTATGAAACGTTGATAAACCTATTTTAATTGCTGAATCTATTTTATGCTTAAACTGGGCCAAGTACTTAAAGTTTGATTCAACTTTTATGTACGTTTTTATCACGACGATTTCACTAAACGGTGTTCATAGGCCAGATGCCAAGTATTTTGTGTTCCGAGATGAAATTTTATTTCGTGAAATTGTTCCTTAAGATGATGCTAAAAGTCTTGAAGTTTTTCCCTTGGGTCGACGCTGGCGTCCCCCCTCCTGATGGTAATAGATTATTTTTTTTTGTTTTTTATTAACTTTGCGTCAAAAATAGTTGTATACGATTACGAAATGGAAGGTAATAAAATTCTATACAAAAATGGTGACATGCATGTTTGCGTCAAGTTAGTATTTCTAGAAATAATGATAATTCCATGGATTTATTAGGACTGAATACGGGATGAGTTCACTCACATTCTTTGAAGCCAAAACAAACCATTCTAAACGACACTGTAAACACAATTTGTAAACATTGGCAACATCTTATTTTACCTTGTATTTTTGTACAAAAAATACGTTAGAAGCATCACAAGATTTACTAAAAGTAATAAAAGCCCTAAAATATTTTATTTTTCTGCTAAATAATATTAAATTTAAGTTAAAAACGTTTTATTATTTATAGGTTATGTTATTTCTAAAGGTGTTTATTTAAAGTCGCTCCGAGTCATTTATAAATCTATACGTCGCACTTTTTCATTTCTAGTTCATTAGACAAAGACGTACGTGTAACCGAGTGTTCACACCGAGGTTCAGCCGTGTTCCTAAACAACCAGCCAGATAGCAACACTTCTGGGCTGCGTTCGATATCATCGCCGGGTGACACACCGGTGGTGTGATTCAAAAAATACAAATAGAGGGTGTGATTTTTCAACCTGAGCTCCAACACTCCAATGCTATTTTATCTCTTTCTACTACCATTCTTGATTCAATTACGTAGTAATTCGTAGTCTTGTCTATGTTCGTAGTTCGTAAACTGCTCCCCCAAGAGAAAAACAAAAACAAAAACAAACAACAAAATATAAGGCTTCACGTTCGATACGCTCACAGTCTACAGATATCGAATCCTATTATAATATTTATAATAAATCCATGGATAATTCAGACTTTGGTAGAAATCCAATTCTAAGGGTATACTGAGAAATATTATACTCATGTATAAATATAATAGGGTTAGACGTTTTCTTTACAAAATCAAATGCGCCAAATCATTTAAAGCATTTCGGCAAATTATCTTGCCTGATCATATACAGAGAATATTAAAAAAAAACAGAGAACAAACATGACATGAAAAATTCCACCAATTTTTCAGGGTAGGCCAAAAAAAATTTCTTTTGCCCACCGTGTTCATACATGCATTTTTGAAATCGTTGAAAAACGGATTATATTGTTTCTAAAGACTCATTGAGTGCTTTCAGAGATGTAACAGAATATCGCAACGCAACCATGCTAAGCCGTCCATACTAAGCGCTACGATGTTCTGTTGCATGTAAGGAGGAAGGAATCAGAAGGGTAAAAATGGTTAACTATATACAAATAGAGCGATTTATGGCGGAGGTCACTTAATTGCTGATTTGAAATTTCAAAAAGTTTGTGGCATTTACGGGAATTTCACGAGAATTACTCCAAGAGACTTAAAATATGAAAATAGACGATGGGAACATAGAACGTTGTAATGTTGCGACACGTCCAGACAGGCAAACGAGAGGCGTAACATAGGAGCGTAACATCTCTTTAATGCGGCACTAAAAAAACGACAACTGGTGGAATACAGTGATGTTGCTATGTTACGCTATTTTTGTTACGTTACGTTGTTGCAGTTAGGGCTGGGCGATTATCGAAAAAGATAATCGATTTTTGATTATTACAAATAATCGATTATTTCCGATTAATCGAAATTAATCGATTAATCGACAAAATCGATTAATCGAAAAATCGATTAATCGACAAAATCGATTATTCGATTAATCGAAATTATGTCATTACTAATGACATAATGAAAGCGACTCCAGCGCTTACCACTTGCCTATCTTGAACACAATTACGGCGGGCGATTTAAATTTTAGACCCTTAAAAATTAAAGGAGCGCGGATCGAAAAATATTCAAATTATTTCGTTGAATACGTGTTTCATAGTCGAGTTATGATTATAAGAAAGAATCGATTAATCGAGAAAATCTATTAATCGAAGAAATCGATTAATCGGAAAAATTGATTAATCGAAAAAACCGATTAATCGAAAAAATCGATTAATAGAAAAATCGATTAATCGAAAAATCGATTAATCGTTTAATCGAAAAATCGATCATTCGAGAAAATCGATTAGTCGCAAAATCGATTAATCGGAAAGTCGATTAATCGAAAAGTTGATTAATCTATTAATCGAAAAATCGATTTTAATGTTTTTTGTAATCGTTCAATCGATTAATCGATTAATCGATTAATAATCGATTAATCGATTATTTTGCCCACTCCTAGTTGCAGTGTGCCGTCAAACGAACGCGAACATGCGCGGAGTTGCGTTTCGATGTTTTGTTGCATGTGTGGACGCACCTTTAGATTCGTAATACCTATGGACAAGAATTTACACTTAATTTATGTCCAATAAATTAAAACTGCCTGCCTGTAGCACAAACCTTTTAATTAAGTAATACATTTACATAGTTAACGTTTACAATTATCTTTGGCAATGATATTAACATTAGTTCTGTCACAAGTGTCCAATTAGTTCAATTCTTGATTAAATTGTATATGCAACTGGGCGTTAGACTTATAAGAGAAATTATTACAAATTAATTGAACAGGCACTGCTTTCTTATAACAAAAAATAAGCTGATCGTATTTGTTTGGTAATGCAATGATTTACGTGCTGTTGCACTAGAAGATTTAATTCCTTTATGTAGCAACGTCTTTAATAAACTCTAATTTTTGTTTACCTTTTACAGTTTCGCATTGCCTTAAACTTAGGCCATGGACATGGCGAACCGATCTTTTCAGATCAAAGTGTGGTCATCGCCACGCTAGCAGCAGGTATACCAGCGTCGCCACCCACTCAAGTTCGAGCTGCTCCCATGGATGCCCATTCGGTCAGCGTCAACTGGGAACCCGGTCCTTTCCCGCACGGCCCCCTCCTTTCCTATGTGCTCCAGATTACAGACAACAACCCTTCGGAAGGGCACGAGGCCCGTTCCGAAGTCAAGGTGGGCCGCTAACGAGCAATAAATGGACAAAAGAAGCGACCGCATGTCGGTTGCCGATTTGACTTAATGTCCAGCGTAATCACTTAAGGCTAGGGAGCGACTGTATCTCGGAAACCATTCATCCTACGATTTTGGGATAAAACATTTATTACCATAACCAAAATAATTTGATTACGGATTAGGTGATACGAAAAATCGTTAATATCTCAAAATCGCTTAGATGCAATGTAGGTAGGTTAAAATTTTTAGATTGCTATAACTTGGGTTTGCCTCAGCCGAATTCAACAACCATGGCTTATTTTAAATAACTTGTTTTGCTATTAAATTTTATCAAAAAAAATGTAATAGAAACCTTAGCAAACTGATATTCTTACCGACAGGGGGTGCTATTTAAAGAAAGTCAAACTCATTTCGATTTCTTAAAAAATTTAAATGTAACCTTAAAACTTTTTTTGATCTATTTGACAACTCGCCGGCCGTTAGTCAAGAAAAATAAAACTGAGCACCGGAGGTCGATATCACTTTTCATTTTAAAATTACCTAAATAGTAAGTAGCAGAGGTGTCAATTTCGACTGATTTTCTAATACCCGGGATTTTCGAGATTTTGCTGTCTAATCCCGGGATTACTCCCGAAAAAAATTTAAAGGGATTCAAATATTAAAATTTTTATTTATTAAGTTTAAACATACAAATATACTAAAAGCAACTAAACGACTCTAATTACAAAAAAAAATATATGTATAAATTTATACCTATTTAAAAAAAATACCGCAAAAATATTAGGGTGTCCAATGTTTCGTCTTTCAGGCTGAACGTATTTTGTTGCAAAAAAACTCCTGCGAAAGAGGAACATCTCTCGGGTTCTATGCTTGTGCATCATTTGCAAATAAATAAATTTATTGAGAAAGGATTGCGGACATCCGGGTCTTATTACTCATCTTCGTCGCTGATTTCTATTTCACTTTCGTTTACTAATAACAAGTGTGTCATTTTATTCTTTTTCTACTCCCGTACACAAATATTCAAATTAAATGTCTTCTATATGTTTCATAATAATGTTCATTATGATACAAATTTTCATTATGAAACCACGTTATTAGCCAGCTTGAAACGCATACTTTTTGAATCAAGTTTTTATTACAAATTATCTGGCTTTGACAGTTCTTTTACTTTACTAAAATTTGCATTTTCTTTAAAACTTTTAGGAATAATTAAATAAGGAATTATGTCAGATTATGGTGCCAGTGAAGAATTTAATTTGTTTAACTGTTGCTAAATTAA
This sequence comes from Philopedon plagiatum, assembly GCA_963971165.1. Taxonomy (NCBI): domain Eukaryota; kingdom Metazoa; phylum Arthropoda; class Insecta; order Coleoptera; family Curculionidae; genus Philopedon; species Philopedon plagiatum. The sequence continues at coordinate 98,073,727 of OZ020191.1, forward strand.
ATAAATGTCCAGTTTAATATTTATTAATAAGTGGTCGTAGAATAAATAGTGTATGCTCATGTAATGGCCATTAATACACTCGCATTCGCTCGATAAGATTCGTATCGTTACTTTATGATCGTGTATTAATAGCCATCAATACATAATCGTTGCATTATATACCTATATTATATTAACACATGCATCATAGGAAAATTATTTAGTTATAAATACTGTATTTATACCTACCATAGCTGGCAATGGCAGGACATGGCTAGAGTTATATAGATACAGAATTTACAGGTAAATAAATAATATGATTCATTTTGATTAAAAATAAAATAAAACACTCCAGTTATCAGAAAAAAAATTAAAATGACAAAAATAAGCATGTGGAGAGTTTTAACTTTTAGTATCCTTTAGAGCAAGTTAACATTATTTATAAAGTCACTTCTCTACTATTTATGCAATCATTTTGAACCAAAAAGAGACGACTTCCGGTTTTTAGATTTATTTTTCTTAGAGTAAAAGAAGCTTAAGGGTTGCAGTTAAGATTTTTTTTGAGAAATCAGAACGACTGTTATATTTTTTAAGTAGCGCCCCCAATCGTTGAGCATACAAATGACCATTGAATTGTTTAAGGTAAAAAGAAATTAGATTAAAGAGTCACGGCTGTTTGCAGCTCTGGCAACGTGTTTGACTTAATTTCAGTTGCCAATAGCATTTAAAAAATTTGAAATTGTTGTCCTTGGCTTTGCTGCTGCTGAAGCAACTAGAGAAGAATTGTTTAAACAAAGTATGTCAAGGGTAACTTAGAAATTCTAAAAAGTTTACCTCTGGCCCACATTGTATTTAAGATATTTTGATAAACTAACGTTTTTTTAACACAAGCGGTGACGTTGAAAATATTTTCTCTAAAATTATTTCAGCCATATCTGTTAATCAGTTTTTTATTCCAAAATTGTGATATAAATGGTTTCCAAGATAAAGCCGGTTCGTAACCTTAACTGATCACCCTGTATATTGTATATCTCTTATATCTAAACGAAAATTTAAAAAGTGTTGTTTGCCTCATTTGCGATCAGTGGCGGATGATATTGTTTTTAAATTTTATTTTATCTCTCTTTTTTTATTATTATTTAGACAAATGCAATTTCTGTTTTCACACTGTTGCCCATTGTGAGAACATTAATGAAAAAATTTTTTTTTTATTAAGGTAGATCGCTTACAAAAATGCATACGTTATCTAGGTACAATATAATGGAGCAAGCGTTACAATATTTACGTATACACCAAAGTTTTATTCACAACCGTCTCTGAGATTGCGGGTTTTATTTATTATTGAATAGCCTATATTTTTCTAGAAAAACTAATAATGCAATCTTATCGGATCGGGAATAGATACAAGGGCGTAGATAATTTTTTTTCGGATGGGGGGGGGGGTAGCACCAAAATATTTACATCACCCTATATAAATTGTTTTATTTGAGATCAACCATAAAAGTAAAATAGTCTTTCAAAATAGAATTAAAACAAACAAACATACACGTAATAAAAAACATACATATTTTTCACATAACAAGAACTGAAATAGACTAAGGAAAAATAAAGGTATACAGGGTGTCCGAAAAGTCTAGTATGGGCAAATATATTTGCTATTAGTAAAGTTGGAGCACCAAATTTTAGGTGCACCTCATACGTATGTTATTGGTTCTGAAATCTATTTTTTGTGTAATTTAACTTTTTCAACCCCCTTGAGGGGTGACGCTAGGGAGTTATTGTCAAAAATTGTAAACGCAACACTATTCCGTGTAATACCTTATTTTAAAGGTCTTTAAAAAATAAACATTTTACCGCAAGCCCGAGGTCCGTATCTTAATTCGTTTTTAAATGGCAAGCCTCTAAAAATTAAAAATCGTAAAAAAAATCTAAGTAGGTACCTTTATTTCTCTTATGACTTTAAAATTTGTTCGAAATAATCAGCATGAAGTCCTTGGCAGTAATAATGTCGATCTTGGAACCCTACCGAGAGGTAACCCCTGCCATTCCAGTGCCGTACAGTGCCGTAGCCAGATGTAGGCTCTTGCCTAGGGGCGCCGGTGGAAGAAGGCGCCAAATAGTAAAACTATAGAGTCTTTAAGCTAATTAGGTCTTGTTATAGGAGCGCAAAAATCCTGGCTTGCCTTCAGTCAAATTTAGCCCATCTACGACACTGTGCCATTCTCGAAAATGTGAAATGCAAAATCGACTTCATTACTACCAAGAAGTTCATGGTGGTCATTTTAACCATCTTTTAAGGTAATAAGAGAAATAAACATATTTAAATTATTAGTTCCTCTACGATTTTTAATTTTTAAAGGCTTAAAAACGAATTAACATACGGACTTTGGGTTTGCGATAAAATGTTTCTTTTTTGAAGACCTTTAAAGTGAGGTACCACAACACATCATAGGGTTGCTTAGATTTGACCTCCACTCCCTAGCGTCATCCCTAAAGCAGTGGCGGCTGGTGAAATTTCAAAATTGTATATCTCTGTTCTTACTTACAGCACCCGTACCAAATTTAGGAGTTTCAATACTGAGCCCACTGGGAATGTTTTGGTAAGGAAAAAACATTTTGTAATTTGCGAAAAAAAGTTGAATTTTTGCTGAGCCTCCCCTGGAAAAAAAATGAACACGTTTAGGAATTTTATTTATTATTTTTTCTAAACAAATTTTAAATCATTTTATCGAGAATTTTTAAATTTTAAGAGAAAAAATGTGTTAGTAGAAAGTTATAGTCTTTTGAATTTTTTTAAACCTAAAATATAATTTAAAAAAAATTCAGATGACTATAACTTTCCACTAACACATTTTTTTCTCTTAAAATTTAAAATTTTTTGAAAAAATTTGTTTAGAAAAAATAAATAAAATACCTAAACGCGTTAATTTTTTTTCCAGGTGAGGCCCAGAAAAAACTCAACTTTTTTCGCAAATTACAAAATGATTTTTTTCTTTGCCAAACATAGACTCGCTATTAAAACCCCTAAATTTGGTACGGGTCCTGTAAGTAGGAACAGAGATATACAACTTTTACATTTCACCAACCGCCACTGCCCTAAAGGGGATTAAAAAAGTTAAATTACTTAAAAATGGATTTATTAACCAATAAAATAGACCGTAAATTTGGCTCTATCTTTACTAATAGCAAAGATATTTGCCCATACTAAGACTTTTCAGACACCCTGTATAAATATGTTCAGGAAGGCTTATCAAAGTACTCCTTAAGCTAAAGATATTCTTTGAAACCATATCTACATAATATAATTTGAAACAAGTAAAAACAAAAAATATACATGCGAATAAGTTCTTCAGCAAAACTTATGCAATAAATTAACACTAAATTGCACTAGGCTATAATTACATGTATTTTACATCGGCATCTAGCGTTTTTTCGTACCGTTCTGGGGGGGCTGGTAATTATCCCCTCCACGCACATATCTACGCCCTTGAATAGAAATCATTAAAATCAACAATCAAGTAAATTTTTTAGCAGGGTTTCCATTCAGTAAAACTCACTATTTTATTTATTACTCTTCTACATATACCTATACAATTTTTGAAAAAACAAATATAGCTACGACATAGCGACGTTACAACTTACAAAATTTTTTCATGGAAATTTCGAGTCCCTTTGTGTTGTATAAGCGGCCTCAGTCATTAATATCAGAGTCTGGCTGGCGAGCCTTATTGTTTGTCTACAGGGTGAAATTATTTGATTAACTGCCAACGCTTAATTTATTTCCTAAATTTGGGTCCTCCATCGTGGGACTACGTCATCTCTCCCCGTTTTATAATGAACGATATTTGACCGCTATTTTGAGGGCGAATTTGATCAGAAAAAAATCTAATTTTTTGGGGATAAGCTTTTCAAATGGAGTACTTTTGTATTATGAAATAATGAAAATGCTGGATAAGCCCATTCATGACCTCCTATCTCAAAAAAATTGAGGGTACTTTGTTCTTAAACGATTTGCAAATTTTCGTTTCTCCCCTGTACGCTATTTGACTTTTCACGATTCTGGTTACGGTTGATTTTGATTTTAGGTAGGCAGTAATTTTTCCTAATGTTATGTTTCGATAAAATCATTAATAAAATAATTTCACATTTGTTGCAAACTTTTGGACCACCCTGTAAACGCAGGCCAGACTTTGATATTTTTGTGACTGAAACTGGTTTTACTACACACAGGACAAAATTTTGTATGTTTTAACGTCGCTATTTCTTAGGTCCATGGTATGTAGATAATATCTCATTAGAGTGGCTTTCAAAAAAATAATATTTTTAGAATTTAAATAATGATAAAACCGTTTTATTTTTTAATTATTGTACAGTTTTGGATAAATAATATAAATAATTGCTTAAAGGTATTTTTTTTGCGCTGGCCTTACAAACTAATATATTGGCCACACTTAAAGGTGTTGAGGAATAATCCCTCACTATTAGTTGGTAAACAGGTTTTTTATTTTCATTTAGATAAACGCAAAATTTCGTTTTCGAAATCAAAATTTCTAAAGGTATTTTCTTTCGAAGTTGAAATTTTTTTTTAAATCGAATAAGATATTTACAAAAATTTAGATTTATAAATTATTTTCCAAAATTTCTTTTTCAAATATTTTGATTTTCGAACATCGTCTTAGAAAGTTTAGTTTTCAAAAGTACGGTGACTTAGAAGCAAGTATATTCAACAAATTTAAAACTTAGTAACTTTTGTTGAATTATGTTTCTAAATTTTCATTGTACAGCCATGTTTTTTCACAATAATTCTTTGCTACGACTGTGAACTACGATTTATTGTCGTTTAATATGCATTAGGAAATGAGTATATATTTTTTCTTCATTTTTCAAGTGCCCTGTAGAATGACATAGGTACCTATAATATTAATTAAAATTTATATAGACGTAATATTATAACCTGGTCATTGCAGATCTTTTGGCTTTTTAATTCGCTGTCGTATCTGTCCTTTTATAGGAAATAGAACCGTGTTAGTAAAACTGTTTTTGATTTTAATAACTATTGTTAAGATTTTTATGAAACAAGTTCGGAATTTAATTTCGTAAATTTTATTAATGACTTTTGAACACTAATTGAACAACACCTGAAAAATTTAGTGACGGTTATTTCCTTCTCTGGCCCTTATCACAGTTTGACACATCACACATGACATGCTCAGTGGCGGGCCGTCGAGGGGGCTAGGGGGCGCACGCACCCCCCCCCCCCCCCTGCCCTCGTTCTAATGGCGCCCTCGCGCCCCCATGGAGATTCACTGCCTACTATGACTACATACTCTTCAATAAAAGGAAAGTAATTTACGGCGCCCCCTGGTGATTCACTGCCTACTATGACCACATACTCTCCAATAAAAGCAAAATAATTTGGCACTCCCAAATCGTTGTGCACCCTCGGCCTCTAAAGGAACGGTACGCCACTGGACATACTTCGTATCAACCATACGGTTGAATCTTACGAAATATTGTTCGATTGTTCAACAAGGGCTTCCCCAATATTTCCTAGCCTTTTAGGGTGCACGCGAACCGTTTCGTAGACATTTGCCAAGCTGGTCCCCTAAATGATCTATCGGGTTTAAATCAGGATTGTTCCTAGCTGCCCAGGAGATTACGATCAATGCATCGGGCATTGTATTGCTTAAAAAGAAAACCATTGTGAAATCCACAAAATATTTCGTAGATTCACTCATTCACTTAAATAAGCTATACAACTTTTACACATTTCGGATTTCAAGGCACTTCTGTCTATATGATTATTTTTTTTTATTATACGTATACTATAATATAATATAATATAATATAATGGCATGCATACAAACAGTCCTCTGCTAATATGACTGTATTTCCTATAAAAAGAGAGAGACCGCAGTGAATAGGAAAAAATATTCATAACTATCAGGCTACAAAATAATGTCTACATGAATTTAATTTGTAGATAAGTCATTCTACAGACCAGTGGCACACTCAGGGGAGCCAACACCCCCCCCCCCCCAAAAAACCAACATCCCTGATACAGAGAAATTTTAAAAAACGCACTACTAATTGAAGAAATCCACCGGATTGCGTTATTCAGCCCCCCCCCCCCGATAAATCCCCCCTCCCCCTCCCGATAAATCAGCCCCCAAGACAAAATCCCAGGTGCGCCCATGCTACAGACTGTCTAAAAATTGAAAAAATATAAAAAAAAAACAATACTTCTGTAGCAAAAGTTATTGTGAAAAGACATGGCTATACATCAATACAAAATTGAGCAAAATCTCCATAAACAAATTATATCGCTTTACCCGTTCCATAATTTTATCGGTGTTCTCATTAAAATTATTTTCAAAATAAAGGTGTTATCACTAAAGTTTTGAAAACGGGAGTAAATCCAGAGACGGCTTCTAACCTAGTTGGAAATAAAATCAGGATTCGATGTGCAAATAAAATACAAAAAATATTTATTTACCCACATTGTGTTATTTGAAAGTGCGAGATAAGAAAATACCATACAGGGTGTCTGAAAAGTCTTAGCATGGTGAAATATCTTTACTATTAATAAAGATAGAGACACCAAATTTTAGTTGTATCTTATTGGTTAATAAATCTACTTTTTTTATGTAAATTGACTTTATCAACCCCCTTGGGGGGTTACGCTAGGGAGTTGAGGTGAAAAATTTTGAATGCAAACCTATGCCGGGTGGCCTCTTCTTTTAAAAGTCTTCAAAAAAGAAACATTTTACCGCATCTTAATGCATTTTTAAATGGCAAGCCTATAAAAATTATAAATCGTAAATGGTATAATCGGGCGGGGCACAAGTCGACCATTAGTCGACCTCTTGTGCCACACAGTACCAGTCTGCGCTGCTATTTTTTGTTTTGTGGGGCACTTTTTTCTTTTTTCCAACTTTACTACAACAACTCATTTGTCGTTTTTATATTTTTTGTTTTTTGACATCTGCGCAGTAAACCAAAATGCGTACCTCGCGCAAGCCGAGCGTGCTAGACATGCATACGCAATTTCAGGAGATGTACTTGGGTGTCTACATTCGAACCCATTCACTTTTAAGAAGATATCCCCAGTAGCCAAGGTACCACTGCGTAGTTAACTCTATAACTTTTTTCCCAAGTTTTTTTCGACTTTATTTTTCGTTTTTTGCCATCTGTGCAGTAGACCAAAATGCGTACCACTCGCAAACCGAGCGTGCTGGACATGCGCACGGAATTTCAGGAGATGGACATTGGTGTCTACAGGTGAACCCATTCACTCTTAAGAATATATTCCCAAAAGTCAAGGTACCACTACGTATTTAACTTTATAACATTTTCCCAACTTTATTTCGACTTTATTTCTCGTTATTTGCCATCTGCGCAGTGGACTAAACTGCGCACCACGCGCAAACTAAGAGGGCTAGACATGCGCACGAAATTTCAGGGGATGTACTTTGGTGTCTACATTCAAACCTGCCCACTTTCAAGAATATATCTCCAATAGTAAAACTACAACTACGTATTTAACATATTTTTACGTTTTATGACGTCTTATTTTTTGAACATTCTTAACTATGTGACATTGTGACCAACCGTGCCAGCCTTACTAATCAGTTATATTACGCACTGACTTATTTCCGGCATGGGCGCCTCTTCTTATTTATTCAAGCATTAGCCTTACCATAGTTATTGAGACTTTTGCGTCCTGTGAGACATTCACGATATTGTATGTCTCACGGAACCCTCTATGCGCGAGTCGAACCTGCACTCACGGCAACGCCCATCAATTAAATTATTTCTGTCAAATACCGTATGTACTTATTTTCGGCATCGACGCCTCTGGTAACAGACCAACAGTGACTGCCTTACTTATTACGTTAAAAGTTGTTTAGAATGGCCACCATGAACTTCTTGGCAGTAATAAAGTCCGTTTTGGAACTCTGCCAAGAAGTAACATCTGAGAAAAGACTTTTAAAATGAGGTACCACACGACATGGGGTTGCATTTAAAATTTTTGACCTCAACTCCCTAGCGTAACCCCCCAAGGGGATTGTAAAAGTCAAGTTACATAAACAAGTAGGTTTATTAACCAATCAGATAAAACTAAAATTTGGTGTCTATCTTAATTAATAGTAAAGATATTTGCCCATGCTAAGACTTTTCAGACACCCTGTATGGTATTTTCGTATTTCGCACTTTCAAATAACACAATGTGGGTAAATACATATTTGTATTTTATTTTCACATCGAATCCTAATTTTATTTCCAACTAGGTTAGAGCCGTCTCTGGATTTACCCCCGTTTGCAAAGCTTTAGTTATCACACGTTTTACTCTATAAAATAACACCTGTATACTATATAAAATAAAAATAAAATGTGTCAGAAACAACGCATTAAATTTGCTCTTTATCCGCCACTGCATTGATTTTTTTACTTCTGATGCCTGCCAGCACGCAAAAAGTAGTCACAATTTTCTTACATTATTAACATGTAGTTATTCCTTATTCCACAGTATAGCTTTGCAAATACATACTTAATCGCATTTTCTTGCCGATTTTGCAGTTGCTTGGACTGCGGCCCTATTGTTATTTTATTCTTCCTTTCTGCCTTTTGTGTGATTAACATTCTGTGTTTAACTAACAATACTAACTTATCTTCTGCATATATGTTTATCTTTGCTACTAACTGATTTGAATACTTGTAGAGATGGGCAATACGCATTTTAAAGTAACTGTGCGCTGCCTGTGAGCGTGAGGAGAAAAAGTCGATCAAATAAATAAAGAGTTATATACTATATATATATATATATATATATATATATATATATATATATATATATATATATATATATATATATATATATATATATATATATATATATATATATATATATATATATATATATATACATATATATATATATATATATATATATATATATATATATATATATATATATATATATATATATATATATATATACATATAAAGTCTTCTGAGTTTATTTTAAAATCTTTTACAATATTCAGGTGTGTTTAAAAACTACCACGACTTGAATTATATTTTTTCTTATTATTTAGTCATGGCACTGTTAAATTGGTCAGGACCCTTTCAAAAACTGAGATTTGCCCAACTCTACAGGTAATATAAATAATAGTTTAGGTAGATATTTATTATTTATTTAATGCAATAGTAGGTAGTCGGTATAACCGATGACACTGATTTTCAACAATTTAAATTCAACAAGCTGGGAATTATAATGTATAAGTTTTCTACTAAGCTGGTTCAATTCCTTAGTCGTTCTGTTGTTAAAAGACACACAAATTGTTGTAGTCTCAGTTAAATCATTCCATGTATATGGTATGTAATTATTTAAAAGAATTTTTGTTAATAATTAAAGACATTTTTCTTTTTTTATCTTCTCGGCTCGAAAGTTTGCAACTTTAGTCTATTTAATCATTCTTCATATAGGTTTCTAAGTTATTATAATCGAATTTTTATTCTTCTTTGAAATTCTTCCTCAGCTTCTATATATTTTACACATCTAAAATAGCTAAAATTATGAATCAGATTTATAATATATTATGTAGATTTATTTGCTTTCTTAACTAATATGATAATGTGTTGTCGTGGTACCTTCCTATTGCATGCTAATAATGCCGCAAACTATTAGCATTAGTATTTTATTAGTTCTTCTGCCATTCCCAAATTTTATAGCTATACGGGATGTTACAAATTCGATACCTCCACCCTTCTTGGAATATCGTAAACGGTAAAGGATACAGCATAGGTTAAATTGGGACAAAGTTGTACAATTTGGTGTCATCTAATAGGCTATCGTAAAATTTAGAAAATTTCAAACACTTCCGGAAAAATTCGTAAAAAAAAACAAAAATGCCATGTTGGTTTTAATTTTCCCGGACATTATTTGAAGGAATGATGTAGCGATGTCATATTAATGTGATATTAGCATTACCACTTTTTGTGCTCTATAAGGTGATGCCGTCAAATTTAGAGTCCGACGTTTGGTCCTAGGGATGCCAACATCAGGAATCATTTTATTATTGTTCTGTGAAACGGAATACTTATGGAATCACTTCGGTGTCCGCCCGTGTGTCTGTCACAGACGATGTTCTCTGAAACTATTCGACGTAAAAATTTGAAATTTAGCAGAGAGATAGAGTGTAGTGGCCCAATTATAGGCGTGAAGTATAAAAAGTTGAATTTTGATTCTGGGTGTTAATTTCAGGGCGTAAATTGGGAAATGGAAAAAAAATTCACGAGCATCGTGAAATGCCTAGTCACTTTTCAAGCCGACCAGTTTACCAGGCATTATGCAAATTGACGAGATCTTCAGATAATTTCAAAAATGACTAAAATATTTTAGGCAATCTGTAAAATGTCTGTTACAATCGTCAATATGCTTAACAGAGATATTAATATCTTAAGTACATTGAGTAGGCATTATGCAAACCGTTGGCTGACTGGAACAATTCGCATTATGTGGGAGTATTGTGAAATATATCTAACAAACCTGAGCAAACCTAAATTTCTACATACAGGTTTTTAATCTGTAATATTTGTTTTTGTTTCTTTCGGACTGGCTGTTCAGAATGTTAATTATGTCTTCTCGTTCAACAAATGTCACAAAGGTGTAATTCTTTTTACTGCACAATTTCCTTAACTTCTCGAGAAATAACTCTTTTTTTCCCGCCCTCTATGGTCTAGTTCGTTGCGACGATGGCACGGCAATTATTGTTAGCAAAACGCCTAGCCAGTGTGTGATATTCACATTGGTGAAATGGTCGGCTTGCAAAATGACTAGGCATTTCGCAGGTTGCCGGCAATATATGTATGATGTATTTTTTTGTTCATTTTTTTTAGGAAAACACGCTTAAAACTTGCTGTCCCCCACCCTAATCGCCAAAAGGATCGCTCAGAAAGATCTGAAAAAATCATGACCATTGAGAATTAGGTGTAGATTGCGGTAAAATTATCAAAAAGTTGAAGTTTGATTCTGGGGATTAATTTCGGGGGTAAATTGGGTAGTGGAATTGTTTTTTAAGTACATCGTGTATGGTGTCAAATAAAAGCTTATTGAAGCACGAATTCAACAATATATATAATGTATTTTTATTGCATTTTTTTTAACATTTTTCGGGAAAAATGCTTAAAAATTGCTGCCCCCACCCTAATCAACAAATAGGATCGCTCAGAAAAATCTGAAAAAATCATGAACATTGAGAATTAGGTGTAAATTGCGGTAAAATTATCAAAAAGTTGAAGTTTGATTCTGGGGATTAATTTCGGGGGTAAATTGGGTAGTGGAATTGTTTTTTAAGTGCATCGTGTATGGTGTCAAATAAAAGCTTATTGAAGCACGAATTCAACAATATATATAATGTATTTTTAGGTGTACATTAAGCGAAAATTATCAGAATTAAAAAATTCTAGCGCGGTCAATTGTTATAAATAATTTAATCGTTTATTTCCTTATGAACCACTGGTTTTAGAGAAAAAGTCTTTTAACAAAAAATATTTCTCACGATGTAACGAACAACTTCTGTCCCTACACATTTTTCAAAATTTTTTATTTGGCCCACTCAGCTCCGCGCATACACTATGTGAACGGAGATCAGGTTTGCTCACGTTAAGTGGGAAGTTGATGGCACGGAACACTAATTGTGCAAGTACAGCTTGCACTTGACCAAATTTTTTTATACGGACTGTATTTTTATTGCAGTTTTGTAAACTCCATGACTGATTACATCTTAAAACAATATTACTTTTATTATTTTTAACGTTTCGAATCTAATAAAAATATCTTCGTCATCCGATCTTAAAGACGTTGACAACTTTTCAATTATGATTAAATGTAAGATTTATTTGTATGTATTTGTGTTTTTTATTATTTTTTCTTTTTCCACTTTAACTTCAACAATAACGTAAAGTGAAAAAGATGTGAATTAAAGAAATACATAGTTTAATTTTGCACATAAAAATACGTATATAAAAATTAATGAATATGCTTTACTTAGTTTGACGCGTTAAAATCTGGTTAAAGTAGTTTTAAGATGTAATCAGCCATAGAGATTGAAAAATTGCAATAAAAGATGCCTGTATTTAAAAAACGTAGGGATCCGTGGACGAAACGTAGGACTTAAGATCTGAGGACATCACCTTGTAGGAAAGAAAAACCAGTAATACAAATGTAAAATTTATTTTACATTGTTGCTTTAAATAATGTCAGAAAAAATAAAATCCAAAATGACTATTTTTTATGAATGTTTTCGAAAGCACTCGGAATTTCTAAAATTTCTCGACGACATATTATTCGGCACCAAATTGGGCAACTTTGCCGCAATTCAACCCTCTATTTCTTACCGTTTACGAGATTCCAATGGTAACCATCGGATTTGAAACACCCTGTAAACATGCATTTGATTTAAATGTTTAGCGATTTTTGCTTCTCTTTTAAACTTGTTGCTTTGAAAAGTTTCAGTTTCAACATCATATTTCTAGAATGTTTATATAAAATCTTTCAGCTTCATTTCGTGGTTTGTACAGGTATAAAGGTTTGTTAGGTATAAAGAACTTATGTATAATTCTTATTTTATTACATGTTCTGAAAAAAAAATTAATAAATTTAATTTTTTACTTGTTTAGGATGTTCCTGCTACTAGTTCCTTTTATGTATATCGTAATCTTCAACCAAACAGAAATTATACAGTATCGATACAAATGAGAAATAGCAACGGTGCCGGACCAGCAGCCACCACAACAGTATCTACACCCATAGAATTGCCAAGTAAGTACTGGACTAGTACAAAATTTGTTAATTCTATGTTTTCCTGTCTCGCCCTATCAAAAATTCCATATAAGTATAAAAAAAGTTGTTCGTACGAACAAATAGAAAATAGATTATGAAAAATTGAAGGTTTTTGTTCTCGAAAGGTGATTATTGTGTGATAGCTAAAGTTTTGCAAACGGGGGTAAAAATCCAGAGACGGCTTCTAACCTAGTTGGAAATAAAATCAGGATTCGATGTGCAAATAAAATACAAATATTTATTTACCCACATTGTGTTATTTGAAAGTACGAGATAAGAAAATACCATACAGGGTGTCTGAAAAGTCTTAGCATGGTCAAATATCTTTACTATTAATAAAGATAGAGACACCAAATTTTAGTTGTATCTTATTGGTTAATAAATCTACTTTTTTATGTAATTTGACTTTTTCAACCCCCTTGGGGGGTTACGCTAGGGAGTGGACGCCAAAAATTTTGAATGCAAACTTATGCCGGGTGGCCTCTTCTTTTAAAAGTCTTCAAAAAAGAAACATTTTACCGCAACTCCCGTATTTTAATTCATTTTTAAATGGCAAGCCTATAAACATTATAAATCGTAAATCGTATAATCGGGCGGGGCACAAGTCGACCATTAGTCGATCTCTTGTGCCATACAGTACCAGTCTGCGCTGCTATTTCTTGTTTTGTGGGGCACTTTTTTTCTAACTTTTTTTCAACTTTACTTCTTCATTTGTCGTTTTTATATTTTTGGTTTTTTGACATCTGCGCAGTAGACCAAAATGCGTACCACGCGCAAACCGAGCGTGCTAGATATGCGTACGCACTTGCAGGAGATGTACTTGGGTGTCTACATTCGAACCTATTCACTTGTAAGAATATATCCCCAATAGTCAAGGTACCACTACGTAGTTAACTTTATAACTTTTTTCCCAAGTTTTTTTCCACTTTATTTTTCGTTTTTTGTCATCTGTGCAGTAGACCAAAATGCATACCACGTGCAAACCGAGCGTGCTGAACATGCGCACGCAGGAGATGGACATTGGTGTCTACATTTGAACCCATTCACTTTTAAGAACATATTCCCAAAAGGCAAGGTACCACTACGGATTTAACTTTATAACTTTTTTCCAAGTTTATTTCGACGTTATTTTTCGTTATTTGCCACCGGCGCAGTGGACCAAAATGCGTACCAGGCGCAAACCGGGCGTGCTGGACATGCGCACGGACTTTCAGGAGATGGACATTGGTGTCTACATTTGAACCCATTCACTTTTAAGAACATATTCCCAAAAGGCAAGGTACCACTACGCATGTAACTTTATAACTTTTTCCCAAGTTTATTTCGACATTATTTTTCGTTATTTGCCATCTGCGCAGTGGAGTAAAATGCGTACCATGCGCAAACTAAGAGGGCGAGACATGCGCACGAAATTTCAGGGGATGTACTTTGGTGTCTACATTCAAACCTACCCACTTTCAAGAATATATCTCCAATAGTAAAACTACAACTACGTATTTACCATATTTTTACCATTTTATGACGTCTTACTTTTTTGAACATTCGTAACTATGTGACATTGTGACCAACCGTGCCAGCCTTACTAATCAGTAAAGCTTTGCAAACGGGGGTAAATCCAGAGATGGCTCTAACCTAGTTCGAAATAAAATTAGGATTCGATGTGAAAGTAAAATACAAATATTTATTTAGCCACATTGTGTTATTTGAAAGTACGAGATAAGAAAATACCATACAGGGTGTCTGAAAAGTCTTAGCATGGTCAAATATCTTTACTATTAATAAAGATAGAGACACCAAATTTTAGTTGTATCTTATTGGTTAATAAATCTACTTTTTTATGTAATTTGACTTTTTCAACCCCCTTGGGGGGTTACGCTAGGGAGTTGAGGTCAAAAATTCTGAATGCAAATCTATGCCGGGTGGCCTCTTCTTTTAAAAGTCTTCAAAAAAGAAACATTTTACTGCAACTCCCGTATTTTAATGCATTTTTAAATGGCAAGCCTATAAAAATTATAAGTCGTAAATCGTATAATCGGGCGGGGCACAAGTCGACCATTAGTCGACCTCTTGTGCCATACAGTACCAGTCTGCGCTGCTATTTTTTGTTTTGTGGGGCACTTTTTTTGTTTTTTCCAACTTTACGTCTTCATTTGTCGTTTTCATATTTTTTGTTTTTTGAAATCTGCGCACGGACATGCGCACGGACTTTCAGGAGATGGACATTGGTGTCTACATGTGAACCCATTCACTATTAAGAATATATTCCCAAAAGTCAAGGTACCACTACGAATTTAACTTTATAACTTGTTCCCAAGTTTATTTCGACGTTATTTCTCGTTATTTGCCATCTGCGCAGTGGACTAAACTGCGTACCATGCGCAAACTAAGAGGGCTAGGCATACGCACGAAATTTCAGGGGATGTACTTTGGTGTCTACATTCAAACCTGCCCACTTTCAAGAATATATCTCCAAGAGTAAAACTACAACTACGTATTTAACATATTTTTACGATTTTATGACGTCTTATTTTTTGAACATTCTTAACTATGTGACATTGTGGCCAACCGTGCCAGCCTTACTAATCAGTTATATTACGCACTGACTTATTTCCGGCATGGCCGCCTCTTCTTATTTATTCAAGCATTAGCCTTACCATAATTATTAAGACTTTTGCGTCCTGTGAGAAATTCACAATATTGTATGTCTCACGGACCCCTCTATGCGCGAGTCGAACTTGCACTCAACCGTTTTTTTTATTTCACACAATCACGGCAACGCCCATCAATTAAATTATTTCTGTCAAATACCGTATGTACTTATTTTCGGCATCGACGCCTCTGGTAACAGACCAACAGTGACTGCCTTACTTATTACGTTAAAAGTTGTTTAGAATGGCCACCATGAACTTCTTGGCAGTAATAAAGTCCGTTTTGGAACTCTGCCAAGAAGTAACATCTGAGAAAAGACCTTTAAAATGAGGTACCGCACGGCATAGGGTTGCATTTAAAATTTTTGACCTCAACTCCCTAGCGTAACCCCCCAAGGGGATTATAAAGTCAAGTTACATAAAAAAGTAGATTTATTAACCAATAAGATAAAACTAAAATTTGGTGTCTCTATCTTAATTAATAGTAAAGATATTTGCCCATGCTAAGACTTTTCAGACACCATGTATGGTATTTTCGTATTTCGCACTTTCAAATAACACAATGTGGCTAAATAAATATTTGTATTTTACTTTCACATCGAATCCTAATTTTATTTCGAACTAGGTTAGAGCCATCTCTGGATTTACCCCCGTTTGCAAAGCTTTACTGATTAGTAAGGCTGGCACGGTTGGTCACAATGTCACATAGTTACGAATGTTCAAAAAAGTAAGACGTCATAAAATGGTAAAAATATGGTAAATACGTAGTTGTAGTTTTACTATTGGAGATATATTCTTGAAAGTGGGTAGGTTTGAATGTAGACACCAAAGTACATCCCCTGAAATTTCGTGCGCATGTCTCGCCCTCTTAGTTTGCGCATGGTACGCATTTTACTCCACTGCGCAGATGGCAAATAACGAAAAATAATGTCGAAATAAACTTGGGAAAAAGTTATAAAGTTACATGCGTAGTGGTACCTTGCCTTTTGGGAATATGTTCTTAAAAGTGAATGGGTTCAAATGTAGACACCAATGTCCATCTCCTGAAAGTCCGTGCGCATGTCCAGCACGCCCGGTTTGCGCCTGGTGCGCATTTTGGTCCACTGCGCCGGTGGCAAATAACGAAAAATAACGTCGAAATAAACTTGGAAAAAAGTTATAAAGTTAAATCCGTAGTGGTACCTTGCCTTTTGGGAATATGTTCTTAAAAGTGAATGGGTTCAAATGTAGACACCAATGTCCATCTCCTGCGTGCGCATGTTCAGCACGCTCGGTTTGCACGTGGTACGCATTTTGGTCTACTGCACAGATGACAAAAAACGAAAAATAAAGTGGAAAAAAACTTGGGAAAAAAGTTATAAAGTTAACTACGTAGTGGTACCTTGACTATTGGGGATATATTCTTACAAGTGAATAGGTTCGAATGTAGACACCCAAGTACATCTCCTGCAAGTGCGTACGCATATCTAGCACGCTCGGTTTGCGCGTGGTACGCATTTTGGTCTACTGCGCAGATGTCAAAAAACCAAAAATATAAAAACGACAAATGAAGAAGTAAAGTTGAAAAAAAGTTAGAAAAAAAGTGCCCCACAAAACAACAAATAGCAGCGCAGACTGGTACTGTATGGCACAAGAGATCGACTAATGGTCGACTTGTGCCCCGCCCGATTATACGATTTACGATTTATAATGTGTATAGGCTTGCCATTTAAAAATGAATTAAAATACGGGAGTTGCGGTAAAATGTTTCTTTTTTGAAGACTTTTAAAAGAAGAGGCCACCCGGCATAAGTTTGCATTCAAAATTTTTGGCGTCCACTCCCTAGCGTAACCCCCCAAGGGGGTTGAAAAAGTCAAATTACATAAAAAAGTAGATTTATTAACCAATAAGATACAACTAAAATTTGGTGTCGCTATCTTTATTAATAGTAAAGATATTTGACCATGCTAAGACTTTTCAGACACCCTGTATGGTATTTTCTTATCTCGTACTTTCAAATAACACAATGTGGGTAAATAAATATTTGTATTTTATTTGCACATCGAATCCTGATTTTATTTCCAACTAGGTTAGAAGCCGTCTCTGGATTTACCCCCGTTTGCAAAACTTTAGTGATAGCACAGGCCTATGACGACACACATATCTTCTAATAAAATATAGTCAAATATACGAGTAGTTTGCGTTATTTTCGCACATTCAACGTTCTCATAGTTTTTGTTAATTCTTTGAAAGCCCTTCCAGATTCTCCCTTTTCATTTCTTAATAATCGTACGAACTCACGAATTTCTAGCTTTTCCTAGTAAAAGATACCTACCTACTTTAGTAAAAGTGATGTTTGAAGTGTTCATTGTAATCTCGATCTACAAACTGTGATTGCATTCATATTAGTATATTGTGCGATCTGCATCCAATGTAACCATTCCGCTCTTACGTATTCGTGTGAGTAGATTTTCTTACGAATTCGTATCCAATGTAACCACACCCTATTAAAACTCCTACAATTTTATAAGAGGCAATTCTTGCCTTATAAAAAGTCCATTGTTAGATCAGAATTTACATTAAAACTGCCAGTGATTCCAAATTAAATTAAAAACTTATTAATCAGATTAGATGGTATTTTTGTATTTTTTTTTTATTAAAATGTTATTTTTTATAGTTATTCAGCAGGAAGACGCCTCATTAATTTTGGGAACCCAACATGGTATTTTTGAATTGGAATCTTTTTTTGGGGATAAATTAAACATATTTTATTCCGACGAGATTCAAGGTAAGAACGATATAGAGTATGACTTTTATAATACTTATAGAGACACGAAAATGTAATAGTATTGAAGCCTTTGAACAGTTTAGCCAAGAAAATTTTAATATGCAGTATATAATTTAAAGGCAAAATTTTTTTTGGTTATAGCCAAATCGAAACTTTTTTTTTTAAGTTTACTCCGGAATTCACTAATAAGTTTTAGGACTTAGTTTGGGTTTAATTTGGTTCTAGTCCTAGTTGATCAGTTTTGTTTTTACAAGTTTTTGTCCTTTCATTGCTAATAAGTCGCCATTGACAACCAGATTCTCCAACGCTAGACCGGTCTAATTTGACAACTAAACTAAAAGTTTTAAACTAACAAGTGTAAGAATAATTATGAAGAATATTTATGAAAAAAAGGCAATTTTAGTATGTACTTTTCACAATAACAGAACTAATTGATTCTAGCAACACGTTCCAAGATCAAAATTCTGTGGAATCCAGGCAAATCCCTTAAATATGAAGGAAAAAATTTCTAACTACACGAAGGGAAAAATTCAAACTTCAAGAAACAACTTTTTTGCAAACGCTTGCCGTTCTCCCGAACTAAACTGTAGCCGTTTTTTGCAAATAGTAGACCTTTTTTTTACGTTTTTCGCGGAGTTTTGGAATTTTGATATGTTTGTTGTATTGCTTAGTTTATATTATATTCTTTTGAGTTTAATTAAATATTACAAATATATAATTGCTTCATTTAATAAAGACATTGGCAAACATGTCCGCAGGTGTCATTATTGTTTAATATGTAGCAACAAGTATTCTGGTTAACAAACTTTTAAACTTAAATATTTAAATTTTTTATTGAAGTCTTGTAGTTCGGCTTAGGGTTTAATTTCAAACGTATTTGATAGTTGTTCTTTTGGTAGAAAATGAAAAACAAGGTATGTTTACTCTAACGCAAAATAACGTTTTCGTATTTTTTATGCTCCCTGTATAAAAAATTAAATTTTTCATTACGTGAATATTATTTAATTTACAAGCAAAAACTTTTATTAGGGGAAACATTTTTACGTATCTTGCAAAATTGGGTCCATTTGTCCTCTTCTATACCCCGTCAGCGGACACACTGTACCTATATACTAGAGTTAAGCAATAATAGAAATTATTTTAATTTGCTGCCACAGAAATGCGGGAGTGCATATCGCCAAAATAAATCATTTTCTAATTTTTTCTTCACTTTCTAGGAATCAGTATTCACATAAATCAGCAACTCCTATTTATATCAGACACGACTGGTTCGGTGTGGAGGATTCCAATAGAAAAGGAAACCAAAAACCACACGAAGATTTTGACACCCGAGCAAATAGATTTTTTTCCTTTGGATATATCGGTGGACTGGCTTAACGACCAACTATATATTTTCGGTGAGGCAAAACCAAGGAAGAGTCTACAAGGACGATACCTTATTAAAAGGTACTTAAGTACAGTAAAGAATTGTCAAAATTGCAAATGTGATTTTACCTTATTAAAGTAGTGTATTTAGACGTTCCTTTGGTAGTGTGTGTGGGGAGAGAGGACTTGAATCCACAAGCTAAAACCGAAAATGCCAACCTTAGAAAAAAAGGTCATCCCCTTGACTCGTACACTGCAGACTAACAAAGGCCCTTAAAGGGAGAGAGGTTCTAGACCCATGGTCCTCTACTTAAATATACCACTGAGCATACCCAAGTACAAAATAGTGTATTTGACAATAAATAGTGTTTCAAATTGTTTACATACAACGATATGTATATTATTTATTATAATCATGATGGACAGAATCTGCGCTGCGGAAGTTGGAGCTTGCACTGCACCCTGTATATACCTAAGTAAAACAAGTGATATCTATTTTTTTTAATTTTCGCTTTTAGATGTAACCTGGACGGTAGTGGCTTAACAGTAGCTCTTGCTGGACTAACAAAAAAGTCAATAGCAATGGAAATAGACCCATGCAATGGATACCTTTTTTGGTCCATTAGAGATTTCAGTACTGGTGGAGTATACAGGCTAGATATATCAGACATTAGTAACGGAATAAAACATGAAGTTAAAGTAGAAACAATATTGAAGAAACCTAACTTGGGA